>CAWUFW010009938.1:0-740101 GCA_963921515.1 Calotriton arnoldi
AAGATTTTGTCACATCCAGAGTAGCTATGATCCTTGGACCCAGGCAGAGACCGGTCTCCACCCCATACATACTAGGATGGACCTTAAATGCCTCCTTTGTAATGTAAGATCTCTTGCCAAACACTCGAATGAGTATGGGATCTTATTACTTCGCAGTCCCCAGACATCTGTTTCCTGACAGAAACGTGGCTCAATCCGTCCAACACCCCAGCTATTGCTCTAGCTATCCCGGAGAATTACAAACTGATTACACTAGATAGAGGCTCTAAAGTGGGCGGAGGCATCGCTATTGCCTTTAAAAACTCAATTAAGATAACCTGGATTGCAACCACCATCTCTGACTCAGTAGAGATGGGTATTTTTAAAATAAATCTCTCTGCCTCTGACTCTTGCAGTGGAGCATTGATCTACCACCCCCCAGGATCCAAATCAAATTTTAGTCAACTGTTAGTAGAAGAGCTAGCCACACACGTTCTAGCCTCAAACAAATTCCTACTCTTAGGTGATTTAAACTACCATGGGGAAGACTACACCAATCCCGAGGTCTCCAAGCTTTTAGCGGACTTGGAAATGCTAGGACTCTCCCAACGAGTTGTCGGCCCCACTCATATAGCGGGCCACTCACTAGACCTGTTGTTCACTAATTCGGAACTTCTAGATTGTAAGGCTCCAACCCCCCTTATTTGGACTGATCACTTCTCAATTATATTTCACATTCAGTCCCCCCTTCCCCCTATCTCCAAGAGTAATAGCAGAACTGCACCACGTGCCTTTAGACCATGGCATCAACTTAACCTGGATGCCTTTAAGGAAGCCTTCTCTCCCGGCGGGCCGCAAAACAATTCACAGGTCACCAACCTATTGGAATCCTTTAACGCAGCTCTTATTAAAGCCCTTGATGACACAATCCCTTATAAAAATAACTGCCCCTCCAAACATCGTCCCTCGGCCTCCTGGTTCACTTTCAAGCTAAAACAAGAAAAGTCAAAATGTAGGAACCTAGAGAGACGCTGGCGCAGAAGCAAATTGTCTCAAGATAAACTTCTCTACAAAAAAGCCTTGTCTCGTTATCATCAAAACATCAAACTTGCAAGGCGCAACTCCATCATTAATCAAATTGAACAGGCTGGCAACTCCTCTAAAGCTCTTTTTAATCTTGTCCATGATTTTGTCACTCCCCGGGCTTGTGCCCAGGTTGGTCCTATATCTCAGGAATTCTGTGACTCGCTGGCCAATTTTCTCTAGGAGAAATTCTCTTCCATCTACACAAAACTCGACCGCCCTTCTCTGCCTGAAGTCGAGATCATCAGCCTAATGGGGACCAGTCTAAGGAACCTCCCTATTATTTGGACAGCTTCACCCCTTTTACCTTGGAGGTAATCTGCAGATCTCTGATGACAGCTAAATCCAGCTCCCCTCAGGATATCTGTCCTCCCAAAATAATGGCTCTACTGGCCAACTATCTTGCCCCAAAGGTCCTAGAGATCTTTAATTGCTCAGTGGAAACCAGCTCCATTCCAGCTGAGTGGAAGACAGCTTGTGTCCGTCCTATTCTAAAGAAACCCTCCCTGGACTAATATTCTCGGCCAATTACCAACCCATATCCTTGTTGCCTCTTCTGGGTAAACTGCTTGAAAGCCTAATTAACAAGCAACTAGTCACCTACCTCGAAACAAATCACATCTTAGAGTCCTCCCAATCTGGCTTTCGACCTGGCCATAGTACGGAAACGGCGCTCCTGGCCGTAACCGACTCCTTGCGCCGTGGGTTGGACGCGGGTAACTCAGTAATGCTTGTGCTGCTAGATCTCTCAGCAGCCTTTGACACAATCTCTCATGGAAGGCTGTTGGATAGGCTGCGAGAGATCGGCATTCAGGGCCTGGCATTAAAATGGCTTCAGCATTTCTTGGGAGAGAGACATCAAACCGTCATCCTGGGCCCATACTCTTCCCGTACGACAATCCTGGACAAGGGTGTTCCGCAGGGTTCCTGTTTGAGCCCCACTCTATTTAATATCTATATGGCTCCCCTTGCCAGGGTTGCTGAGGGTTTTGGCTTCGAAATAATCTCATATGCGGATGACACTCAGTTGATGTTTACTTTCGACCAGGATGTGAGAGCGGCCAAAAACCATTTCACCTTGGGCATGCTAGCCATCTCTGAGTGGATGAGTAGGAACTATCTCCAATTGAACTTGGATAAGACGGAGATTATGCTGTTTGGGAAAGCAGCCTCCATTTGGACAAACAATTGGTGGCCGCATCAACTGGGCACTACGCCTAAGCAAGCCGTAAAAAACCTGGGCATGAAATTTGACCAAGCTCTCACTATGAAAGAGCACATTCTGACTACCTTGGGAGTTTGCTATTACAACATGCGCCTTCTGCGCAGAATTTTCCCTTACCTCCCTACCTCTGCCCGTAAGACCCTGGTACAAGCCTTGGTAATAAGTAGATTGGACTATGGCAACGCTCTTTTTGCAGATGTCAACGAGACCCTAGTGCAGAGCTTTCCAAACTGTGTGTCCCGACACAGTACTGTGTCGCCTGCAAATGGTGGGTGTGTCGCGGGATGACACCGGTATTAACGGGCACTTGGCACATAACTGCTGCTAATTAAGAGGCATTCCTTTGAAAGCTTTGTTCTCACTATGCCTCATCTATTGCATAACGTCTCCCAGTAAATGGTCTTTTAAAGACCTGCGAAGTACTCTGGTGCGGCTGTGTGTGTGCCCGGGAAGCTGGGGTGAGGTGACAGAGGGTGACAGACAGAGGGAGGAAGACAGAGGGAGGGAGACAGAGGGAGGGAGACAGAGGGAGGGAGACAGAGGGAGGGAGACAGAGGGAGGGAGACAGAGGGAGGGAGACAGACAGAGGGAGGGAGACAGAGGGAGGGAGAGAGAGAGGGAGGGAGGGCGACAGAGGGTGACAGACAGAGGGCGACAGACAGAGGGCGACAGACAGAGGGAGACAGACAGAGGGAGGAGGGCGACAGAGGGAGGAGGGAGACAGAGGGAGGAGGGAGACAGACAGAGGGAGACAGACAGAGGGAGACAGACAGAGAGAGAGGGAAACCGTGGGAGACACAGACAGAGGGAGGGAGACAGAGGGAGGGAGTCCGGGGTAGACAGAGGGAGGGAGAGGGAGACAGAGAGAGGGAGACAGAGGGAGGGAGACAGAGAGAGGGAGACAGAGAGAGGGAGGGAGACAGAGGGAGGGAGACAGAGGGAGGGAGACAGAGGGAGGGAGACAGAGAGAGGGAGACAGACAGACAGACAGAGGGAGACGGAGGGAGACGGAGGGAGACGGAGGGAGACAGAGGGAGACAGAGGGAGACAGAGGGAGACAGAGGGAGACAGAGGGAGACAGAGGGAGACAGAGGGAGACAGAGAGAGGGAGACAGAGAGAGGGAGACGGAGACAGAGGGAGACAGAGGGAGAGGGAGACAGAGGGAGAGGGAGACAGAGACAGAGGGAGACAGAGACAGAGGGAGACAGAGACAGAGGGAGACAGAGACAGAGGGAGACAGAGACAGAGGGAGACAGAGACAGAGGGAGACAGAGGGAGACAGAGACAGAGGGAGACAGAGACAGAGGGAGACAGAGGGAGACAGAGACAGAGGGAGACAGAGGGAGACAGAGACAGAGGGAGAGAGGGAGACAGAGACAGAGGGAGACAGAGGGAGACAGAGACAGAGGGAGACAGAGGGAGACAGAGGGAGACAGAGGGAGACAGAGGGAGACAGAGGGAGACAGAGGGAGACAGAGGGAGACAGAGGGAGACAGAGGGAGACGGAGACAGGGAGACAGAGAGAGGGAGACAGAGAGAGGGAGACAGAGAGAGGGAGACAGAGAGAGGGAGACAGAAAGAGGGAGACAGAAAGAGGGAGACAGAGAGAGGGAGACAGAGAGAGGGAGACAGAAAGAGGGAGACGGAGGGAGACGGAGGGAGACGGAGGGAGACGGAGGGAGACAGAGGGAGACAGAGGGAGACAGAGGGAGACAGAGGGAGACAGAGGGAGGGAGACAGAGGGAGGGCGACAGAGGGAGGGCGACAGAGGGAGGGCGACAGAGGGAGGGCGACAGAGGGAGGGCGACAGAGGGAGAGACAGACAGACAGAGGGAGGGCGACAGACAGACAGAGGGAGGGCGACAGACAGACAGAGGGAGGGCGACAGACAGAGGGAGGGCGACAGACAGACAGAGGGAGGGCGACAGACAGAGGGAGGGCGACAGACAGAGGGAGGGCGACAGACAGAGGGAGGGCGACAGACAGAGGGAGGGCGACAGACAGAGGGAGGGCGACAGACAGAGGGAGGGCGACAGACAGAGGGAGGGCGACAGACAGAGGGAGGGCGACAGACAGAGGGAGGGCGACAGACAGAGGGAGGGCGACAGACAGAGGGAGGGCGACAGACAGAGGGAGGGCGACAGACAGAGGGAGGGCGACAGACAGAGGGAGGGAGACAGAGGGAGGGCGACAGACAGAGGGAGGGCGACAGACAGAGGGAGGGCGACAGACAGAGGGAGGGCGACAGACAGAGGGAGGGCGACAGACAGAGGGAGGGCGACAGACAGAGGGAGGGCGACAGACAGAGGGAGGGCGACAGACAGAGGGAGGGCGACAGACAGAGGGCGACAGAGGGAGGGCGACAGAGGGAGGGCGACAGAGGGAGGGCGACAGAGGGAGGGCGACAGAGGGAGGGCGACAGAGGGAGGGCGACAGAGGGAGGGCGACAGAGGGAGGGCGACAGAGGGAGGGCGACAGACGGAGGGCGACCGTGGGAGACACAGAGAGATGGAGACCTTGGGAGACACAGAGGGAGGTAGACAGAGGGAGGGAGTCCGGGGTAGACAGAGGGATGGAGAGGGAGACAGATAGAGGGAGACAGAGAGAGGAAGACAGAGGGAGACAGAGAGAGAGAGGGAGACAGAGAGAGACAGAGAGAGGGAGACAGAGAGAGGGAGACAGAGAGAGGGAGACAGAGAGAGGGAGACAGAGAGAGGGAGACAGAGAGAGGAAGACAGAGGGAGACAGAGAGAGGGAGACAGAGAGAGACAGAGAGAGGGAGACAGAGAGAGGGAGACAGAGAGAGGGAGACAGAGAGAGGGAGACAGAGAGAGGGAGACAGAGGGAGACAGAGGGAGACAGAGGGAGACAGATGGAGGGAGACAGAGGGAGACAGAGGGAGGGAGAGAGAGAGAGAGGGAGACGGAGGGAGGGAGGGAGGGAGGCAGAGGGAGGGAGTCAGGGGGAGACAGAGGGAGACAGAGAGAGAGGGAGACAGAGAGAGAGGGAGTCAGGGGGAGACAGAGGGAGACAGAGAGAGACAGAGAGCGAGGGAGACAGAGAGAGAGGGAGGGAGACAGAGAGAGGGAGACAGAGGGAGACAGAGAGAGGGAGACAGAGGGAGACAGAGAGAGGGAGACAGAGAGAGACAGAGAGAGGGAGACAGAGAGAGGGAGACAGAGAGAGGGAGACAGAGAGAGGGAGACAGAGAGAGGGAGACAGAGAGAGGGAGACAGAGGGAGACAGAGGGTGACAGAGGGTGACAGATGGAGGGAGACAGAGGGAGACAGAGGGAGGGAGAGAGAGAGAGAGGGAGACGGAGGGAGGGAGGGAGGCAGAGGGAGACAGAGGGAGGGAGGCAGAGGAAGACAGAGGGAGGGAGGCAGAGGGAGACAGAGGGAGGGAGTCAGGGGGAGACAGAGGGAGACAGAGAGAGAGGGAGACAGAGAGAGAGGGAGTCAGGGGGAGACAGAGGGAGACAGAGAGAGACAGAGAGAGAGGGAGACAGAGAGAGAGGGAGACAGAGAGGGAGACAGAGAGGGAGAGAGAGGGAGAGAGACAGAGGGAGGGAGACAGAGGGAGGGAGACAGAGGGAGGGAGACAGAGGGAGAGAGAGAGAGGGAGACAGAGGGAGGGAGACAGAGGGAGGGGGAGAGAGAGAGAGGGAGACAGAGGGAGACAGAGGGAGACAGAGGGAGACAGAGGGAGACAGAGGGAGAGAGAGGGAGAGAGAGGGAGAGAGAGGGAGGGAGACAGAGAGAGGGGGAGGGAGACAGAGAGAGACAGAGGGAGGGAGACAGAGATAGATAGAGACAGAGACAGATAGAGGCAGAGAGACAGAGAGACGGAGAGGGAGACGGAGAGGGAGACAGAGGGAGAGAGACAGAGGGAGAGAGACGGAGGGGAGAGAGACGGAGGGGGAGAGAGACGGAGGGGGAGAGAGACGGAGGGGGAGAGAGACGGAGGGGGAGAGAGACGGAGAGGGAGAGAGACGGAGAGGGAGAGAGACGGAGAGGGAGAGAGACGGAGAGGGAGAGAGACGGAGAGGGAGGGAGACGGAGAGGGAGGGAGACAGAGGGAGGGAGACAGAGGGAGAGGGAGAGAGAGAGAGGGAGAGGGAGGGAGACAGAGAGAGGGGGAGGGAGACAGAGAGAGACAGAGAGGGAGGGAGACCGAGATAGACAGAGATGGAGACAGACAGATAGAGGCAGAGAGACAGAGACGGAGAGGGAGACAGAGGGAGAGAGACAGAGGGAGAGAGACAGAGGGAGAGAGACAGAGGGAGAGAGACGGAGGGAGAGAGACGGAGGGAGAGAGATGGAGAGGGAGAGAGACGGAGAGGGAGAGAGACGGAGAGGGAGAGAGACGGAGAGGGAGAGAGACGGAGAGGGAGGGGGAGAGAGAGGGAGGGAGAGGGAGAGAGAGGGAGGGGGGAGAGGGAGGGAGGGGAGGGAGGGAGAGGGAGGGGGAGAGAGAGGGAGGGAGAGGGAGAGAGAGAGAGAGGCAGGGAGAGGGAGAGAGAGAGAGGCAGGGAGAGGGAGAGAGAGAGAGAGGCAGAGAGAGCGAGACAGAGGCAGAGAGAGCGAGGGAGACAGAGGCAGACAGAGGGAGGCAGAGAGAGGGAGAGAGACAGAGAGGGAGGGAGGGAGACAGAGACAGAGACAGATAGAGGCAGGGACAGGGGCAGACAGATAGAGGCAGAGACAGACAGAGAGATGGAGAGGGAGAGAGAGGGAGGGAGACGGGGACATACAGGGACAGGGACAGACAGATAGAGGCAGAGACAGGGACAGGGACAGATAGATAGAGGCAGAGACTGAGAGACAGAGACAGAGAGGCAGAGAGACAGAGAGGGAGACGGAGAGGGAGACAGAGGGAGAGAGAGAGGGAGACAGAGGGTGACAGATGGAGGGAGACAGAGAGAGAGGGAGACAGAGGGAGACAGAGAGAGTGGGAGATGGAGGGAGGGAGGCAGAGGGAGGGAGGCAGAGGGAGGGAGGCAGAGGGAGGCAGAGGGAGGGAGTCAGGGGGAGGGAGACAGACAGAGGGAGACAGACAGAGGGAGACAGACAGAGGGAGACAGACAGAGGGAGACAGACAGAGGGAGACAGACGGAGGGAGACAGACGGAGGGAGACAGACGGAGGGAGGGAGAGAGGGAGGGAGACAGAGGGATAGAAACAGAGGGAGGGAGACAGAGGGATAGAAACAGAGGGAGACAGGGAGAGAGACGGAGGGAGAGAGGGAGAGAGGGAGACAGACAGAGGGAGACAGACAGAGGGAGGAGGGCGACAGGGAGCGAGACAGATAGAGGGAGACAGAGGGAGGTAGACAGACAGAGGGAGGGAGACAGAGGGAGGGAGACAGAGGGAGAGAGAGGGAGAGGGAGGGAGAGGGAGGGAGAGGGAGGGAGAGGGAGGGAGAGGGAGAGAGAGAGAGAGAGGGAGACAGAGAGAGAGAGAGAGAGGGAGACAGAGAGAGGGAGACAGAGGGAGACAGGGAGAGAGGGAGGGAGAGAGAGGGAGGGAGAGAGATAGAGGGAGGGAGAGAGAGAGAGGGAGGGAGAGAGAGGGAGGGAGAGACAGAGAGAGGGAGGGAGACAGAGAGAGGGAGGGAGACAGAGAGAGAAAGATGTGTGTATGCCGGGTCTGGTGGCTCAGTGGACGAAGGCATCCGCTGCAGGGGCCTGTGTTCAACCTCATGGTCTCAAATTTGCTTGAAAATGCACCATTTGCCCACTTTTATTTCAAAATTTTCTTCCGGGGGGAGAACCCCCCCCCGAATCCCCCTTAAGTGATTCGGGCTGGCTCGCTCGCTATGCTCGCTATGCTCGCTCGCTACACTGCCTTACTGTGTCCCAAAATGATGCATCTCCAAAAAGTGTGTCACCAACATGAAAAGTTTGGAAAGCTGTGCCCTAGTGGCTAAACTCCAGGTAGTCCAAAATACCGCTGCAAGGCTTGTTCTTAATCGCCCATCAGGCACGCCCTCAGCACCATTGCTGACAGAGCTGCACTGGCTTCCAATGAAGAAAAGGTCTTGTTTTAAGATCTGCTGCCTCACCCATAACGCTCTAAATGGAAAGGGCCCGCTATATCTGCAATAAAAAATTAACACTTACACCCCAGGACGCTGTCTTAGATCCTGTGACAAAGCCTTACTTTGCGTCCATTGCATTTGTCTGTTGCGTAGTGGAGGAAAGGCTTTCTCCTAAT
Organism: Calotriton arnoldi; assembly: GCA_963921515.1. Lineage (NCBI taxonomy): Eukaryota > Metazoa > Chordata > Amphibia > Caudata > Salamandridae > Calotriton > Calotriton arnoldi. The sequence continues at coordinate 8,503 of CAWUFW010009938.1, forward strand.
TACTGGAACAAGCTGCCACTCTACGTTCGTACTTGTTCAAACTACTGCAAGTACAGGAAACTCCTCAAATCCGCCCTATTCTAACTTTATCCTCTCTGTCCTGATCCCTATTTCCGCACAGCGCCGAGATGCCCCCGGGTGAGTTGAGTGCTATATTAAATGATTTTAACATAACAATTTTAACATAACAAGGGAAACCGCTATGCGGATGAAGTCGCTCATTTTTGTGCCATGCATGCTTGTATATTCAATGGAGAATATGTAGGAGAGAGTACAGAAAAGACCGAGCTCAGCATGATGTTGGCTGCAGCTGATACATGGGATGAGGTCAAGCGTCTCCAAGAAGGAGTCCCTGAAGAGGAAGAAGCAGCATGGATTAGAGCAGGTTGTGAGAAACGGGGGGACGGCATCTGGGTGTCTACAGATGAGAGCACAGTCTTACCTAACAGTTTATTGAGTCCTATGGCGAGACATATTCATGGAGCCGTACATCTTGGGAGAGATGCTATGGTGAGGGTGTTTCGACAGACTTTGTACAGCCCACAATTTCGTGTGTATGCTGAAGCAGTGTATGTTTTGGTGGTGGTGTCTGTTTTTTCGCGTTGGGTGGAAGCATATCCAACCAGGAGGTGTGACAGTCTCACAGTGGCGAAGTTGTTACTTAGAGAGGTTATCCCATGGTTCGGATTTCCGACCTCATTGGAATCAGACAGAGGAACTCACTTTCATAGTGAAATCATGAAATTGTTGTGTGCTGCCTTGCAAGTGGATCAAAAGTTACACTGTAGCCATAGGCCGGATGCGTCTGGTCTGGTGGAGCAAATAAATGGGACTATCAAAATGAGAGTGGCAAAGGTTTGTTCGTCGACGTCTTTGAAGTGGCCGGATGCACTGCCCTTGGTGCTGATGAGCTTGCGTAGCACTCCTGATAGGAGAACAGGACTTTCACCCCATGAGATCTTGATGGGGAGGGCGATGCGTTTACCTGCAGTGCCAGCTGCAGCGTTGATAAACATCACCGATGATTTGGTTCTTGATTATTGCAAGGGACTTGCTGATGTGGTTAATTCTATGTCTCACCAGGTCGAGGCTGCAACTGCACCCACCTCGAAAGATCTCCTGCATGACCTAAGTCCGGGGGACTGGGTCCTGGTCCGGAAGCACGTGAGGAAGAACTGCCTTGATGCGAGGTGGCGTGGCCCATACCAGGTGATCCTGGTTACGAGCACAGCCGTGAAGTGCGGAGGATTACCGAATTGAATTCACGCTTCCCACACCCGCAGAGTTCCGGAACCCTTGGAAGATACAGCTCCCCTCGGCCAGAGAACCCCAACAGAAGGTAGAGTGTCAGAGGAGGGGACGAGCCAAGCTGTAAGGGTTTCTGCTGAGACTGATGGTCGGTTGGATCGAGCTGAAAAAGACCAAGCTGTACAAGATCTACGTACAGACTCTGAGAAAGACGGTATCGTTGGAGAAGATAGAGAGCTAGACCCAGTCGAGCAAGTTGGTGTGGGGCAGATACGGACACAAGAGAGGAAGAGAGCAGGGACCGGAAGTTAAACATGGCCTATGAGAAAAGAAAGGCTGAATTTAAGGCTCACATCAGAAAAGGATCTTGCTCCCATCTCTGAGACGTCTGAATCTGATCAAAGTGACACAGATCGAGGTCAGGAAGGTTTAAGGAGATCAAAGAGAGAAGGAGTGCCATCTCAGAAGTACGCTGCTCCAGAGTGGACATATCTGGTCACTGATGCAGAGACAGGAGAGGTCCGGGAGGCTGGGCGCTGGAAGAGTGAGACGAGGAGTAAACTCACTGATAACTGACATTGAATTGTTGGTCCCTGGAGTTGAGGCCCTCGGGCTCTTGACTCTCACAGTACCCGATCCTCCAAGGCTGAGTGCATTACGACTTTTGATCTTACCCAACTTTAGTTCCCATCATTTGGTCGACAACCTTCGGCTCAAGAATTGGAAGCTTTTCGTATGGAAATTTTGGAACTCATTATTGATACAATCAGCCCAAATTTGATTTATGATGAAAATTAAAATGTACACATAAAATAAAACGTAATCAGGGTCTTAAAGAAGATAACCTAGGCCCAAGAGGAAGAAGAATAAATTTAGGGACTTTCAGTAGAAGAAGAAAGAGGGCTAGGGATGTCTGTTGATGAACTGTAAATAATTATCATTGACCAAAAGAAAGATTATTGTAAGAACTTTGTACACCAACTATTAAGTGAAAGGAAAAACTTTGTTGATTTCGTGCATACCTCTTGTTGAGAACCCTGATTCAAGATGGAGTCTGTAAATTCGAACCCAAGACAGAAATGTATAGTGATCACACTTATCGTGGGAGTGATTATAGCTATTGCTGTAGTGATCATTGCCTCCATGGTCGAGTCAAGCATTGCTGTAGAGGAAGGAGAACTAGGGACACCTACACCTTCTACAGCAGACATAAGAGAGGGTGCCATAGAATCAGATAGGGATATGATCAAAGAAACAAGTCGCTTATTGCATGTTGATTTATCCAAGGGTGCTTTCACGTTGAATGCGTTTGCTAGATTATTGTATGAATATGTGGATACCATGGATGCGAAAGATTGCTATGTATGTATGCAATTGCCAGCATCAGTGGAAGAGGGTATTGGGTATCATCACTTACCCCTTACATATGGCATCACTTGTAGTGTATTGTTGAGTATGTTTTATGGTAAGGCCCATTTTGAGTATTACTTCTCCAATTATGACGTAGTACTCCCGGAAGTTCCAGTCTTTAAATATTTGAATAAATATGATTATTATAAGGAGGTAGAAAGGATGTCAAAATATTTTGTGCCCACAATAAATTTGGATACAGCATACGCTCATCGACATAATTTGACTTGCTCATTATCCGATACAGAAAAGAAATTTGTGGACCAAATCGAGGATAGACATAGGCAGGCATTATTTAGGCCTGATCCTAAACATGAAGTAATTCCATGGACACAAGAGGAGTTAGATCATAAGGCACAAGGAAGCTCTGGCCCAATAGCTTTGGATTTGCAGCAAAAAGGGAAACTTTGCATTAGACAACCCCAGAATTATTATGATAAGGTGTTTGTGGGAGAAACTGAATGTGAACACATTTTCCTGATTGAAGATTCCATAAAGAAGGCGCTGTTGGATAAATTGACCATAGTGCCTAATGTGTATTTTGTGTGTGGAAGGAATGCATATGTTCGATTGCCCCCGAATTGGTATGGAACTTATTTGGCTGTGATATTTCCTAAAATAGTCCATGTGAAAGACTTGTGGCCGCTGGAAGGAAAACGATCCCGAAGGGAGAAACGTGGCACAAGTGCGGGAGAAATTATTGGTGATGTGTTTGGTGCAATGATACCAAGTATAGGGGTGGTTCTGAATGATGTAAAGATTAGACAGATATCCACTTTAGTGGATAAGTTATCAATAAATACAGCTCAATCACTGTTATTAGTGGATGGAGAGATGGTGTCTATAAGGGCTATGGTACTCCAGAATCGTCTTGCATTAGACGTATTATTGGCAAAAGAGGGCGGAGTCCAGGGCCGGACTGGGAACCAAAACCGGCCCTGGCAAAGTGCTCGGCCAGCCACCCGGGGAGTTGGGGGTGCGGCCAAGCTGGTTGCCAGGGCCGGTTTCAGCCGATTTTGTTACAGGGGCCGATAATGCAGCTAAACTGCAAAAACAGCCCCCAGGGTCCCAAAACCGGCCCCCACCCTGGCGGCCCACCGGGGAAATGCCCGGTGCCCGCTACGGCCAGTCCGGCCCTGGCGGAGTCTGTAAATTATTGAGGGTTCAACAGTGCTGTAGCTACATTCCGGATAACAGCAAAGATTTGAGGAAATATATCAAGAATATAACTGAAATATATCAAGAGATTCATGATTTAGCTACTGAGGGAATTTGGGATAAAATTGGGCAAGGTTTTGGAAAAATTGGAAGTTGGGTTGGCAGTTTGGGACAGGGGATTGTTGGTTATATCCTAAAGCCCATCATAATAGTCGTAATATGTATCATTGTATTGTTGGGTGCCTTCAGAGCATATAAGTGGCATAAGGCAGACGGGCTGAAAATTCTCTTAGGAGATGAGAAAGAGATATGGAAGAACTGCAGGACAGTCACTATCAAAATCTTAAAAATCTGGAGAAGTTCAGACAGGGAAGACAGGCAACAACTTCTGTTTAGGTCGGTCTTTTCTGCAAGGAGAAACTAGTAAAGAGAAGTGTATTTGATGACACGGGTCATCAGAGGAGGGAGTTGATAGAGCGCTCAATGCTCTTAAATTTGTAGGGGTGCATTATACTCATGAATAATCTGCACTCGTATATATATCATGTGGTTATGTTATAATTTGTGTTACTAGAACGACTTGTATCAATGCATCAAGACATATAAACGAGATTTGTAATGTTATAATGCAGAATCGAATTAGTATTGTGCATTTATTTAGAGGCATTATTTAAACATGTGTGCATAGCATGGACATTAAGTAATGTAAGTGTATTAGATTATGTAAACAACACGTATAGCGTTTTGTGCAGTGATTAGGCATTGAAAAATGTTCTTATGTTGGCTAACCTTGTAGGCCTAACTTTTGCTTTTCGTAAGTTTCGATTCTCCTTGTTTGTTCCTCAGTTGTAAGGTAAAGAGAATTTATGTGTGTATAGAAGGTTTCTTTTCACCCCTACTACAGATCCTTGAATTTGACCTCATTATTTCAGATTTAGGACGACACTTGGGGAGGAAAGGAATGTCTTTGAAGAGTCTGAACAAGCGAGAAGGGAGGACACCTTCCGTGCCTGGTGGAACTTGGGAGCCAAGGTCGTCAGAGAAGAGCTCAATTAATTGGAATTTGTGGAAAGTAACTCAAAGAAGACGTTCTTGAAATAACGACACATGATCTGTTAGGGGTGTAACTTGTGTCTTTTTGTATTAGGTGCAGGGACAGTTTGGTAGGACTTCTGCTTTTGACTGAGGAAAGGGAGCATCTTCGAGCGAGCTCCGTAGCTTTATGCTACTTGACCCATTTAACGTGAGTGCACTTCTTAGGTAGATAACATGTGCTGACACCTTTACAGGGAATTCTGATCGGAGAGTTAGGTAGGGATGTCACTTTATTTATTTATGTGGCTTATAGAGCGCCTGAATCACCCCCGAAGGGGTATCTCCGCGCTATAGTAGTGCATAGAGGTCAGCATCGGGTAGAAGGGGGTTAAAGAGTCAGCGAAGGAGATTGAAAAAGGGCAGTTTTGAGAAGTCGTCGGAATTGGAGATAATTGGAACATTCACGCAGGTGAAGTGGAAGTTGATTCCAATATGAGGGGGCGAGGTAGTAAAATGCCTTCCCCCCCAAGGAGCGTGATTTCTTAATCCGGGGGACAACAAGAAGAGATTTTGATCCACACCGGAGTGCTCTGGAGGGCTGATGGCGCATAAGACTATCACTAAGATAACTGGGAGCTTTGCCGTGGAGTGCCTTGTGTACTAGACAGCAGATTTTAAAGCGGATCCGTTTACGAACAGGCAACCAATGGAGTCCCTGAAGTCTATTAAGTGATGCTTCAGAGGCTGCAATCAGGAGGGCATTACAGTAGTCGAGACGACTTGCCACAAGAGCTTGTAGCAAAGTTTTCCTGACTGTTAGAGGGAGAAAAGGAAAAGCCTTTCTCAAAAGACTGAGTGAAGAAGCAAGTGCCCACTGTGGTTGAAACTTGTGTTTCCATCGAGAGTTTCAGATCTAAATACACGCCAAGATTTTTCACCACTGCCTTGGGGGTAGGAGCGGGACCCAAATTGGAAGGCCACCATCCTGGGGACCAGAGTAGGGGTGCCTCTCCAAAGAGCATGATTTCCGTTTTGCTGGCATTCAACTGGAGAAAGTTGTTTCTCATCCATTCCGAGATTGCATTCATACCTTCAGAGAAGGCCAACTGGGTGTTAGCAGATTTTCTGTCAAATGCCATTTAAGGATAGGTTAGGGACAGATTATTCTTTTAAATCTCTGAACTACAAATGAAGAAAGAATTGGACACAGCATCTATACTCAGTTGTGTTCTCATTTTGGAATTCATTATTTTGTGTCTTCTGTGCCGAATGAACTATCTTCGTAGATTTGGCTCTGTAATTATATTTCTATACCTCTATACTCTGATATTGAGGTGTGTCTATATTCTGTTATTTTTGGCATTGTAATTAATCCTTGTCATACAAATTAAGAGTTTGTGGTCCTTTAGTCATAGAAAACTTGTATGCTTCCCCTTTACACTTCTTTAGCAGGCAATAAAGACCATCGGCCAGGGATTCTTAATAAAATTTAGCACATGGAATCTGGCCCCATCAGTTTGGACGTACAGAGGCATATGTACAACATGAAACTCAAATCTCTGTACAAGTTGGTGACAGTCAAACAAATTGTACAAAGAACATATAAAATATAACGAAGCAAGACGGAGATCCCAAAACGACGCTATCGGCCACTGATAGCTCCGCTAGTTTTACGCTCACAAGTATGCTGAATGTGTTTCCTGTAATTAGTCCCCCAGAGTGCTGGCAGCGGGGAGCAGTAAAATGACCAGGAGGCTGTAATGAACATCACATGTTCGGGCTACAGGCCGCCTCTCCCAAAACAGCAGCACCGCTAGACACTAGAGCACGTTATTGTGGGCACAAACATCGGGCCAGTCCCATCCACTGGCCGGGCATTTCCACTGAACAGCAATTGCTAACTGCGATCAGCACTGCAATGTGTGCAGTCCTGCAAGCTGGTCTAGACCACGTACACACACGGTGCACAAGTGAATCGTACAGCTCCCGGTACCTTATACCCTCCTGGGGTACGTGGGGGAGAGGCATGAGAGTGGGGTCACACTGCAGCTAAGACTGGGCATGCTTTCTTTAAGCGGAAACTCCGACTGCCCATTTCCCATTTGTTTATCAGCACATTGTGCCTACATAGTTTTTTTTTCTCAACACCAGACCAGGCAATAGCAGATGTGGACAGTCATGTCATTGAAAAAGCCCAGCTTTTCGTGGTGTCACATCATATGCGTTCGAAAAGGCTTTCTACAGAGTTAGCGAGGATGGGACCCGGGTACACAGGCTTGCTGTCAGGGTATTGAATCACCCCCACCACTTACACAAATAAAGAGGAATGCCGCAAGTAAGGCTGACAGTTTTAAATGCCCCAAGGCTGCTCTGCATGATTAGGTGATGCAGTTCACCGTCTGCTGAGCCCGGCTCCCTGCGGGGCACGAGGCGACAATACGGACACCTACAAGCCTCCGCCAGCCTCAGGTTAAAAGGAACCAACGCCCCTTAATAACAAGCAATGAAGTACAAGTAGACAGTAGCGCTTGTAAAAAGCACAGCGCTCTTAAAAATAACATATGCCCCCTATATTGAAAGAGAAAGCGCGAAGAGTGGTGCGCGTTGTCTAGATAGTAACTTCACCCAACAAAAAAAAGTAGTCCTCAGAGCAATACTTAAACAATGACAGCGTAGGGAGACAGTGCTTGGCTGGTACTCCGCAGCTGCAAAGCGGAAATAGAAAGGAGGGAAAAGAGAAGCAATTGCCCAGTAGCAAGCAAGGATTTTCGAAGGACATGGCACACACAGATAAAAAGCAAGGGCAACCAGTGGGTGGAATTCTCACTTCACAAATCATCTACGAAAGGTCGCTAAGCAACAGCGCAAACGCTGTTACGCTCGACCTAAAAAGGAAGCAGTACCAACGCTTTGAGAACACGCCTGACTGAGTGACAACGTGTTCTGTTCTTCTCAAGCAAATGTAGGAAATGTCACTGAGGTTCAGTTCAAATCGGGGTGCAGGTGGCGCTACAAAGCAGTTGTTAATGGTAACGTGTTTATACAGATGTTGGCGGGCCCTGGTATTTATTCGTTAGGCTACCAGTAAAATAAACATCTTTCTTTTATCTTTGACATTTTTAAACTTCAAAAACGAGAATCAGATGGTTTCAATTAAATTGCGCTATTTCTAATCCGGTAACTATTTTCCTCCGTGGCTTCTGCCTTCTTTGTTTTATCCCACACGTTCTCACATACTCTGTCAGTCAAAAGAACTTTATTTCGGCTGTACAGCCATAAAAGCAGAATTGATTAAAAACATTCATAATATACAGAAAATTTAAAATAAGAAAGAATTTATACAGTCCGGAAGAAGCACAGAGTATCCTTGCTGCACATATATAGCAGTATACTACAAGTTTATACAATGTATTCTAACCCCTACAGCCACTCATCGCTCGATATTTAACAACCTACAGTGTTACTCGAGTCCAGAGAAAATGTCACAATTATAAAAACAATTAAAAAAACGTTTTTAAAAACAATACAAAAATAGATTTTGTATTTAAAAAAATATAAGATAAAGCAATTAAAATAGCTAATAAGTTTTCAGATGGGAAGATGTGCAATTTTAAGTTAGCAGCATGATCAATGGATAAGCACACTTAAATACTTCCTAAGCTCTTTTTTTTTTAATGATGCCTCTACGAATACACCACATTGCAAACAAAAATTTAGAGGTGGCAAAAACAAATAGTGGGTGCATCTCGTATTTTAATAGCCTGTAGGCCTCTGTGTGGTCTCTGATCCCCACATTTCTACACAGCTGGAGAACCCACTTAGATCTTGACCTTCTATACGCCGGACAGAAGAAAAGAACATGAAGTTCTGTCTCTTCAGTTGACGTACACCCAGGGCAATCCAGTCTGGTGGCACCCTTCCACTGGTTTGTAAATGCTCGGAGCGGGAGCACACCGTATCTGAATTGAAAATATAATTTCTTTGCAAGAAATGGCTGGATGTTATCCAGGGCTGGCTCAAGCTGTTTGACGTCCAGAAATCTGGAGGTCAAACTGCATGAGTTAATGCTCTGGAATAATTGTGCAAATTTAAGTTCTTTGAGGGCAAAAGATAGGGTCTTTTTAGAGATACTAGGGCAGGTCTCTTCAGGAGTTAGCCATATGTTTGCCCTCCCCAGAGCGTGGCATGTGCTTCTGATATAGGATAGCCATGGAATATTCCCTGCTCCCAAGATGGACATAATGTCCTTCAATTCCTCTCTATAGTTTAATAGCTCGGGGGTACTCCATAATCGACGCCAATATAAAATCGGTCGAGAGGCAATCAAGTCAGCAATCGGGCCAATACGTAGATCCATCCTTAGCGGAGTTAGAGGGGTGCTTTTGGGAAGGACCAAAAGCTGTCTAAGGAAGGAATTCTCTGTAATAGATAACATATTAGATGGACAGTGGCCCCAGAGTTCTGCTCCATAAATTGACGCACCCCTTGCCTGGACTTTATAAATTTCAGCAGGTGGTCCTACCACTTTTTGGGTGCAATTTTTATATACTTTTAGGATACCCCCAATGGACTGTCAATTTTAGGTTAGCTTTCTTTACTTGGGACCCCCAATCCATCTTATCATTAAGTGTGAGACCCAAGTAGTCGAAAATGGACACCCTTTCTAAGGGCCTGCCTTCCATTAGAGGATGTGGGCAATTACTGGTATTGGCGTGGAACACCATATTTTTTGTTTTTTGGAGATTTATCTCCAAGTCCCTTTTCCTACAGAAATTACAGAACTCCTCCAGGACCCGATGCAACCCCATGGGTTCCTCTACGCAATCTTCGCTCCTCCTCAGCAAAACTGGTGAGAGTGCCTAGGTTCAGAAAAGTCAGATCTGGTGGAAGAGCTTTCTGCGTTGCAGCAGCTTCGGCGTGGAACAAATTACCAACCGAACTTAGACAGATAGATGATCTATTGTCTTTCAGAAAGAAATTGAAGACCTGGCTCTTTCCCAGGGTATAATATAGTGTTTTTAACTGTCCCTATATTCTACGATAACTGACCTATGTGCTCAAGCGCCAGGATACCCGTGGGGTTGCAGTGCGCTCTATAAATTCTATATACAATACAATGGGACTCTTAGACAATAGTAGCGTATCATCCGCGAACATTAACGCAGGTATTTTGCGGTTTGCTAACCTCTGGGAATCTATATCCTTAATTGCCAGTAGAGTGTCAATTAGACCATTCAAAAAGAGGGAGAACAGGGTCGGGGCCAACACACAGCCCTGTCTCACCCCTTTCTTCACTGGAAAGGGGGCCGTCAATTCCCCTTTCTTGCCATATCTAACTCTCGCATACGTATCCTGGTGCAAACGCATCAGCTGATGGCATAGATAAGCTGGTACTCCCATATCGTATAGGAGACCCCATAGCTGATCACGCTGCACCATATCGAATGCGGATTTGAGATCTACAAAAGTTAGATACAGGCTACCACCCTCCAAAGTTACTGTTTTCCAATGAATCAATTGCAATCTGAAAAGCTGGTCAATGGTTGAAATTTTGGTCCTAAAGCCAGCTTGCATAGGTGTTAATGCATTATTTTCATCTATCCATGATTGCAATCGGGCGAGGAGAACACGGGCAAATATCTTTTGGGTCACGTCAATAAGACTTATAGGACGGTAATTTGCCGGGTTAAGCGGGGAGCCTTTTTTATAGATAGGAATAATTTCCGCACCTGCCCAAGTCGAGGGCAACGCCATCCCTTGCAGTATAGCGTTGAATAGTGTCTGTAGGTAGGGTGCCCACACTAGTTGTTCATTTCTAAATAGGTCACCAGGTATTCTATCCAACCCCGGTGCCTTTGCTGGAAGCAATTTCCCTAATGCCAGTTACCTCTTTTATAGAACAAGGGGGTGCACTATTGTCTAAGGGGATTTTATCCATTATTGATTCCCTCTCAACTACATCTCCGTCCAGAGCCCTTGAATATAAGTTCTTAAAATGGATTCTCCAGACTTCCTCCCCCAGGTTTGGTTCAATTGCAGAGTTGCCTTCAGATTTCCAGTTTTCACTAGATTCCAAAAGCCTCTCATATCTCTATTATCTAAGGCTTTTTTTATTGCTTCCCATTTTGCTATCTCCCAAGTTTTCTTGGCCTCAGCTAAAATATTTTTGTATTGTGCCCTGGATTCTTTTATACGTAGGTTGTCCTTATCTTTAATCCCCAGTAGTAGTGCACGCTTGGCCTCCCTGCACGCTCTATTATACCAGGGATGTTTAGTTTTGGGGTCAGTACCATTATTGGCTTGATCATTAAAAAGAACTGTGCCAATGTTAAAAACATGTCCTGATTATTCTTACTTAATTCCAGCAAGGATTCGGGACCTTCACTATTTAGTGCTACTCTAAATGCAACTTCTAAAAAAGGGATAATTTGTTTATAAAGTATGGCCTCTTTTTCAGCTGACTGTACAAAAGTTCCCCAGCGTACTCTTCTACCTCCTTCAGTTGTTATTAGATTCGGGGCAGGCTGGTTAGATGAGTTCAGGTAGCAGGTGGAATGCGGGAGTATTATTTCTAACACCAACGGATTGTGGTCGCTTTCACATCGGAGCTTGACCGTAAAATCAATAATTCGGTTCCATAACTCGACATCTACAAAAATATTATCAATGATAGATGCCTGCCCGATCTTATTATAAGTAAAGTTGCCCGGGCTATCGGAGGGCAACCGACCATTACATGCCCTAAGTGAGTGGCTGAGAATAAGAGAATTCATCTGCAGAACTAGGGAGGTCCAGCCCCTTACCTGATAGGTGTTACATTCAGGAATTAACCGGGCTGAATCTTCCTCACTAGTAATGCTGGTGGAGATGCCATTTAATGGCTCAAAATGACAATTAAAATCCCCACCAATAATTACATAAGTGGACTCAGGCAAAGTATACAAAAAGGTGGCCAGACAATCTAACGTCTGTGAAGTTTGCCCATGGCTCACTGGGCGAGAATAAACATTAATAATGGCAATTTTCCGGGTGTTATGGAAAGAAAGGAGGATACACAAAATATCAGGGGAGGAGGTATCTATTGTTTTGATGTTGCAACCCAAATGTGTACCCACCCAAATACAAAGGCCTCCCGAAGGTCTCCCTCTAAGCCCCTGGACGGCTGGAGTACAATATGCCACATAGCCCACTCTATGTAAGTGCGTCAATGACCAGGTCTCCTGAAAGAGGCACAGCTCATGGCTGTCTATAAAATCACCCCAATGTGGGTGGTCCATTTTTGAACTAAGGCCGGCTATATTCCATGACAAGATCTTGGTGTTCTGTAGAGAGCGCCCATCCTGATTTGTTGCCTGTTGAAAAGTTTTAGCCTGATCATTGGGCCCTAACTCATTCTGCATGATACAGTCAGGGTCACCTAGCGTCCTGGCGGATGAGCTACAAATGCCAGCCAATACGCTAGCTTCAAGAATATTCTTGGCAAGTTGGTCATCATTCACTAAACCTTCCGAAGGTTGGAGCTCCGGTGGGTGATTAATAATAGGATTCAAGTTCTTGCCAACGGGAGATAGTCAATCAACCAGGTCTAGGGGGCTAAATCTATTACTAACAGGAATGTTAAATGTCGTATTGTTTTCCAACCCCTGACCTGATTTTAGCAAATTACCTCTCTGGGCTCTTGATTCCCATATTTTGTACACACTCCCTACTCTGTCTATCAGGGGGCTTGGAGGGTAAAAGTAGCCCAGGGGAAGTGTCTGAATACCTCCTATCTCCCTACATGGCCCCCATTCAAGAATGTGTTGGACCGCCCTTCTATCTCTAAAATTAATTAGAACACAATCCCCTGGGATGTCTTTTTGTCTATGCCCCATCCAGCTAACCCTACGGGTAAATAGGATTTCACTATGTGTTGTATAAGGCAGCTGCCTATATTTGTTTAGCCAGTAGATGGTTTTGTTTTTCAATTCCAGATATGATTCCCCTCGACCATTTTCCAGCTCAGTTACTCCAGCTAAAATGACAACATAAGGTGTTGATGCTGGGGGCAAATCTATGCGGGGGAGAGTGATCATTTCCCTTTGTTTAGAGTGGGATGGATTTCTGATCTCTACTTCACAAATTCTTTGGGCCTGATGTTCAATTGGTAAGTCGTGAGTAGTTGTCGCAACCCTGCTATCTTGGGAATTGTCAATGGGGTGGGGCGCCCTATGATGCAAGGTCACTATGGGTCGGATATGTTGAACTGGGTGGATTGGCTCTACGGGCAAATTCGTTTGCTCATCAGGTTTTTCCCCTTCAGCGGAGGGTTGCTGGAGGCAAGCCGACCGGGTCGTCTGGACTCCATGGGTTGTAGTTACCCTATTTGGTGATTTAATAAATTGAATAGTATGCAATACAGCATCAATTTTAGTTCCCCACGAGTCCATAAGTGTATTTAACCTGTCGATACGTCTCATTGCATCCTCAAGTTCAGATTTTATAAGAAATTTGAGGTAAGCTTTTAGTTCGACCGACAGGTGCGATACCCATACTGGGGGCTCCGAAGTTTTATTACCACTTTCATCAGAAGTAAAGCCCTCTGGCAATTGGTTTAGTTCTAGCCCTGGATTACGTTTCGCAGATTTACCTCCCTTACGGTCAATTGGCTTCCGAGGGGCTCCTTTCTTCTTTGACCCCCCCCCCCCGGTCCCAATCCTACTGACTGGGGTATCTTGGGCAGGTGATAGTTCTAAAATAATGGGGACAACTGGTTATTGGGGTGAGTGAAAAGCTTCTAACTCCATAGTTTGAGAAATACTTGGGAGCATTGGTGTTAAAGAAAGTCGTCTTTCAGTGCGTTCTATTTCACTGGAGACAGCTCCTATTGCTTGTTGCAACATTCTATCAATAGCGGTTGGTTGAGCGGCAGAGTGAATAGTAGGGGTTCGAATAGAGGCTTTCTGCCTATTGCTTGGCCTTGTGCGCGGGGGAGTACTTTTCCCCATAATTATTTACTATCTATGCCTCCTCAATCCAAAAACAAAACCAACTAATATAAATCAATACACTGGGAGAAGCATTCACCCCTAAGAACTTAAAACAACACACAGTCTAAAGGTTCACTCCATAGAACCCCCCCAAGTCTCGGCCCAGTTCAGCAAAGCACAGTAGGAGCTAGTGTTCATGCAGTGAAACTCACAACAGGGTGATGTAAAGTGAAGATCAGAGGGGTGGCCCAGCCTCAGTCGGTCTCGGACGGGCTCAGACGGGTCCGCCCTTGGTCCGGGCTTCATCCGGGCGTGCGTCCCGCGCCGCGGTGGGAAGGCTGCGCTATAAGCGCGTTGGTGACGCCTCCCCCCCCCTCCTCACTCGCGGCAGCTGGGCAAGGCGATGGTGCACTCTGGGGTCTGTAGTCCCCCGCCCGGAGTGTGGACAACGAAGTTGGTGGCACGACTCTACTCCTGGGACTCACGTCTCACCAGGAGTTCCGGGGACTGTAGCAGTACGAGGCTGCAGGTAAATGAAAGGCAGCAACAGCAAGGTGACAATGGATCAAACCTCAAAAGGGAAACTGGGAGGGAGTAAAGAGCCTATCTGGGGCTCAATTAGCAATTTGGAACTCTCTTGTTCTCCAAAATTTTTGCGTAGGAGGCTAAAAGCTGAGGTGCCCCACTGAGAGAAGAAAACTATTAACTATTGAAGTTCGAAATCAAATGCTGGGTGCTAACGCTTCCTGCTGGCTTCCAGCTGACTCTCATTGGTTCTATTAATTGTGTTGTACCAGGATTCGGCTTGGGGGATACTATCTGTGCTGCCAAATCCAGCCAAGGATTTCAAATGTGCTTTCAGTTCTTTTTTTTGCAAATTCCCCTGCTTACTTGTTGCCTCATTCGCGTTTTGGCAGCCCAGGACTCCTGGTATCTCCAGCAGTCTCCGTCGTGCGAGTAGCCCCGCCTTCCTCCTTCAATCCTGCTACTTGGAAGGTCGAGGCTGCAGGTAGAAGAGATGCATGCACGCAGCAGCTGCATCACCCGCCGCGGCCACAAATCTCCGGCTCCTCCACGCAGCTCAGCGGGGGCCAGCAAGCCCAAAAGAGCCTCCCCAAGCCTCTTCTCTGGAACAGTACGCAGCGCAGCACGGAGCCGATCCCCACGAAGCTCCAACAGCGAGCCGCTCCCGCGCGTTGCACTCGCCTCACATACTGCCCTTGTCTGCTCTCATACATGCACAATTATGCATGCACATACATGGGGACCTCTCGGGTGGGGGTGCGGCAGGGAGACCATTTCTCGCGGATAAATGTAAACCGTACCTCTCGGCATGTTCTTAAAGCTTGAACTGTTACTTTGCATGTTTCTTTAATACACTTTATAACTTGTTATTTTCACGTCTCTCAATTCTGTTATCTGAAGCGCTGCTATACCTGCTGGTCTGGTTGGCGCTATAAATAAATAAGAACGCAGATGTTTTCCAACTGTGGTGTCCAGGGACACTACAGACAGCCGCCTTGTGCTGTTTCTACGTCACTCAGTATCTGTTATCGATACCCTCTTGTTTACAATGTCACCCAACACTTGTGGTGGAAAACAACCCCAGAGTCACTCTTTATGCATAATGTGTTAATATCTTCTTGTGTGTGCTATAAAAATACCTTCAGGCTAAGGGACTGTAATACACAGTGAAGCCTCAGGACAGACACAAAAATGGGTCAAAATACAAAAAGCTGCCAGATTGATTGTATTTACAACCACATTCATTAGCGCCACTTCACAGAGTTTTCCAATGAAGCGCTACTTTCCTTTTATCATGCTTCTTTAAACACTATTGTTCACTTATACTTTGCCGCTAGCACCCCCCCCCTCTCTTTCTTCCAGGTATTGCCTCTCCTCCTGTCTGTCTTGCTCCTCCTCAGTGGTCGCAAAGTGGCCAGATTGCTTTTATTCACAACCACACACATTAGCGCCACTTAACAGAGTTTACCAGTGAAGCGCTACTTTCATTTTCTCATGTTTCTTTAAACAACATTGTTCACGTCTCCTGCTTTGCCGCTACCAGCTGCCCCCCAGTCTTTCTTCCACTTTTTGCCTCTCCTTCTATTCTTTCTGTCTGTCTCGATCCTCCTCAGTGGTCGCAAAGTGGCCAGATTGATGTTACTCACAACCACACACATTATGTTATGTTATGTTATGTTATAAAAAATGTATACAGCGCACGTACACCAAAAGGTTTCATGGCGCTACTCTAGAATATGCCGGGACCGATGGGGATAGTTATTCATAAGCCTGCCCGAACAGCCATGTCTTAAGCATTTTTCTGAAACTCAGAAGATCAGTACATGACCGAACCTCCAGTGGAAAAGAATTCCACAGTCTTGGGGCCAGGGATGCAAACCTACAGCCACCCTGACGTTTTAACTTAAAGGCGGGGATGGTCAGTAGCTGAAGGTGGGCTGAGCGCAAGTTACGAGAGGGAGTATGCCTTAATAAAAGGCAGTTAATAAATTTGGGACTCCGACTGTGAAGAGACTTAAAGATTAAACATCCCGTTTTAAAGGCCGTGCGTTGGGAAATAGGGAGCCAGTGTAGTTTTTTTAAAAGGGGTCTGGCTGATTGCCATCTTGGTTGCTGATGGATCAGTCTCGCTGCTTGGTTCTGGACCATCTGAAGCCGCTTGATTAAAAAAAGTGGCATGCCTAGATACATTAGCGTCACTTTACAGAGTTTGCCAGTGAAGTGCTACTTTTGTCTCCTCTTTGTTTAAACAACATTGTTATCCCCGGGTAAAGAAGTGCACCATTCCTGGAGGTACTGCAATACCTGGTGCAGCCTCGGCACAGAGAGAAAAAAAAGGTCCAAAAGACAAAAAGCATCCGGGGTCCTGCTCAGCGTTATTCTGCATACATATTGACACTAATGGCGGGTTTGTTAAATACTGCTAATTCAGTGAGGCTAATAGGATTCTCTCCAGACCCCCTCTCTCTTCGGTCTATCTCTCGCGCAAACACAACACTTATCTTATATCTGTCTCTCCTCAAAGACTACCTCATTAAACCCCATCTGCACCCGCCGCTCCCCCATCCCTCACATTTATTTCCTTGCTGTTCCATATCCCTCCTCCTTTTTCCTCTAACCCTGCCCTCTGATACTACATCTCATGATGCACTCTCAACCTTCTTATCTGTATTTCCTCCTCACTTTGTCCACTCCACTCAAAACAAAAACACAGACATTGTCATTTACAATGCCAATAGTTCTAACTCTCACAAATGTGAGAGCTATTGCATTGCAAATGCTTGTATTTTTCTGCAAGTAGACCCACTCCTGACTGAAGAGTGCCTTTCGAGGCAGTGCTTAATTTGAGTGGGTGGTTGCAGGTGGCGCCCATGGAACTCATTTTTTGAGAGCTGCACTTCTTTTTCCTTGTCAGACTTTGACCTAGTGCAAGAGAGACAAGCATTAGAAATGCAATAGGTCTCGCATTTGTTGGAGTTGCAGCTATTGGCAATGTTTTGTACTTATGCAATAGGTCTTATATTTGTTAGGGACTACACCTGTTGGGAAACAAAACAATAAAGTTACTGTTGGAGCATTAATGTTTACACAAAACAATGTCCAGTGAGAGATCAGAGGCACTTTCTCTTGGTCGCATCTACATTTTCTTTCAGCACATGCGCTGTTCTTGAAAACCATCCTGCAAGTGGCAACTTTTTAGGTCGAGTGTCAGCCAGTGCGCAAGCGCTGCTGATCCAGCGCTTACAATAAAAATAATTTCTCCTACTATGTTTTTGGTCATCCAGGTGCAATTATTTCTCTAACACACACACTATATCCATATGACGGTGGGGCCCATAACACCGCATATATATTCACTTACTCATTTATTTCCCTGGATTTTCCTCCGACATGAAACCTAGGAGAAAAACGATTCGCTGGAAGGAGACGGGATACCTCTTTTATAATGACACAATAATTCTCATTTGCTTTTAAGGTATTCCGCTCATTGGTCGATGGACCAACTAGTAGGAATCAGTTGATGGTGATTAAGACCAGCTCAATCACAATGAACTCTTTTACCAATTTATTATTAATCATTATGCTAAAGAAAATCACTGAGTCATTTGTTTAAAGAATAATAAAGTTTATATAAAGTTTTGAATGCAGGAAATTCGAGATTAATTTATTATTCAGATCATTGCGTTTATCATCAATATAAGAATAGTTGTAATTGCATGACACTTTTATTAGACCGAAAATGAGGTTATCATACTAATAACTCTATAGATCAACCTATCTATCTCTCGGGGAAATCCTAATAATTCTAATATAAATCTTATCAAATGCTAGTTCTCCTAAAGCGGCATTTTATACTCAACTGGAAAAGGAAAATAACAGCAGCAGCATCAGCTCGTCGGCATCAGCAACCGCAAACTCTCCCATCTACAGCATCTAACTTCTTCAGCATCTCCCGCAGCATCCCGCAGCATTCTAACCCCTCCCACCAAGAGTAGGTCTTCTTATACCCTAATTCTAGCTTACAGCATAAAATGTTTCTTCTTACATGGCGCGATTCATTCTCATTGGTCCAAAACTCAGGTCCCTATACATTTTAATCAAACTTCCTGGTCTTAACTAGTTCCGTGAGGAATGTCCATGCAAGCATCGTTTCCCACAGTTCATGCACTTGCTCATCCGTTTCGATCAGTCCAAATTGTTTCTTTTTCTGCAACAATTTATATAATAGAGTTCTTTCTATTGATTCAACCAGGCTTCTCACGCTTCTTGCTGATCATCTTGGCACACATCTGCTCACAAGGGTCACAGCAGCCTTGACCATTCTTTCATCTTAGCCTCTCGGCATCAGCACGTGATCATCCCTTTGCAACAGCCTCTCTCCTCTATCACATGGTCGCATCCGCTCCTGCGCACTCTAGTAACTCGCGGCCATTTTATATTGCTGCTCGGTAGGCCTAAGCGCACTATTTCTAAAGAAAACAAAATGTTATTAAAACAATGAAATATAAACCCTTTCGTTTCCCTCCCGTCTTTCTACGTACCCCAATTAGGTATTACCTAGCAGAAGCAACATATAAAGCTGTCCCTTACTTATCATCGCTTTATTTTGCAACCACACGTTTTATTTAAAGCACAAATCATGCATTTTATTATTATTTTAGTACGCAAAATATTATGTTATGTTAGAAACGTAAACAATTATTAATTCATTATTTTGCACATTAAACTGCATGTTATCCTTAACCCTTTACATACATTGTTGGTTATTTACTTGAACGAACATGTTTATTATTATTATACGAAAATATTAGGAGGTTAAAATGTTTATATTTACCCTGCTCCATCAACTCCCCCTTTGGTGATTTTTAACATCACCACAAAAACCCAAGTTATACAATTTTCTCAGACAGCATATATCTTTTATCCATTTGCTTTTGTTAGTTTTATACTTCTGTATCGCTTTCAACTTGTCTCTTTGTTTTCTTGTACATGTTCTCTTTTATTTCTTCTAACTCTATTTCACCTATTTCTCTCTCTCTCTCTTTGTTTATCATGTTTTCTTTTTCTATCTTATTCTGCTTTCTTCTTCTCTTTATACATGTTACTGCAAGCTTCAATACTAATATTATTATTATTATCATGGTTGCTATTATTATAACTTTCCCTATTATTAATCCACTCATTCTTGTTAACCAATTTGTTACAGAAGAAAACCCTTTACCAAGTTTTCCCCAAACACTTTCAACCTCCAGTGGAACTAGTTCTTTGTGCAAATTTGTAATATTTGTTATATTCTTCTGTATATTTTCGCTTTTATCAGGAATGTAAGTGCAACAATGTTGGACTTTCAGCATTCCACAGACTCCGCCCTCTTTTGCCAAAAGAATGTCAAGGGCAAGACGATTTTGCATCACCATAGCTCTCATGGCAACCATCTCGGTATTTACCATTAAGAACCCTCCAGCAGTATTTGTAGATAAACGATCTACTACTGTGGATAATTTCCGAATTCTGAATGCATTCAAAGATATTCCCACTGCTGGTATCAATGCACCAAAAATATCACCTACTATTTCTGAAAAACTTTCCCTTTTTCTACGTGTAAAGGTATTTATCATTTTGTGTGTTCCTTTTTCTTTTCTATCCACATGAAAAATCTTTGGAAAGACCAGGCCTAAATAACATGATCCATACCAATGGTCCGGCAACCTATAATAAGCCCTATTCCCACAAACGTAATAAATCCCTGGAAATATTGGATCTTTTCCCCCTTTGAATCCCCATCCACCTATAATTTGGTAATTGTCATGGCAATTACTGGAACCCACAAAATAATTGTCATATCTTGTCTTATTTCTTCTAATGCACAACCTTCCCTGTTGGGGCCAATCCAGAGTCATAGCTGCATTTGTCTTTTTCTTGTCATGATGGTCTTCCTCAAACGCCCAAAGAGGTGTTTTTGTCTCTTCTATCACTTTTCTTTCAAATTTCACTCTTCTCTCCTCAACCATTTCTAGAAATACCTTTTCTTCCTTCTTTAACTCACAGGTAAGGTTGTACCTAAATATATTATCTAATGTTAAAATCTTATCTTCTAAGAAATATTCACCAAATGTCTTTCCCTCTTTTATTTTATTAAGCTCGGGAACTACAGAAACCTTTGCAAAAATCCTATCTACATCAGTGTAATAATATTCTAATCTGCCTGTTTTATAAAATAAGCTTGCTAATACACTACATGTTATTCCATACGTCAAAGGGAGGTGATGATAAGTCACACCCTCTGCTACAGATGCAGGCAACTGCATACAAACATAGCAATCCCTTACATCCATTGTTTCTACGTACTCCTACAGTAATTTAGTAAACACATTCTTTGAAAAATCTGTTATTGATTTGTCCTTATGTAATTCTGCACTACTCCTTAAAATAACTGGCTCTTGAGTGTTAGCTCCATTTCCTTTCTCAGTGTTATTAGACTTTTCCACTACAGCTAAACTAATCGGAATAGTTATTGCTAAAACTACCCATACTGTTATTAATAAACCTGTACAAAAACAGCACATTTTGCACCATCTACTTAAAAACTCACATCTACATTTTCTATCTCTAATATTCTCCATTTTGTACTTGTTTTCTAGAAAATTGTGTCACTACACCTCAGAAATGACTTGCTTGCCACTCTGTACTTTCAAAATTTTGTCTTTGCTTGGTTCTTTCTTTTAATTCTTTCTCAGAATTCTTTCTTTGTCACATCCGGTAAAGTTGTCAGTTCAGTGTTTTGTCAAATCCGGTAAACTATCTACAGAAACCACTTCAGGTTTGTTGCTTCAGGTTTGTTGCACTTCACTTTCTCCCATCAGGTTTCTTTGTTCTGGGTTTTCGTGAGTGTTCAATTCTTCTTTGTAACTAGTCAGAGCACGATACAACCATTCAGGTGATCTGTACTTCTGATTCACTTTCTTTATTCTTTTTGTTTTCTGCAAGTGTTTACCACCTTGTTTTCCTTGCTCCTTTTGACTTGTTATTTCATTCACTTGTTCAGCACTTTTTCCATCCAATTTTACGATTCTGTATCTTAATTTTCTTACTTCGTCGGGCCAATTGTCTCCTTTTCTTGGCCTTTTTGCTTCACTTCCTTTTTCCTCTCTTTCTGTTTTCCAATTTCTTTTTCTTGTCTCTAGTTTTTCATTTCTTTCTTCTCCACTTTCTTCTGATTCTGTTTCAATCTTTTCGTTATTTCCTCTTATTTTGAAACTAATTATTTCGCTTTCAGCTACTTGTGGTTCTTTTCTTATCTTCCTTCGTTCACCTACTTCTGTCCCTCCTCGAGGTTCTTCCGGTTTTGTGTCAGTTTCTCTATCTGCTTCTAAATTTCCCTGTTCTTGTGTTTGACTATCTGTCCCTACTGCTCCTCGGGGTTTTTCCGATTTTTCTAACTTTTGGTCTGAAACTCTCCCTTCTTCATCTATTAATATTATCTTCGAAGGAATTTTACCACTACTTGTACTTGGTTGTTCACTGTCACTGTTTTCTGACTCAGTTTCTTCTCTTATGCTTTCAAAATTCCACTTTCTTTTTGCTATTTCTTCTCCTTCTGAATGTTCTGTATCAGATTCTGAACTAGTATCAGATATTTCCAGATGTCGACTTACAGGTCGATCTTCAAATTCTGGAACTTCAGCTATTTCTTCTATTTCTTCTTCTTCTTCTATCGTTTCACTTGTAGTTGGGTCTTCCAGATGTCGACTTACAGGTCGATCTTCAAGTTCTGGCACCCTGTTTGTCTCCTCTTCTCTTTCTGATGCTGAACTGTTGTCTGTTATTTCCAGATGCCGACTCACAGGTCGATCTTTAGGTTCTGGAACTCTGATGGTGTGGCTGGCATGTACCCAGTGTTTCACTCCTGCACACTTAACTGCGGTGGTCGTCACTAGGATCACTTGTCGTGGTTCGTCCCAGCGAGGAACCAAACAGTTTCTTCTCCGGTGGACTTTTATTCAAACCCAATCTCCTGGATTCAAGTCGTGTGCTGGTTTTCTTTCAAGAGTGGTCGCATCCGGTCCAACCTGATGAAACACAGAACGCACCACATCAGCCAATCCTTTGCAATAATCCAGTACTAGATCATCAGTTATAGTCAGTAGCTTGTTGACAGGTACTTGTGCTTGTCTCATTGCTCGTCCCATGATTATCTCATGTGGACTGAGTCCAGTCTTCCTTTCTGGAATACTTCTGATTGTCATCAGAACCAATGGCAAAGCATCTGGCCATTTCAGTCCTGTAGCTTGACACATTTTTCCTAACCTGTTTTTGATTGTTCCATTCACTTGCTCTACTATTCCAGAAGCCTCTGGTCTGTATGCACAATGCAGTTTCTGTTTAATACTAAGGGCTTCACAAATCAGTTTAACTAATTCGTTTTGGAAATGTGTTCCTCTATCTGTTTCAATCGTGACTGGAAAACCATACCTCGGAATGAATTCTCGCAGCAAAAGTTTTGCTACTGTGATACTGTCATTCCTTCTTGTTGGATATGCCTCCACCCAACGGGAAAACAAACAGACGACCACTAAAACATACCTCAATCTGCTGCAAGGTGGCATTTCTATGAAATCCATCTGCATTCTGGTAAAAGGACCCCCTTCTCGTCCTATTCTTCCTAGACTCACTACTGTCTTCCTTCCTGGATTTAACTGTTGACAAGTCAGACATCTTTGACAAAGACTCTCAGCTATGGCTCTGAATTTTGGATTGTACCATGTTTGTCTAAAAAGTCTGATCATTGAATCTCTCCCAATATGGGCTTGCCCATGGTACATCCGTGCCATGTCAGAAATCATGCTATCAGGCATAACTGGTCTCTCATCCCTGTAAACCCATACATCAGTTTCTTCATGTTTCCTACATCCTGCTTTTAGCCAAGTATCTTTCTCTTCATCTTCTGCAGCCTCTTGTAACTGTCTTACCTCATCCCATGTTTCAATTGAGTTAGTAAAAAGCAATGGACAAGAAATATGCTCTCTCTCGCGGCATTTATTCAAAGAAACCACATTCTTTGCACAGTACTGTGCCATTTCGTCAGCATATTTGTTGCCAACAGTAATGTAGTCTTCCCCATTTTTATGTGCATTGCACTTCACTACAGCGATCTCTTTAGGCAGCTGTATCGCCTCAAGCAACTTTTTCACAAAATCTCCATTCCTTATGGGTGTCCCTGCAGACGTCAAGAAACCCCTTTGTGACCAAATCTGACCAAAATCATGCACGACTCCAAAGCCGTACTGGCTGTCAGTCATAATCGTAACCCGTACATTTCTTCCCAACTTACATGCTTGAATCAGAGCTACTAATTCTGCAACTTGGGCAGACCGTACACCTTTCAAACGAGATGCTTCCAATACAGTTGCTACTGTGCAAACTGCATATGCTGCACTTAGAACTCCATCACTCGTTCTTAAACATGAGCCATCCACAAACAGAATGTAATCTGATTCTTTCAAAGGTTCATCTCGTATATCAGCTCTTGGCTTAGTACAATATTCGAGCACATTCAGACAATCGTGATCTACTTCATCCATTTCAATCACATTCTCTTCATCTGGCAATGATGTTGAAGGATTCACATTCATACATCTGTCAATGGTCACATTATCTGCACTCAAAATTACCTTTTCATACCTAGTCAGCCGACTATGTGTCATGTATTGTGTTTTCGTTCTTGTCAAAAGAATTTCCACAGAATGGGGAACATACACTCTCAATGGATACCCCATCACTATGCCTTCACTCTGTTCCAGACTCACACAAGTAGCAGCAACTGCTTTCAAACATCCAGGCAACGCTTTTGCTACAGGGTCTAAAACAGCTGAAAAATATGCAATTGGTCTTTTCATAGTTCCATGTCTCTGCACCAAAACTGAAAATGCACATCCATCTCTTTCACTGCAGAACAGCTCAAAATCTTTCTCATAGTCAGGCATTCCTAATGCTGGAGCCTCACACAATTTCTTTTTCAGCTCTCTGAATGCTTTCATTTCTTCATCATTCATTTCAAAAGGATCTTTAACATCCTTCTTTGTCAGTTTCTGCAATGGTTTAGCAATTAGTGAAAAACCGCTTATCCATTGTCGACAATATCCAACCATTCCCAAAAACATTCTTACCTCTCTTTGTGTCATTGGAGCTCTCATTCCTTGAATCATTTTTATTCTCTCTGTCGTTACCTTTCGTACTCCTTTCTCAATTTTATGCCCTAAATACTGGACTTCTTGTTTACAAAACTGCAATTTTGAAGGGGACACTTTATGTCCTCTTTTTGCTAAATGATTCAGCAAAGCAATCGTGTCATTGACACATGCTTCCTTCGTTTTTGATGCCACCAGTAGGTCATCAATATACTGAACCATTACTGACTTTTCTGGCATTTTTAAGTCTTCCAATGATTTCTTTAGGATCTGATTAAAGATTGAGGGACTTTCTGTATACCCTTCGAGGAATTCGGCACCATGCCAAAATACGCTCTCCAAACCTAAACGCAAATATTGGCTGGCTATCTGGATGCAATGGAATAGAGAAAAATGCATGACATAAATCAATCACAGTGTACCACTCTGCTTCGCGTGGAATCTGGTATAGAATCACGGCAGGGTTCGGTACTATTGGGCAACAAGGCACAACAATTTTGTTTACCTTTCTTAAATCCTGTACAATTCTATATGTTCCATTTGGCTTTTTCAGTCCCATTATTGGCGAATTACATGGACTGCTCATGATTTCTTTTAGAATCCCTTGTTCAATCATTTTATTTATTACTGGCGTTATTCCTTCAATTATTTCTGGAGTCAATTTATACTGGGGCGTATTTGGGTAACTCGTTCCTTCTTTTACTGAAATTTTTACGGGATCTACTCCTTTCATTAATCCTACATCTTCTCCTGTCAAGTCCCACACTTCTTCTTTTACTGTCCCTTTCAACTCAATTGGGATTTTCTCTGCATCAAATACAGGAAACAAACGATTTACTTCTGGTTCTAAATTTACCATTGTCATTTTGTACAGTACATCCTCATCTGGAGTCTGAAATGCAATTCCGTCTGGAGTACAATAAATTGTGCAATTCATCTTACACAATAAATCGCGTCCTAAAAGGTTAACGGGACTACAATCACACACCACAAATCGGTGCATTTCACTAAATGGACCAATTCTTACCTTTACTAATCTAGTAAGAGGCGTTTCAATTTGCTGATTGGAAACTCCAACCACTTGTATATGTTCACCTGAGAGAGGAAGATTTGGAATTTCCACTGACCTAACAGTAGAACGGGTAGCTCCAGTGTCAACAAGGAATGTTATATTTGCACCATTCACTTCTCCATCCACAAATGGACCTGACTGGTCTACCTCTAGAGTTGCGCCAAGCACGCACTCTTCCCTCTCTTTCAGACACCGTCATGAGCTTTCATACGACTCATCCTCACTCTGTCGTAACCAATATTGTGAGATTTCAGCTGCACGTGACAACTGTTTTACCTGTTCTCCTCCGTAGAATCCTGTTTCTGCACTGTATTTCTGTTGATTAGCACTCTTGGGAAGTGGTGGTTGTGGCACCTGACCTTGTTGAGTAACTACCTCACTCTGCACCTGTGAATTTAATGTTTGATTTTCTACATTAGGTTTAGGAGGAAATTTACACTCGTTTCTCCAATGCCCTAGCTTTCTGCAGTTGTGGCATGGCCACTTTTTCTTCGCCTCATCTATGCTCATTTGTCCTTTTCCTTTACCTATATTAGGTCGGGATTTAAACTGTCCTGTTTCACTGCTAGTATTATTCAATTGAGCTTCTTGCTTCTCTGCAACTTTCACCTGTGCCCACATGGCTTTTTCTTTCAATTTACGCTGTTTACTCTCAATTTCATCACTGCAATACTTAGCATATCTCAAAACCTCATCCACTGTGCTATTCTGCCACCCTATCAAATGCTGCTTAATCCTTTCACTTATTTCCGGTGTCAATCCATACACAAACCTATATACAAAATGACTCATGTCCTTCTCACTTAGCGTCTCATAACCACTATACTGTTTGAAAACCAACAACAATCTCTCATAGTATGCATGCACTGATTCTTTGCTTTCCTGTGTTGTTCTGTCTATTTTCACCCAATCTGTTTCTTTTGGTGGAATTTTATTCTTCAAAAAGGTAACTACCTGATCATACTTCCTCATCACTTCTGGACCTGGCGCTCCTGTTTTGGCATCCCTTGGATATTCCACAGTTGGCCAATCAATTGTAATCTTACATTCCGTCCATAAATCAGCAGGCACTACTATGTCAAACAATCCATCTAGATCTATCCACAGCACTTTTGACACCTTAACAAATCTCTCCACTTGTCTGTACCATTCTACTGGTTTCTCTCTCAATTTTGGGAAGTCATTTGTAAATGACAGTATATCCTGTCTGGT
Source organism: Calotriton arnoldi (assembly GCA_963921515.1). Taxonomy (NCBI): domain Eukaryota; kingdom Metazoa; phylum Chordata; class Amphibia; order Caudata; family Salamandridae; genus Calotriton; species Calotriton arnoldi. Next base: position 35,319 of record CAWUFW010009938.1, read on the forward strand.
CCACGGAACATGCACATAACTACCACCTGGTGTTTCTCTCATTGGGTACTCTCTGGTAATTGGTTCCTTATCTGTCATTGCAAAAGCCAAAGATGCTTTATCTGTTGTTTTCTCATTCCTCTTTGTCCATCTGTTTCTCCATCTATCCACATCACCCCACTTTCTCAATAAAACAATCAGTTCTTTTATCTGGGTCAGTCTTCCTGATGTGTTCAAATTTTCTATGTCTTTCTCACAAAAATCTACTCTGTACGGTTTCTGCAACGTCCTCACTTTCACAAATTCCACTCCTAGTTCACCTGCAATCTCTTCCAATTTGTCATGTAAATTTCTAGCTCTCCATGTAAGACTCTTACACAAAAACATAATCTCATCATCCTGATAATTCTTTAGTTTTTCCGTTCCAATTGTTCCCAAAATCAACTCTTCACGTATTAGCCGAATTGTGTGCACCTTCATTATTCAGTTCCATCCCTTCTCTTTTTCTTTGCACATGTGAATTCATGGGAATCACCAAAGAATGTTCATTTATTTTCTGATTTTCAAAAATTGGCATTACTGGACCTATCGTTACTGGTACAGTTACAGCTTCCATATTCTTTGTCAATTCTCTTATTTTCTCTGTCAATTCTTTTGTCGTTTTTGCTAATTCAGTTGCATTGTCACTTTCTGTCTCATCATTTTGTGAAAATTTAAATGTTTCTTGTGACCTATTTATTTCATTTCTTCGTTCGGGTTTTTATTCCTCCCAGTTTCCATTTGCGGTGCATTAGGTGTCACCACTACAGAAGTCTGTTGGTATGGAGGTGGGTTTCTGTTTAAGATATCTTCCAGCAATTCGTCATCTGTTTCACTACCACCATACACATACTTTTCTACCACTACGTGCTTCTTTTTCTCAGTACACTTCCTCTTTGCTTCTTCCTCAACCGCAAAAGCTGGAAACAAACCTCCTGCCATGTTAGCGTATCTCCAACGCTTTACTCTGTCCTCATGATTTATTCCCCACAACCTTCCTGGTATAAACTCATGATTCTTCAATCCTCTGGATGTCTCTCGTTGATACATCTCATCTTCCCATTCCGCTAAAGCTTCAAACTGTGTCGGTCTAGGTTCTAACATTACCATCTTTTCTCGCAAGTTCCGTAATACAGCTACATTAAATGAACCATTCTCAGGAAAAGCCAATGCTCCATCGTTCTTAGTGTATTTTGTCAAATTTTCTAACCAAATGCATGTATGATATCCATATTTCAGCATCATATGTGAAGCTGGTGATTTCGGCGGAGGAATTATTTGTCCCTCTCTAGTCACTACCTTTTTGTCCTTCTTAAAGAAGTTCTTAACTTTCGACATCCAAGACGTTTTCTCTTTTCCATATTCATAGTACGACATGATTCACAACCTTTCTCTCCTACAACAATCGGCAAATCAACTCGGTTCCCTATGAGTTTATTTCAACCAATGCTAGCGCGACTCACACCAACGCTCCAATCACAACGATTTCTGTCTACGGCGCACTGTCCAATCCCAGCGCGGCTTATGTCTACGTCACTTCGCTCCTGTTCTCATGTGACTAGCGCACTGTCCAATCCCAGCGCGGCTTTTGTCTACGTCACTTCTGCTCTTGACCCCTCCTTTACAAAATTTATCGGCAATTTCTTTTTCAACAATTCTTGTTAGTTACAACATTTTATCCACATTTCCATTGTCTGATTCACTAAACCGAAAAGATAGCTTTTGACCATTCACACAAGAATTCTGTATTTTCCAGTAGGCAGCGCTTACCTCTACCCTACCACAGAACTTTCAGTTTCGTCGATAAAGTAGCACTTCCCTCTACCTTACCCTTCTTTCAAGCGAACGGTAAACCCGTTTCTCTGGGGATAAAACACATGTGGAGACTATACTGCTCCTGAGAATTAAGGCCAGAGTTTCACAAGAAAACCGATCACTATTTCACTTACACACCTTTTATACGCAAAATATCCCTAAATAACACAACCTGTGTTATTACCAAATTGAACTCAGACAGTGTATAATTCCATGCGACTTCTCTTGCCACACGTGTTCCACTTCCTACTTCCCGGAAGCGTGAAAACTTACATATAACATAACGCGACTCAACAAAAAGTGTTAGACATAAACTTATCAATAATCTATAATCAAAAATCAATAATCACCAAACTAATCTATAGTAACCATAACTCTGCTACCAAGAAATCTGATCCAGCGCTTACAATAAAAATAATTTCTCCTACTATGCTTTTGGTCATCCAGGTGCAATTATTCCTCTAACACACACACTATATCCATATGACGGTGGGGCCCATAACACCGCATATACATTCACTTACTCATTTATTTCCCTGGATTTTCCTCCGATCATGAAACCTAGGAGAAAAACGATTCGCTGGAAGGAGACGGGATACCTCTTTTATAATGACACAATAATTCTCATTTGCTTTTAAGGTATTCCGCTCATTGGTCGATGGACCAACTAGTAGGAATCAGTTGATGGTGATTAAGACCAGCTCAATCACAATGAACTCTTTTACCAATTTATTATTAATCATTATGCTAAAGAAAATCACTGAGTCATTTGTTTAAAGAATAATAAAGTTTATATAAAGTTTTGAATGCAGGAAATTCGAGATTAATTTATTATTCAGATCATTGCGTTTATCATCAATATAAGAATAGTTGTAATTGCATGACACTTTTATTAGACCGAAAATGAGGTTATCATACTAATAACTCTATAGATCAACCTATCTATCTCTCGGGAAATCCTAATAATTCTAATATAAATCTTATCAAATGCTAGTTCTCCTAAAGCGGCATTTTATACTCAACTGGAAAAGGAAAATAACAGCAGCAGCATCAGCTCGTCAGCATCAGCAACCGCAAACTCTCCCATCTACAGCATCTAACTTCTTCAGCATCTCCCGCAGCATCCCGCAGCATTCTAATCCCTCCCACCAAGAGTAGGTCTTATACCCTAATTCTAGCTTACAGCATAAAATGTTTCTTCTTACATGGCGCGATTCATTCTCATTGGTCCAAAACTCAGGTCCCTATACATTTTAATCAAACTTCCTGGTCTTAACTAGTTCGGTGAGGAATGTCCATGCAAGCATCGTTTCCCACAGTTCATGCACTTGCTCATCCGTTTCGATCAGTCCAAATTGTTTCTTTTTCTGCAACAATTTATATAATAGAGTTCTTTCTATTGATTCAACCAGGCTTCTCACGCTTCTTGCTGATCATCTTGGCACACATCTGCTCACAAGGGTCACAGCAGCCTTGACCATTCTTTCATCTTAGCCTCTCGGCATCAGCACGTGATCATCCCTTTGCAACAGCCTCTCTCCTCTATCACATGGTCGCATCCGCTCCTGCGCACTCTAGTAACTCGCGGCCATTTTATATTGCTGCTCGGTAGGCCTAAGCGCACTATTTCTAAAGAAAACAAAATGTTATTAAAACAATGAAATATAAACCCCTTCGTTTCCCTCCTGTCTTTCTACGTACCCCAATTAGGTATTACCTAGCAGAAGCAACATATAAAGCTGTCCCTTACTTACCATCGCTTTATTTTGCAACCACACGTTTTATTTAAAGCACAAATCATGCATTTTATTATTATTTTAGTACGCAAAATATTATGTTATGTTAGAAACGTAAACAATTATTAATTCATTATTTTGCACATTAAACTGCGTGTTATCCTTAACCCTTTACATACATTGTTGGTTATTTACTTGAACGAACATGTTTATTATTATTATACGAAAATATTAGGAGGTTAAAAATTTTATATTTACCCTGCTCCATCACTGCTCTGAGAAGATCTGTGGTAGTTCAGTACGGAGAGAAGCTTCGCCCACTCCCCCCTCCCTTATTTTTCATTGGCTTGTGTGTTTGTCCTTTGTAAATGCTGTCTTCTGATTCATTATGAGGCTTGTTAGTCCCTCCTTAGTACAGCCATGTCGTCCTTTGTATCCTCCCATGGCTACTGGCCCCTTTACTTGGTTGCTACACGGGGCGTGTACTATTTCCTTTATTGAGTTTCTCCATTAGGCGGGGCGACGTGCTTCGCTTACATTTGGCGGGCCATGCTTGCTTTCACTTTTGAAACAGCCGGGATAATGATGGCTGTTTGCTTGATTGACGGGTGGCTGCTGTTCTCTGATTGACGGGTGGCTGCTGTTCTCTACAGCGGAGCCTGTGCCCGGCTGCAGCAGGGGCGGCCAGTGCGCGCAATGGCAGTGCTGGCCCGCTTCCTCTCCTTGGCCCAGCTGGGATGGAGTTGGGGGGCTGCCGACGAGGAGCCGCCGCTTTGCTCAGTGGGCAGCCTGGCTGCCTGGTCCTGGGAGCTGCCGGAGATCGTCCGGGTGGTGCAGCTCCTCTGGAAGTCCAAGATTGCACTGCAGGGCCCGAGGCCCAGGGAACAGCTGGAGCCGGAGCCCGCCTCCGGAAACGGACCACATAAATGTGGAGTGTGTAGAGGGGCACACGTAGTGTCAACCAACATGTGACAAACACAATCAAGTGACTCCGGTAATTGTTTCAGGCTGCACTGAAAACTCTGAGTCTCAAGCGAATCACTGTTGGGCTAGCACCAGCGAAAGCCAGGGAACAGACATAGAGAGTGGCGTTTCTAAACTGTGTGACAATATTGGATGCTTGTATAGTTTTGTAAGCACTATTTTCTTTATTGAGTTTCTGCTATTTCAGGCACGACCTGCTTTGTTTACGTTTAGCACGCCATGCGCACTTTCATTTTTCTCCTTACTTTCCGTGTGCTGGATCTCCGAGCACTCCTCTGTCTTTCTGTCCCTACTGCATCAAACAACTATCCTACAACCACCATGCTCTCCGATGAATGGTGGCGCTTGTAATTGTGAAATAACTGCTGTGGGACTCAGCAAATGATCCACAGTGGGAGTGGTGATCTTGCAATGTTTTCTGCTTCTGTTTAACTCTTAAACAGCAGAACTGTAAACTGATAACTCTTTTGTTGACATAAATAAAATAGAAATACTATCATGTAACACACTCCTAATTGCAGTTTGTATTTCAAAGAACACGCAACACAAGGAAATCCTTTTCTTTTTTCATTTGGTTTCACCCTGTAAAGGTGATCATTTGAGAAGAGCTGCAAAGTGAGGTCCTGAGAGACGGATTGCCCAAGGTCACACAAGTGGTTCAAAACTAGTTGGGATTGTGTCTCACTGATGTCCTAGACCACAATTCAACTCTTAAAGGCATTCCAGATTATGGTACAGTTTACAGGTGGCATCTCGCTTCATGGGAAGTGCTGACTTCATGAATCTGTACAGATTTCCAGGGTTGCCCAGTTTGTTTTGTAGCGTCTGCATCATTTCCCTCAAATGCGGTCGGGTTGCAATAAGTGCATGGATGCATTCAAATGCCAAAAGAATGAAGAAAGTAGGGCTAACAGTTTAACAAAAAGTTCAACATTCTTCGAAATGCAGACCGCATGACCCTCTCTAAATGTGGAAGAATTCAAATCACATTAAATTGTCGAGACTTTAAATGATTTATGTGTTCTCATCAGCTCAAAGATTACTTGCTGTTTCATTGATGGATATGAGGGGGGCGAGTCGGGGCGAGGAGCTGATTTGCCCAAGATCACACCGTTTAACTAGTGAAACTTTGACTTTTGACTACATCAAAGCTGTATTGTACGTATGCTGATGGTCCCTCGTGCCTGCAATGCCGTGATAGACGAGTGTTGTTTTGAAAAGGTCAACACTGCCTTCTTAGGACCAAAATGGGTTTGGAGCACGGGACTGAACCTTCGACGCTTGTTCAAACTCCTAGAGTGGGCCCAAACGGCTCCCGAGCAACACTGGATAGCAGCCTTATATATAGAAAATGCCTTCGACACCCTGGGATGGGACTACCTATGGGCGGTGCTGGCTCGATTTGGCATAGGCCCCAAGTTCCTATGCTGGGTGAACATTTTTTACACTAACCCATGCGCCAGGGTGAAAACGGGCCGCGTCATCTCGCCACCCTTTGACATCGAGCGCGGCACCAGGCAGAGTTGCCCACTCTCACCAATTCTTTTCACCCTGGCCATGGAGCCACTGGCCTGCGCACTCTGCAGTCAGGTTATAGACTGGGGCATACGAGTGCATACGCTGTGGCATATAGTGTCCCTTTATGCGGATGATGCACTGATTTATTTATGCAATAAGGGCGAGGCGCTCCGTGGTCTAGTTGCACTACTAGAAGCCCATGCACGGCTGTCGGGCTTGAAAGTCAACTGGGATAAGTCCGTCTTATTCCCGATGTCGCCCATCCCAATCGAACAGAGACAGCGGCAACCCCATGTCCCACTTGCCAGAGCGTATGACTCCTTTAAATACCTGGTAGTCCAGGTCTACCATTCTCCATTTGATTTGTTGGACGGCAACTTGGGGAAGGCGATTACCAGTGCCAGGGCGATTCTCCCATTCTGGACCACCCTCCCGCTATCCCCCATGGGCCGGATAGCCATATCCAAGATGCTCCTCCTCCCTAGGCTCCTATATTTCTTTACCGTCCTCCCCTATAGACCGCCTCAAACTGTTCCACGATTTACGGTCATTGCTAGTCTCTTTGATATGGGACAACTTCAGGGCAAGGGTAGCACTCTCGAAGCTGCATCTCCCTATATCGGAGGGAGGTTTGGGAGCGCCCGATTAGGAGCTATACTATGCGGCCGCACAGCTCCAGTGGCCCATGCGCTGGTTTGCAAAGAAGAACCTAGCTGAACTGGATACTTGGGCAATGGCGCTATCGCAATCAGACCTGCTTGAGTGGCTATCAGGCACCAAAACTCGGCTCCAGAGGACTGAGGGCTGCACATTGCTACGGGCAGCCCATAATGCCTGGTCGCATTATGTAATAGCCAAACATCGCCCTCCACCGTATGCCCCAGACCTCCCTATTGAGACGTCACCGGGGTCATATACCCGCCTAAAATGCCCGGAATTGGCCGAATGGCAGGCAGCTGGGCTGACATGGGGAGACTTATTTACTGACTCCGCCCTATGCGACTTCGACACTCTGTTGGACGACTATGGTGTGTCACCGGGAACGTTCCTTCTCTACGCGACATTAACACAGCAGGCAACACGAATCTGGGGGGACATAAGACGGTACCACCAACTTCTGAAGCCTTGCAGACACTACTGACACATGTGTCAGGCAGGAAAGCCATCACGGCCATCTATAATTCACTCAGAACGGACACAGCCCCCTCATTGTCTCTATTATGCGAATACTGGACAGTGGCACTCTCCACCGAAATCACAGACAAGCAATGGAAGCAATGCATGGGAAACCCCAAGACCATCTCAATGAATGCCAGACTGAAATTCACGCAATTCAACTATTTGCATCACACATACTTAACCCCGCACAGGCTGGCACGAATGTACCGGACCTCCACCGATATTTGTCCCAGGTGCTGTGACTCGGGCGCTGACTTTATGCATACGGTCCGGACGTATTCTCACATTATAACATATTAGGGGAAAGTATCTGATATACTGACAGCGGCAACGGGAACCATAATTCCAACTCAGGGCGCACACTACTTGCTAGGCATTACAAAACGGAATGCAAGTCGTAAGAACATCAACAAATTCATTGACCTGGCGCTGGTTCTGGCCAAACGCTCTATGGCCATGGCCTGGAAATCCCCGACGGGCCCATCCACTAGACACTGGCTGACCGCCCTCCGGCGTGCCTTGGTAGCCGAACACGTGACACGACATCTCAGCCCCCACGCCCAACGACTCGGGCGCAACCTGTAGACTGGCAACACTATGTAACTATTATAGAAGCTAGCCTCTGTGATTCCAATTACCACGGGTGACATGGCAGTGGTATTGATGTCGCAACCGGATGACGCAACTGGGACACCCCGAGCACCTACACTAAGGCGCGCACACAAGTAGAGTGCTAGGCTACACATGCGCAGCCGCGTCAGACAGATCTAGTAGTCCCACACTTCCGGCCTGGCCCGATCGCACCTACACATAATGCGGCACCTGCACTGTAAGACTCCTCTCCCATTCTACTTCCAATGCAGTACCCATCATAGCAGGACTCTGGTGGTTCGCACTGCGCACATGCGGCACAATCAGCGGAAGCATATTTAGGACAGGCACACTAGTTAGGTGGCATGTTTAATTTTTATATCCTGTTTTGATGCAGCTTTGTACAGTAACATCTGTTGGCAACCTCTGAAGTGAATTAATGTCGTTATTGTTTATTTGCAATGTCGAGTACGGCGACTCGCCCCCCCCCCCGCCCAGTGGGCACAATAATGCAAATGGAGATGTACTACAACATGTACTTTACTATGTCGTATTTACAGTTGTATGTTGTTTTGAGCATAAAACGAATAAAGATTCTTTAAAAAAAAAAAAAAACACTGCCTTCTTGGTGCATTTGGACAGGGAGGGAGGGACCAGTTTGCCTCCATGGCCCTGCGTGATGAGTCTGTAAAAATGCCGTGGTTAGCCTGAGATCCACACACACAAGGCGAAATTGACCTACACGTGCATTTTCACACTATGTGCATTGTGCTCATTTTGTAGTCCCGGATATAAGATCCTGCAAGCTATACCATTATCTTCATAATTCCAAAACGAGGGCAATCCATCTTGGCTGCATAGTGCTTCAGCACATTGCAAGGTAGTCCATGCAGAAGCCTTGAGTCAGTGTAATGTTCGCAGTGAGCTTCAGAGTGCAACCATCATGGTATCATTGGCGATACAGCACAGGAAACTTCAAGTAGAGGCTCAGCCAAGGCATTACTCACTTCTTGGACATAGGAATCACTGTCTAGGGGTTCTGGCACTTTATAGACCTCACCTCGTCTGTCTCTCGAGGAGGGAAGTTCCAGGCCACATTGGTTCCCTGTGATCTTTACCAGTGGAATGCAGGTTGTTATAACAAAATACACATTTGACTAAATGGTTTTATGGCTCAGCTCACTGTTAGATTTTCGAATTTGGGTTGTTATAAGGCTTCCTTGAAAATGCTCCAGTTCAACCTCTTGTTCCTGCCCATATATAGGAAGGGTTCTATGCACTGGTCTGCTCCAACAGTGTTCCAATGCAGAATCTCATACCCCATTTGTGAGCCTTTAGCTCTCATATACCAGAGAGGTTTAAAAAGCACATTTCCAAGCATTCACCCCTTTATTGGAAACCCTCTTTTACGAAACATTGGTACGTTGTATAAAGGAACGTGCTGTTCCAGACTCTGCCCCTCCTTGCGTCAACCAAACCTTCAGATTTCATGCTTCTGGATTCCCAGGTGGATGTCACCACACTTGTCTATTGCCAAATCTACTGCCAGACCCATGATAACTGTCACACACAGTCCTTAGATAGGCTACTTTGCAATAAAGTGCGATAATATGCTGCATGGCTAAATATACTTATAAGGCCCCAAAGGCGAGACCGATTTCATTGCAAATGCTTGCTTGATCTGGAGTGTGGTATGCCAAGCAGTATCATGGCCAATAACTACAAGCACTGATACCAACTTCAGGAGCTGGATGACATTATCATAGCTCTCCACCAATAATCGACTATAACATTCAATTGGGCAACGTATATTTTAATATATTCATATAATTCAGGGATGTTTACTTTAGACAACATTTGAAACCGTTGCATTTGTCTGCTGCATCCGCAATGTAGTAAATATAAAAAGACGTCACATTGGGTCAGGGTGATTACTTTGGGGAATGTTGCCACTGTGTGACTCTATGCTTCCTGGAGCGAGAAACGAAGGATAACCAGCAGTTCTGAGAAAGAACACAGAGTTACCTGTGGGATAAAAGGTTAAGCAGTAGTTTTGGGTGCTATGTGTGCAAGCTCCACACTTATATTGTTATTTAACAGGTGCTATTGATATCGAGGTCAAGTTCAAGCATCGATAGTCAGGAATTCCATTAATGTTCACACTAGAGGCATTCACCTATCCCAAGCTGCTAAGGAAGAGCATCCTCGGAAGACATTTTTTTTAATGATAGTGCAGTGATGCCATCAATTATGAAACTGGAAGCAGCCAGTCTATCACATCCATCTTCCTTCAGTGTGATCAGAGCTCAGGGGCATAGCTCAGCCCAGAGAGCACCTATATCAACAAACGAGGGAGACATAGACAACGGGAGGGGGCGTGAGCAAAGACAACACGGGCGGTGCTTGCGACTGTAAAAATAAAAACACACGTTTCCAAGCGCGATCACGCACTTTGAAAAAGTGACATTAAATAAACAACAAAAAAACGTGTCCAGAAAAGGGACAGGACGAGGCAGACAGAGACAACGGGAGGGGGTGAGATCAAAGGCAACCCGAGCGGCGCATGCGCTTGTAACAATAAAAACACACACACGTTTCAATGTCTCAGATCAGGGAGACCTGGGGTGAAGGGCAGCAGAAGAAAAAGAGTTCCCCGAAACACCAGATGAACACTGAAGGCGTAAGGAAATGGTACTTTACCGGTGCCCCTTAGCCTTCAACGGAAGTGAGTATCGTCTATTGGAACCAGTTAGGAGGCGCCAAAGAAGAGCGACATGGGGATAAGCCAATGGAAAGCAGCAGGAGGGAATAAAGTAATTTTAATGAATACAGAAGGCCTTGCAGACAGTGCATGCGCGCTGACTAGGCTCGACCTAAAAAAAACACTTAAGAGGAAGAAAAGAGGAGGAAGAGAAAGATGGAAAAACAGTGACCAAGGAAGAAAACGGGGATGAAAAAGAACCTGCAAGAGTGATGGAAAGGGTCAGGGAGTGTAGGGTGGTGGAAGAAAGATATGAGGGGCAATCAAGACTAGGCAGCCTTGGTTTTCTGCAATCCTGACATTTGTCAGCATTGATTGCAGGTTTTTGAGAAACTTTGGTCACAGGCACTTATTATTTTACAAATGAATCACAACTTTGATGATTAAGTCTTGGGAAAAATACTTTGTAGGAGTCTCAGTTTCTTTGATATGCAAGTAGAGTTTAAATATATGATTGACAGCTAAGTGACATCCTGCAAGTTGCAGTTGAGTTTGGGTAAGGGGCACTTCTGTTTCCTACCATTTAGGGTTATGATTGTTGTAAAATGGGTTTCAACCAATAGGGTCTCTGAAGAATGAGTTGCTCAGCCTGATTTACGTCTCGCTAGGGGTTGTATGATAGAGGAACGCAATGCTCAACCACGGGTGCCTCTACAACGAATGAGACTTCACCACGCAATTAAGTGGCAAAGGCATGAATGGCAAGGGTGTATGTCTGGCTAAGTTTGCTACTACTCCGACCCCCCTCCCCCCACTCTAAGCCCTAAATTACAAGCCCCCCGCCCTAAGCACTAAATTACAAACCCCCTACCTGACCCCCGCCCTTAGCCCTAAATTACAAACACTCTACCTGCGCCCCTGCCCTAAGCCCTAAATTACAAACCCCCTGTCTGCCCCCCGCTCTGAGCCCTAAAAACGGCTTATTCCTTTACTACTCCCCCAAACCCAGACCTTAAAGTTACCCCAACCCCCTCCTCCTGCCCTGAGCCCTAAAAACCTTCCCCCTTCTTAAAAGTACCCTGACCCCCTCCCCTTCCCTGAGCCCTAAAATCTTGCCACCGCCCCCCCCGAAAGCGACCCAAGACCAGAGCCCTAAAAACATGCCACCGATCTTCCAGTCCTAAATTACAAACCCCCGACCTGCCCTGCGCCCTAAAAAATGGCCCATTCCTTAACTCCACCCCAAACCCAGCCCTTTAAGTTATCCCAACCCCCTCTTCCCCCGAAAGCAACCCCCAGACCCGGCCCCAGCCCCACTTACCTGTCTGAGTTTGCTTCCTGTTCTGGTGCTCCTGTTTCAAGTCCCCGCCCATCCCAAATACCAGAGCACATTTGTCTTAACCATGCATATGCGTGGTTTAGGCAAATGTGTTTTCAGACAAGCGTGGTTACGCTTGTGGGCTTCCGGAACTCGTGGATCTGGCCGCACAGTTCTGGATGTTTCCCCTCACCAGGTTATCTTCCAGCATGGCAACACCTTTCAATAATCAGATTTATCTGGTCATTGTTATTAGTCCGTATTCACCCCAAGAAAAGTAAGGAAATGAAATATCGCCTTCAATCAGTAGTCCACTCAAAAACGTTCCTGCCATGATGTGAGTGGGGGTCATTTTTAGGTTTCGCCTGCACACCGCTTGCGCTGTGTTTGTGAAATCTCTTGTATTTAATAAATATTAAAAGGGGGCTCTTATCAGTTCCCATCGCCGAATTACTGTGTTCATTTGCTTTTGTGTGGAACTTTTTTTTGTTAACTTTCCCTGGCTGCATGCACGCATTTACGATACTTCTACTTAAGCTGTTCACACTGTTTAAGCCCCATTCACTGTCAAGATAAGATCTCTTCCCACAGAAAAGGCAAACAGTTTCTAACAGTATGCTAGAATGCTTGCTTTATATTATGTAGTTGTGTAAAGCAGATGCTTTAGCCTTAGAACGTATGTGGCATTTCCTTTTCATGCCTCAGTACCCTTCTTTGCCCTTTGTAGGCATTATCGGATTTTTTTTTTTTTAACTTAATCTATTTGCTCATTATGATCAAATTCAAAATTTTGTAATAAACATTGCACAATAAAAATAATGTTAATATACAAGAGCTATGCTATATTTCACTACTAAACAGGCAGTCACATTTGCAGTTACCTTGCAGTTAAAAGGGACTTGATTTGAGTGGTGCAGCAGGTGCAGTGGTACTGGGGAAAAAAGCTCTAGGGACCCCACTAAACTCAGATTATTGCTAACATTTCTAACTAAACAGGCAGTCACAAGTGCAGTTACCTTTCAGACACCCGGGCCATGATTTCAATGGTTGCAGCAGGTACCATGGCACCAGGACCAAAAGGCACAGGACCAAAAGCTCCAGGCACCCCACTAAACACCTAAAATTGCTATATTTTAATACTAAACAAGCAGTCACAAGTGCAGTTGGCTTTCAGACAACAGGGTCATGATTTGAATGGTGCATCAGGTGCAGTGGCACTGGGCCCAAAAGTTGTCATAACTCCACTAAACACCAAAAATTGCTATATTTTACAACTAAACAGGCTGTCACGTGCAGTTATGTAGCAAGCGCTAGGGTCATGATTTTAATAGTGCAGCAGGTGCAGTGTCACCAGGAGCAAAAGCTCCAGGCACCCCACTAAACAACAATTATTGTTATAGTTTACAACTAAACAGGTAGTCACAAGTGCAGTTATCTTTCCGGCACTAGGCTCATGATTTGAATGGTGCAGCAGGTGCAGTAGCACCAGGCCCAAAAGTTGTTAGAACTCCTCTAAACATGTAATATTGCTATATTTGACTACTAAACAGGCAGTCACAACAGCAGGTACCTTGCAGTTAAAAGGGACTTGATTTGAATGGTGAAGCAGGAGCAGTGGTACTGGGGCTAAAAGCTCTAGGGACCATACTAAACCCATATTATTGCTAAATGTTACTACTAAACAAGACAGTCACAAGTTCATTTATCTAGGAGGCTTTAGGGTCATGATTTGAATGGTGCAGCAGGTGCAGTAGCACTAGGACCAAAAGCTCTAGGCATCCCACTAAACACCTAATATTGCTATATTTTACTGCTAAACGGGTAGTCACAAGTGTAGTTACCTTGCAGACCACAGGGTCATGATTTGAATGGTGCAGCAGGTGCAGTGGCAACGGGCCCAAAATTTGTCCTGACTTCCTCAAAAGGCCTAATATTGTTATATTTTACTACTATACAGGCAGACACAATTGCAGTTATCTTGCAGTTAAAAGGGGCTTGATTTGAATGGTGCAGCAGGTACATTGGCCCCAGGGCCAAAAGCTCTAGGAACCCCGCTAAACGCAGAATATTGATAAACTTTACTACTAAACTGGCAATCACAAGTTCAGTTATCTAGCAGGCACCAGGGCCATGATTTCAATGTGCTGCATGTGCAATGGCACCGGGGCCAAAAGTTGTCAGAACTCCTCTAAACATCAAATATTGCTATATTTAACTACTAAATAAGCAGTCACAAGTGTAGTTACCTTGCAGGCACTAGGGTCATGATTTCAATGGTGCAGCAGGTGCAGTGACACTGGGGCCCAAAGCTCCAGGAACCCCTCTAAACACCAAGTATTGCAATATTTTACTACTAAACAGGCAGTCATAAGTGCAGTTACCTCACAGGCAATAGGGTCCTTATTTGAATGGTGCAGCAGGTGTACTGGCACCAGGCCCAAAAGTTGTCAGAACTCCTCTAAACACATAATATTGCTATTCCTTCAACTAATTCTATTTGCCTCTTTCATTTTATTTTTCAATTTTTGCCATTACTTACCCACACTATACCACTAGTAAAGCACAATATATTGCCTTTTTTGTACATAAACAAGTCATAACACTCTAACAGACTTTCTGCGACTTATATTGTACAGCTACTCAGCAAGCCACAACTTACACTAAAACACTTTATTATATTATTAATCACATAGGTGAAACCTAATGCATTTACCAGTGCTTTTTTTTTTTTTTTTAAACTGTCCCTTACCTCTAAGTTGGCAAGGAGGTGACAATTAGAAAAAAAAAAAAGCCAACCGACGTTCATCCTAAATAGGGCAGATGGCTTACCTCTTACAGCGCCTACTCTGTCTGGCCATCAGAGGAAGTTTTACATGGACGCAGTAAATTTTATTCTGGCGATGTAAAACTTGCAGTCCACCCGACTCAAAATCGGGTGAGTGTTTATGACTTTGGCTGACAGGGTACTGTCACCGTTGCAATAGAATACCTGCCCGCCAAACTCTAAATCCTCCACAGAGGCCCACCTAATGCTGATCAGTACTGAACCCCTGCCCTTCATGGGTACAGTCCATACCGGACCTTGATCATCTCAGCCATTCATCCTGCAGCCCACTTTTTCATTTGTGAAAATTGAGATTCACACCCGCGAATCTCACTGCCTAAGCTACGCCCCTGCAAGAATGACTCCAAAAGTAAAACAAAAAACAAAGAATTGAAAAAACAGCATTGCCAAAGTTAAGTATTGGCCCACCAGACCTGGTACTGATGTGCACTTCTTTTCATGCGGATGTGCACATTATCAGGAGAAATTGTGCCAATCTCAGCACAAGAGAGCCAATGGCTGAAGTGTACTGACCCATTGCCCCATGCTGGATGCTGTGGTGGTTGGAATCAGATTGTTCATGACTGTTGAGAACAAATTATGAATCAAAACCCATCTATGCATGTATATTGCGATGTTCACAAGAGCTGGAGCTAAAATAGATTTTCATGATAACTAATAGCGAAGCAAATGCGTTATTTAGATTTATCAAATCGTACCTAATGAGGAAATCTGGAAAATTTGACATGGATCTGGCCCTTCAGGGCCAATATTGGGCACCCCTGCTATGTATTTGTTTTCTTCTTATTACATGTGGCATGCGAGACTAGACCTGAAAAAGGTTATGAGCAAATCTCAAAGAGTAACAGATTACCCTTGCAGATTACTCCAGTAAAATTCTTGACAAAGCTTTGTTAGAACATCCTCAGACTTTGGCAGAGACAACTGTGGGATTTCTTTGACCCGAAAGGAGTGTCACAAAAATGTATTTATTATGCTTGATACAAGGGGGTTCCCCATGATGCCAGGTCATAGCGTGTTGCAGTGGATTGCACTGTGCATTTGTTGATTATTCTTGGGCCATTGGAATAATATGATGCTCCAGTGTTTTCCACTTAATTATGGATTTGTCACATAATCCATCTTCTGCATAGTTTGCAGATTTTAACAAATATTTCTAGCTTAAATGGATAAAAAATTACCTAAGACTCTGCCACACGTGTTGCCTCAAACGTGGTTAGCTGTTTACAAAGCTTAACTAGTCTAAGCCTGGGCGGAGTTCGTGAAACTCTACGAAGTGACAAAAAAACTCCGCCTAGCTACGTGGTGTTCCGTGAGCGGCGGAGGGGACTACCTTGCGCAGTTTGCACTGATTTTTAGTGCCGGGTGTTTGTCCCGTGCTGTAAAATCAGTGCAAACGGCATCTTGCACAGTGCAAGAGGGCAGTGCTTCTTTCTGCCGCTTGAGTAGAAGTTCTGCTCAAGCGGCAGCTTCCTCAACGCGAGTTGCAGGTTTCTCAACACGAGCGGTAGCAACCACTCGCGCTTAGAAATCTCACTGAGAAGTGGTCTAGCGTTGGATTTTCCTCGCTTGCGCTCGCCAACTTACTGTTGGCGAGTGAGGAAAAAAATATGGGCGGAGTTTTTTGGAACTCTGTGAGCTCCGAGGAGTGCGGAAAACTCTGCAAACTCCTAACGGTGCGGTGTTCACCACCCAGGCTTAAACTAGTCACGTTCCAGTTGTTGATTGCTGTATTTAGGTGTTAAACTGATGCTAATTAAGTGCCTATAAAGCAGAACTTGGGCTAAGATTATCCCTGAGAATGGGCAGACGTATTCTAAGCAAGAGCTGAATCAGACAAGGATGTGTAAGGATGTAGTTGTCTGAGCGCCATAAAGATTTAGAAAACTCCCGCATAAGCAGGCTTAACTTGGGAGGACGAAAACCTGGCGATTTCTAACACGTGGCTAACATTGAACTGTGTTCGGACCCAAACAGACCGGCAGCCTGCCTTTAGCATTTAATATAAATAAACAGAACTTAATTCACTAATTGTTAATTTGGGAAAATCCAGGTGACTCGCTTTCCAAGTAGCAGGAAAACTAGAAGCTGGTAAAGTGGTGGTAAACGCCAGATAGTAGATAAGTAGAGATACCTCTGTGTACTTATTAACAACCGGTTGAACTGGTGTGACTGCTCGGATCCTAAAAGACCAGTTTCCCAGACTCATGCATGTGTTGAAGAGATTCAGTGCCAGCTATAGAGGTTAGACACACAAGCTGCAAATAAAGCCACGTGTGTTGAAATCGGGGCCGGTGTTATCCAATGCAAAGACTTTGTGGGTTGAGTGCACAGAAATATGTGGTTTAATCGAATGATCGATCCCCAGAAAAATATTTTGACTTAGTCCACATTGTTGACGTCATAGGTAGAAGCCGGGCGTGTTCTAACCCTCGGATGTTCCCTTATATCTGTTTTGTCAACTAATGTGGGCCTCGAAATGTAACTTGATTTGATTACTTTTACACACTACGTAAACACCAAGAGCAGAATAAATCTTCTAACTTAAAGGAATGGCTGCAGGTCATGTGTAGAATTAGAATCCCCTTCACAACTTTCAAAAAAAGGAGCACATTAAATACAGCTTCCCAGGATGGCTGATCAAGCAGCAATAACAACTCGCACCTCCTATGCATTGTACAAGCAACTGCAGCTAAGTAAATATCAAACAATGCATTCAGATGTGGTGACAGCCCTAGAATTAACATGTCCTACATGAGAGCAAACTTTGGGCAAATGAATACAGTGCACTCATTTGGAGCACAGCAGTGTGTTTGCATTTTATTCTTCGAGGTTGAGCAATGTCTTCCAATTGCACAGTTGAGCCTTTAACCCACATATTGCATTGCACATCACTCCAATTTCCTACGCAAACAGTTCATTGTCCATGACTGAAAGGAACGTGTTCCAGGAAGTGAAATCACTTCCTTGACATTGCTGCTAATTCCGAAGAAGCCATGTGTTTATTAAAGGAATTTGTTGACGAAGCTTGAACGGGTTGTTTCTAGGCAGAATATACTGTCTCCTTAGAAGTATTTATATAAAGAACTCCATGATAATACTTTAAATTTGTAATTTGCCTTTTTAATGTGAAAAATACTGTTTTAATGTTAAGTATATTTGATGTTTTTGTGGCTTAAATAAACCTATAGTAAGCTATTAAAGTATACAGTGCATGGTGGATGTTCAGAGATCTAACAAACCCAGTTGCAATCGTCAGTGTACATCCATGTCCTTACCAAGTTCCTTTTGTACACTAAGCAAACATTTGATATTTACAAATACATAGTGTGTTCCATCTTCAAGTGGTAACTAGTGGCTCGTCGGTATTTTGGAGCTTAGTACATACCATAGGGCTATATATAGTTGGTATTTTTATTTTCTTTGAAGCAGTCCTGAAAATCTGACCAGGACCCCGCTGGGTATACATTGCTGTGTGTATGTATGTATGTATATATATTCTCGAAATCCAACTCCTGCCTCCTACTACGAGGCAACAGGAGCAGCACTGCAGTCACGTAAGTTTCACCTCCATGTTTATTTGCTGATCATAGGACAAGAAATGGCCGATGCGTTTCGGTTTTTGCCTTCAACTGGGCTATATATATATATATATATATATATATATATATATATATATATATATATATATATATATATATATATCCAAAATTGCTCGTCCAGTATTTCTTTTTGGGAAGAAACCCTCCAATTATTGGGTCTCCCAATATTATAGGGCAGTTGCGTCTTATGCTAGATCTTATCTGTCCTTCCTGTCTAGAATACGAAAGTATTAGTCGTGTAGGCTCCTTTGATATGTTGTCTTTTGCACCCCTGGTCTGTGATCTATACTTGAGTAGATCCTGTCTAGCTTGACTTCTTGATTTTGATATAGCTGCATCTATAGTTCTTGATTTATAACCTCTTTGGAGGAATCTGTTTTTACATTCCCTTTGCTTCTCTAATGTGTCAGTTTCCTCACTACAAATACGTCTTACCCTCAGCATCTCCCCGTAGGGGATGCTTTGTATAAGGTGAGGAGGGTGGGAACTTGATGCATGCAATACTGCATTACCGGCAGTTTGTTTCCGAAAAAGAGAAGTTGCTAGCTTGTTGTTCACTATGTACACTTTTACATCCAAAAATGTTATGCTTTCACAACTGATAGAGTAAGTAAACTTTAAATTCACATTATTGTTGTTAATTTGCGAGATAAAGTCATGAGCACTCTGCTCTGAGCCATTCCATACAATAAATAAATCATCTATGAACCTTAGCCATATTTTTGCCTGTTCAGTATAGGTGCGTGCATATTGTTGCATGAGGACCAGCTCCTCCCACCATCCCATAAATAAACAGGCATAGCTGGGAGAGAAGCTGGCCCCCATTGCTACGCCCTGAATTTGCTGATACATCTGATTTTTATACATAAATAAATTTTTCAAGACAAAATATTAACATATCGATCAGCATTTGATTGTGTTTAGCAAACTTCATAGGCCTATTGGCTAAGAAATGTTCAACCGCCTTGATGCCATCATTGTTTTTTATACATGTATAAAGTGCGGATACATCGAGTGCTATTAAGTGATAACCAGCTTCGACTTGATTGTATCAATTTTTCTTATAAAATCACTGGTATCCTGCACGTATGATTTAAGTTTTTTGACATGTTCTTGTAAAAATGAATCAATATAGATGGACATATTTTCTAGTGGCCCATCACAAGCTGAAATGATGGGCCTCCCTGGTGGTTTGTTCAGGCATTTATGAACCTTGGGGACAAAGTAAATTACTGGAATCATAGGATTTTCCTTTTTCAAGTACTTATATTCATCTAAGTTTAGGAGGCCCAGGCTTTTCCATGCCAATAATTTTTTGAAAAAGTTATCTTGTGCACTTTTGAACTTTTGCATGGAGCTTTTTCGATAACAATCAGTATCCTTTAGTTGTGAGGCTGCTTCTTCCATATAGTCCTTGAGGGGCCACAACACTATGTTTCCCCTTTATCTGCATTTCTCACCACGACTTGTTTTTCTTTCCTCAATTTTTCTATCAGTTGATGATATTGTCTTTCTTGATTAGTAATCTTTTTTTGGGATTTGCAGGTATCCATATGGAGCTTTTTTACTTGCACCACCACATGTTCATTAAATAGGTCTAGAGAGTCTCTCGGCATAATGGGCACAAACTTGGATTTTACTTTGAATGTTGTCATTGGCTTAGCACACGTTGCATAGGGTGGGGACATAAGATTTTGTGTATTCATTTCCAATTGTTGATTTTCACCAGTTGTCCCACCTTCCCCCCAATTTTGTTCTAAATTGTGGAGGTCTTTAAGTACACCCAAATCGGCTACTGTGAGGTTTTCCATTGCTGGATTGTCCGATATTAGATAATGGGTGCCGGTGTCTCGTATTGGCTCCTGTTGTTTAGTCTGCAACTGGTGAAACTTCTTTAATTTTCTTATGAACTTATATATGTCTGCACGTGTGTTTATGTAGTCGAAGTTAGTTTCGGGACAGTATGACAATCCCAGCGCTAGTAGCTGTTGTTCTGCTACATCCAGGTTCACATCAGTTAAGTTGATGATGGTGTTATCTTTAGTAGTTATTTGGGGGGAACTAGGGGACGTTATTATTTGCGTCTCCATTGGCCCCGTCCTTTCGTCGGTTTCGGATTGCCACTGTTGCTATCGATTTCTTGCAGCCTGCCTTCGTTGCCGCCTACTCTCTGTCCGTCGTTTTTTGCCGGTTTATTTGCTCTTGGTCTAAGAGTCTCCCTTCGACTTCTTCTTAGATAATCCAACTCCTCTCCAAATGATAACTTTATAGCTCTTTGATCCTGTCTGTCCCTTGCTGTTTCTGCCTCTGATTCACTCTCAAGGGCCGAGCTAAGATCTGATGCCGATGCCGATGTAGCCCCACCTAGCTCCTCATTACGTTCTGATTGAAACCTTTTGTTTTTTGCCGTTACGTTTCTAAATGAATCGTATTTCCGGGCAAACATAAAAATGTGTTCATTGGTGTAGTCATCCTTGTCTCTTTTAAATTTGTATATCTTTCTTTATTTTATTTTTTCTTCTTCTTTGTTTAGTCTTACAGTCATCTCTTCATGGAATTTTTTCCTCTGTTGCGGCTCACCTTGTGCCTTAATTTCCTCATTTAGGGCATCTATTTTGGTCTGGAGTTCAACCCGGTCTACTTCAGCATACTTGACCAAAATTTGGACAAGCCTGCGGGAGGACTCAAGGTTGCACTCCGCCCACTCGCCCATCATACGAGGGTTAGGTGTGTCGTAACTGGGGGCCAACATGATCCGCAGCCCCCTGGGTATCCTTCCTACGTCTAGGTACTTTTGGAGGGACTTTGCCTCCCACCATTTGGCCTGTTCTTGACGCATGTATTTTTCCAGGATACGATAATTATCCTTTAAGCTTTTGGCGCTTCCTGTTAATTCGATGGCGTTTTCTTCGTTTTGCTGCTGTTCTTGCGGAGGATTGTCTGAAAACATTTCCTCCGCTGCCGACTCGCGGTCCCTAAGCGCTGCGGCGGACATGGTGAGTACTGTTTAATTCAGTTCTTAAGGCTTGTCATCTTTATCTACTTTGTAAATACTGAAGGGAAAGAGACTGTCAGCGCACACCTCTCCACCTGTTATTTTCTCCAAATACGCAATTTTATGTACCTTGGTTATCGACGGTGACTCCAGCGATGGTCTCCTATGTGACTCCGCTCCTCCGAGCTTCCGCCTACACACGAGATCTGCTACCGCTGTCCCACGTTCCGATATTGTATTCCGCGTATACACAGGGGGCTTCCGTGGATTCCTAACCCGGAACAATTGCCTTGCACTTCCGGGTTCACCAAACACGCTGACACTGCCTGGAAAAGCAATGCCGACAGCCCGGTTCCGCCAGAAGAAGTGACCTGCCAATCACGAAGCCAACTTAAAGAGAGGGGGTCCACACAACCGGAGGAGGTTAGTCCGGTAAATATCCAAAATTGCTCGTCCAGTATTTCTTTTGCAGAAAACGAGAGTAGACCCAATTAATGTGCTGATTCAATGTTTATTCAGTACAACACCATGCCGCCATGACACGTTTCGGCCGATCAACGGCCTTGATCACATGACAGCGCCTGGGGGTAGAGGCTCCCCTTTTAAAGTGACAGTGCAAAATAGCAGCAAGAATGAACATAGAAAACATACTATGCTTAAATGCATTAATATTGCCCGACATTAATACATAATAGTATCATGGTTAAAACAATATTTAGTCAACATGGCTAAAATCAAATATCTATGCACTAATACTTATATATATATATATATATATATATATATATATATATATATATATAAAGCTGGAGAGACAAAATGGCTCTAGGTCAAGTGTAAAAAAAGAATATAAAAAAATGCCAGGTAATTAAAAGTCACCATTGACGAGCCTATGGTAAGCAAGCAGAGTCGAGGCATTTAGAGAGTGAATTTATTTTGAAAGTACATGCAGCGGAACCACCCTGAACTGCTGGCAGGACCCTCCACGAAACGTCTCTCACCAACTCATTCTCAACATTCTATAGAATATCAGCTCAACACGAACCTTCAGGAGGAGCGTGATAAGCTGACATAGAATTCTGGTGGCTTAGAACTTAACCAGAACACTGTAGAGTCCTTCCCACCATAGGTACTCGCCAATGACTACACCATAGTATTATATGTTTTTATTCGTCTCCGTGTAATCGCAAACGTAACATTCTAGGCCTGCATTCACTTCACTATGCTTTAACACTTACATGACAGTTCTACAGAGTCCATCAGGAGCCAGAAGGGTTCCATCATTGCTATCTCACACAGCACTACAAACACTACACGTGTTTCGCTTTTGTGACCAACATATACTAATGCCAATACAAATAGCTAAGCAACATAAACAATGCACAATATATTCTTCAAAACCTACTTACAAAAGATAACAGTGTATTAAACAACAAAAAAAGAAAAGGAAGAAACCAACATAAATAATGAAACCAAACATATTTACAAAAAAATGAAAAAACAAGTATAATACAAAAAAATTTAAAACACTAACAGATAAGACAAACTGTACCTTATCTGCTCTAACTATACTTCTCCTTTAAAAATAAAAAAACGTTTTACCTGTACATTCCTCCCAAATGCAAAATGAATATCTGTACCTCACAGGAATCATGTCTTATCACACTCCTCTGCACAGGTTGAGCCATATGACCAGACTCATGCAGTTATAGAGAATAAGATTGTTGTCCCAGATGTTCTTGGGGGAGACGCATCAATCGTTTTGTTTTTTTAAACAATTTTTATTAGTAACTTTGCATCGGTTACAGCATATCTATGCACGGTAGTAATATATCAGCACTCACAGCTATACAATCTAGAGTGCAGTTTTACTCAAAACAAGTAATTATTCACACATTAATGAGCAGGGTAATGGCTAGAGGTATCAATCTCTACATTAGTGTCCAGTACTGAACCTCATCTGTGTCATTCCGTGTGTTAAAAAATAAGTATATATAATATGACTTTTTGAACAATGATATCTCAGCATAGTGCCATAGTCAATCACACACCATCCCATCCCCAACCCTTCATCGCAGCCAGGGTGTGTACAATATGCTATCCCTACCACTCCTCGGCCATCATGTCTCTCCAGTTCTCGCTCCACTGATTCTTGTCATTCATAGGCCCCTCTACTAGTCTCAGTACTTGTCTCATGAGCTTCCTGCAGTGGAGTGTCTCCCACCCTTATGTACACCCTGATCATTACATGCAGGCCGCTCCCAAAAAATGTCAAAATTTCACATACATCCCCAGCTCTTGTAAATCTCTTTCCATCAACTTGCATTGTTCCATACCTATCTCCAAGTCCCTATAATCGGGGAAGAGACCCATCACCCCATTTATTTGCTATATCTCACTTGGCTACCCAACAACACATGTAAACTAGTATCTTCTGACCTCAAGTTAAATCAGAGGGACCACAAATTCCCAGTATGAGTTTGGGATGCAGATCTAGGGGCATCCCAATAGCGTCCTGCAGAGAACCACTCACTTACCCCCAGAAGGGGCGCAGGTTGGGACAATTGCACAGTGTATGCAGCAGTGCCCTCCTTCCACATCGCCGCAAGCATAGCTCATTCTACGCCCTCCATATCATTCTTGCCCCCAACATCTTTTTGAGCTATGTTTTGGATGGGTGACACTTTAACAACTTTAGTGATATTCCACGAATGGCAACCATCAACATGTACCGCACTGCCACATATTTTGTCTACCCTAACTGGTTCAGAGAACTTGGCGTCTCCCTTTTTGACAAACATGGATTTTTTTATACGTACATAGTCACCAACAGCAATTGGTTTAACATGCAAACTCTTCATCATAGTACTCTATTTGCTTATGTTGAGCAGTAGTTACATTTGAGTACACAACTGTGTTCAACTCCTCAACAGACACTTTTTTTCTTTTAGCCACCTCGACATCCAAGGAGGTCTAAAATGCGTGTCAGGCTTCCTACCTTTTAGTAACTCAAAAGGGGGAACATTCATCAATGAATGTGACGTGGTCCTGTAAAACCACAACATCTGAACAGCTGTATTAAGCACACATTTGTTTCATAAAGCCCATTGTGCGCACACTACCAAAACACGGTTAGGCTGCTCAACCAGACCATTGGTTTGGGATGATATAGAGAACTCTTGAAATGTTTTATACTGCTGGCCTTTAAGAACCCTGCTACATCTGTCAAATCAAATTATACCCCATTGTCTGAAAAAATACCTCTGCGAATCCTTTTCACATAAATAAATCCTTAAGTAAATTTAGTGTAGCTCTAGAATTGGCTTCCCCCAAAAATTTGACTTTGGGCACAATAATCCATGGGTAGAAAGGCATACCGTGTGTGGGTAGGTAGCTAATTGAATGGCCCCACTAAGTCAGGGCCCAGTATTAGCCTGATATCTGCTGGACACTCAATGGATATTAACAGAGAAATTGATGTTTTTAGATATTTGTCACTAGTAGAGCACACAACACAGTCCTTAACAAGAAGATTGAACTCCCTGTCCATCTGCGGCCACCAAAACATAGAGCGTACTCTGCGTTTTGTAAGTATGGCCCCTAAATGACCCTCATGAGCTTTTTTTTTTAATATCAGTGGCCTTGGTTTTGTGGAGAAACTAACTTATCAGATCTCATCACTAACCCCTCATCTAGAGACAACTCCTCAGATATTTTGCAGAATGGTTTAACATTAGGGTCCAGCGTTCTCTCATCAGGCCAGCCCTCCCTGGTGTACATGGATGCCAATTTGAGATCACTATCTTCACCAGTGGCAGCCTTCCACTCCATCTCAGAAAACGGACAAACTTTTTCAACCTCCGCAGCAGCAATTAAACAGCTTTCATTATCAGAATTCTCATTCACACCTCCCTTGGTAAGGAAACATGATAGATAATCTGCTCTGATGTTTCTCCCCCTAGAAATGTGCTCTGCATCAAATTGGAACTGGAGCAATCGTGAAGCAAACCTGGCCAATCTAGGTGTGTTCTTTTTAGCGTGGGTCCCACTTAGAACGAAAACCAAGGGCTTGTGATCAGTCTGTAACACAAAACACCTTCCCCACAGATGACATCTAAACTTCTCAATGGCACACAAACACGCCAGCAGCTCTTTTTCGATAACTGAATAATGTAATTTTGCATCACGGAGGACTCTTTACGTAAATCCAATGGTGTATTCTTCCTTTCCTGACCTTTGTGTTAACACCACACCCAAATCTACGTTGCTAGCATCAACAGTCAAGATGTACTTGAGAAGAGGGATAATAGGATTTGAGAGTCTCAACACTTGCTGAGACTTGATACCCTTAAACGCTGCATCAGTCTTTTCCCCAGAAAAAATCTACTTTAGCTTTCAGTAAGTTGTAAATGGGTCTAACCCTGGATTCAAACTCTGGGATGAACCGGGAATAAAATTCAGAGCCCCAAAACGGACTTGACTCCAACCTTGTCAACAGGGGGTGGTGCCTCTATAATGGCACTAATCAAACAAGGTTTTGGTTGAGCACCATCAGTAGAGATCACATGGCCAAGATATTCAACTGTTTCTTTTAAAAATTAACACTTATCCCTCTTTAACAGAACGCTCTGATCTCTGAAAATCGTGAGGTATTGTTTAGGTATAGTATCAGGTGTTTGGCGATCATAGAAACAGATGAACACATCATCTTGGAATATAGTTATGTTACTAATTTCCTTGAGCATGATAGACATCACCCGTTGGAATACCGAAGCAGCTGACACTAGTCCAAATGGCATGCAACAGTACTGATAGGTACCCCACTGGGAGACAAAAGCTGTGAAATGTCGGGATTCTGGTTCCAACTCTATCTGGTGGTATGCCAATGCCAAATCAAGATTTGTGAAATTCTTTGCCCCTGCGACCAATGACAAAATCTCATTTATTTTAGGGAGAGGATGAGAATCCACTATATCTCTCTATTGAGAGCACAAAGATCGACAAACTCTCAACTCCATTTTTTGGGGGGGGGGAGCAACCACCAAAGTGAGTAGATAGCCAGTGAAAGGATTCCACTGGTTCAATTATTCCCTTTTTGAACAATGTTTCTCGTTTTTTTCTCCAAGTCTTCTCTGACACTAAATAGTACCCCTCTCAACTTGTGTTTTATGGATGTAGCACCATCTTTGGTTCTAATTCTGTGCTTTAACCCTTTTTTCCCCAGCTCACCTAAAAACATGCTAGGAAACTGGTTCAGCAACTATTCAACCAAACTGCTGTTTTTTACAACAGCACCTGTTCACTTGCTGCAGGCACCAAAACTATACTGAATAGTCCTTTATGAAACCGTCCGAGTATGTTCAACCCTTTAACTGCAACATAGATTTGACCTTGAATACGCCTCCTTTTGAAAGTTACTATATCTTCAGAATACCCCAGCAGCTCTATTCTGCGACCCTCGTAGGATACTGGGGATTGGTCTGGGGCCAATAGCGGTCTGTTTTCCCTGGTGTGTTAAAATGGCTTTTATGTGATTGATGGAGCAGGGTAAATGTAAATATTTTAACCTCCTAATATTTTCGTACAATATTAATAAACATGTACGTTTAAGTAAATAACGAACAATGTATGTTAAGGGTTAATGGTAACACGCAATTCAGTGTGCAAATTAATTGACTGATAATTGGTTACGTTTCTAACATAACATAATATTTGCGTACTAATTTAATAATAAATGCATGATTTGTGCTTTTAAATAAAACGTGTGGTTGCAAAATAAAGCGATGGTAAGTAAGGGACAGCTTTATATGTTGCTTCTGCTAGGTAATACCTAATTGGGGTACGTAGAAAGATGGGAGGGAAACGAAAGGGTTTATATTTCTCTGTTTTAATAACATTTTGTTTATCTTTGAAAATAGTGTGCTTAGGCCTGCCAAGCAGCAATATAAAATGGCCGCGAGTTACTAGAGTGCGCATGAGCGGATGAGACCATGTGATAGAGGAGAGAGGCTGTGGAAAAGGGATGATCACGTGCTGATGCCGAGAGGCTACGATGAAAGTATGGTCAAGGCTGTTGTGACCCTTCTGAGCAGATGTGTGCCAAGATGATCAGCAAGAAGCGTGAGAAGCCTGGCTGAATCAATAGACGGAACTGTATTATACAAAATGTAACAGAAAAAGATACAATTTGGACTGATCGAAACGGATGAGCAAGTGCATGAACTGTGGGAAACGATGCTTGCATGGACATTCCACACGGAACTGGTTAAGACCAGGAAGTTTGATTAAAATGTATATGGACCTGAGTTTTTGACCAATGAGAATGAATCGCGCCATGTAAGAAGAAACATTTTATGCTGTAAGCTAGAATTAGGGTATAAGAAGACCTACTCTTGGTGGGAGGGGTTAGAATGCTGCAGGATGCTGCGGGAGATGCTGGAGAAGTTAGATGCTGTAGATGGGAGAAGTTGCGGTTGCTGATGCTGACGAGCTGATGCTGCTGCTGTTATTTTCCTTTTCCAGTTGAGTATAAAGATGCTGCTTTAGGAGAACTTTTATTGATAGATTTATTAGAATTATTAGGCTTTCCCCAGAGAAATAGATAGATTGATCTATAGAGTTCTTATTATGATAACCTCATTTTTCCGTCTAATAAAAGTGCCTTGCAATTTCAAACTATTCTTATATTGATGATAAATGCAATGATCTGAATAATAAGCTTAATCTCAATTTTCCTGCATTCAAAACTTTATATAAACTTTATTATTCTTTAAACAAATGACTCAGTGATTTTCTTTAGCTTAATGATTAATAATGAAATGGTAAAGAGTTTGTGATTGAGCTGGTCTTAATCACCATCAACTGATTCCTACTAGTTGGTCCATCGACCAATGAGCGGAATACCTTAAAAGCAAATGAGAAATATTATGTCATTATAAAAGAGGTATCCCGTCTCCTTCCAGCGAATCGTTTTTCTCCTAGGTTCATGACGGAGGAAATCCAGGGAACAAATGAGTAAGTGAATGTATATGCGTTGTTATGGGCCCCACCGTCATATGGATATAGTGTGTGTGTTAGAGAAATAATTGCACCTGGATGACCAAAGCATAATAGGAGAATTATTTTTATTGTTAGCGCTGGATCAGATTTCTTGGTAGCAGAGTTATGGTTACTATAGATTAGTTTGGTGATTATTGATTTTTGATTATAGATTATTGATAAGTTTATGTCTAACACTTTTTGTTGTGTCGCGTTATGTTATATGTAAGTTTTCACGCTTCCGGGAAGTAGGAAGTGGAACACGTGTGGCAAGAGAAGTCACATGGAATTTTACACTGTCTGAGTTCATTTTTGGTAATAACACAGGTTGTGTTATATTAGGGACATTTTGCGTATAAAAGGAGTGTAAGTGAAATAGTGATCGGTTTTCTTGTGAAACTCTGGCCTTAATTCTCAGGAGCAGTATAGTCTCCACGTGTTTTATCCCCAGAGAAACGGGTTTACTGATTGCTTGAAAGAAGGGTAAGGTAGAGGGAAGTGCTACTTTATCGGCGAAACTGAAAATTCTGTGGTAGGGTAGAGGTAAACGCTGCCTACTGGAAAATACAGAATTCTTGTGTGAATGGTCAAAGCTATCTTTTCGGTTTAGCGAATCAGACAATGGAAATGTGGATAAAATGTTGTAACTAACAAGAATTGTTGAAAAAGAAATTGCCGATAATTTTTGTAAAGGAGGGGTCAAGAGTAAAAGTGACGTAGACAAGAGTCGCGCTGGGATTGGACAGTGCGATAGTCACATGAGAACAGGAGCAGGACTGACGTAGACAAAAGCCGCGCTGGGATTGGACAGTGCGCCGTAGACAGAAATCGCTGTGATTGGAGTGTTGGTGTGAGTCGCGCTAGTATTGGTTGAAATAACGCATAGGGAACAGTGTTGAATTGCGGATTGTTTAAGGAGAAAAAGGTTGTGAATCATGTCGTACTATGAGTATGGAAAAGAGAAAACGTCTTGGATGTCGAAAGTTAAGAACTTCTTTAAGAAGGACAAAAAGGTAGTGACTAGAGAGGGACAAATAATTCCTCCGCCGAAATCACCAGCTTCACATATGATGCTGAAATATGGATATCATACATGCATATGGTTAGAAAATTGGACAAAGTATACCAAGAACGATGGAGCATTGGCTTTCCCTGAGAATGGTTCATTTAATGTAGCTGTACTACGGAACTTGAGAGAAAAAATGGTAATGTTAGAACCTAGACCTAGACCGACACAGTTTGAAGCTTTAACGGAATGGGAAGATGAGATGTATGAGCGAGAGAGATCCAGAGGATTAAAGAATCATGAGTTTTTGCCTGGAAGGTTGTGGGGAATAAATCATGAGGACAGAGTAAAGCGTTGGAGATATGCTAACATGGCAGGAGGTTTGTTTCCGGCTTTTGCGGTTGAGGAAGAAGCAAAGAGAAAGTGTACCGAGAAAAAGAAACATGTAGTGGTAGAAAAGTATGTGTATGGTGGTAGTGAAACAGATGACGAATTGCTGGAAGATATTTTAAACAGAAATCCACCTCCATACCAACAGACTTCTGCGGTGGTGACACCTAATGCACCGCCAATGGAAACTGGGAGGAATAAAAAACCCGAACGAAGAAATGAAATAAATAGGTCACAAGAAACATTTAAAACTTCACAAAATGAAGAGACAGAAAGTGACAATGCAATTGAATTAGCAAAAACGACAAAAGAATTGACTGAGAAAATAAGAGAATTGACAAAGAATATGGAAGCTGTAACTGTACCAGTAACGATAGGTCCAGTAATGCCAATTTTTGAGAATCAGAAAATTAATGAACATTCTTTAGTGATTCCCATGAATTCACATTTGCAAAGAAAAAGAGAAGGGATAGAACTGAATAATGAAGGTGCACACAATTTGGCTAGTACGTGTAGACCAAGTCCACCTACAAATTTAACGATAAATGAGAATGAGATTAGGAGAATGCCTATGGTGACAGAGTCCGCATCAGGAACACCAGAAAGAAGCAGTGATTGGATAGAATTAAATAGTACGCCTGTAGGTCCGACTCCAGAAGAGTTAAATGAATGGATGAAAGCGCTAAAAGCAAAAGAACCAGAAGAAAAACCATTAGATGTAATTAGGTTAAAAATAGACATGGAAGAGTTGATTTTGGGAACAATTGGAACAGAAAAACTAAAAAATTATCAGGATGATGAGATTATGTTTTTGTGCAAGAGTCTTACTTGGAGAGCTAGAAATTTACTTGACAAATTGGAAGAGATTGCAAGTGAACTAGGAGTAGAATTTGTGAAAGTAAGGACGTTGCAGAAACCGTACAGAGTAGATTTTTGTGAGAAAGACAAAGAGAATTTGAACACATCAGGAAGACAGACCCAAATAAAAGAGTTGATTGTTTTATTGAGAAAATGGGGTGATGTGGATAGATGGAGAAATAGATGGACAAAGAGGAATGAGAAAACAACAGATAAAGCATCTTTAGCTTTTGCAGTGACAGATAGGGAACCAGTTGCTAGGGAATACCCGATGAGAGAAACACCAGGTGGTAGTTATGTGCATGTTCCGTGGACCAGACAGGATATACTGTCATTTACAAATGACTTCCCCAAATTGAGAGAGAAACCAGTAGAATGGTACAGACAAGTGGAGAGATTTGTTAAGGTGTCAAAAGTGCTGTGGATAGATCTAGATGGATTGTTTGATATAGTAGTGCCAGCTGATTTGTGGACAGAATGTAAGATTACTATTGATTGGCCAACTGTAGAATATCCAAGGGATGCTAAAACCGGAGCGCCAGGTCCAGAAGTGATGAGGAAGTATGATCAAGTAGTTACCTTTTTGAAGAATAAAATTCCACCAAAAGAAACAGATTGGGTAAAAATAGACAGAACAACGCAGGAAAGCAAAGAATCAGTGCACGCCTACTATGAGAGATTGTTGTTGGTTTTCAAACAGTATAGTGGTTATGAGACACTAAGTGAGAAGGACATGAGTCATTTTGTATATAGGTTTGTGTATGGATTAACACCAGAGATAAGTGAAAGGATTAAGCAGCACTTGATAGGATGGCAGAATAGCACAGTGGATGAAGTTTTGAGATATGCTAAGTATTGCAGTGAGGAAATTGAGAGTAAACAGCGTAAATTGAAAGAGAAAGCCATGTGGGCACAGGTGAAAGTTGCAGAGAAGCAAGAAGCTCAATTGAGTAATACTAGTAGTGAAACAGGACAGTTTAAATCCCGACCTAAT
The DNA here is from genome assembly GCA_963921515.1 of Calotriton arnoldi. Lineage (NCBI taxonomy): Eukaryota > Metazoa > Chordata > Amphibia > Caudata > Salamandridae > Calotriton > Calotriton arnoldi. The sequence continues at coordinate 66,907 of CAWUFW010009938.1, forward strand.
ATAGGTAAAGGAAAAGGACAAATGAGCATAGATGAGGCAAAGAAAAAGTGGCCATGCCACAACTGCGGAAAGCTAGTACATTGGAGAAACGAGTGTAAATTTCCTCCAAAACCTAATGTGGAAAATCAATCATTAAATTCACAGGTGCAGAGTGAGGTGGTTACTCAACAAGGTCAGGTGCCACAACCACCACTTCCCAAGAGTGTTAACCAACAGAAATACAGTGCAGAAACAGGATTCTACGGAGGAGAACAGGTAAAACAGTTGTCGCGTGCAGCTGCAATTTCTCAATATTGGTTACGACAGGATGAGGATGACACGGATGAAAGTTCCTGACGGTGCCTAGGAGAGGGGGAAGAGTGCGTGCTTGGCACAACTCTAGAGGTAGATCAGTCTGGTCCATTTGTGGATGGAGAAGTGAATGGTGCAAATGTAACATTCCTTGTTGACACTGGAGCTACCCGTTCTACTGTTAGGTCAGTGGAAATTCCAAATCTTCCTCTCTCAGGTGAACATATCCAAGTGGTTGGAGTTTCCAATCAGCAAATTAAAACGCCTCTTACTAGATTAGTAAAGGTAAGAATTGGTCCATTTAGTGAAATGCACCGATTTGTGGTGTGTGATTGTAGTCCTGTAAACCTTTTAGGACGCGATTTATTGTGCAAAATGAACTGCACAATTTATTGTACCCCAGACGGAATTGCATTTCAGACCCCAGATGAGGATGTGCTGTATAAAATGACAATGGTGAATTTAGAACCAGAAGTAAATGGTTTGTTTCCTGTATTTGATGCAGAGAAAATCCCAATTGAGTTGAAAAGGACAGTGAAAGAAGAAGTGTGGGACTTTACAGGAGAAGATGTAGGATTAATGAAAGGAGTAGATCCCGTTAAAATAACAGTAAAAGAAGGAACGAGTTACCCAAATACGCCCCAGTATAAATTGACTCCAGAAATAATTGAAGGAATAACGCCAGTAATAAATAAAATGATTGAACAAGGGATTCTAAAAGAAATCATGAGCAGTCCATGTAATTCGCCAATAATGGGACAGAAAAAGCCAAACGGAACATATAGAATTGTACAGGATTTAAGAAAGGTAAACAAAATTGTTGTGCCTTGTTGCCCAATAGTACCGAACCCTGCTGTGATTCTGTACCAGATTCCACGTGAAGCAGAATGGTACACAGTAATTGATTTATGTCATGCATTTTTCTCTATGCCATTGCATCCAGATAGCCAGCCAATATTTGCGTTTAGGTTTGGAGAGCGTATTTTGGCATGGTGCCGAATTCCTCAAGGGTACACAGAAAGTCCCTCAATCTTTAATCAGATCCTAAAGAAATCATTGGAAGATCTAAGAATGCCAGAAAAGTCAGTAATGGTTCAGTATATTGATGACCTACTGGTGGCATCAAAAACAAAAGAAGCATGTGTCAATGATACAATTGCTTTGCTGAATCATTTAGCAAAAAGAGGACATAAAGTGTCCCCTTCAAAATTGCAGTTTTGTCAACAAGAAGTCCAGTATTTAGGGCATAAAATTGAGAAAGGAGTGCGAAAGGTAACGACAGAAAGAATAAAAATGATTCAAGGAATGAGAGCTCCAATGACACAAAGAGAGGTAAGAATGTTTTTGGGAATGGTTGGATATTGTCGTCAATGGATAAGCGGTTTTTCACTGATTGCAAAACCATTGCAGAAACTGACAAAGAAGGATGTTAAAGATCCTTTTGAAATGAGTGATGAAGAAATGAAAGCATTCAGAGAGTTGAAAAAGAAATTGTGTGAGGCTCCAGCATTGGGAATGCCTGACTATGAGAAAGATTTTGAGCTGTATTGCAGTGAAAGAGATGGATGTGCGTTTTCAGTTTTGGTGCAGAGACATGGAACTATGAAAAGACCAATTGCATATTTTTCAGCTGTTTTAGACCCTGTAGCGAAAGCATTGCCTGGATGTTTGAAAGCAGTTGCTGCTACTTGTGTGAGTTTGGAACAGAGTGAAGGCATAGTGATGGGGTATCCATTGAGAGTGTATGTTCCTCATTCTGTGGAAATTCTTTTGACAAGAACGAAAACCCAATACATGACACATAGTCGGCTGACTAGGTATGAAAAGGTAATTTTGAGTGCAGATAATGTGACCATTGACAGATGTATGAATGTGAATCCTTCAACATCATTGCCAGATGAAGAGAATGTGATTGAAATGGATGAAGTAGATCAGGATTGTCTGAATGTTCTCGAATACTGTACAAAACCAAGAGCTGACATCCGAGATGAGCCTTTGAAAGAATCAGATTATATTCTGTTTGTGGATGGCTCATGTTTGAGAACGAGTGATGGAGTTCTAAGTGCAGCATATGCAGTTTGCACAGTAGCAACTGTATTGGAAGCATCTTGTCTGAAAGGTATACGGTCTGCCCAAGTTGCAGAATTAGTAGCTCTGATTCAAGCATGTAAGTTGGGAAGAAATGTACGGGTTACGATTGTGACAGATAGCCAGTACGGCTTTGGGGTCGTGCATGATTTTGGTCAGATTTGGTCACAAAGGGGTTTCTTGACGTCTGCAGGAACGCCCATCAGAAATGGAGATTTTGTGAAAAAGTTGCTTGAGGCGATACAGCTGCCTAAACAGATCGCTGTTGTGAAGTGCAATGCACATAAAAATGGGGAAGACTACATTACTGTTGGTAATAAATATGCTGATGAAATGGCACAGTACTGTGCAAAGAATGTGGTTTCTTTGAATAAATGTCACGAAAGAGAGCATATTTCTTGTCCTTTGCTTTTTACTAACTCTATTGAAACATGGGATGAGGTGAGACAGTTACAAGAAGCTGCAGAGGATGAAGAAAAAGATACTTGGCTAAAAGCAGGATGTAGAAAACATGAAGAAACTGATGTATGGGTTTACAGGGATGAGAGACCAGTTATGCCTGATAGCATGATTTCTGACATGGCACGGATGTACCATGGGCAAGCCCATATTGGGAGAGATTCAATGATCAGACTTTTAGACAAACATGGTACAATCCAAAATTCAGAGCCATAGCTGAGAGTCTTTGTCAGAGGTGTCTTATTTGTCAACAGTTAAATCCAGGAAGAAAGACAGTAGTGAGTCTAGGAAGAATAGGACGAGAAGGGGGTCCTTTCACTAGAATGCAAATGGATTTTATTGAAATGCCACCTTGCAGCAGATTGAGGTATGTTCTAGTGGTCGTCTGTTTGTTTTTCCGTTGGGTGGAGGCATATCCAACAAGAAGGAATGATAGTATCACGGTAGCAAAACATTTGCTGCGAGAATTCATTCCTAGGTATGGTTTTCCAGTCACGATTGAAACAGATAGAGGAACACATTTCCAAAATGAATTAGTTAAATTGATTTGTGAAGCACTTAGTATTAAACAGAAACTGCATTGTGCATACAGACCAGAGGCTTCTGGAATAGTAGAGCAAGTGAATGGAACGATCAAGAACAGGTTAGGAAAAATGTGTCAAGCTACAGGACTCAAATGGCCAGATGCTTTGCCATTAGTTCTGATGACAATCAGAAGTATTCCGGAAAGGAAAACTCGACTCAGTCCACATGAAATAATCATGGGACGAGCAATGAGACAAGCACAAGTACCTGTCAACAAGCTACTGACTATAACTGATGATCTAGTGCTGGATTATTGCAAAGGATTGGCTGATGTGGTGCGTTCTGTTTCATCAGGTTGGACCGGATGCGACCACTCTTGAAAGAAAACCAGCTCATGACTTGAATCCAGGAGATTGGGTTCGAATAAAAGTCCACCGGAGAAGAAACTGTTTGGTTCCTCGCTGGGACGAACCACGACAAGTGATCCTAGTGACGACCACCGCAGTCAAGTGTGCAGGAGTGAAACATTGGGTACATGCCAGCCACACCATCAGAGTTCCAGAACCTAAAGATCGACATGTGAGTCGGCATCTGGAAATATCAGATAACAGTTCAGCATCAGAAAGAGAAGAGGAGACAAACAGGGTGCCAGAACCTGAAGATCGACCTGTAAGTCGACATCTGGAAGACCCAACTACAAGTGCAACGATAGAAGAAGAAGAGGAAATAGAAGAAATAGCTGAAGTTCCAGAATTTGAAGATCGACCTGTAAGTCGACATCTGGAAATATCTGACACCAGTTCAGAATCTGATACAGAACATTCGGATTGTGATGAAATTCTAAAAAGAAAGTGGAATTTTGAAAGCATAAGAGAAGAAACTGAGCCAGAAGATAGTGACAGGGAGCAACCAAGTACAAGTTGTGGTAAAATTCCTTCGCAGATAATATTAATAGATGAAGAAGGGAGAGTTTCAAACCAAAAGTTAGAAAAATCGGAAAAACCCCGAGGAGCAGTAGGGACAGATAGTCAAACACGAGAACAGGGAATTTTAGAAGCAGATAGAGAGACTGACACAAGTTCGGAAGAACCTCGAGGAGGGACAGAAATAGGTGAACGAAGGAAGATAAGAAAAGAACAACAAGTAGAAGAAAATGAAATTATAAGTTTCAAAATAAGAGGAAATAACGAAAGAATTGAAACAGAGTCTGAAGAAAGTGGAGAAGAAAGAAATGAAAAACCAGAGACAAGAAAAAGAAATTGGAAAACAAAGAGAGGAAAAAGGAAGTGAAGCAAAAAGGCCAAGAAAAGGAGACAATTGGCCCAACGAAGTAAGAAAATTAAGATACAGAATCATAAGGTTGGATGGGAAAAGTGCTGAACAAGTGAATGAAATAACAAGTCAAAAAGAGCAAGAAAAACAAGGTGGAAAACACTTGCAGAAAACGAAAAGAATAAAGAAAGTAAATCAAAAGTATAGATCGCCTGAATGGTTGTATCGTGCTTTGACTAGTCACAAAGAAGAATTGAACACTCACGAAAACCCAGAACAAAGAAACCTGATGGGAGAAAGTGAAGTGCAACAAACCTGAAGAAACAAACCTGAAGAAGTTTAGATAGTTTACCGGATGTGACAAAAAAAAATTCTGAGAAAGAATTAAAAGAAAGTACCAAGCAAAGACAAAATATTGGAAGTACAGAGTGGCAAGCAAGTCATTTCTGAGGTGTAGTGACACAATTTACTAGAAGACAAATAAATAAGGTTATAAGAGAAAATGGAGAATACTAGAGATAGAAAATGTAAATGTGAGTTTTTAAGTAGATGGTGCAAGATGTGCTGTTTTTGTACAGGTTTATTAATAACAGTATGGGTGGTTTTAGCAATCACTATTCCAATTAGTTTAGCTGTAGTGGAAAAGTCTAATAACACTGAGAAAGAAAAAGGAGCTAACACTCAAGAGCCAGTTATTTTAAAGAGTAGTGCAGAATTACATAAGGACAAATCAATAACAGATTTTTCAAAGAATGTTTTTACTAAATTACTGTATGAGTATGTAGAAACAATGGATGTAAGAGATTGCTATGTTTGTATGCAGTTGCCTGCATCTGTAGCAGAGGGTGTGACTTATCATCACCTCCCTTTGACGTATGGAATAACATGTAGTGTTTTAGCAAGTTTATTTTATAAAACAGGTAGATTAGAATATTATTACACTGACATAAATAAGATTTTTGCAAAGGTTTCTGTAGTTCCCGAGCTTAACAAAATAAAAGAGGGAAAGACGTTTGGTGAATATTTCTTAGAAGATAAGATTTTAACATTAGATAGTATAATTAGGTACAACCTTACCTGTGAGTTAAAGAAGGAAGAAAAGGTATTTTTAGAAATGGTTGAAGAGAGAAGAGTAAAATTTCAAAGAAAAGTGATAGAAGAGACAAAAACACCTCTTTGGGCGTTTGAGGAAGACAATCATGACAGGAAAAAGACAAATGCAGCTATGACTCTGGATTGGCCCCAACAGGGAAGGTTGTGCATTAGAAGAAATAAGACAAGATATGACAATTATTTTGTGGGTTCCAGCAATTGCCATGACAATTACCAAATTCTAGGTGGATGGGGATTCAAAGGGGGAAAAGATCCAATATTTCCAGGGATTTATTATGTTTGCGGGAATAGGGCTTATTATAGGTTGCTGGACCATTGGTGTGGGTCATGTTACTTAGGCCTGGTCTTTCCAAAGATTTTTCATGTGGATAGAAAAGAAAAAGGAACACACAAAATGATAAATACCTTTACACGTAGAAAAAGGGAAAGTTTTTCAGAAATAGTAGGTGATATTTTTGGTGCATTGATACCAGCAGTGGGAATATCTTTGAATGCATTTAGAATTCGGAAATTATCCACAGTGGTAGATCGTTTATCTACAGATACTGCTGGAGGGTTCTTGATGGTAAATACCGAGATGGTTGCCATGAGAGCTATGGTGATGCAAAATCGTCTTGCCCTTGACATTCTTTTGGCAAAAGAGGGCGGAGTCTGTGGAATGTTGAAAGTCCAACATTGTTGCACTTACATTCCAGATAAGAGCGAAAATATACAGAAGTATATAACAAATATTACAAATTTGCACAAAGAACTTGTTCCACTGGAGGTTGAAAGTGTTTGGGGAAAACTTGGTAAAGGGTTTTCTTCTGTAACAAATTGGTTAACAAGAATGAGTGGATTAATAATAGGGAAAGTTATAATAATAGCAACTGTGATAATAATAATAATATTAGTACTGAAGCTTGCAATAACTTGTATAAAGAGAAGAAGAAGGCAGAATAAGCTAGAAAAAGAAAACATGATAAACAAGGAAAGGGAGAGAGAAATGGTTGAAATAGAGTTAGAAGAAATAAAAGAGAACATGTACAAAAAAACGAAGAAACAAGTTGAAAGAGACACAGTTGTGTAAACTAACAAAAGCAAACGGATAAAAGATATATGCTGTCTGAGAAAATTGTATAACTTGGGTTTTTGTGGTGATATTAAAAATCACCAAAGGGGGGAGTTGATGGAGCAGGGTAAATGTAAAAATTTTAACCTCCTAATATTTTCGTACAATATTAATAAACATGTTCGTTTAAGTAAATAACCAACAATGTATGTTAAGGGTTAATGGTAACATGCAATTCAGTGTGCAAATTAATTGACTGATAATTGGTTACGTTTCTAACATAACATAATATTTGCGTACTAATTTAATAATAAATGCATGATTTGTGCTTTTAAATAAAAAGTGTGGTTGCAAAATAAAGCGATGGTAAGTAAGGGACAGCTTTATATGTTGCTTCTGCTAGGTAATACCTAATTGGGGTATGTAGAAAGACGGGAGGGAAACGAAAGGGTTTATATTTCTCTGTTTTAATAACATTTTGTTTATCTTTGAAAATAGTGCGCTTAGGCCTGCCAAGCAGCAATATAAAATGGCCGCGAGTTACTAGAGTGCGCATGAGCGGATGAGACTATGTGATAGAGGAGAGAGGCTGTGGAAAAGGGATGATCACGTGCTGATGCCGAGAGGCTAAGATGAAAGTATGGTCAAGGCTGTTGTGACCCTTCTGAGCAGATGTGTGCCAAGATGATCAGCAAGAAGCGTGAGAAGCCTGGCTGAATCAATAGACGGAACTGTATTATACAAAATGTAACAGAAAAAGATACAATTTGGACTGATCGAAACGGATGAGCAAGTGCATGAACTGTGGGAAACGATGCTTGCATGGACATTCCACACAAAACTGGTTAAGACCAGGAAGTTTGATTAAAATGTATATGGACCTGAGTTTTTGACCAATGAGAATGAATCGCGCCATGTAAGAAGAAACATTTTATGCTGTAAGCTAGAATTAGGGTATAAGAAGACCTACTCTTGGTGGGAGGGGTTAGAATGCTGCGGGATGCTGCGGGAGATGCTGGAGAAGTTAGATGCTGTAGATGGGAGAAGTTGCGGTTGCTGATGCTGACGAGCTGATGCTGCTGCTGTTATTTTCCTTTTCCAGTTGAGTATAAAGATGCTGCTTTAGGAGAACTTTTATTGATAGATTTATTAGAATTATTAGGCTTTCCCCAGAGAAATAGATAGATTGATCTATAGAGTTCTTATTATGATAACCTCATTTTTCCGTCTAATAAAAGTGCCTTGCAATTTCAAACTATTCTTATATTGATGATAAATGCAATGATCTGAATAATAAGCTTAATCTCAATTTTCCTGCATTCAAAACTTTATATAAACTTTATTATTCTTTAAACAAATGACTCAGTGATTTTCTTTAGCTTAATGATTAATAATGAAATGGTAAAGAGTTTATTGTGATTGAGCTGGTCTTAATCACCATCAACTGATTCCTACTAGTTGGTCCATCGACCAATGAGCGGAATACCTTAAAAGCAAATGAGAAATATTATGTCATTATGAAAGAGGTATCCCGTCTCCTTCCAGCGAATCGTTTTTCTCCTAGGTTCATGACGGAGGAAATCCAGGGAACAAATGAGTAAGTGAATGTATATGCGGTGTTATGGGCCCCACCGTCATATGGATATAGTGTGTGTGTTAGAGAAATAATTGCACCTGGATGACCAAAGCATAATAGGAGAATTATTTTTATTGTTAGCGCTGGATCATGATCATGGTGATTCTGGCACTGGAATCAACCAACAATTGTAACACTTTGTCCCTGACGTTAATATTCACATAAGGGTCTACACTTTTATCCAGAACATCATGTTCACATCAGTCACCCACCACAAGAACCATATGTTGAACTTCACTTATCAAATCATCTCCATTATTCTCCTTATCTTCACACACCCTCGCTATTTTCCCACTGCTCTGACACTTTGGCACACTTTTGCAAAATTTCCTATTTTGCTACAAAGTCTACAGTGTACATTTTTTGCCAGACACTGTTTACCTCCTTTTGTGTGAGATTGATTCCCATATCTAAAGCAAACATTAGTCTGTTTAAAATTTAAAATTATGGTTGTGCTAATTTAAGGAGTTAGTTGGAGGGTTTTTTTTTCCTTTCAAGCTTTCTTCTTTACAGCGGACAGGGCTAATATATTCACTGTTTCTGTCCTCAAGCTCCTTTGCCAATTTTTTTGAGGTCTCAATGCTTTTTGCAAGACGAATGGTATCAATTAAGGCTGGATTACCCATTTAAAGAAGCTTCTATTGTATGTTTCTATCAATGAAATGGCAGATGAACTGATCACGTATCAATTTCTTACTGGCATTTTCAAATTGGCATTCCGCCACTAGTTTGCACAATGCAGCGATGTATGTGTCTACATCCTCATTTGAACCTTCTGAAGAATTTGTCTGGAGACCTTTAGACTAGGTCGCACATCAGACCTGTTAACCAGTTTCTTGGCCACCTTCTGAAACTGGTCAAGCTCTTTATCCTCCACTACTTCAACCTCGGGCGAGTGCTTAAACATGAATCTCCCTTCGAATCCAGAGAGTGAAGTAGCTAAATCTTTTCTGGTCTGAACCTTGATGTCCCAAATGCATTTCAAATGTGTCAAACCACTGTCTCCAGGGAATAGGTGGGTCTCCCGGAGTGTCCAAGAATGGTGGAGTGGGAGTGACAGATTGCATTATGAGTCACAAAGAGCACAACTCCAATTAATAACCGACTCCACTAGAAGAAAATGTGATTATGCTACAAAAAATGTGATGTACATAGTGTCTTTCAGACTTCCTAATACATTGCTGAAAACCAAATATGAACAGAGATAATGCAAATTGCAAAAGTCTGCTCATGCTGTTGACAAACAGTTTACTACTACTGTTTAACAGCTCACTGACAAATACCGCTCCTAATGTCCAAAAGTGTGCCTGCCACAGGAAACTCTCCACCCAGGTTATATGACGTAGGTGTGCCTTGCACTGTGAAGGCACCAATTAAAAACACCAAATTTTGAAATGATGCTAATATCTCAGGCGTGCCTGTCACCAGGACAAGCACAATGTTACTAAGGTCCGCCATAGCCTTTCAGTGTTTACTGGTGTGCCTATCACCGGAAAAGCACACTCCACTAAACTGCATTCAAAGCTGCTCAATCTCTCAATATGGCCACTGGAGCATTGTGGAAGTGACTCTCTCTGTGACAGATTGCCCTTGAATGTCCGCTTAGACTACGCAGGCGATCTACTCCTCAGGCCTAATCGTCTCATTCAACACTGCAATCTCGTGCACGCACAGAGCAGGCCCAGTTTTCGTGTCGGGGTATACACTTCTTTAAAATGCAGCCATGTGTATATCTCCCCCCATAGAACGTAAATTATTTATATAATTCCGCAATAAGACCTTACCCACTAAATCGTTTTGCAACAAGTGGCGTTGTAATGTCTCCTCCAATGATTTATGTCCATCTTGCAAAACCTGTCCAGAATCCATTGTGCACCTGCTATTTTTTTGTCCCCAGTATAAATCTTTGAGGGGCAAGTGGATTATCCAATTGTGTAGAATGGTTGGCCCCGGCCACTACCTTGAGGTGATGAGAACTTTGCTCACTGACACACGTAGGGTAAAAGTTTTTGGCATGGCCAAATATTGACATGCACTATGGATACAGAGATTTAAATGTATTGCATGAATTGTCTATCTCTGTTTCTAATTTTTATATTGTTTCTTATGGCAGCCTTGTGCTTTTTAGAATGGTTTTTATACTTTTATTTCTATATTGTTTTAATCTAGTTTTTGTGCTGTGTACTTTTTAAGATCCCTGTGATCGAAATAAAGTTATACATGATGATGTATATTTACCATGTATGTGTGCCAGGAGCAGTGCCCCAAAATTTCACAAACCACAAACATAGTTACCACAATGCCGATCTGTCCCTAGGCAGGTATTCACTTGTCTGGTACTGCCGAACACTGGCGTGAATCAGTGAGTGTCGGCTTGGACGCGGTGGTGATCTGTTAAACAGGGCAGTGCGGGTTCGCGTCCTGTGGGGTGACTCCTCTTGCTCGAAGCCACATATGGTAAGCAAGCAGAGTCAAGGAGTTTGGAGAGCTTGATTTTATTCTGAATGTACGTGCAGTGGTACCACCCTGAGCTGCTCGCAGGCACCCTCCGTGAAACGTCTCACCAACTCCTCACCAATTCAAATTTCAACATTTTATAGAGTGTCAGCTCACCACAAACCTACACGAGGAACATGACAAGCTGACATAGAATTCTGGTGGTGATGGAGCAAGGTTTCATAAATGAAACTTGCTTGTATTCAATCCTCCTCACAGTATTAATTTATTAAAAACTTGTATTGTTAATACTAACCTTTGCATTCACGACACGAAAGGGAAGGAAGCTTGCCTATGTGTTTTACTAATGAATAACGCTTGTCTGTAATCCAAAATGGCCGCTATGCGCGGGAAAACTCAATGCGCATGTCGCAACCATATCACATGGTGTGACGTCTTTCTTTGCATGGTGGGAAATTTCTGCTTCTGCGCAGTGTGTAGTAAAATGGCTGCTTGATGTTTTCACATGCTTCAGCTTGCTCTCATGTCATTACTATAATTGTCGTTTCCTAATGCTACTAACCCGCGTTAGTATAGTATTTATAATTAAGCAGGAATAGAGTAGAAAAAGTGGGCATACAGTGAAACATTTTATTCTGTGATTTTAATATTTTCTTCTTGCACTTTTATTAGTTCGTAAACTTGGGCCTGGGTTAGTGATCTGAAACTCGAGAGGCAAATGGTTCTGCGCATGTGTCCTGTGTGCTTGACAAATGAAGTAAATCTGGACGTCGTCCAAGGCCGCGACCCGATGACCGAAGATGATGTACTTTGCCTTTCCTGTTGTACATTGATACATTGTCTATGAAAATTGGTTTACATTTGTCATGAGACGGGTGGGAAATAAAGCGAATGTATTAAATTGAAGGGGTGGGAATTTAAAAACAATAGGCTTTACAATTTAGGCCAAATCGATATGGTGCGACAATCCACCCCCTGTCCCTGTCCAATCAGAAGTAGTGGCCCCATATTTTAGCAACATTAAGGGGAGGTACATGGGCGTAGAAGGGTATAATAGAATATAGCATTAGTTAATTAGTTAGAAGAGGCGAAGAACAGGCGTTCGAGAAGGAGATGCTGCAGAGAGCAGACTTAGAGCAGGCGTTCACGAAGAACAGGCGTCCATGCTGCCAGAGCGCTCTTAGCTCCAGACTGCCAAGCTGATCGATTGCAGACTGAATCCCTGTCCAGAAGAGGTCCTGAGGAGGGGGCGGCGGAGTCCATTAGAAGGAAGGAGAGGGAGAATCGAGGAGAAGCCAAGTATCATAGAGGGGAACGACGCAGGCGTCGTTGTAGAGAGGTCACCGGTCCTGTCCTGATCCTGGAGGAGGTCTTTGCTCTTCATCTTTCCTGGGTCTTATTCTTTTAACTCCTTGGCTAAGGGGTTTGGTTCTCGCACTTAGGTAAATATAATGCAACCTTTAGTTGCGCTGCTGTCTCTATCTTCTCCTTTTCTTAAACACCGTCATTGATTAGCAATAATCATTTTTATGCTTAATCTTGGGTATTGCGATTAAGTACCATGTGGCTCTGTATTTTACTCTGCTAAATCTTTAGATAAACATTTTAAAACTTCCTGACTCAGTGGTTATTTCAGGATTTTGTATTATAATGAATGTCACTCATTTTAAACTTCCCAATTAGCAAAGGATTCATTGGTAAGTCATTACTCTTCAATCAGAAGGTAATTGGTAGCAGGGATTTTGATAGAGAGTAACAACTGATAAAACCCAGTATTAGCGTAGTATGAATGTATGGGCCCAAGTGAGTATCTGGTGTATGAATGTTGTTTGCTAATATCGCGCTGGATCAGTTTTCTGGTAATCAGAGGATGGTTACTCTTTGTTAATTGGGTAATGAGAATTTTTATGTGTATTTTTATTAACTAACATCCGTGTATTCAAAGTTTTGTTTTATGTTGTCCAGAATATCCCGGGGTAAAAAGGAATAGCGGATGGTAAGTGGAAGCCATACTGCAGTGAGGTTATCTGCCAGGCAGAAATAGTACTGAAAAGTTAAGCAGGACTTTCAGTACTCGTTAGGGACTCTATGCGTGTGAGTAATAGCAAAAGAGTACGCTGGTGAAAATTTGATGTTATATCACCTAGAAAGGGTAACATTGGAGAAGTAACAGGTACTTCTGGAGCTTGTGTGAAGAGTAGACGGAAGTGTTTTACTCGTAGTGTATGTTTAGTAAACGGAAAGGTTTTACTAAGTGTGAGAGAAAACTATCTTTTCTATTTTAGAGAAACTGGCACGATAGCGAATGTTTTATGTTACTGAAATTAAGAATTATAGAGAAAATAAGTTTGCGTAAATTTTTGTAAAGGGAGGGTCAGTTGCCGGAGAGGGAGCTGGCGTCACAAAACGCCGCGCTGGGATTGGTTGAATCCGCGGGTGTGGAAAGACCCTTGTAAAGGAGGGGTTAGTAGTCAGGAGTAGTACTGACGTCCCAGGTGCCGCACTGGATTGGTTAAACCAGCAAGGACAGAAAAGAGCAGATTGTAAAGGAGGGGTTGACAGATAAACGTCACCAAAAGGCCGCACAAGGATTGGCTCGGAAATAAAAGATAGCAGACATTTGATTGGTCAAAATTATAGAAGCGAAATTCTTAGTGGATAAGGATTGCATGTTAAAACGCGATCCGACTTTAACAGGAATTCGTCAGGATAGGAGATATTTAGGCTTTGCAGAATATAATTTTATACATCGGTACTTACCCAAGATGTACGGAGAAAGGAGAAAAATTTCATTTTTACAAAAGATCAAGAATTATTTTAAAAAGGACAAACCAATCAAAACTAGAGAAGGAATTATTATTCCACCAGCTAAAACGCCCGCTTCATTCATGATGATGGAGAGAGGTTATCATACTTGTGTATGGATGGAGAATTGGATAGAATATACCAAAAATGATGGAATACTAGCGTTTCCCGAGAATGGCACGTTCAATGGGCGAATTCTGCAAAACTTGAGATTGAGGATGAATGACTTAGAACCCAGACCTAGATTAACCCAGTACGAAGCTCTAGAAGAATGGGAAACCGAGGCATTTGAGCGGGATAGATCTAGAAGTAATAGGAGTTATGCAGGATTTTTCCCAGATACCTACATGAGTCTAGGAACGGTCAGATGAAACAATGGAGAAGGGCAATGATTACAGAAGGATTATATCCATTGTTCTCAGCAGAGGAGAAATTAGGAAGTAAGTGCACAGAAAAGACAAAACATTTAATGAGAAATGAGGAGTCTGAAGACGAATTTATGGAGGAAATGTTAAGAAACCCCCACCATATCAAGAAGGGACAAGTGGATGCACCCCAAGTGCACCACCGAAAACTCCATTAGTGCCACAGGTAATGCATGAATTCACCCCTAGTAGAATACTTCATGACAAAGAAAAAGAAGCCCTAGAAATGACCAGAGCAGAATTAATACAGAAAATAACCCAGATAAAAGTGCATCCTGATTCGTTGACCATACCAGTAACAATTGGTCCAGTAGTTCCATTATATGGTACTCAGGAAGCTGTCCTCCACCGATACTTGCACCTACTCCTGTGAATAATTCCAAATCTGAAGCTCCAGTTACAATTGAGGATCAATTTAGTGACTGTGAATCCACAATATCCCTCATGGACTTGCCTATTCGAGGTTCTGTAAATAGTACTCCCAGAAAAGATGTACCTGGAGGTTCAAAAGATGTAAGTTTAATAACTTCATCGGGAGCAAAAGTGCTACCATAGTAACACCTGAAGATCTAGAAAGATGGGTGCAAGGGTCAGTTAAACAGTGCACACCTCTGAAAATAATTAACATTCATAAATTGAAAGTTGAATTAGAAGAAATAATAGCAGGAAATGTAGGACTAGAACACTTAAATACCTATGATGAAGAAGAATTATTGTTCCTGTGTAGGAGTATCACCAGAAATGTAAGGATATTCCATGAAAAATTATCCAATTTAGCACTACAGATGGGAATAGAAATAGGGAGATCAAAGGTATTACAGAAACCCTATAGAGCAGAATTTTCAGACAAAGATTTAGAAAACATGCCTCTGGAAGAAGATTACAAATAAGAGAATTAATGTTAATTTTGCAAAAATGGGGAGACCTAGATAAATGGAAAACTAGGTGGGCCAAGAAAAAGGAAGAAGCACGAACAAGTAGAACAGCATCAGAATATGTGATGAAGGAAACAGGGAAAGCAGACCAAATGTATCCCATGCGAGAAGTTGCGGGAGGAGGATATGTACATGTCCCATGGAGCAGACAGGATATTTTGTCATTTACGAATGATTTTCCAAAGTTGAGAGAAAAACCAATTGAATGGTACAAGCAGGTTGACAGGTTTGTGAAGGTGTCAAAGGTATTGTTGAAGGATTTGGGTGGGTTGTTTGATATAGTGGTACCTGCCGATTTGTGGACAGATTGCAAAATCACAGTGGATTGGCCAAGTGATGAATATCCTAGAGATCCGAAGACAGGTGCCCCGTCAAATGATGTGATGAAAAAGTATCAGCAAGTGATAACATACCTGAAAAGGAAAATACCCCCGAAAGAAACGGATTGGGTAAAAATAGATCGAACTACCCAAGAAGCTAATGAATCAGTACATTCCTACTATGAGCGTCTATTGCAGGTATTTAAACAGTATAGTGGATTTGAGGACATTGGAGACAAGAACATGAGTCAGTTTGTGTATCGATTTGTTTACGGTTTAAAGCCAGAGATTTGTCAGATGATTAATCAGCATATGCTGTGTTGGCAAGGGAAGCCGATTGATGAAATTTTGAAGTATGCAAAATATTGTGGAGATGATATTGAGGATAGACACAAGAAATTGCAGGAAAAAGTGATGTGGGCCCAGGTGAAAATGGCTGAGAAACAGGGAATTAATTTGGAAAATCCAAGTGAAAATCAAGGAAAAGATTCTGGAACGAATGGTGATACTGGGAGTGGTGGAAAATTTAGAGGACGAATGAGTAGAGAAGAAGCTAAAAAGAAATTTCCTTGTCATGGATGCGGAAAATTGGGGCATTGGAAGGATGAATGTAAAAAGATTCGGAATAATAATGGCCCAAATCAAAATTTAAATCCACAGACGCAGAATGACTCACAGCAGGGTGTAAATCCTCAGAGTCAGTTGCCACCTGCACCTATTCAGGGTAATGTAAGCAGAGCAAAGCATGGTACAGACATCGGATATCAAGGAGGGAGTGGTAAGAATGATTATATGACATCACAATTTCTTTTGCAGGACGATTTCTGTCAATTCAGTCCATGACGGTGCCTAGGAGAGGGGAAGAAGGAGTGCATACTTGGCGCATCCTTACAGGTAGATCAGTCAGGTCCATATGTTGAAGGGAATGTGAAAGGTAATAATATTACTTTCCTTTTGGACACTGGTGCTACCCGGTCTACTGTGAGAACAGCAGACATTCCAGACCTTCCTCTCTCTGGTGAAAATATCCAAGTAGTTGGGGTAGCTAATCAGCGGATTAGAACACCTCTTACCGAACCCATGGAAGTTAAAATCAGAAATTTCAGAGAAATGCATCAATTTGTAGTGTGTGATTCTAGTCCAGTAAACTTATTAGGTAGGGGTTTGTTGTGCAAGATGAATTGTACAATTTTCTGCACACCGGATGGTGTGGCAGTTCAGACACCAGATGAAGACCATGTATATAAAATTATGATTGCAAAACAAGGTTCAGAAGTGGATGAAATGTTTTCGTTAACACAAGATGAGTTGCCAGAAGAATTAAAAGGTACAGTAAACCCCATAGTATGGGATTTCACCAGAAAGGAAGTAGGACTTATGGCTAAAATAGATCCAGTTAAAATTACTGTAAAAGAAGGTGCAATTTTCCCAAATACCAGACAGTACAAAATGAGTGCAGAAGTAAAAGCAGGAGTCATTGAAGAAATAAATCGAATGGTAGAACAAAATATCTTAAAAGAAGTAATGAGTAGCCCATGTAATTCACCTATAATGGGGTTAAAGAAACCTAGTGGAAAATATAGGATTGTTCAGGACCTGAGAAAAATAAATAAGATTGTGGAACCATGTTGTCCCATAGTGCCAAATCCTGCAGTAATTCTATACCAGATCCCTTGGAGTGCAGGATGGTTCACAGTAATTGATTTGTGTCAAGCGTTCTTTTCAATACCATTACATCCAGTATCTTTTCTCATTTAAATTTGAGAACAAGGTCTATGTGTGGAATCGTGTTCCTCAGGGGTACACAGAAAGTCCTTCTATTTTCAACCAGATACTGAAAAAGTGCCTTGAAAAACTAGTGATACCAGGAAGCTCAGTCTTAGTCCAATATATCGACGACTTATTGGTGGCATCGAATACCAGAGAGGACTGTGTTGTTGATTCCATAGCATTGTTAAATCTTTTGGCAGAAGAAGGACATAAAGTCTCACCTGAAAAATTGCAATTCTGTACAACAGCTGTTAAGTATCTGGGACACCAAATTGAGAGGGGAAAAAGAAAAGTAACAGCTGAAAGAGTAGCTTTAATAAAGAAAATGCAAATGCCTGTAACACAAAGACAAGTGAGAATGTTCCTAGGAATAGTAGGTTACTGTCGACAATGGATACCAGGAATTTCCATGTTGGCTAAGCCCTTAATTAACATGACAAAAAGAAAGCAAAGGACCCTGTTGAGTGGGAGGATGAAAGTGTAGAAGCCTTTGTAAAATTGAGAAATGCCCTATGTTCAGCACCTGCCTTAGGCATGCCTGATTATAAAAGAGAATTTGCATTGTTCTGTCATGAGAGAGAAAATTGTGCACTTTCTGTCTTAACTCAGAGACATGGACTAGAAAGACGTCCTATAGCATATTTTTCTGCTACATTGGACCCAGTAGCAGCCGCGTTGCCAGGATGCTTAAAAGCAGTGGCGGCTACTTGTTTGAGCATTGAACAGAGTGAGTCAATTGTGATGGGACACCCTGTAAAAGTGTGTGTTCCACATGCAGTTGTCATTCTGTTGACAAGAACCTGAACTCAGCATCTTACTCCTAGTCGGCTGACTAAATATGAAAGAATAATAATGGGTGCTGAAAATGTGAACATGGTAAGGTGTACTATAATAAATCCAGCAACCTTACTACCAGACCCATATCATGAGAGAATTAAAGATGATGAAGACGATGAACATGATTGTATACAAATTACAGAATTATGCACAAAACCACGCCCAGATATAGAGGAACAGCCTCTTAAAAAGCCAGACAGGTAGCTATTTGTTGATGGTTCATGTCAAAGACATGAAGACGGTAAACAAACTGCTGCTTATGCGGTATGTGAATTAACTGGAATAGTTGAAGCATCTTATTTACCAGGAATCAAATCTGCACAAGTAGCTGAATTGATTGCGTTGATAAAAGCATGCAAAATTGGGAGGAATCAGAGAATAACCATATTTACAGATAGCCAATATGGTTACGGTGTCGTGCATGATTTTGGCCAACTATGGATGCAGAGGGATTTCATGACTTCTTCAGGATCCCCCATTAAAAATGGACAATTTGTAAGGGAATTGCTAGAAGCAATACAATCACCAAAAGAATTGGCTGTGGTGAAATGTGCCGCACACCAGTCAGGAGATGACTGGGTGGTAGTCAGCAACAGATATGGTGGCTCAACATTGTGCCAAAACCAGAATGTCAGTTAATAAGAGGGTGGAAAGAATGGGAATCAGCTGCCAACTTATGCTGTATATGCCACCTGAAACTTGGAATGACGTCAAGAAATTGCAAGATGAAGTTGATGAAAGTGAGAAGAATTTGTGGATCAAAGTGGGTTGTTCCCAAAGAGGAGATGATGAAGTGTGGATCAGTGCTGATGGCAGACCAGTCATGCCAGATTGTTTACTCTCACAAATGGCTAGGATGTATCATGGAGACACACACATAGGGAGAGATGCAATGATTAGGCTGTTCAGACAAAATTGGTACAATCCCAAATTCAGGGCTGTTGCAGAGAGTCTTTGCCAGAGATGTCTAATTTGCCAGATGCATAATCCGGGGAGGAAGACAGTAATTGGATTTGGGAAAATTGGAAAGGCAGAGGGTCCATTTATGAGACTTCAGTTTGATTTCATACAATTACCACCATGTAGAGGGCTGAAATATGTACTAGTCATAGTGTGTCTGTTTTCAAAGTGGGTGGAGGCTTACCCTACTAGGAGAAATGACAGCATTACAGTTGCAAAACTGTTGCTACGAGAGCTCATTCCTAGGTTTGGTTTTCCAGTAACTTTGGAATCAGATAGAGGAAAACATTTTAACAGTGAAGTGATCAAACTAATCTGTGAAGCATTTCAAATCAAACAGAAACTGCACTGTGCATATCGTCCAGAAGCTTCTGGAGTGGTTGAACAATTGAATGGCACTATAAAGTCAAGACTGGGAAAAATGTGTGCATCAACATCATTAGAGTGGCCAGATGCATTGCCACTCGTTTTAATGGGACTCAGAAGTATACCTGACAGAAACACAGGATTGAGCCCCCACGAAATAATGATGGGAAGAGCAATGAGACAAATGATAGAGCGAAATGTTCTTGTGAATTGTAGGGGTGCATCATAATCACTGATAGGCCGCACCCACATGTACTCAGGAATATATTCGTATATATTCAGTTGTATATTCATGCATGTTTAGTAAAGAATGAATAGTTCGCTGAGACAAGGTGAATCAGCAGTGTAATTGTGTTATGATAATCATGTAATGTAATGCTTATTGAATTGTGTGAATAATGCATAGAGAAATTAGTTCGTGTGTAATTCAATTGCAGTAGTAAACGTGCACCATATTAAAGTTGCACATGTAATTCATTGTTTGCATATGAATTGTAATGAAGATGCTTATAGGGAAAAGAAAGATGCGTGTTTAAAAGTTATATGTAAAGGCCTGACTACATATATGCTTAGGGAAGGCCTGGTCTATTCTTATGTTAGCTTATTTTGTAGGCAGAGAAAAGTTTCTCTTGGTAAGGCTCTCTGGGCATAAACGGTAGATTTAATTTGCACAGTAGAAGGTTTCTGTTGAACGTATCTTTGTTGCAGGTGCAAGGACACATGTCTCGTTAGTAAAGACTAACTCTTTGTTTTCAAAAGTTAGAGAGATGGGAGGCATGGTACGGGAGTGAAATGGAATTTAGGGATGATACTTTCAGCGGAGAAGGTGCCTGGGACTCAAGGTCATCGCAACCGTCCAGGATGAAGTAACCGTTTCGATGGAAAAATACAAGAAAGAAGACCTGGCCAAGGAGGCGTGACAAAGGCGTGTACAATTGTATTGGGGTTTTGTATTAGGGATAGTGCCCTGAGGGAGGAGGCCAGAGAAGAGGTAGGGGAGACCAGAGAGAAGGACAGAGCTGAGCTTAGGTATTATGTGATTGCACTTCTTAGGAAGTCTTCACAGCTGACACCTTTTTATTCACTCTTGCCTGGGAAAAATCGTTATGCAGGGATGTCACTTAGCGTTCGTGTAGGGACAGCAATTGATTTTAAGCTTGTTTAGTCCAATGAAGAGCAACTTAGAAATTGGAGCAATCATAGTTTGGTTGATCCTTTTAGAACTATCGATCCTTTTTATTCTGAGTCGGATGAGGCTCCTGCGTAGGATATTATTTGTATTAGTGCCCATCTATTTCTTTAACCTCGTGTTGAGGTGCTTGCACGTTCAGTTATTTTTGGCGATAATAAATTCTTAAACTCGAATTCGGAGTCAGTGGTCCTTTCAGACAAAATGAATGCTGTTATATAACCAGATGAGATTCTCTCCTTTACACTATTCAACAGGTAAAAAGATCTTGGCGACCAGAAGGTTCTTATAGATAATTAGATAAGAATCGGCGTTATCAGTTGGTAGCAGAGTAGGATGGTTACCTTTGATGGTAAGGGGAGATCTAGAGCAAGATAGGAGACTAAGTTGCCCCATAGAGCCCGAGTGACGCAGATCCAGAGGACCGCGGGAGAAGGATGTCGGAGGTCGTGGAAAACTGACGGAGAGTGACGGTGCGGCGGAAGTAGCAGTTCGTGGTGGAGTGAGTATGAAAAGAGTGATGTTTGGTAGATTGCGGTGTTTTATTGTTGTGTGATGTCTTGCGGAGTTGGAAAGAGAGTTGTGTGATTGAGAACCGGACCGTGAGCGCGCGCGGGACCGGGAGATTTATTGTGGTGTAGAATACACCCAGAGTTGAGAACGTTGACCAGAGGTTGTGGGGGTCACGAGACGTCATTGACAGACCCACTGAAGATAGGGAACACATGTGTGAGTGTGTGAATAACCAACGCAGGTCGTAGGTTATTGTGTGCAGAACATCGAGTGATTGAATCCTATCGAGTGTGTTAGGAGGCGATTGTCCGGTTGTTTCGCGGACAGACGGTTGCCAGATTGAGGTCAACAAGCTCAAGAGGCTGATCGGTCATTGGTAAGACTGACGGTCAGAGAAGTAATTGTTCGGTAGGACGGACATTATTTCAGAGTATGATTGGAACAGGTGCGAGAGAGAACGAGTGAATTAGAAAGGAGGGGAACTGCTGCGAGCGGAGGAAAAGTGACGTCAGACAAGTGCCGCGCTGCGATAGGCCGGTTGGTGTGAGCCGCGCTGGTATTGGTGGAGTGAAATCAAGAAGCAAGAGCTGACATTTTGAGTGCAAATACAAAGTTGATTCATCATGAAATGTTTTAAAGTTTTACGGGAACTTTGTAGAGGTGATAGACGTGGTTGTTCGGGAAGGAGAGGAAGCTCCTCCCGAGGATACACCAGCACATTATATGGCAAAGAATGTAGGATTGCAAACTATAATTTGGCTTGAGAATTGGCACAAAATGACAGAAGCAGAAGGAGAATTGTCGTTCCCACGCTATGGTACTTTCAGGTTAGAGGTGTTGTACCAGCTAAAAAGTATAATGGCTTCGTTACGACCACTACCTAGACCAACACAGTTTGAGGCACTACATGCGTGGAAAAGAGCAGCGTATGATAGGAAGAAAGACAGAAGCCAAGAAAGGGTGAAGAAATCGGTCAGGGCATTTCAAGATGCAAGGTGGGATGCATTGGAGAAAAGGTGGAGAGTGGAAACGATCGAAGGAGATAAGTTGTACCCATTGTTAGTACAAAATGGGAAAATAATAAGAATCGATGAGGACGACAGTGATCTAGATGACAGCCTGTTAGACAGGATGTTGGCAGAGAGGCCACCACCATTTAATCCAGATTCAGAAGAGGGAAAGCCGACCCCAGCAGTAACAATTGATGGGAGCCAGAATCAGACTAGCATGAGAGTAGTGGGAAGGATTTCCACAGGAACAGAGGGGGCAACGGTGTCTATGATAACACAGCCTCCTGTTGGAAACACAAGATTACCGGACTCCCTAACAGTACCGGTTACCATTGGCCCTATAGTACCGGTATATGACCCAGACCGAGTGAGAGAAGGGGGCTCCGTACAGATGGGAAGGGAAGAAGTAACCAGTGAGAGTGGGAATGGGTTCGGAGTACGAGTGGTTCATTTCCCAAGACCAGTGGAGACAACTACGCCATTACCGGCTACTGCAGACTCTTCCTTTAGACAAGAAGAGGAGAGACCAGAAAGACCAAGGTCTTTGCGTGAATCCAAGTCAGCTTTGAGGATGTGGACACCAACAGTAACAAACCAAGAGGATAGGATGCAAGGAGATAGGGCACAGAACGACTCGGAAGACAGACCAAGTTCCAGGAATATGATGGAAGGGAATAGGTCACAAGGACAGAATAGTGACTGTGATGAGCGGGATGGTTCAACTTGTCGAGAAGTACTGAGGAGTGCAGTACAGGCAAGGTTACTAGACGTAGTGAGATTGAAAGCAGAGGTAGACGAGATGATTAATGGAGGTCTGCCTTTGGAAAGGATAGAAATTTATGGATCAGATGAGCTGCTGTTTGTAGCAAAAGATGTGACTCGAAAAGCTAGGATGGCACATGATAGATTGAAGGAATTGGCCAAAAGATATGAGGTGGACCTGAACAAAACTAAAGCGTTGCAGGGGCCACATAGATTACATTACAGTGACCAGGAGCTGGAGGAGAAAAGAATCACAGGATTAAGGACACACACCAGAGACCTGATTGTAGGAATGAGAATATGGATTTTGTTGGACAAATGGGAAGAAAGGTGGTCCAAGAAGAAACCAGCAAAGAAAGCTGAGGGGGAAACGCCGCCTCCAGGGGGGGGGCGACGGGTGTTGGAAATTTTCCTTTACGGGAAGTACAGAATGGAGGGTACGTGCATGTGCCGTGTAATAGAGGTGATTTGGCTGCATTTACAAATGATTTTCCTCGGCTGAGGGAAAAACCAGTAGAGTGGTACAAACAGGTTGAGAGGTTTGTGAAAATTTCAAAAGTATTGTGGATTGATTTGAACACTTTGTTTGACATAGTGGTACCGGGAGATTTGTGGACAGCCTGTAAAGTCGCTATTGAGTGGCCGACTTCAGAACCGGATAGAGAGGCGGTTACAAATGGTCCATCACCCCTAGTCATGAAAAAGTATGAGCAGGTGATTACATGGTTGAAACTGAAGATTTCACCTCAGGATATAGATTGGGTTAAGATAGATCGGACTGTACAGGAACCCAAAGAAACGGTGCATGAATATTATGAAAGACATCTGCAAGCTTTTAAACAGTATAGTGGGTTAGATATCTTGGACCCCAAGGATATGGGACAGTTTGTCTCAAAGTTTGTACTGGGTCTGAGAATGGAAATCAGCCTCATGATACAGCACCATTTGATCTGCTGGCAGAACAAGCCACTAGATGAAATATTGAGGTATGCGAGATACTGTAGTGATGAGGTGGAATCGAAACATCGAAAGCTAAAAGACAAATTGATGCTTGTCCAGATGCAGACAGCACAGGGTCAGCCTAGTGGAGGGACCTTAGGAAGAAAACAAGGAAATTCTCAGGGGAACCAGAGTGGGCAAGGACAAGGAAGGGGAAAACCAGTAGACCCCAAAACAGGAGTGGACGTGGCAACACTGAAGAAGACCACGGCGTGTCATCTTTGTCGCCAGGTCGGACATTGGAAACGCGAGTGTCCTTTGAACCCAGCTAATCAGCTGCAGGAAGAGGAAGAGGGGGCTCAGGCACCCGCGCAAGAGGTAGTTAACACAGTGACGAGGCCTAGGATGATGAAAGGGGGGGTTTACAGCTCTCACGCCCAGGTTCCCCAGGCTCCAAGGATTACACAAGGAATACGAACGTACCAACAGATGCCCCTGTTCGAAGACTATGACGAGAGTAGCTCAGACCCTTTATCCTGACGGTGCCTGAGGGGGTAGGAAGACTGCACACTTGGAGCGGTCTTGGAGGTAGACCAGAGAGGACCTTTTGTGGAGGCAGATTTTGAGGGTCATCCTGCCACACTTTTGGTTGATACTGGTGCTACCCGGTCTACTGTAAGATCAGCAGTAGTCCCTAACCTACCCCTCTCGGGACAATCAATCCAGGTTGTTGGAGTAGCGAACAAAAGAATAAGCAGCCCATTGACAAAACCGATCCTAGTAAAGATAGGTTCCTTCCAAACTAGACATCAGTTTGTAGTGTGTGATACGAGTCCCGTTTGCCTTTTGGGAAGAGATCTGTTGTGCAAGTTGAACTGCACGATTTATTGTACGCCTCAGGGAGTAGAGGTCCAGACGAGAGATGACGATGCTGACTTTAAGGTTACAAATCAGCATCTATGTATAGATCTGTACCCAATGGTGACGGTGGAAGAACTTCCACCTGATCTGAGAGATGCAGTGTCATCTGTGGTGTGGGATTTCGCAGGCGATGAAATAGGTCTAATCAGAGGGGTTGAACCAGTGCGAATTGAGGTGAAACAGAATGTTGATTTCCCAAGGACACCTCAATACAACCTGTCACCAGAAACGATTGCAGGGATCAAACCCGTGATCGAGACCTTTATTGAGAAAGGCATTCTGAAAGAGATCAGAGGTAGCCCCTGTAATTCACCCATTATGGGACTACAGAAACCGAGCGGGAAATACAGGATCGTGCAAGACCTGCGAAAGGTCAACACAATAGTTGTCCCTTGTTGTCCAGTGGTACCGAATCCCTCAGTAATATTGTTCCAGATCCCATGTGAAGCCGAGTGGTTTACGGTTATCGATTTGTGTCAAGCCTTCTTTTCGATACCGCTCCACGAGGAAAGCCAATTTCTTTTTGCGTTCAGGCTGGAAAATCGCGTGTTAACATGGTGTCGTATCCCTCAAGGGTATACGGAAAGTCCATCGATCTTTAACCAGATCCTGAAGAAGAATCTCGAGAGTCTTGTGTTGCCGCAGAACTCAGTTCTCGTGCAATACATAGATGACTTGCTCATTGCCTCAGAAACAGAAGATGCTTGCAGAATTGACACTGTAGCTCTGTTGAACCACTTAGCAGAGAATGGACATAAGGTGTCCCCGAAAAGCTGCAGTACTGTTTGAATGAAGTACAGTACTTGGGACACAGATTGGAAAAAGGCAAGAGGAAGGTGTCACCAGATCGAATTGAGGCAATAATGAGCATGGCAGTACCCACCACACAGAGAGAAGTTAGGATGTTCCTGGGAATGGTTGGCTACTGTCGACAGTGGATTCCTAGTTTCTCCTTGAGAGCAAAGCCTTTGCAGAGGCTTATGCACAAGGATGTGAGTGATCCGGTACCATGGGACGAGGAGTGCTTGATGTCATTCCTGAAACTGAGAGAGGATTTGTGCAGGGCTCCGGCACTGGGAATGCCTGACTACAACAAGGCCTTTTCATTGTTTTGTTACGAGAGGGAAGGGTGTGCATTAGCAGTGTTAGCTCAGAACCATGGAGGTGTCCGTAGACCAGTTGCATATTTTTCAGCTACTTTAGATCCAGTAGCTTCTGCGTTGCCCGGATGTCTAAGATCCGTTGCTGCAACAGGTGTCAGCATTGAAAGATGTGAAAGCATTGTAATGGGACATCCATTGACTGTACATGTGCCACACTCGGTTGAGTTATTGATGACCAGGACCAAGACCCAGCACCTAACGAACAATAGGTTAACGAGGTACGAGCAAGTTATACTTGCCGCAGAGAATGTGACTCTGAAAAGGTGCTCTGTCTTGAACCCTGCGACATTGATGCCTACACCGAGCACGGATGATGAAGATTGTGCGGACCATGATTGTCTCGATGTGACCGAGCTTTGCACCAAACCGAGACCTGACATTGTCGATGAACCATTGGCTGACCCAGATGAAATTTTCTTTGTCGATGGTTCATGCTTAAGAGACAGTGTGGGGCAATTGAGAGCAGCGTTTGCTGTATGTACCATTTCAGGAGTGGTCGTGGCTGCTTGCCTAGAAGGAGTACGCTCCGCGCAGGTAGCTGAGATCATTGCCTTGACCCGTGCCTGTTTGGCCGCTGATCGAATTCGAATCACGATTTACACAGACAGCCAATATGGGTTTGGCGTGGTGCACGACTTCGGGCAGTTATGGTCTCAGAGGGGATTTTTGACATCATCTGGCTCACCCATTCGGAATGGAGAATATGTAAGACAACTGTTAGATGCATTACAGCATCTGAAAGAAATTGCTGTGGTAAAGTGTTCAGCCCATGGGGAAGGGGAGGACTTTGTGTCATTGGGTAACAATTACGCGGACGAAGTCGCCCGTTTCTGTGCAGAACAAGGATGCATATTCACAGATAGATACGCAGGGGAGAGCCAAGAAGGAACCGAGCTCAGCATAATGTTGGCCATGGCAGACACTTGGGAAGAGCTTAAGCGATTACAGGACGAAGTTTCAGACCAGGAGAGAGAGGGATGGATCAAAGCGGGTTGTGAGAGAGGAGATGTGGATGTGTGGGTATCCAACGATGGGAGAGCCGTATTACCAGAAGAATTGTTGAGTCCGATGGCAAGGCTGATACATGGACAGACACACCTTGGTAGAGACGCAATGATGAGAGTATTTAGACAGACGTGGTACAACCCACGATTTCGAGCAATGGCTGAAACAGTGTGTCAAAGGTGTGTTACGTGTCAGCAGATGAACGCTGGAAAGAAAACTGTAGTTACACTAAGTCACATTGGGAGGTCAGGTGGGCCTTTCAATAGGATACAGCTTGACTTTGTGGAAATGCCTCAGTGTAATGGGTTGAGGTACATTTTAGTGCTGGTATGTGTATTCTCACGGTGGGTGGAGGCTTACCCCACACGCAGGTGTGACACTCTCACAGTGGCTAAATTACTGTTGAGGGAGCTCATCCCTAGATTCGGGATCCCGACCTCTTTGGAATCAGATAGAGGAGGGCACTTTCACAGTGAAATCATGAAGTTACTTTGTGCTGCATTGAACATTGACCAGAGACTCCACTGTAGTTACAGACCAGAGGCTTCTGGGATGGTGGAACAAGTTAATGGAACTTTGAAGGCCCGGATGGCAAAAATGTGTTCTTCGACATCCCTGAAATGGCCAGACGCTTTGCCGCTCGTGCTGATGAGCATGCGAAGTGTCCCAGACAGAAAGACCGGGTTGTCCCCCCATGAGATATTAATGGGGAGGGCAATGAGATTGCCAGCAGTACCAGCTACAGCCTTGATAAGCATCACTGATGATTTGATTCTCGATTATTGTAAAGGACTCTCTGATGTGGTCCGTTCTGTATCCCAGCAGGTGCAAGCAGCAGTGGTCCCAGCCTCGAGTGATCTGTGCCACGACTTGTGTCCCGGAGATTGGGTGCTCGTCCGGAAGCACGTGAGGAAGAGTTGCTTGGATGCCCGCTGGCGTGGCCCGTATCAGGTGATACTTATCACGAACACAGCAGTGAAGTGTGGAGGATTGCCGAACTGGGTGCATGCCTCCCATACCCGCAGAGTTCCAGCACCCTTGGAAGAAACAGCTCCTCTCGTAAATGAAAATCCAGCTGATGTGGCAGGGCCACATGGGAGGACAAGTCAAGCTGTAAGGGTCGCTGACACAGCTAGTGGTGCACTAGAGCAAGCTGAAGGGGGTTTCCACAGTTCGAACCCTGACTCAGACTCCGAAGATATAAACGGTGCAGTGGGCGGAGAAGAGTCAAATTCAACAGAAAGAGGAAGTAGTGCACTGGGTATAGAAGGGGAAGGCAGACGAACGAACAGAAGTGCAGAAAGTTGGCCTGAAAGACAGAGGCGACTGAACTTGAGGTTAGCACCTGAAAGAGACCTTGCTCCAGTGTCCGAAGCATCTGAAACTGAGGCAAGCGACGAAGACCAAGCACAAGACAGTCGGCGAAGGTCAAAGAGAACAAGAGTGCCTTGTCGCAGATACTCTACCCCTGAGTGGACTTACACTGTGTTTGATGCAGGGGGTGGTGAGCACGGGAAGGCTGAGGTCAGTGCAGGTGGTCCGTCGGAGCCCGAATGTGGTGGTGAAGGTGGTGCTGCAGTTGCCAGGGCTCGAAATAGAAGGAACACTGACCCTCACGGTTCCGAATCCCCCGCTTCTGAGTGAAGTTCGAAACTTGGTTCTGCATCGACTCGAATTCCCGCCTTTGGAGTTGAGCCGTTTTCACATGAAGTGTTGATTTTGCGTCTTGAACTTTTGTATCACGTTCTGGTATTGCTCAATGAGGATCTTATTGTGGATCAACTATGAACTGTAAATAAAAGTCTAAAAGAAGAAGATAACCTAGGTCCGAGTGGAAGAAGAATAAACTTAGGGACTTTCAACAGAAGAGGAACGAAAACTAGGGAAGTCTTTTTTTTTGGACTGTGTAAATAAAATTGTGATTGAAAAGGGAAAATCCGGAGATTTCATGGTTGCTCGAGCTGGTTAAGCAAGTCACAAATAAAGGACAGAGACTTTTTCAGGGTTCTTTGCTATAACCAAGACTTTTGAGAACTTTCGAAACCATGGAGCCGGGAGATCCCAATCGTAGATCTAAATGGATTGTAGGCATCCTTATAAGTAGTGTAATAGTTTCTATAATCATAGTAGTTATAGTCTCATACACTGGTTCGCACGAGCTAGAAGTAGAGGGGGTGACAGGGACACCTACACCTATTACACCTAGCCAGAAGGGGGTAGACAGGGCAGCTGACAGAGCTTTGCTATTAGAAGAAAGTCGTAGATTACATGTAGATTTATCTAAAGGTGATTTTAAGTTGAATGCATATGCTAAGTTGTTGTATGAGTATGTTGATGTGATGGATGCGAAAGATTGTTATGTGTGTATGCAGTTGCCTACTTCAGTGGACGAGGGTATTAGGTATCACCATCTTCCACTGACTTATGGTATTTCATGTAGTTTTTTGCTTAGTTTATTTATGAGAGAGATCAGTTTGAGTATTTCTTTTCCAATTTCGACGCAGTGCTTCCTGAAGTCCCAGCTTACAAGCATTTGAATAAGTACGACTATTATAAGACCGAGGATAGACTCAGGAGGTACTTCATACCGAGTTTGGAATTGGATACAGCGTTCGCACACAGACACAATCTGACTTGTTTGATGTCAGATGTAGAGAGAAAGTTTGTAGATCAGGTTGAGGATAGGTATAGAAAGCTGACTCACTCCCGAGACTTGGGGCATCACAGGACTGATTGGACAGAGGAAGAAAAGTTGCATAAGACCAAGGGAAGCTATGGTCCTATAGCGTTAGATAAGGAGCAGAGGGGTAAGTTGTGTATAAGGCATTATCAGACTTACTACGAGAAGGTAGCATTGGGACAAAGCACTTGTGATCACGTTTTCACAATGGCAGATGTGGCAAAAGATTTTCTCCAAGGTCCTGTACAAGTGATACCAACGGTGTATTACGTATGTGGGAAGAATGCTTATGTGAGGTTGCCTGCAAATTGGTATGGAACATGTTATTTGGCAATAATATTTCCAAAGATTTACCATACAGAAGATCTAGATCTTCTAGAAGGTGGAGAGCATTCACGAGCGAGAAGGGCTGCAAGTGCAGGAATTGTCGTGGGAGATATCTTTGGAGCTATGATACCCAGTCTGGGAGTGATCTTGAATGATGTGAAAATTCGGAGGTTAGCGACAGTGGTGGATGAATTTTCAATGAATACAGCAAAGTCGTTGGTGTTGGTGGAAGGAGAGATGTTGTTGATAAGGGCAATGGTTTTGCAGAATCGCCTTGCTTTGGATGTCCTATTGGCAAAAGAGGGCGGAGTCTGTAAAATGTTGAAGGTTCAAGAGTGCTGCACTTATATACCAGACCGTAGCAAGGATCTGGAGAAATATATAAGTAACATCACTACAATCCACACAAAAATAGCGGATTTGACTGAAGAGGGGGCCTGGGAAAAGGTCGGCAAGGGTTTTGGGCAAGTGGGAGGTTGGTTTGCGAATCTAGGAAAGGGATTCCTTGGGTACTTTCTGAGACCCCTCCTTATTTTGGTGGTTTGTGTGGTTGGTTTGTGGATTTTGATCAAGGCCTACAAGTGGTATCGAGCAGGCCGAGTCAAGAGAGCTTTGAGGGAAAATGAGATGAGATTGGCAAGACTGCAGGACAGTCAGTATCAAAGGCTCAAGAGCATGGAGAAACTAAGATCAGGGAAGATGGCAACAAGTTCTGTTTAGGTCGGTTCTTTCTCCAAGGGAGTAGAATGAAATGTGATGACAGGAGTCATCAAAGGGGGGAACTGATAGAGCGAAATGTTCTTGTGAATTGTAGGGGTGCATCATAATCACTGATAGGCCGCACCCACATGTACTCAGGAATATATTCGTATATATTCAGTTGTATATTCATGCATGTTTAGTAAAGAATGAATAGTTCGCTAAGACAAGGTGAATCAGCAGTGTAATTGTGTTATGATAATCATGTAATGTAATGCTTATTGAATTGTGTGAATAATGCATAGAGAAATTAGTTCGTGTGTAATTCAATTGCAGTAGTAAACGTGCACCATATTAAAGTTGCACATGTAATTCATTGTTTGCATATGAATTGTAATGAAGATGCTTATAGGGAAAAGAAAGATGCGTGTTTAAAAGTTATATGTAAAGGCCTGACTACATATATGCTTAGGGAAGGCCTGGTCTATTCTTATGTTAGCTTATTTTGTAGGCAGAGAAAAGTTTCTCTTGGTAAGGCTCTCTGGGCATAAACGGTAGATTTAATTTGCACAGTAGAAGGTTTCTGTTGAACGTATCTTTGTTACAGGTGCAAGGACACATGTCTCGTTAGTAAAGACTAACTCTTTGTTTTCAAAAGTTAGAGAGATGGGAGGCATGGTACGGGAGTGAAATGGAATTTAGGGATGATACTTTCAGCGGAGAAGGTGCCTGGGACTCAAGGTCATCGCAACCGTCCAGGATGAAATAACCGTTTCGATGGAAAAATACAAGAAAGAAGACCTGGCCAAGGAGGCGTGACAAAGGCGTGTACAATTGTATTGGGGTTTTGTATTAGGGATAGTGCCCTGAGGGAGGAGGCCAGAGAAGAGGTAGGGGAGACCAGAGAGAAGGACAGAGCTGAGCTTAGGTATTATGTGATTGCACTTCTTAGGAAGTCTTCACAGCTGACACCTTTTTATTCACTCTTGCCTGGGAAAAATCGTTATGCAGGGATGTCACTTAGCGTTAGTGTAGGGACAGCAATTGATTTTAAGCTTGTTTAGTCCAATGAAGAGCAACTTAGAAATTGGAGCAATCATAGTTTGGTTGATCCTTTTAGAACTATCGATCCTTTTTATTCTGAGTCGGATGAGGCTCCTGCGTAGGATATTATTTGTATTAGTGCCCATCTATTTCTTTAACCTCGTGTTGAGGTGCTTGCACGTTCAGTTATTTTTGGCGATAATAAATTCTTAAACTCGAATTCGGAGTCAGTGGTCCTTTCAGACAAAATGAATGCTGTTATATAACCAGATGAGATTCTCTCCTTTACACTATTCAACAGGTAAAAAGATCTTGGCGACCAGAAGGTTCTTATAGATAATTAGATAAGAATCGGCGTTATCACAAACACATGTTCCCACAAACAAACTGGTGAATATATCTGATGATATGGTGCTGGACTATTGCAAAGGATTGGCTGACCTAGTGCGTTCTGTCTCTCATCAGGTTGGAGAAGACGCAGTTTCCAAGCAGCCCGAGCAAGAACATGATCTGAATCCTGGTGACTGGGTGGTAGTGAAGAATCACACCAGAGAAACGTGTCTATCACCTAGATGGGGCAGACCGTGTCAAGTCATACTGACAACGAATACAGCAGTGAAGTGTGCCGGATTTCCTAATTGGATTCATGTAAGTCACACCAAGAGAGTACCAGATCCCGAGGAAGAGAATCCTCAGACAGCGCCAATCACTGAAGAAGCTGAAGGTTGCCCAGCTGAAGGATCTCAGGTTCGAGATTCCGGAGAAGCTGAAGAAGAACAATCGAGCACAAGTCAGGATTGGATACCGGTGGTAGAGGTTCCTGAAATATACCACAGAACAAGAAGTCAAGCGAAATTGGAAGAAATTGAAGAAGATCAGATAGGTGAAGAAGAAGCAGTTCAGGAACGAGAAGAAAAGACATTAAGAAATCCTGAACAAGGTCAGATAGGGAAAGGAAACTGGACTCAAAACAGTGAAGACCTAATAGACTTTGAACAGGGACAGACAGGTCTAGAAGAATCCGGTCAGGCTGCAGAAGTTCACAGTGCAATAAGCCCTGATCAGAACAAGTTAGATCAAGAAGAGTGCACAGAAGAAGAAAACCTTGAAAAACATGAACTTGAAGAAATAAATAAAGAACAAGGTCAGTTATTGGAAACTCACAGCGGAGCTGTTACAGAGAAACCAATTAGACCTGAAAAGGAGCAAACAAGAAACACAGTAATTGAAGAACACGAAACAGTGCTAAGCAGTGATATTAACAAGATCTCTGAAGACGAAAATAAAGAAACAGTGCCAACAAAGAAAACAAGAAAAGGAGATCATTGGCCAAGTGTCATTAAAAGAGTAAAGTACCAC
The DNA here is from genome assembly GCA_963921515.1 of Calotriton arnoldi. Taxonomy (NCBI): domain Eukaryota; kingdom Metazoa; phylum Chordata; class Amphibia; order Caudata; family Salamandridae; genus Calotriton; species Calotriton arnoldi. Next base: position 99,828 of record CAWUFW010009938.1, read on the forward strand.
ATAACAACCAGAAGTGAAGATCCAGATCAAGTGAATGAAGTAACAAGTCAAACTGAACAAGAAAATAAAACTGAGAAAAGAAGAAGTAAAAGATTGAAACTTGTGAATAACAAATTCAAGGGTCCTGACTGGACTTATATCATCCTTGAAGATTTTGAAAGCTCAGAGTCAAGTGACAGTGGTGGCGAAGGAACAAGTGCAGAACTGACGTACGAAGAAGAAACAAGACCACCCTGACTAAGCAAAAGAATAAGTTAAAGAAAAGAAGAAAAGATAAGAAGAGCAATCTTCCTTGTCGAAAAATGCCTGACGATAGAGTTGCTGGGAGACCAAAACAGAAATGTTGTAGAAGATGCTGTGCATTATGCATATGTTGTCTAGTGATGGTGCTTATAGTATGGTTAGTCCTGATTGTAGCAATTCCTTACCTTATGATAATAGATAAAAAGATTAATAATGAAACTAAGGAGAGGACAGCAAACATGAAGGGCAATAGAGTAGAACTAATGGCAGAAGATGAACAAGAAATTCATCATGAAATAGCTGATAACGACACTAGTTTGAATGTTTTCACAAAGTTATTATTTCAATATGTAGATACCATGGAAGTTAGTAATTGTTACGTCTGTATGAAGTTACCCGAATCAGTAGCAGAAGGATTAACATACCATCACTTACCACTGACATATGGCATATCATGTAGTGTTTTGTCTAGTTTATTTTATAGAACAGGGAGACTTCAGCATTATTATTCAAACTTAGATGTGATATTTTCTGAGGTTCCGATTCGCAAGAGTATGAACCCAGTGCTTAGTAGTCAAGACGCACAGTTTATGGGAGAATTTTTCTTAACAATGAAATCAATAGACATAACACATGCACATAGACACAATCTAACATGTTCTTTACTTGAAGAAGAAAAGATATTTTTGAATTTAGTAGAAGATAGAAGACAAGATTTTCAAAAGAAAGCTTCTGAGCATAAGGCTCATTTACCACCTTGGGCTGAGAAAGAAGGGAGTTACACTCCTGGCAAGGCTCAAGCTGCTATGGCTCTGGATTTCGTAAAGACAGGGAAAATTTGTCTTCATAGGTTAAAAACTGATTATAACAATGTTTTCATCGGTACCAGTGAATGTGAACACAATTTTTTAATTCTTGGAGGTTGGGGACTCAAAGGAGGAACAGATTCGGTTTTTCCTGGAATATATTATATATGTGGGAATAAGGCTTACTTTAGGCTTCCTGCACAGTGGTATGGAAGTTGTTATTTTGGAATAGTATTTCCAAAGATATACCACGTAAAAAGAAACACTGAGAGCAATGAAAACAATAGCGAATTAATACGTAGTAAAAGAGCTAGTTTTTCAGAAATTGTAGGTGATATATTTGGTGCATTGATACCTTCAGTGGGAATAATTCTGAACTCAAGGAAAATATGTAAATTGTCTACAGTGGTTGATCGTTTATCAACGGATACTGCAGGAGGTTTTCTAATGATTAATGCGGAAATGGTTGCGATTAGATCTATGGTTATGCAAAATCGACTTGCTCTTATATTGGCAAAAGAGGGCGGAGTCTGTAAATTATTGAAGACGAAACATTATTGCACTTATATTCCTGATAAGAGTGCAGAAATTGGAACGTACATACAGAATATAACTAAACTTGAGAAAGAACTTAAACCACTGGAAGTTGATAGTGTATGGGAAAGATTGACAAATAGTATATCGTCAATTGGTACCTGGTTTGCTAATGTAGGAAAAGGACTTATAGGTCAAATATTAGTACCCTTAGCAGGGATAGCAATAATAATATTGGTAGTAACAATATGGTGCAAATGCTGTAAAAAGAATGGAACGTATAAGGTGACAGGAAGAGGAAAGAAACGAAAGGTAGATGAAATCGAACTTGAAGAGTGGAGGAGTGAATTATACAAGAAATTAAAAGGAGATTGTAAAAATGGAAAGTGTAAAGATGAGAATGAAGTAATTTGCTAGAAGTTGGCATCTGATTGAGGGTAGTGTTTTGATGGCTCAGAAACGCCATCAGAGAGGGGATTGATGGAGCAAAGTTTCATAAATGAAACTTGCTTGTATTCAATCCTCCTCACAGTATTAATTTATTAAAAACTTGTATTGTTAATACTAACCTTTGCATTCACGACATGAAAGGGAAGGAAGCTTGCCTATGTGTTTTACTAATGAATAACGCTCATCTGTAATCCAAAATGGCCGCTATGCGCGGGAAAACTCAATGCGCATGTCGCAACCATATCACATGGTGTGACGTCTTTCTTTGCTTGGTGGGAAATTTCTGCTTCTGCGCAGTGTGTAGTAAAATGGCTGCTTGATGTTTTCACATGCTTCAGCTTGCTCTCATGTCATTACTAAATTGTCGTTTCCTAATACTACTAACGCGGGATAGTATTTATAATTAAACGGGAATAGAGTAGAAAAAGTGGGCATACAGTGAAACATTTTATTCTGTGATTTTAATATTTTCTTCTTGCACTTTTATTAGTTCGTAAACTTGGGCCTGGGTTGGTGATCTGAAACTTGATAGGCAAATGGTTCTGCGCATGTGTCCTGTGTGCTTGCCAAATGAAGTCAATCTGGACGTCGTCCAAGGCCGCGACCCGATGACCGAAGATGATGTACTTTGCCTTTCCTGTTGTACATTGATACATTGTCTATGAAAATTGGTTTACATTTGTCATGAGACGGGTGGGAAATAAAGCGAATGTATTAAATTGAAGGGGTGGGAATTTAAAAACAATAGGCTTTACAATCTAGGCCAAATCGATATGGTGCGACAATCCACCCCCTGTCCCTGTCCAATCAGAAGTAGTGGCCCCATATTTTAGCAACATTAAGGGGAGGTACATGGGCGTAGAAGGGTATAATAGAATATAGCATTAGTTAATTAGTTAGAAGAGGCGAAGAACAGGCGTTCGAGAAGGAGATGCTGCAGAGAGCAGATGTAGAGCAGGCGTTCATGAAGAACAGGCGTCCATGCTGCCAGAGCGCTCTTAGCTCCAGACTGCCAAGCTGATCGATTGCAGACTGAATCCCTGTCCAGAAGAGGTCCTGAGGAGGGGGCGGCGGAGTCCATTAGAAGGAAGGAGAGGGAGAATCGAGGAGAAGCCAAGTATCAGAGAGGGGAACGACGCAGGCTTCGTTGTAGAGAGGTCACCGGTCCTGTCCTGATCCTGGAGGAGGTCTTTGCTCTTCATCCTTCCTGGGTCTTATTCTTTCAACTCCTTGGCTAAGGGGTTTGGTTCTCGCACTTAGGTAAATATAATGCAACCTTTAGTTGCGCTGCTGTCTCTATCTTCTCCTTTTCTTAAACACCGTCATTGATTAGCAATAATCATTTTTATGCTTAATCTTGGGTATTGCGATTAAGTACCATGTGGCTCTGTATTTTACTCTGCTAAATCTTTAGATAAACATTTTAAAACTTCCTGACTCAGTGGTTATTTCAGGATTTTGTATTATAATGAATGTCACTCATTTTAAACTTCCCAATTAGCAAAGGATTCATTGGTAAGTCATTACTCTTCAATCAGAAGGTAATTGGTAGCAGGGATTTTGATAGAGAGTAACAACTGATAAAACCCAGCGTAAGTATTAGCGTAGTATGAATGTATGGGCCCAAGTGAGTATCTGGTGTATGAATGTTGTTTGCTAATATCGCGCTGGATCAGTGGCTTAGAACTTAACCAGAACACTACAGAATCCTCTAGCAAGATTGTTTGACAAAGTTTAGTTAGAACAGCCGCACACTTGGGCAAATACGCCTGGTGTGATTCCCTGACCCAGAAGGGGTATGGTAAGAATCAGTGTATTATGCCCAGTACATGAATGCTCACAAGTATGGCAGTTTATAGCCTCTTGCGGTGAGTACCTCAATTGCACTGTGGATGCATTCCTCAGTGTCTGATGCTGTCTTTTGGGCCAGTCTTTCAATCTCATTAAGACTGGAGCTCCTAGTGTGTCTGTTAGAAAGACCACTGAATATAAAGTAGAACATGGGCTACTATTAGAACCCTGCCTGAGTGAGACCTATCCTAGTGGGAGCAAAAGATGTCTTGACCCCACTCTTAATCTGTAGTTGTCTGACCTACTTAAAGATCACCCAAATAAATAGGCCTAAAATAAGAGGATAGAAGCTTGGTGTCTAACATGTGGATGACATTGCACTTTGATCAAATGCAGACAGGCATGCAGTGTGTGCATATTGTGTGACTGACTGAAACTTAATTCACTAATAGTTCATTTTGGGAAAACCCAAGTAATTCAGTCTTCAAGTAGTAGAAAAACTAGAAGCTAGTACTTAAGTGGTCGTTAGCTCCAGGTAGTAGATTAGTAGAGATACTTCTATGTACTCACTGACAACCAGTTGAACAGGCATGACTGCTTGGATCCTAAGACCAGTTTCCCAGACTCATGCAAATGTGTTGAAGAGATTCAATGCCAGATTCGGATGTTAGGCACACTAGCTGCAAAGAAAGCCACCTATGTTGAAATCAGGGCCGGTGTTATCCAAGGCAGACACTCTGTGGGCTGAGTGCACAGAAATATTTGTCTGTAATGCAATGCACGATCCCAGAAAACTATTTTACCTTACTCAACACTGTTTGACGTCATAGGTAGACGAAGGCCTAGTTCCTTTCTTAGATGTTTCTGTATCTTTGGTTCTTTTATAAACTAATGTGTCTCTACTATTACACAGTTTGCGTAAACAGAAAGAGCAGAATAAATCGTCATATTGTAAGGAATGGCTGGAGGTCATATACAGTATAACAATAGCCTTCACAACTTAAAACAAATAGAGCAGCAAGAACAACAACTAGCACCACTTCTGCATCGTACAACCAGTTGCAGTCAATTAATCACCAAACAAAGTGTTCAGATGTGGTGAGGGCCCTAGAATTAAGAGTGAAATGTGGGCATTTGAACACAGGGCAGTTATTTGGAGCACAGCAGTGTTTGCATTACATTCTTCGAGGTTATTGCACACAAGTCTTTAATCCACATAATATTACATTGCACATCACTCCAGTTTCCGACGCAAAGATTCATTGGTCCTGACTTATAGGAGCATGTTCCAGGAAGTGAGATATTACTCTGACATTGCTGCTAGATTCCGAAAGTGCAGCTGTTCCAAAGCCAGAGTGTTGATTAAGCAAATTTAATGACGCAGCATGAGCTGATTGTTTCTATGCAAAATATACTTTATTCTTAGAAATGAATTGTTTGAAGAACACTATGATAATGCTTTAACTTTTTAATTGCCTTTCTAAGTGGAAAAATGTACATTTGATCGTAAGTAACTTTGACGTTGTTATGGTTTAAGTAAACCTATTATTACAAGCTAATACAATGCAGACGCCGAAGTCTAACAAACCTTGTTATAATCTTCAGTTTACATCCATTACTGTACCCAATTTAATTTTGTACACCAAGCAAACATGTAGTATTTACAAATTAATTTTGTCTTCCAACTTCAACAAGTGTTACTTATTGACTGCATTTTGGTTTGTAGAGTAGTTCATACCATAGGGATGTATATGTATATATAATATATATATATTCATACCTACTGGCGATAGCCAGTAGGTGGGTAGTTACGACCAATTTTTCCCTTAGACACACAGTTTTTTTGTTTTGCTAATAACTTTGGCTCCGTTTGATGAATGTTGACGACATTCTCAAACTTGTATGCAAGTTAGTTCAGCTGCTGTCTTGAAAGTTTCGGGGTGATTCATTAAGCGGGGGCCGAGAAAAGGGGGGCCCAAAACGATTTCCCCCAAGCAAGGTCTGTAGGGATTTTGCAATTTTTAGACATGGCTACAGACCGAACCGCTGAACGGAATTGCACCAAATTTTGCATAAAGGTAGATCTTGGTCTAAAAAGAGATCTTTTTGTAATTTTGTGTAAATATGTTCAGTAGTTTGGGAGTTATCAAAGAAAGAAATGTATAGATATCTAGGGATGTAGATCCTACTCGGGTACCCACGGATCCGAAGCACAATTGGAAAAACAAAACCTAACCTACTCACACACCATACCCCCATCATACATGGCCGAAGGCCGTGCACTGCGTGGAGTTGGGTGCATGCGGGGAAGTTTGCCAGAGGCTCTGCTGCCAACCCTGCTGAGCACGGCCTTACGCTGTGTGCGGCAGTGGTTGTATTAACATACGGTAATTATATTTTATTTTACATTTAAAAAAAAAATAGAAATTCCCTGAAAAAACCAAAGGTTACAGGGATGTTATAGTTCGGTTTACATTTTACCCACATAAAGTCATAGAGATTCAGCACTTATAGTTATAGTTATCCAGCATTGCTATCTTTCATTGATCCACAGGCTTGAATCATTCCCAGTAGCCGAATTAGGAGTCCCACGGTACTATAAAGAAGCAGTATGTATCATTATCATGGGCTATAATGGGAATGAACAATCACTTTAACAGCCTATCTGTCTTTTAAAAAAAAAAAAAAAATGTCAGGCGATAGCACCCTCTACAATACTCCCAGGACCTCTGGTCTAGGTCAACTCTCATCCCCAGCAGCTTCGCTGTGCAGTCGCCTGCTTGCCCGTCCTCCGTCCTCCTCCCGATCAGGTTTGCACCTGCAGCCCGCTCCGCCTACGATCCTGCCTGCTTCAGCCCTCGCCCTGCCCATCACCTGCAGCCCTTAGCAGCCGTTCTTCCTCCTGCCACCTTCTTATTTTAATATACTATTGGAGCTCCCTCCTTCATTTTTCACTTATCTTTTTAATTTTTTTTCCCCGCTGATTCCCTCCGCTGTTGCCCCTGCGGTCCCTCCCCCCTGGACAGCCCCCGTTCCCGCCTCCCAGCCTCTCGTCCCTCCCCCCTCCCCTATTTAATGGCGGCCGCTGGGGGGGAGCGCGAGTGAGACCCCTGACCTCTGGTTTAGGTCAACTCTCGTCCCCAGCAGCTCTGCTGTGCAGTCACCTGCTCGCCAGTCCTCCGTCCTCCTCCCGATCAGGTTCGCGCCTGCAGCCCTCTCCGCCTACGATCCTGCCTGCTTCAGCCCTCGCCCTGCCCCTCGCCTGCAGCCCTTAGCCGCCGTTCTTCCTCCGGCCACCTTCTTATTTTAATAAACTATTGGAGTTCCCTCCTTCATTTTTCATGTATCTTTTTAATTTTATTTTCTCGCTGATTCCCGTCGCTACTGCCCCTGCGGACCCTCCCACCGGACAGCCCCCGCTCCCGCCTCACAGCCTCTTGTCCCTCCCCTATTTAATGGTGGCCGCTGCGGGGGAGCGCGAGTGAGACCCCTGACCTCTGGTCTAGGTCAACCCTCGTCCCCAGCAGCTCTGCAGTGCAGTCGCCTGCTCGCCAGTCCTCCGTCCTCCTCCCGATCAGGTTCGCGCCTGCAGCCCGCTCCGCCTACGATCCTGTCTGCTTCAGCCCTCACCCTGCCCCTCACCTGCAGCCCTTAGCCGCCGTTCTTCCTCCTGCCACCTTCTTATTTTAATATACTATTGGAGTTCCCTCCTTCATTTTTTACTTATCTTTTTAATCTTATTTTCTCGCCGATTCCTGCCGCTGCTGCCCCTGCGGCCCCTGCCCCCGGACAGCCCTCGCTCCTGCCTCTCGTCCCTCCCCCTCCCCTATTTAATGTCAGCCGCTGCTCACACACGCAGCGGATGCGTGCAGCGGGCCCTCTGCTGGCGCGCCGCTGGCAACCCCATCTGCGCCCATCCGTGACCCGACAGCGACCTGCACCAGGGACCCTGGAACCCGAACCACCCACCGCCACAACACAGCTGCTCTCCTCGCACTCAACCCAGGAAGACACAATGGATGCCAATAGGCCATGCCGAACATGACCCATGGCCAGTTCTACTGCCGCCAGACCTTCAACACCACCCCAAGCATCCCCGGCCACCGCCGACGCCAACACCGGCGACACCCTAAGATGCTTCCTCCTCAATGTGCCCTCCGTGCACAAACACGCCGTGAACATCTGGAACCTACTCGACTCTCTCTCGCCCGACATTGCCTTCTTCACGGAGACCTGGACCAACGCCTCCTCCGCCCCCGACATCAACACCGCCATCCCGGATGGATACAAGATCCAGAGGAAGGACCGCTCCAACCACCCGGGAGGGGGCCTTGCCATCGTCCACAAGAACACCCTCCACCTCACCATCTCCCGCGAAACCTTCCCCTCCGCCGAACACCTGCACTTCCAGATCCAGACCAGCCCCAACTCCACACTCCGCGGTATCCTCGCATACAGGCCGCCTGGCCCCCCTCCGCCGCCACCATCGCTGACCTCATCGCACCCCAAGCCATCGCCTCAACGAACTACATACTAATCGGAGACCTGAACTTCCACCTCGACAACCCCAGCGACCCCAACTCCACCACCCTCTGTGACAACCTCGCCAACATCGGACTCAAGCAACTCATCCCTACACGGACCCACAGGGCAGGACACACCCTCGACCCCGTCTTCGCAGCAGGTAACAGCGTCCACGTCAGCCACACAACGCAACACCCATGGACTGACCACCACTGCGTACACTTCCTCGTCGACAAACCCAAGCCACCCAAACCAACCCCACACCCACCAAGAAGGAACTGGAGTAAAGTCACCGACGAACAACTCAACTCCACCCTCATCCGAGACAACCACACCCCGACATCAGACGCCAACCTAGCAGCCAGGGAATTCCACACCTGGATCTCCAGCGGCGCAGACAAGCTCACCCCGCTATGCAACCCTGACAAACAGCGCCCCAGGAAAGCCGCCTGGTTCACCACCGATCTCCAAAAAGCCAGACGCACTTGCAGACGCCTGGAGAAAAACTGGAGAAGCAGCAAGACACCCAAAAACTACACCACCTACAAGGACGCCATGATGGACTACCACAGCCGAATCAGAACCACTAAAAGGACTTTCATCCACAAGAAAATCCTCGCTAACTCCAGCAACTCCAAGGAACTCTTCAGTGTCATCCAGGAATTCACCAACCCCCGCAGCGAAGCCACTGACATCACCCTGTTCCAAGATCTCTGCAACAAGCTTGGAACCTACTGCCACCTCAAGATCAAAAACCTCTACGACAACTTTGTCGACCAGACGCCACAGCCAACCCACCCCCCAGACACGCCAGCCAGTCCACCATCTCCAACTGGACGCCGATCACGGCCAAAGACACTGCCTCGACCATGATAGGCATCCACTCAGGGGCCCCCACCGACCCCTGCCCCCCACACATCTTCCACAGAGCCGCCACTGCCATCGCACCCAAACTACAACGCACCATTAACACCACCTTCGAAACAGGCACCTTCCCAGACAACTGGAAATGTGCAGAAGTCAGGCCCCTGCTCAAGAAACCATCAGCTGACCCCACGGACCTCAAGAACTACAGGCCCATCTCGCTCCTCCCCTTCACGGCCAAAGTTGCGGAGAAGACAGTCAACGGCCAACTGACAAGATTCATCGAAGACAACGCGGTCCTCAACCCGTCCCAATCCAGATTCCGAAGCAACCACAGCACCGAGACCACCCTACTCGCCGCCACAGACGACATCCGCACCATCCTTGACCAAGGCCACTCCGCAGCCCTGATCCTACTTGACCTGCCAGCAGCTTTCGACACCGTCTCCCACCGCACACTCATCGCCAGACTACACGACGCCGGCATACAAGGAACCGCCCTAGATTGGATCTGATCATTCCTCACCGGAAGAAGCCAAAGGATTAAACTGCCACCCTTCCTCTCCGATCCCGCAGAAATCACTGGCAGAGTCCCACAGGGGTCATCACTCAGTCCGACCCTCTTCAACATCTACATGGCCCCCCTCGCCACCATCGTCCGACAACACGGCCTCAAAATCGTAACCTACGCTGACGACACCCAGCTCATCCTCTCCCTCACCAAAGACCCCACCAATGCCAGACTAAACTTCCAGAAAGGAATGCAGGACGTCGCAGTCTGGATGACCAACAGCTGCCTAAAGCTCAATGCCAAGAAGACAGAAGTCCTCGTCCTCGGAACCACCCCTTCAGCTTGGGACAACACCTGGTGGCCCACCACCCTCGGCAGCCCACCGACCCTCACGGACCATGCCAGAAACGTCGGCATCGTACTCGACTCATCCCTCACCATGAACCGACAGGTCAATGCCGTCGCCTCCAGCTGCTTCAACACCCTCCGAATCCTCCGTAAGACGTTCAAATGTGTCCCCTCAAGGAAGACAGTCACCCACGCACTCATTACCAGCAGACTAGACTATGGATACGCACTCTATGCCGGCATAAACAAGACCCTACTCCACAAACTCTAGACGATACAAAACACCGCCGCCAGACTCGTCCTCGGCATCCCTCGACACGAGCACATCAGCCAACACCTACGAAACCTCCACTGGCTCCCCGTGGAGAAAAGAATCACTTTAAAATCCTCACCCACGCCTACAAATGCCTACACAACACCGGACCGAAATACCTCAATGACAGAATCACCCTCCACGTACCCAAAAGAAACCTCCGATCAGCCAACCTCGCACTGCCCGAAACCCCTCACATCCACAGAGCCAAAGCAGGCAGAAGATTCTTCTTACATCGCGGACAAGACCTAGAACAAGCTCCCAGCAGACATCAGATGCGCCCCCTCCCTGAACACCTTCAGGAAGACTCTCAAGACCTGGCTCTTCTGCTAAACAGCCCTGCTGACCCACTGCGCCTTGAAACCCTCACGGGTGAGTAGCCCGCTTACAATTCCCTGATCGATTGATTGAAGAGAGGCTGAATCCCTCAGATTTTCAAAGCACAAGTGGGAAATAAATACCAAGCTATAAGGGGAGCCTCTCGGGAAGAGGATGCGTTGCATGTGAATCTATGAAAGATACCAATACTGGAGACCTGCAGTTACAAGTAACTCATTTTTGTCTCCAGTATTAAATCTTTCATAGATTCACATGCTTGAATCCGAATAGCAAGCAGTTACTGTATTTGTATAATTCATCACAGCACAAATAGTGGATGGTGGGTAGAAAAATATACATAGCATATTCCTGTGCAATTTAAAATAAACATTTGCACATACACATGTATCCACCTCTATATATTAATTACATATCAACACATGTATAAAAGTCATTAGACTTTGCATAAATACAGAATCAAACACATATAACCCAAAGAGGCTCCCATTATAGAAATAAGTGGCGTAATACTGCCTGTCCATCCGCTGCATCACTGCGCTGTGCCAATTCCAGGCAATAATGCTGCATGAATAATTGCACACTCTTCCAGGTCACATCACGACTTATCTCCTTGAGTGGCACTCCCACAAGCAAAGCAGTTGAGGTGGAAACTGTCCTAATTGAATGGGCACTGGTTTTTGTTGTGAGGGGTTTGCCCACCTTCCAGTGGCAAAACTGGATTGTGGCTGAGCTCCACCTAGCGATGGTTGCTGTTTTGACTGCAGCACCCTTGCGAGTATGTCCGTATGAGACCAACAGCTGGTCAGTTTTCTTCAATTGTTTAGTGCGATGTAGATAGAACTTTGGACATCTTTTGAGATCTAGATTATGGAGAGACCTCTCCACTGGTGGAGCAAGATTTGGGAAGAGAGTCTGCAAGATTATAAGCTCATTGAGGTGAAAGTCAGAAGGGACTTTAGGAATGAATTTTGGATTGTTCCTGAGAATGACAGAGTCGTCTGTGAAGCACAAGAAGAGGTCTTGAGTTATGAAAGCCTGTATCTCTCACCCTGCTGGCTGAAGTGAGCGCTAGCAACAATATGACCTAAAGTGATTGTTCATTGTCATTATAGCCTAAGATAATGATACATACTGCTTTATTATGGTACTGTTGCACTCCCACTTCGATGACTGGGAATGATTCAAGCATATGAATCTGTGAAAGATACCAATACTGGAGAACTACAGTTACAGATAAGTAACTCATTTTCTTATACTTATTTGAAGAAACTATAACTCGTACCGTTAAGTAAATTTAGGGTAGGAGTTATAGTTTCTTAACATAAGTATACCTGCTGAATTTCTATGGTAATTTTGTAGGTATAGAGTGAACCTAACTTCCCTGTACTTTTTGGTTTTTCAGTGAATATATATACAACTCAGTATAGATTTAGTCTTCTTTCGTTAGAAACTTTTTAGATTTTAGCAGAGAATCTAACAGGGTAAGGCTGTAATGGCCATTGTCCATGGCAAGGGCTGTTGCTTTGTGCCCACATTGATGCTTTGATATGAACGGGGTTTCTCTCATTCTGTCAGATAAATCAATAAAAAACTAGCATTGGCAAAACCAATAGGTCTTGCATATATGAGAGCTATTTTCTTTGCCAATGTCTCTTAATCATGTTGCACAGCATCGTGACTGCTGTTCAGCATGACTAAAAGTTAGAGGTGTGGCATAGAGGAAAGTGGAGTGGTGCATAGTAGAGTGATGTGGAGTGGAGTGGAGTGGCATAAGTAGTATAGTTGTGGGTGTAAGTAACGAAATCGTTGATAGAGACGGCAGATAGGGTGAAAGCAACATAAATATGAAGCCAAAACATGAGCAGGTTAAACTCCATTCCACTCTGGTTCAACAGTGCCTAGATTTTCAGGGTCATTACTCTTGTTAGTTCCCAGAAAGGATTTGGCCTATGAGTGCTGCAAGAAGCACAGAAAAAAACAAAACCTAAGCAGCATTGGCTATACCAATGCATGTGGTTTATAAATGATAGTGCTTCTTAACTGATTGTGTGTAAGCGGCTGGATGAGTGGTTACTGTGAGATTGATTCAATGGTTGTTCAGATAGATAAATAGGTGTGCGCATGGACGGGTGGATGGAAGGGATAAGGGCAGTAGGTATATCAAGGGGGGTTGTGGGGAGCTTAGGAGGTTAGGACAGTGAGTATCAAGGGAAAAAAGTGCTTGGGGTAGAGGCTGTGAATGGATGGAAGACTAGATGAATCAATCAGTGGTTACAAGCAGAACTCTTACACTACGGGGCATTGAGGGGAAAGCTGGTAGATGAACTCCCCAACTTGTGCAGGTGAAAAAGCCTTTTAACTATGTCTACTGGTGGTTGTTCTCATCCATGTTAACAGAAGTCACTTTGGGTGGATCCCTACAGTTCAGCAGAACCTAAAACTGGGTTGGGGAGCTACACAGTCATCTTTAAGATAACCTGCTAGGGAACGCATGACATGGGTCACGCATGCAGGAACACAGACCTGATCTGTAAATGCTGAGATGCTGAGCAGGAAGGCTCATGGCTACTGTGCCAGGGATCTTTGACCCTGCACTGTGAATTACTGCTGCCTGGCTGCTGGTGGTGCAATCTTGTGCTGTCCCTGGTTGACCACCATACTGCCAGGTGTTGCTCTAGGATGCTGGCCATGCTCTCCAGCCTTGTTCCCTTGCTGCAGACTGTCCTCTGTAGTGTTTATGCAAGACGCTGACCATCGGTCTGCAGTTTCGGTGGTTTGCTGTTCCTGGTGTGCAGTGTTACCCCTGGCTACAGGCCATAGTGTGCAATCTTCTCTGGCAGCACTGTGCTACTCAAAATGGCTGACCATGCTGTGCAGAAGTATCTTGTATAAGTCCCTATATCTGCCATTGGGCATGCTGTGCAGTGGTTTTTGGGTCTTCTGTGCAGTGCTGTCAGGGCCGGACTGACCGTAGCGGGCACCGGGCGTTTCCCCGGTGGGCCGCCAGGGTGGGGGCCGGTTTTGGGCCCCTGGGGGGCCGTTTTTGTTACAGGGACGTTTTTCGGCCCTATAACAAAATCGTCCGAAACCGGCCCTGGCAAACAGCTCTGCCATCCCCCCAAACACCCGGGGGAGGAGGGGGCGGCTGAGCACTTTGCCAGTGCCGGTTTTGGTTCCCAGTGCTGTCACTACTTGTCAGTCATGCTCTGCACTGTTGAACATCTGGATATCATGCAGTGCTGCTGCTCATTATGTGCACTCCCACCACTGGCTGCCGATCATGTTGTGCACTGATGGTCTGCAGTAATATTGGCCCTGCTGCAGACAATTCCATGAAATGTTACTATAGAGTCCTGGTCAAGCTGACCAGTCTTAACCCTGGCTGCTACGCCTTTACATGCATGCAACTGGTAGTGCATGCAAAAGGTTTGATACATTTTTACAAGTTGTTTCTAATCACCACTCATAGATTGCCCTCGGCCCTTAGGCAAACACACATATATACTAACCAGTTTGGGCACCTACCCGGTCCTGCCAGGAATGCATTTTTATAGTGTAGGTTACTGGAACACCTTTTCCCCTAAGAATGCCCACACAAGAAATCCACTTTACAATTTTGAAAGGATTTTTTAATATATTAAAGTCAGGTTATAGTGCACAATATATGAAAAGCATAATCCATAAATGCTTTTGAGAATCACTGTGTGTTTTTTTAACTATTTTAATTAAAAAAATATCCTCATTGTAATATTAACCCAACCCATGTAATGATTCAGTTTAACTTTTTTGAATTGAATGTATCCCTTGTTACCCTAACTCTAAAATAATTAAAATGAAAGTATATAATTAAAAGTAATTTAGCGATTTGCGATTATCCTAATGCTAAATCCACAAGTCATTTTCCTAATGCTCGTAGCACAGTAATGATGCCACTCAATAAATGAAGACAAAAGTAAAAATGCTGTGAAAATGAAAGCAGAAAAGTAAATGTTGGTGAGACACATGGCATTTCATCCCCGACCTCAACCTCACAGACGGTAAGAAAAAAATAAAATGAAACCCATCCAAAGCAAAGTGCAACAGTCTAATGTTTCAAAAGAAAAGGACAAACACAACTGAACTTAAGGATTGGTCATAGAAACGTTTTTCATGCACAAATAAAATCGCATCACTATTAGGAAATTCGCCTGATGTAAACTCTCCATCAACCCCAACTCAGAAGTATATGGTCAGGCAGGCAGGCTTTGAGACCTAGGCCTGGGGTTACTGATTGACAGCTCACTGGTGGGGTGGCACGTAGCCGGCAGACGAACGTGCAAACTAGAAACTCTGTCAATACCACAGATAAGTGCCGAGACACCACAATGGTCCAGCAAGAAAGCACACATGGCCGGAGGGGTGCGCGCATTCCCAAAACGATATAAAGTCAGATGCCACCTGATGTGTGGAGCACACAGCCTATCAGGACACAACACATACAGTACATGCACTGATCACATACCGCCCATGCCAGACATCTGGACATGTTACCACTGGGCCCCATTGTGTCTAAGCAAGGTCGAGGCCCACATGCATTTGTTATCAGGGGCCAAATTTACAACTCCACAGACAAGGCCCACATTCTTTTGCCAAAAAAGGTTAGTCGGAAGCACTTTTATGATACCCAGAGAAGTGTATAAATGCGTTCAAATTTCATTGCACAAGGTCACATAAATATGGGGATTGTGAAAATTAGTGTTTTGCCCAAATCGCGGGATTTTGAGCCGACACAGAGACTGGTTTCACAGTTTCAAAATTCATAAGACCTCTTACAGCTGTAACATCCTCCTCAGCCCAGGTACTGACCAATAAGTACGCCACACACGGAGCTTAGTATAACACGTCTTTAATCTTCTGTGTGCAACTATGAACTCAATATTCTAAACCTGCGTTCACTTCACTATGCTCTAATGCTTACATAACACTTCTACGAAATTCATCAGGAGCCACAATGGTTGTAATTACAAACTCAATTGACACTACATCTCCTCTTCTGTCAAATAAAAGAAATATATATATTGTTTTTACAAATATATATACACAATTGGAGCTCTTCAACGAGTCTTCATGGAGTTGAATCACACGTCCAGACTGGGTCTTTGAAAACTGGGGACAGGCAGTAGAAATGTCCATGACAGGCATTGGTGATGGAGAAACAGCAACAGTCAGGGGTTCTTCACTTGTCTTTTCAGACCCAGTCTCTACAATGACACCAGTGCCCGATGAGCCACATGTTGGAAGTGCAAGCAGTCTTGTGTAATGGACTTCCCAGGATGTTGGGCAGTCACCATGCGTCCTTTGCTGGTCACATCATGAAATGGTTCTGCATCGAATGGAGCAACAGATTTTCTTTTTTTGTACTAACGAACAAGAACTCTATCTCCGCTAGTGAACATGACATTGTTTGCATGTCGACGCTTGTCTGCATAGGCCTTCAGTTTCCTCTTATGATCCAAGTCTTTCATGCGTTTCCCTTCCTCGGTATTTGCTCTTATGTTGGTCCATTGAGGTAACTTGGTTGTCATGGCTCTCCTGAACATAAAGTTGCAGAGCTTTCCCCTTTAGTCGACTGAGGGGTCGAGCGTTGAGCTTGAAGAGTGGAATTTAAGACAGTTTTGAGGTTGAGCTTTGCTAGTACAGCACACTGGACGACTTTCTTTAGAGTACTCATGAACCGTTCAACAAGGCCATTGACCTGTGGCCAAAGAGGGGTACTCTTCTGATACTTCACATTAAGAGGTTTTAGAAAGTAAGTAATATTGGTCAATGATCACCATCAGGTGATGTCCATTGTCAAGAGAAACAAAGAAGTCCACTGCAATTTTTTCCCATGCATGCATTAGCAACTCTAACATGTTTAAGAGGTGTTGAGTTTTTTTCGATGTCAGGCATTTGCATCAATGACAGGCCTTTAATTCTCTTTCGACTTTCTGATTGAGATGTGGACACCAGGCTCTGTCTCGGAGAGCTCGTTTGGTGGCAACAAATCACGATGTCCTTCATGGGCCACTTCAATTATCTGTTGTCGCAGACTCCCCGGTAATGTCAATGATTGAATCTCTTAGAATAATCCTGAGTAACGGACAGTTCATCTTTGAGATTCTTAAAGTTTTGATTTTCACTGTCACTGGTAAGCGGTCGAGGGTGCTGGTACCAAGATTGATGTGTAATAATGTCTTTCAGTTTCAGCATGTCACGATCTTGACTTGTGGCAGTGACAATTTGTTGCAACGAAATGGCAGCTGGGGTGCTCGATTTCACTATGAAATGTATGCAACCTTTAAGCTGCAGTGGCGGCTGGCATCTATGGGGAATGGAGGGCGGGCGCAGATGTGCGCAAATAAAATAAAAGAATAAAAAATGAAACACTTACAGAACATGTTCCACACACATTCCACACATTCCGGACCTCTTCTTCCGTTGATTGCAGGGCAGGCACCAGGAAACTCCCTTGACCAATCCTGGTGCTGCTCGCATGTTGTTAACCAGCATGAGAGCAGTGCCCTGATTGGAGGGAGTGGCCTCTCTCGGCGCTCCCCAGTGCACCGAAAGCCTGCCCTTGCTCTCAACCCAGATGTCTAAGACAACTGGGTTAAGAGGTTTAAAGTGTGCATGTCTGGCAGCCGTCGCAATACGGCCAGCCAAAGAGACATGCGCACTTTAAACAGTGCACAGACAGCCCTCTGCCCACCACTCCTCCCTGCTGCCACTAAGCAGGCCCCACCCTGACACTCCATTTTATTTTTCACCTCTGGGGCTATTGAGGGGGGGCATTTAAGTGGTGCGACACTCCTCTGTTCTACCGGAGGAGCCGCCCCTGTACAGCTGTCTTAGAACGGGTGCCAGGGCATTGTAGAGGGACTCGTGGAAGTAGTTGGCAGAGCTCTGATCTTTCCTTGGATGATGCACGATCGTGTAGTTGTACTCTTGTAATCACAGACCGCAATGTTCAATACAAGGAGCGATTTTTGCTTTTGGATTGCCAAAGATAGTCAACAATGCTTGATCGGTCACAAGTGTGATGGGCTTCGCATACAAGAATACATGGAAATGTTCACAAGCCCACACCACTTCTAAGCATTCTTTCTTAAGTTGTGAATAAGCACGATCAGTTTGGTATAAACTCCGGCTTGCATACTCCACAATATCTCTTCGAGCATTTGGGTGTCCGCTGTGCAAGAATGGTGCCCAACCCTACAGGGATAGCATCAACAACAACCGCAGTATGAAACTTTGGATAAAAAAATTCGATATCAGTAGCATTCTCAATTGCTTGTTTGATTTTCCAGAAGATTTGCTCACATTCATGGGACCAAAGAAAAGAAACAGTCTTTTTCATCAAGTCTTTTAATGGCGCATTAACAGTGGCAAAGTCTTGCATGAATCTAGAGCAATAGCCGGCCATGCCAAAGAATGAACGTAACATTTAAACATCTTGTGGGGGACTGGCAGTTGACAGCTCTTGCACATTAGCTGGATCGGGTGCCATGCCCCCATCAGAAAAGATACAACCAAAGAATTTTAACTTTGTCTTATGAAAATCATATTTTTCGGCATTCAAAGTTAAAATGACATTAGTGAGCAGCTGACACACTTGCTTGAGAGCTTTGCCATGCTCCTTCTGTGTAGCTCCGAAAACCAATATGTCATCGCTGTAGTTGAAAGCATTCATGACAGGCTGTATGATACTTCGAATGACATCTTGGAATAGCTCTGCAGCTGACGACACACCATAACTTAGTCTCTTGTAAGGGAACAGACCAACAAGTGTAGAAAAGGTTGTAATGTACCCGTAAATCTCCTTAGGTTCCCCCTTGATGATATCCTTTATCCAAATCCATGCAAGAGAATACCTTCGCACCATTCAATTGTTATGTCGGCAATGTGCGAACCTGAATGGCGTTCTCTTTCAATTGCCTTTTTGGCTTGACGCATATCCACGCAGGTGCATACAGCTCCTTCACTGTCCTTTTTGGGTACTACCACTATGGGACAAACCCATGGAGTTGGACCAGAGGAATGTTCAATGATATTGTGTTTAAGTAAGGATTCAAATTCTTTTTCAACAGCCTCCTGTAAGTGACAGGCAATTTGTCTGTCTTTGAGCAATAAGACGGGTGTCCTCATTAATGTGTAATTGGACTTTCATAGTCCTGACTTTTCCCAACCTATGAAACAACACAGGGAATTGACTTACTATTTCCTTATGAGCATTCATGTTATAGTATACGGATATCCATCCCATATCAACAGCTGTGCTGAAGCTGAGTAATCAGGTACTTGACGCCGTACCTTGCAGTACCTGAATGGGTGCTTGTACTTTTGTTTTCCTATGCTTCGGTACTACAAATGAACTTTGACCCTTTAGGGGTGTCGATGCAGCCACCATATACACTTTAGTTTTTGATGACGTGAGTCGGGACAATGGAGATAGTTCATCCTATTTCTCCTCAGGCATAATATTTATTGACACATCACTATCGATAATGAAAGGTATTAAACAACCATTGACTTTTAGTGTGATCTTGGGACAATGTTTAAATGACTTTGGTGCTTTGTCATGTCGATTTCTCTTGGACATGTGTTTTTCCTCACAGGAGGCCAGTCCAACGTGCACTTGCTTCTCTGAGGTAAACATCAACATGGCACAACCATCTTCTTCACTTTCACTTGATATGGATACAGAAGAACTGTTTGAATAAGATTTAGATGTTGATCAACTTAATTTTGTGTCTTTTTGCCTGAGATGATGGGGTTGCTTGGCCTTATGGGCGTTCGATGAACGTCACTTCTGGAACGTTCGGGTGGCCATTTTGGCTTTGTGCTGTGACGCACTTACTTTTTCCTTCGTCTTGCATACCATCACAAAATGGTTTTCATTTCCACAGTCTTTGCAGATCTCCCCAATGGTGAGACATTTACCTTTGTGTAGGAATAAAATCCACACCTGAAGCACAACTTCTTTTTCTGTGGAGAATTCACTCTGGGTCTCTCTGCCTTATGTTTTGGCTATTTCTCACATTCATGACTGACTCACTCTGGGCACCTCTGGCCTCCATGTCAGCATCTTGTGAATCAGAACACTCTTCAGCTCTGGCAGTAATGAGAACTCGCTCCAGACTAAGGGTTTCTCTCAGCATTCTTCGTCTGAACGAATCTGACAAACATCCATCAATCACTCTGAGGTGTATAGCGCCCTCATTAAATTCATTGAACTTTCAGTGTTTGAGCGTAACAAGTCTCTCAATAAATTCATCAATGGTCTCACCAGCTTTCTGTCATTCTTGAAGGAAGATATACCTTTCGTAATCTACAGTTGGCCTTGGATTGAATTTGAGATTTAAGGCTGCTTTGATTTGACTGTATGTAAGTAAGTCAGCTCGTGACATTTTCTTTATGATGACTTTTACACCTTCACCAGCAAGATTTTTAAGGTACTTCATAATCTTTTTGCTTTCTGCTTCCTCATTCGCATTAATGAAATCATCGAATGTCTCTATCTAGGCAGTTTATCTGTTGCCAATATTCAACTTTTTGTCGGTATCGAATGGCGGTGGTGGTTTCAAAAAGGCAGCAGCATTGTAACCACTGGTGGAACTTACTGACATGGGGAGTAGAGTTTTCTTCGACGCTGCTTGGTAATCTTGTCTATGCATCTTTGATAATGACAGTAAACAGGACCCCTTTCTTGGTCTCCATTGGAGAATCAAACTGTTACAATTCTGATTGCTGCTCTCGGCTTCGAGTTGTGCAGTAATGCAGTACCTCTTTGTGCGACATTCCAGCAGGTTCTAGGCCACCGATGTGTAAACTTCTCAGTCAAGCTTTTCACAGAACTGGGGTTGCACTTTGACTCCACTTATGCCAAGCGTCGATTCAGCACATTTAGAGGTACCTGTGGCACGCACAAGCAATTTGCTGGACCATGGCAAATTCTCTGGAAGCACACTGTTGATCTTCGGGTTACTTATCCTCTACTTCATCACCAGTTGTAGCATCCTCCCCAGCATGGGTACTACCCAATAATACGCCACACATGGAGCTCAGTATATCACATCTTTATTCTTCTACCTACAACCGCAAACTCAACATTGTAAACCTGCATTCACTTCACTATTCTCTAATGCTTACGTCGCAGTTCTGAGTCCATCAAGAGACACAATGATTCTGTCATTACATTCTCACACAGCACTACTACAACCAGCATGAGTGAGGTGGTCTCGTGGTTTGTTAGTTATGATTACAGTGTTCCTGCCTGTATACCCCTTCTGGATTTTATGAAGTTATATCTATAGTATTTGCTGCCTCCACCCCCAGTGTGGTACCCTCCTGCTGTAATAGTCTTATCAATAGTAGCCATTCACTTAGATCAGGGCCTGGATAATCTAGGCAGGCAGCAGTGTGAGGAAACAGGCTAAGAGGCCTCACAATGAGAAGTGTGAAATCTTGAGCACACTGCAAATTCTTTGTTAACATGGTCAATGTTGGGCTAATGTGTCAGTAGATTTCACATTCAGAAAGCTGACCTTGGAATGCATTCCGCCTGTTGCTTACTATCGCTTTGTGGTTTGTAACTCACATTTTCTGGCTTTCTATTTGCTGGCTATATGTGCTTTAGGCTGTCCCTCCCATTGCCCAAACCTTGTTTACTGTATTCTTGCATGAACTATCTTTCTGTAAACAGTCCTTTAAATGTTCTTATCTTGTCACATTTACTGTGCTTTCAAATAAGAGGTCATATGTCAGGCTGTCTCTTCCAGGGAGCTTGGTGTTTATTTTTCTTTCTCTGACTTCAAAGTGAGAGACTGCTGAGTGGCCATGTGAGAGGAGAGGGTGTAGGATGTTATTAATTTCTAGCACTCAACAACAACAAAATTAACTGTGATGATGTTTCAAAATTACCAGAAATGAAGCACATTTTTTTTTGTAATTCTGTAGTGTAGTGGGAACGAATATTTGAATACGATCAATACACTAGGTGATGACATTTGCATATATTATCGTTTGTGCGCAGTGAAACCATATTTCTCTGCAAATGTAATGCTCATTTCAATTGAAAATGTGTTGTCTGTAATGGCAGTGCGCTACCACACCATGCATACTCCACACTACGCCACTCTACTCCCTACCACTCTATGCCACACCACTCCATTCTATGACACTCAACTCCACAACATTGCACTCTACTCCCCTTCACTCTCAGACACTCTATGACACGCCATGCCACTCAACTCCATGCCACTTCAATATATGGCGCTCACTCCACGACACAACATACCACTCTGCGCCCCTCCCCTCAACACACCCCACTCCACTCCAGTCTATCCTACTCCATTCCAATGTACCCCAATCTACCCAACTCCACTTCACTGCAATCTACCCAAATCTACTCCACTGCACCCCACCCATTCTACCCCACGCTTATTTACTCACTCCACCCTAGTCTACCTACCCCAATCTACCCCATTTCAATCTACCCTACTCTACCCCCACTCCACTCTGCCCCACTCCACTCTACCCCACTCCACTCTACCCCAATCCACTACGATCCAATCTACCTTACTCCACTACAATCTACCCCACTACAATCTACCCACTTTATTCCACTCTATCCCAGTCTACCACACTCCACTACAATCTGCCCCACTCCACTTAATCTAACCCAATCAACCTGACCCTACTCCCATCTACCCCACTCCACACCAGTCTACCGCACTCCACTCAAATCTACCCCACTCTTCTCCAATCTACCCTACTACAACCTATCCCAATCCAATCCATTCCAATCTACCCCAACCCACCCCACTTCAATGTACCCCAATCCACTTCAATCTACCCCACTCCACTTCAATCTACCCCACTCCAATCTCCCACAATCTACCCCACTCCATCTACCATAGTCTACCCCACTCCAATCTACCCCACTTCACTCCACCACTCTAACCAAATCTACCCCACTCCACTTCACTCCAATCTACCACGCTCCACTCAAATCTACCACATTCCACTTCAATCTATCCCACTCCACCCCAATCTAACCCACTCCAATTTACACCTCCCCAATCTACCCCGCCCCAATCTACCGCTAGCTACTCCACTGCACTCTACCCCAATCTAATCCAATCTACCGCACACTACCCCAATCTACCCCACTCGACCCCACCCCACTGCAATCTATCCCACCCCTCTGCAATCCAACCCACTCCAATCCTCTCCAACTACAATCTACCCCACTCCAATCATCCCTCTTCAATCTCCCCAACTCCACCCCACTCCGTTCCAATTTACCCTCCTCTAATCCACCCAATCTACCCCACTCCACCTTAATCTACCCCACTCCAATCTACCCCACTCGACTCTACTCTTTCCCAATCTATCACACTCAACTCCAATCTCGACTCCACTCCAATCTATCCAACTCCACTCCACTCCTCCCCACTCCAATCTACCTACTCCACTCCAATCTACCCCACTCCACCCCAATCTACCTCACTCCACCCCAATCTACCCCACTCCATTCCACTCTACCCCACTCCACTTCACTCCAATCTACCACATGCCACCCAAATCTACCCTGCTTCAGTCCAATATAACCCACTCTACCCCACTCCATCCCACTCCAATCTACCCTACCCCACTCCACCCCAAAGTACCCTACTCCAATCTACCTCACCCATTCTGCCCTACTCCAATCTACCTCAATCTACTCCACTCCAATGTTCCCCAACCTAACCCAATCTACCCCACTCCAATCTACCCAACTCCATCTCAAGCTATCCCACACCACTCTATCCAACTCCACTCCAATCTTCTCCACTCCAATCTACCCCACCCCACTCCATCCTACCCCAATCTGCCCCACTCCTACCTATCTCACTGCAATTTACCCTACTTCACTCCAGTCTACCCTACTTCACTCCAGTCTACCCCACTTCACTCCAGTCTGCCCCACTTCACTCCAGTCTACCCAACCCCACTCCACTCTAATCTAACCCACTCTACTTGAATCTACTCCTCTCCACTCCTATCTACCCCACTCCAATCTACCCTACTCTACCACACTTAACTTCAATCAACTTCTCTCCCCTCTAATCTACCCCACTGCACTCCGATCTACCCCACTGCATTCCGATCTACCCCACTCCAACCTACCCCACTCAACCCTAATCTACCCCACTCCACTCCTCTCCATTCCTATACACCCCACTGCAATCTACTTCACCTCAATCTACTCCACTCCAGTTTACCCCACTCTACTCCAATCTACCCCATTCCACTCCAATCTACCTCACTCCACTCTACCCCAATATACCCCACTCTGCCCGATCTACCCCACTCAAATCTACCTCACTGCAGTCTATCTCACTCCACCCCAATCTACCCCACTTCACCCCAATCTACCCCAATTCAATCTACCCCACTCCAATCTATCCCTCCCCATGCCATGCCATCCCACTCCAATCTACATTACCCCACTCCATCCCAAACTGGTCTACTCCAATCTATCCTATCCAATCAGCTCTACTCCAGTCTGCCCCACAACAATCTACCTCAATGTACTCCAGTCTACTCCACTCCAATACATCCCACCTTAACCCAATCTACCCCACTCCAATCTCCCCAATCCAATCCCAATCTACCCCACACCACTGTATCCAACTCCACTCAAATTTACCCCACTCAACTCTGCCCCATTCCACTCCAATCTACCCTAATCTATCTCAATATATCCCACTCTACCCCAATCTACCCCACTCCAAGCTACCCCACTCTAATCTACCTCACTCCACTCCAATCAACCTTTCTACTCCATTCTACCCCGCTTCCCTCCCATCTACTCCACTTCCCCCAATCAAACCCCAGTTCAATCTACTCCAATCCACTCTACCCCACACCAAATGATGCCAATTTACTCCAATACATTCCCTTATACCCTGCAATAACCAACCCAATCTAGCCCACTCCAATCTACCACACTCCACCCCAAAGTACCCTACTCCAATCTACCTCACCCAATCTGCCCCACTCAATCTGCCCCACTCCAATCTACCCCACAACAATCTACCTCAATCTACTCTAGTCTACCCAACTCCAATCTACCCTACTTCACATGACCTCACTCCACTTCAATCTACTTCTCTCCATTCCTATCTACCCCACTCTACTCTACTTCACTTCAATCTATTCCACTCCAGTTTACCCCACTCCAATCTACCCCATTCCACTGCAATCTACCCCATGGCACTCCAATCTACCCTAATATATCTAACTTCAATCTACCCCACCCCAATCCACCCCACGCCATCCCACTCCAATCTACCCTACCCCAGCACACCCCAAACTATCCTACCCCATCCAATCCACCCCACTCCAATCTACCTCAGGCTACTCCACTCCTGTCTACTTCACTCTACCCCACTCCTGTCTACTTCACTTTACCCCATCCTAACTCAATCTACCCCACTCTAATCTACCCTACTCCAATCTACCCCACTCCACTCTACCCCACTCCACTCTACCCCCACTACACTCCAATCTATCCCACCATAATCCACCCAATCTATCCCACTCCAAACTACTCCACTCTACCCCTATCAACCCCACTCCACCCTATTATACTCCACTCCTCTCCAACCCTATGTACCCCACCCTATTCCACTCCAATCTACCCCACTCCAATCTACTTCACTCCAATCTACCCCACTCCAGCCAAATTTACCTCAATATATCCCACTCTACCCCGATCTACCCCACTCCAAGCTACCTCACACTAATCTACCTCACTCTCCTCTAATCTACCTTTGTCTACTCCATTCTACCTCGCTTCACTTCAATCCACTCACCCCAATCTACCCCAGTTCATTCTACCCCACTCCCCAATTTACTCCAATCCACCCCAATCTACCCCACTCCAAATTATGCCAATTTACTTCAATTCATTATATTCTACCCTACAATAATCTACCCAGTCTACCCCACTCCAATCTACCGCACTCCACTCTACCCCGACTCCACTCCAGCCTACCCAACTCCTCCGCAGTCTACCCCAATCCATGCATAACAGCAGCCACACTGGTGTACATTAGGGCTAAAACACATTGCCAAAATCAATAGCTCTCGCTTAGGTGTGGCCTATTCAGTCGCGACCGGCATGACTTGTGGGTGGGGGGCGCAGGGGTCTGCGCGAGGGGGGGGGTTTAAAAATAAATAAAAAACTTACCTTACAGGGTCCCGCGCCACCTCCGTTCCTGGCCGGGTCCCGCGTTTTCCTGCTGCTTTCCTGCTCTCCTGCCTCCGGCAGGAACAGGAAGCAGGCAGCCTCCCTCCCCTCCCATAAGCAAATCACAACGCTGCAATGGCAGCGTTGTGATTGGTGGGGACAGCAACCAGCCGGGCACCTATGGGGAGTCCATTTTCTCTATGTAGACGCAACCTATATAGAGAAAATGCAGAGTGCGCATGACTGGTTTGGTTGGCGCCAGGGGGCTGACCAAACAGTCAGGGCCAACAGCATTGGGCAAGGCACTCCTCCCCACCTGACAACCCGCCCGCCCCCAACCAGGCATACCCTTCTGCTTTCTCACAGCGCGAGAAGCAGAAACATAAAATGGTATTTAAAATACCATTTTATGTTTCTGCTTCTCGCACTGCGAGAAAGCAGTGGGGCGACGCTCCTCCGCCCTAATGGAGGAGTCCAGGGCCGGACTGGCCGTAGCGGGCACCAGGCATTTCCCCGGTGGGCCGCTAGGATGGGGGCCGGTTTTGTTACCGGGGGTCGGCAATATCGGCCCCCTGTAACAAAATCGGCCGAAACCGGCCCTCGCAAACAGCTCGGCTGCAACCCCACTACGGGGGGGGGGGGGGGGGCGGGGGCCGAACAGTTAGCCAGGGCCGGTTTCGGTTCCCAGTCGGGCCCTGGAGGAGTCGCCCCTGGACCTATTAGCTTTGCCAATGCTTACTATTATTTTCTAGATGTTTGAGTTGTTGTTAACGCAGAGAATTAACTGCCCAGGCCTCTTGGCGCCGAAGGAAGTACATAGTTTGTGTAGCAGCGAAGCCATCAATCCAGATACAGGCAGACAGACCGACAGTACTTTTGTAAATTTCAACAAGTTATGTTCCTTCCCTAATTGCAATGCACTCAATTACACAGTTGAGCGGCTGCCATGGAAAATACTGCCCCTTACTCGTTTCTTATTAAACTTAGGGATTTTCAAGATCAATTGGTCAAAAGAACTTAAATTCCTGCCAGGGAAGTAAAATCTGTTCAGTTAGTCAGAGTTACTTTTTTTCCTGACTGAAATACTACATATGTTCAAGACATGAAACTATTTTTCACTGCATATGCCCCTGATCATGCCTGCCAAGGTTTAGTGAGACTGATAGCAGCAGTCAGTCACGGGGTCTCTTCAGCAGTGCAAGGGTTAATGTTCCACCTCACATTCAATCCTGCAGGTCTGTGCGGAGATGCGTGGGTCTGTCCAGCAGTGAAACGGTTAATATCCCATCAGGGCAGTCATTCCATGACGCTGATCAAGGGAAATTCTTGTGGACTCGCTTTGGATACAGGCCTCGGCTGCAATTTGAAAAGCAAATTCCTGCCGCCGTTCCAAGGCTGTGTTTACCGCTGTCTATCCGCGCGTCACCTGCAGGGGGCGGGATTTAAAGAGTCTCACAGCAGCCAGTCTGTGGCACAGAAGAAGCAGGGCTGTGGAGGGGTGTCAGTGGCAGGTAAGAGAGGAAGCTAAGCTTGCCAACCACTAACCCAGGAAGTTCCCCCGTGATTAAATTCACCTCAGGTGAGATGTCCTCTAATTGTGCAGCGAATGAATGCATCTACCGGGTAGATATGTTTGCAATCTTCATTTTGCTGGGGCCAGTACAGCCTTTCATCCTTTATATGTAGATAAAATGAGAAACATTGTTTTGGATAATAATAATTTGCTATTTGCTATGGACAGTATGGCTTTATAACAAAGTTATCATAAAAATGAATTGGTACCCTAGATGGAAAGCCGGATCGGCTCAACCAATCAGAATACTTAAAAAGCCTCTACCTATTGTAGTGTGCTGCGGCTAGGTAAGCGTCTGCTTTTATTTACCGACCTGGGTGAGATTAGGGGAGCGGGTGCTGATGGGATCATTGCCCACAGGCTGTCGAGTTTTATCAGTTATTAAATAACCTCACCTTCTTTAAATTCCCCGGTCTTTCTCTAAAGTCTTTCATTGTGGGGAGCTCAGTAAACAGCGGTCAGCTCACTGAGCAGTGGACAGTAAGGCTTAAGTAATGCAATAAATGCCGGGCCTTATGGCGCATGCGTCTTTAAAGCGGCAAAACACACAGCTCGAGCTGAAGGTGTCAGTGCCGTCAACTTTCCGTAGTCGCCCAGGGGAAGAGTATTACACGGACACCCCAGGATTCTGCGCTTTGCACCTCAACATAATGTTGCCCTTAAATGTCACACTAAGCTGCGGCTAACTTTGCACCAAGGATGATTTTGCACCTAAAAGTGTTTTTACGCGTAAATGTGATTTGTCCCCCCCCAAACACTCATGCAAATATTACTTCGAGTGCAACGTTCACCCCATTGTCATTTACTCAAATTGTTACTCAAATGTGACGTTATGCGAATGCGCACCTTTTATACCTCGTGTTACATTTTACTACAACATTTTCTCTCTGAAATTGATGATTTTGCACATAAATGTGACGCTACTTCTGCTGACTTGAGCCAAGGGTGAATTTGCACCTACGATGTGGTACAACGGTAGCTTCAAGGTAAGCGGAAGTGGAGTCAAGAATATTAATCCTACACTTCCCTATGTGTACTTACCTGGATGATGTGATGGGAGTTAATGATGGGGAGCAAATCTAGTTGCATGTCGATCTATCGCACCTCGGTATTCTGACATAAAACTGCGCCTAACTGTGTTTGTGTTGTTATATGTGATATTTCCGCATAAATGTGTTTTTGTTCCAAGGAGTGTTTCCACACTCCTGCTGATGATGCACCGAGGCTGATGTGTTGCACCTAGATTTGATTTTTGTGGATGAATTTGATTTGAGCTATGAGTTTAGAACAATCAGGCTAATGTTGCCCCATTTGCGATGACGCACTTCCGTGTGCTGTAAATTAAATTCAAGGGCATAGTGATGCCCACATTTTACATCTAATTCAACATTTTACTACCATAAGAAGGGGTCTTACTCTCTCTGTATTGAGTGACACCCGGTGGCTTCACATAAGGCAGTGGTGTAATCTGTGTTGTGTTTCTAGCGCTGGGACCCCAGGGTATCCAGGCGCTCTATAAATGTGCATAGATTAGATTAGATATTGCTGCTCTCCCGTACTGAATCTGTTTCTGATTTTCAGAAGCCCACACACTGCTTCGCATGATCTTGTTATGGCCACCACAGCTAAAATAGGGCGAGTCTCATATCCGATTGCAGGTTGCAGGTACCTACAGCTCAGAAATACTATTCTCCCCGGCCCACTCATAACTACCTTCAAATGTCAGAAATACTGAGCCCTGATATCCATCCTGGATACCTTACTCAGTGACGTACACCACAGTCACACATAGGTTCCATTAAAATCAATATACTTGAAAAAAAAGACCAAATTACTGAGAGCACTATGCTAGGTTTCCCCTTCTTGGTTTCAGAGAGCACAACATTTTTTGACAGGAAATATCTCACTCCGTTAGGTTACCATGACCAGTGCTACTCACCACCCTGTGTGAACAAGGAAGGCATGAGTGAGTCCTAAGGTATTAACTGCCTTATCTTCTCCAAATAATGAAATACCGCGGAGGCCCCAAAAGCTTCCATCAGGGCTAGGGATGTTAACACTGATACTGTGCCTAACATCTACTAAATACTGCCCCTACTAACTGACCCTCCCTCCATTAACCCTATGCCCCCATTAACACCCACAAACCCATTGGGGATTTGAACTGGACACAGAAATGGCGGCATATATGGAGGTAATCTGGAACACATCCGCAGCTTCCCTGCAGCCCCCTCTGCTGCTTCAAGCATCCTTCTGTGGTTCATTGGTCCAGATACACCATAGCAGCAGCATGGAAGCCAGCTCTCCACTGGAGCACTCATTCACCTGATTCACATGAGAGGTGTGATTACTTACCTCGTGCATCATTTCAGTCACTTACGACTGGCCACAGCATAAGGCAACTTATTGAGGCCTCAAAAAGAAGTGTGTGAAATAAAACTGAAGCCGACCCCTGCATAAGGAGATACAAAGTCTGCAAAACCCACTCTCCAACTCTCTCACAAGTTCTCTCCTAGAGACTGCTTTCCTAACCTCCCCTGTTACAACTCACTTGACACACCTACCTTTGCAGAGCCCACCATGTGCACAGCCAGTGTTTCTGAACATTCCTCCACATACATTACCTCAAAAGCACACACACACAATACTCCGTGGCCACACATCTCACAACACATCCTGTTGTCACACGCTCCAGAGTTAGACATCTTAAGCACAAAGCTCAGTCTACCAATCAAATACAGAAGAATCTCCTCCCCTCATCCTATTGGCCCAGCTCCTGCACACCAGCATGGGCGACCCTGCTGAACTCTAGGTCTGCAGTCTCATGAAACTTCCACATCTGCCCTGATCCAAGACTGTCACCTTGATGCAACTGAACTCATCTGCTACCATGCTCCCACTAGAATGCAATATCCTCCACCTTGATAGGGCGGAAAGCACTGGTGGGATGTCACTCTTACACACTAAGAGCCCTAAGGGCAGACTGAGTACTTCAACAAACTCCTTCTAGTTCAAGTGCCTCACAGGGGAGATATTACAAACACAAAACATAAAATACGTGGGTTGAACATCCCACACTTTCCACTTGAATGCAAAAATTGTTTAATTGATCTTTTTCTGATTAGCCTACACCTTCTTGTGATCAAAGTTTCCTGGTAGATTTCACCCCCACAGGAAAACTAAAAAAGACACCCACAAATCCATCCACGTATCCATATGGTAAGCGCTTTACCTGGGGCTGGACTTTCATTAAAGTATCCCCCAACATCTCATGTTGGATTGGTCAGACCAATGCTGTATTCCTTCTCACTTCCCTGACCTTCACTTATTCTACCCAGGTTAAACTGGAGATCTAAGTGGTAAAACCTGGAGACCTTAATTATATCGACAACAAACTTTGGCAAAATCAATTGGTCAGATTTTATTGTGTTAACACATACAAGCGCAGGCATGCACACATGCACACAGATTATCTGTGCAGTGTCTCTCTGCAGCCTGTCCCTTTTGCTGCCTCCGACATGTGTGGCATGTTTTCTGCACCCACAGCCTGTGGTGCGTTGTGTTTGTTTCCTAAGGTTGCAGTGTTGGTGCGATGCAACAACGCAAGCTTGGGATTAAAAAATAAGCCAAACCGCAGGCAGAAGAAGACTGCGTAGATATAAAAGACACAAATAGTCTGTGCACATGCAGGCCTGCCTATGTTTTCATGTTAACACATTAAATCCAGAGCTGTTGGCTTCGCCAATGCTTGTTTGGTAACGTTTCTGCTAAAGGCACCTATCACAGTCCAGGGTCTCCCAGGAGGAGGGTTCCTGAGCCTCAAGTTGTGGCTCTGTGTGTAATTCCTTGTTGCTCTCTGCCCTTATTATTGGAAGTAGTTGGTCCAACCAGATCTGACAGTGCTTCATAACTCCTTTTATTTTCCTTAGCTGGCCTGTGATTGGAGGATGGTGTTGAAGGTGCTTCTTCTCTCCGCCTGCCTTGGTAAGTGTCCATTTACTGTACTACATTATAACTATGTGAGAAGCCTTGTACTGTGACTGACGCCAAGAGGCAACCCTTGTGTGATTGGTGGTTCTGGACTAGACAGTGCAAGCGCTGGTGGTTTGAAGTTGAGTCCACCTTGTCAGAGTGTTCAGATAGTAAAGCGAAGGGTGGTCACCTACTGGAATCTGAGTTCTCCATCCCTGCCCAGTGAAACATTCAGTCCAGCCTTTCACTTCATTACCACTGCTCGGAGACCCCCCATCTGTTGCCCCTGTCTTAGCAAGGAACGGTGGGGCTCGCCCCCTTCAACTTTGACAGGTTGTCTCCGTCCCACCTCATTTTTACAACCTCTTTTCTTGGTCGTGAAGACTTTCAGTGCAGATTACAGGCTTCATTCTGCGAACACGCTCTCGGTGCCACAGAGTTCCATTGAAGATTCACGTGTTTTATTCTTCTTTTCACATCTACGTGAACCCCCTTTGAGGGACTTGATGATTACGAGTAATCCCTTGGGTGGGGGTGGAGCATGGTTTTCTATTTGCACCCAGTTGTACAGCTCCTGAGTAAACATGCTAGACTGCAGTCATTCTGGGGAGGACGAGGAGGCCAAAGCTTGAGGACGGGGAGCCGCTGACTGGTAAAATAAGGAGTGGGCTGAGTATGCACCACAGTGTCTCTAATGGCCATGGTGTGGTGATGCTTGGCACCCACCTCACGAGCCTGCAGGCCCCAAAGAAAACAAGTGTCTGGAAAAGGGGCAAGTTTGGGTCCTGTGGTTTTTTCGGGTTGCCTCCATTATCCGTGGGAAATTAAGATCATTTATTTTCTCTCTGTCAATATGTTTGTGAATTTATTTAACAGTTTTGCACCACATGGTATCATGGCTGGGATAGAAGGAGATATTATGGAGCGAGCAGCATGCTGGAAAGTATGCCTTGTGTAGGGTGGGCCTTGTGGCACTTTTTCCTGTTTGCGACCTCCATGTAAATCATGATAGTTGTAAATAGGGAACACAATAAATAAAGACTCCACAAGCTGAGAGAAAACCGGACTTTCCTTAATCAGAATTTATTTTGGTGACTGTTTACATCCACTGATTTGTCCAAGGAAATGTCAGCAATATATCCAGGGCAGGTATGCCTCGCTGTTGGTCATTTGTGTTACAACTAGACTTCCTGTGTCAAAACCCTGGAGAACCATTTTAATAGCCGTGGTGCAGGTGCAAGATATCATTACAGTTTGTTGTATTGTAAACTTAATTTAGGATCACAAATTGTATTAGGCAAATCTGTTGCACCCTGAGATTCTGCATCACTGAGTGGGCAAGCACTGCATGCACACCCGTATCTTTACAACGCAGGTTGTGAAGGTTAATTAGTGCATTTAAAAAATATTTACAACCTGTTTTAATAAATTAAAAATAGAGGTTTGGTTTGGTAGAGATTCAGAAGAAAAGCCTCAAGATGTCCTTTATCTTAATATTTCTAATAGCATCCCCTAAACTCGATAATGTGGTTGGAGGGAAGTTTCCCTCAGGATGCGGTGTCCAAAAGATAGATTTCTACTGATCTGTCCACTTCCACTCTCCAGCACACATTGGAAAATGTGTTGATCTTGTCATTTGATAAATGTGAGAAGATCCGGTGGCAAACTTGAAGCCGTATAGGCTGTGGGTGCAGGACATGCTTATAATTCTATGTATATAGACAAATGTTATTTATTTTTAAGTATCAACCTGGTACTTGTGTCGATGAATGTGACAACAAGCTGCCATTAATCCAGAGTCTTTAAGTCTTGTCTCAAACCACATGCTGTGTGTGATCTGGTGAACGTCCAAACATACTGCATGCCTTCACAGTTTGACAGAATGTTTCCTCGAATATTTTTCTGGATAAGAGTATGTTCATGGTAGGTGTAGTGTACCATACATTAGTGACATTGGAAGCAAAAAGGATATCAAGAAAATTTTAACCAGGTGTGTTCAGCAAGGTGCTCGCTTGAAGCAGTCTTTAGCGTTCTCCCTGTGCCCGCTCTGCTCACTGGTTGTGGTGAAGAATCTTTGGTGGAGATGTGAGGTTCCAAAAACCCCATTCAACTGTCTGGGCCCCTCTATGAAGGATTGAGTTTGGGGACCATAACTTCAAGTCCATCAGAAAAAAAAATCCTCAGGTGAATGTAGACAAATTTCTACAGATTCAGGGTTTACCCTGCCTTCACTTTGAGGATTTGATTCTCAAACTCTATAATCTTTACATGAACTTCCACTCTTTGTGGATAGGTTTTCACTATAGAAATACCACATACACAGATACTTGCTCTCTTGTACTCACAGACCCTTGGCTAGACTTCATCTTTGTCCTGATGAAGGCTTCTCTTCTTTCCACTTCGCTCCCACGTGTATTTGCTTGATGTGCAGCCTGGATTCATTCTGACACCAAGTATACAAGGAACCCTGATCCTCTGAATAGCCACTCAAATAAGAACCTGAACTCACATATCCCAATAAAAAAACACTTCTCCACTCTGAGGACTTCACAGGCAATTTTTTTAAAAATGGCATTGCCAGTGAGCACCGGATAGAATGGCGACACTAGATGTCTGCAGCAGACCTGTTGTAAGAAGGATCTGAAGGGAAGTGGCTTCATTAAAGACATGGGGGGGCGGGGGGTTGGATGGGCAGGTTGAATGTTTTACAGTCTGAATTGTCTCAAGAATAAGCCAGAAGAACTACTTGAGAGTGTAAGGCAACATGCAAGCCTGCCATTCATTCATTGATCTGTCGAGATGCCAAAGTATGTGGTTACAAAGGTGCTCCATTGCAGTGAGCAATGTTGAGGCCCAATCAAGCCCATCTCCACTGTTGAGTAACTGGTACTCTTTTCTCCTCCAGCTCACTGGCTGCCTGCTGTCATTGGAGGTGGCCCATATTTCCTTGTGTTAGAGAGAAAAACTTGGCAAGAAGCACAAAACTACTGCCGCAGCAGGAACACCGACCTTGCAAGGATCAAAAGCCAAGATGACCTGAACCTGCTGGCTGCCGTGGCTGGAAATATTGGTGCCTGGATTGGACTGAGGGTGAACTCTAATGGTGACTGGACTTGGAGTGATGGAGGAAGCTTAAACTTCACTAGTTGGTCCATTGGCGAGCCCAGCCAGAGACATTCGTGCGTCCGAGCGCAAAGCCTCAGTTGGTACAGTGAGGACTGCGCCAACCAGAACATCTTCATCTGCGCTGGAGGTATGCTACCTCCTTCCAGGAGACTTGTGTATTTATTTACTAGTGTTGTTTTATGTGCCATGAACTGGGCCCCGTTGGACTCAGAGTGCTTTACATTGTGGGGTGGAACACCACGATGCAGTTTCAGGGTAGGGTATCATTTTTACATTTAAGTGTGTTCATGCTGACAAGCATACACCTGGTGTGGTGGCCATCACATGTAACCTGTGTTCAGGGTAGGGTAATAGGTTATATTTAAATGTGATGATTCTTTGATTATTATTTACCAATAATGCCCATCACACTGAGACATACTCTTTCTTATCACACTTCTCCATAATGATGGTAAGTCATGTCCGCGAACCAGGCACCCGCGCTAGCACTTTACATTTGGTAAAAATATATCCATTCACCCAAAGCCCTATTTGTAATACCTATACAATACAGAGGTTCCACATCACCACTTAGAAAGTCATGCAACTTTCTGGTGCACCATCAAATCAACAAACCTAGTGATTTATTTCAGGAGAGTGTTTCAGAGACTTTGCTGGTGTGTGCCTGCCTATATCTTTACAGGAATTCTGTGAGCTTAAGTTGTGCCAAACATTTGATACAGCCAACCATTTATTATGCGTTCCCCGGATTTACCTGGACTGGCCAACTTTTTAACCATTTTCACTAGTAATTTTCACTAAAGTGTCCCAGTCCCAGTGTTCAGAGAGGATCAAATGAACACTGAGGGAGGCAAGTTTTCATGTGCTCTAGTGCTCGATTAATTAGCAGTCCATAGCAGAAAATAGCTCAGTTAACACAGATGATACAGTCTGTAAAAGTTGCATTTAATCTCAATCAGTGCCTCAGAGTCTGTATTTTCTATGTTGGTGAGTGCTGTCAATGAAATCATTCTGTGACCCTCTGTAAAAGAAAAATGATAATCTTCTATATTTGTGGAACGTCACGGTTTTTGATTTTTGTACAAGCAGACAAACATGTACGGCATTATAGGAAGAACATTGCATTTACATACACCCCCTTTGATGAGCCTCCAACCTCACTGCAAAAGATAACAAGTTCAGGCACTTTTCTGACCACCTTATTTTTTGTGGTTTCACATAATGTAAGAAATTAGATAATTCTTTGGGTTGGGCTACTGCCCACCTTGAGGGATAATCGCAACCCTTGTTAGGGTGAACCCGCTAAGTCACTAAGTTACCTCAGCAAGTTCAAACCCCTGGTAGCTGTGGCACAGAACAGACAGGCTTAATTTAAAGCAGTGTGCAAATTAATGCAGTACCACCACAGTAATAAAGTCAGAATGCCAAGCAATAATAATCCCAAGCTGAATTTGAAACGTAGGGTAAAACTGAATAAACAAAATAACACCAACATGACAAAAATACAGTAAGGAGGACCGGAGATATGATTTGTTAAAAAGTTAAAGTAGAAATAGCACCAATAAAACGTAAAGTGGCAATAATATTCAATGGTCATTGTAAACTGGGACCAAGGTGCCATTTCAGACCGACTGAGAAAGAGCACAGATCAAATACACCAAGTGGATTGGGGTCAGTGAAAGTCTAGAAGTTAGAAAGTTTTAGAAAGTTTATAAGTCCCAATAGTCTGGAGGAAAAGTCTTCAAAAGTTTCTAAACTTTGTTTTGGTGCCCAAACAATCACAGGAGTACACTTCTAAGACCCCCAGGATCGCTTGGGAGGCACTTAGAAACTTACAGGGTGTCCGAAAAAGGCCAGTCCAGGTTCAGTTGCCACTGACCAACTGGGTACTTCCATGAAACGGTGACTTGCAGCTTGCCTCCTTGTGGCCACACAAGAGATCAGCCAACTCACATTTGGAGTCCACTTCTTTCTGCAGGGTAGTAGTGGGAACGGGTCCAGCCATTGTGGCTCCTTTCAAGTCACAGACATCATGTCCAGTCCTCTTCTGATCCTCCGCAGGTCTACAAAGTGCTCTGAAGTGGGTGCCTAGAGGTGCCACATTTATGCCTGGTACCAGCTAGTGGGTAAGGGTGACTTCCGGGCACTCCATAACCAATGGAGTAAAAGTACCCAGGGCCAACCTACCCACTTTTTTGGTACCTTTTGTTTGCCTTACTGCAAAGAGGCCCAAAATGCCACGCAACAGGGCATTTTCAAGATGGCAAAGGTCTTTGACCACACTGAAGTTGTGCTCTGAGGGCTCAAGGTGTGTGGGAGCGTGATATGGAAATTACCGGTGTGCTTCCACATCAAATACTAAAATCCAATGTGAAGCAGGCACTATTCCCACAACAAACCCAGAGACCGAAGTCTGGTAAGACAAAAGCAGGATCCTTCAGCTGCCAGACAGAGGATACACAAGCATTGTATTGGCATCCTGTTCTCTCCCTTTGAAGTGTGTCCACGGGGCTGCACGTGGCTCAACAGACTTGGCAAGTAGGATGTGACAGTGTGGCGTCGCAGGAGGGTCACAACTCTCACTCTGAATATTCCGTGGTGTTCAGAGGAGTCATCTCTGTCCTTTTAGGTCAGGCTATAGTGTGCTCCTAGGAGGCATCTCACACCGTTCACGCCTATTCAAGGTTGAGCACAGACTGGGAGTGGCTGAAGGGCACATGCAAATTAGCCTCCAGGAACTTAAGGCAGGGTAAAGGTGACTTTTAAAAGCTATCTTTTTACAATATTTATTAAAAATTCGTTTGCATCATTGAATTGGATTTTTGTAACTATTAAAAATAGTTGTGCAATTATTTTTCTAGATGGTTCCATTCCAGAGTATTTGAATCTGTACTCTGGTTTTTTTTTTTTTACTTAGGACAGCTAGTCCTGCCACAGTGAAACTGGCTTATTTGGGCCTTGTCACTGTAGGACCATGGTAATATTAATTTTCTATCTGTTCCAGTTTTAAAAACCATGCACCCTACCTTGTGGACTACAAGGCCTATATAGGAGTGACTTAATAATATTTAAAAGGGAGGTTTTTACATGTCAAAAAGTATCAGGTCACACTGCAGGTTTTGTAGTTCAGCTGTCAGGCTACACAGGGTAGGTTTGAAGCCATGTTTTCTTTTGTCACACTAATAGAGAGCACAGTAAGTGCTGCAGTCCACAGGTGACATGTAACTTTTCCTGTCATGGGTGTATTTTCAAACCATATACTATGGCTATCAGAGTTTAGCCAATTTCCATGTTTTGGGAGTCAAAGGACTTACACTGAGAACTGGGCAGTAGTGGCCCCGTGCAGAGTCTAAAAGCCATCAATAAAATAGGGTCCATCAAAGTTATGGGGTGACCACGCAGAAAAAGGTAAAATTCCGACACGCAGCGCCTACTATGTCAAGTCAATATCAATGCAATTTACAATAGACAGAGAAATGTTAATTCGAGAATTGGCAAAGTCAGTGATTTTGGCTGTTGAGTCCTGGTCAACATTAAAAACAGCCTGCTGCAGGCAAAAAAATAACACAAAATAATACTTTCTGAATGCAATCCATTTAGTAAATAAGTAGTTTGGAGATTTAAAATAGTTCCTGATGGATTGCATTGCCAGCACTCAGTAGAAGTTGGAAGGACACACCAAGAAGCTGGCCCCATAAAGTGAAAGAATACTCATTTGGATAGAGCCAACCCCTGCTCTTTGTTTATTTTAAAGAATTGGTAATAAAAACTTCTTGCTCTCTCGATCCGAGCCTAAAAACATTGTGGACACACTGCAAAATATACACCAATATGAGTTTTCATGTTTATATTTGCATTGTAAAGCACCTCTGCCTATTGGAGAAACCTGGACTCAATGTACAGTACAGTAGCTAGGAGTCCTTTCTTGGATCCAGAGGATATTGTTTGACCGCAGGTACATTATCATACTTAAGGCTCTGGGCCAAGGAGTTCTCCGTGGCTCAGCGTCTCTGAGAAACTACACCCACAGGACTAGAGCAAAGGAAGAAGCTCATCCTTATGGCGCGGTACATGTAAAGCCATTGAAGGCCCTGCCGGTAAAACCTGTGCTTAATGGATGCACACCAACGA
Source organism: Calotriton arnoldi (assembly GCA_963921515.1). NCBI lineage: Eukaryota > Metazoa > Chordata > Amphibia > Caudata > Salamandridae > Calotriton > Calotriton arnoldi. The sequence goes on from CAWUFW010009938.1 coordinate 138,612, forward strand.
TGACCGACCCTCATCTGTCCCACTCAGCGATCCTTCACATCTTCATTGTCATCTCCTTCAGAGCTCCTTTTGGTGTCAATCCTTCCAAAACTGGGTCCACCAGCTCTTTGATCACTCATTAGTCCAACACCCGCACCATACGCACATAAGCCTGGCCATCTCCCAAACAAGCATGCACCAGCTTAAGCCTGCTTCGCCTCAGTTCCCTCACCAAGTAATTTGTTTATGATCCGTAGGTTGGGGTGTTTAGCACAAGAGAACTTAGATATGGGAATGGAAAACAAGCCTGTACTTATGCAGCAGACCCATTTCCAGCTCTGTGAATCTTAGTTTTACCCTTCAGCTAATGTTCACTGATACCCTTCCCCCAGCATCTCAAAGCTTCACTCTATATTCTACCCACCATGCTCATCTCTCCTTCTTAGTTGCATTCCACACACCACTGTCTCTTCTTTTTTCTCCCATTTAGTGTGCTTTCTCCCATCTTCCTCACTTTTCCTCCTTTTTTGTTCTTTCCTTTCTTATTCTTTCCTCCCTTTCCTTATTCTTTCATCCTCTTCTTTTTCTTATTCTCTACTGGCCTCCTCTTTTTTTTCTCTCCCCTTATCTCTTATTCCATGTCCTGCCTTTATTTTTCCCTCCCTCTGTCCTCTTCCTCGTTCTTTTTTCTTTTGTTCTCTCCTCTTTTTTTTGTTCTTTCCTTCACCTTTTTCTTTTTCTCTCTTCTTTCCTTCTCCTTTGTCTTCTGCCCTTCTTTCCACTGCCTTGCACTTCCATTTTGTCTTCTCCTTTCTTTTTGCCTTCTCTTTTTATTTTATATAGCGCATAGTTACTTCAACCGAAATGTCCCAGCCCTGGAAGGTCTAGCTCCAAATGGTCCAGAGACACAGATCGCCTAAAAGAGTTGGACGTCAGCCTATCTAAGCCAAGTTTTTACATTTTTACTGAACACTGATTCGGTCTTTGCCTATCTCAAATGAAGGGGAAAGAAGTTCCACAGCTTGGGTCCTTGGGTGCTAAGGGAACTACCCCAATGCGAACTTTCTTCACAGTGGGGACATAAGCCAGCAAAGCCCCGAGGACCAGAAGCGCCTCAAGGGGGAGTATGGCTTGATGACAGGGTACAGAGAACGAGCACCTGTATTCGTAAGTTCCTTGTAGCTATAGCACAGGGCTTTAAAAGAGTCTTGTTTCTTCAGCGGGAGCCAATGCAGTTTGCAAAGAGCAGAGCCCATAGAATCCTGCCTCGGAAGGCTCAGCAGCAACCGAGCTGCAGAGTTCTGCACACGCTGAAGTCTCATCAGGTGAGACTAAGAAACTCCCAGACATAAAATGTTGCAGTAGTCCAGCCGGGAAATAACCAGGGCCTGGACTACTGTTTTCCAGGCAGCTTCAGGCAGGAAGCAGATAATGTTCTTGAGAGATTTTAGAATTCCAAAACATTTGCCCCCCCAAGGCCGTTATTAGGCTGTCAAACGTAAGATTTTCATCAAACCAAATGCCTAGGTTTTTTCACCCTAGGCTTTGGCGAAGCAAGGGGGCCAAGCGAATCTGGCCACCAGGTAGGGAACCAGATTGAAGGCTGCCTGCCCAGGATAAGGACCTCAGTCTTACCTGCATTTAGATTCAGGCAGTTCAGGTCCATCCACCGGGCGACCTCCGACAAGCAGGTCCTCAGTGAAACAGCCACACTGGCAGAATTCTGCGATAGGGTGACAATAAGTTGAGTATCATCGGCGTACGATATGATGCTAAATCTGTGGCACTCAATGATATCAGCCAGGGGACGCATATATAGATTGACTAGAGTAGGGCTCAATGATGAGCCCTGAGGTACCCCCTGCTGCTATGGAAAAACCAGGGATTGATAAGGTTTCTGCAACACCTGGAAAGTGCAGCCCTGCAGAGTGGATACAAGTTATTTAAAGACCTCGTAGTTGACTCCACAGCTCCACAACCGCTCAAGTAAGAGGTTGTGGGACACGGTGTAGAAAGCCACACTCAGGTCCAACATCAAGAGTGCAGCAGTGTCACTGCTGTCCAGAATCTGATGAATGGCCCCTGAGGCAAGCAGCAAAGTCAACTCTTTACTGTAAAATGTGCTAAATGCGCAGGCTCCTGGCTGCCTGAGCTCAACTGTACCGAGCTAAAAAAGTCACAGTTCCTGTGGGCGTGACCTCTTCAACCTGGCAAAGCACCTCAAGGCCCTCCCCCTCGTGACAGGGTTGAGTGCTACCGATAGCCTCGGACCTGGAGGCATCAGTTCTAAGCCCTCAAGTGCCATGGACAAAGTGTCAATCACTGGCACCTCGTCACAGAGTGGGCTGGGGCCAGCAGTCAGACTGACCCCATCCCATTCTGTGACAAGTGAGGGATTGCTGCCTTCCCTCATTGGCTGACCTTAGGTCAGCCAACAAAGGCAAGCAGCAGTCCCAACCCTTCTGGGATCTCCAACGCAGAGCTGTGCAGGTAAGTATGATTTATTTTGTAAATGTTTCGTGTAAGCGTGAATATTTGGGAGTGAGTGTTGTGAATGCATGTGAATGCTTGTGTGTGTGAATGCATAAGTATGAGTGAGTGTGTGTTTATGTGTGCGTTTGTGCCCTGATCGCTCACCTCCCTGCTAATAGTACAGGCCGCCACTGTCTCCTTGGTAAGTCTTATTCCAACTGTGTCGTTCTCTCTTGTTGTTGACAGGAATGTCACCTGCATCGTAAATTGACATGCACCAGCCCTGAGTAACCCAAATGCATATGAAACTGGGATCCTGATTTTCTTTTGGCACCAACACTGTATAAAAACCTGTGCGCATGCTGAGATCAATGCCGGAAATTGAGCACAAGACCCTGGTGCTGGCTCTCAGGTCAGCAGAGGCACCCAAAGAAGCATACTCTCTAGTGGATAAGACCACCATGTATGTCATTTCGAACATGTGCTGTAAGTGGTGGTGGCAGTAACATACTGTTTTTGAATCCATACCATTAGACAGGTCTTTTACCTGATTCAAAGTGAGAGAGTGATGCCTACAGGCGAGCTCGTGTCAGGTTCTGCTTACATTTCATGCCCAGATCTTGCGCTGACATCCGTGTGTGTGTGTATACAAGTCACTGTAGCAGGACATGATATTCTTTGCTAGCGGATGAATGCTGAAGCCAGTGGGGATCCATTTTGGATTGTCCCTGGCTTGGCGCGGCACAGGATGGAGGCTCTGGTGCAGCCGCCTCAGACAGTGGAAGTGTATCGCCTGCATTCCTGAACTGGAGGCTGTAGCCCTAGACACTGAAGGGTGGAGAGATGAGACAGGGCTGTCTTTAGATCATATATATTCATCATTTTAGCAATATTCCATATGTATATTATTGCACAATGTGATTAAAGTACTTCATTTTTTTCTTAAAAGAAGAACCACAGGGCGGAACATTCACTTATTGTGTGCATTGTCTGACTGTTGGTTTGAGTCTGAACCCCCCCAGCTCTACCTCCCTGGCATGCCTTGTACTGCTCGCCCTCACTGCCCTGAGAGTCAAGAGGCTTAGGAGCCCACCTGGCCCAGCATACAGAGCCATAGTAGGACGGACACCAGTGGCAAGCTACCCCTGCCCACAATGGTTGAGGCCGAGTAGCCCCTGCCTGCCCTGTGGCCCCTGAGCAGGGTCTGAATCTTGCCTGTCCATGCTTTCTCTTCCCTGCTTTCCTTCATGATCTCTTCTCCACTTGTTTGCTTTCTCCAGTGCCCTTCGTTCTCCTGTTCCCTTCTCTCTCTTTACCTTGTGGTCTACTTTCCATCTGTCTTCTTCCTCGTTCCTAGCTCCTCTGTTCTTTCCTTAGAATTCTCTCTTCTCCTCTCTTGCCTTTTTCTCTCCTCTTGTCTCTCACTTTAGTTCTTGTTCACTCCTCTCCATCTCTCTGGATCCTTTCCTTGCATTCGCAATCTTGCTTTTTATTCTTTCTTGTCTTTCCCACTCTCCTTTTTCATGATCCCCATTCTGTCATCCCTCCCCCTCTACTCTTCTCCCAGGATAAGTCTGCAGGGCCGTTTCTACCATTAGGCAAGACTAGGCGGCCGCCTAGGGTGGCAAAAGGGGGAGGGCGGCAAAAAACATGAGTTTGGGAATCCCCTTGAACGGCCTTCGACCCCGAAAGTGCATTGGGTAGCGCCTGCTACAATTTGACGTGACGTGACAATGTCACGTTCGGCGCCATGGGCTGGGGTCGTGGGGGCCGATTTCCGACTTCTGATTCGCTCTCGACCCGATCGGAGTCGGACCTCTGTCTGTGGTCGCACGGTCGCACCCTGTGCTGACCCCAAGGTGCCTGCCCGCTTCTAGGAGCATCCGTTCTTCTGAGAGGTAATGGGGAATATGGGTGTAAATAATGTAACTTATCATTAGGGGTGCATTTGTAGCGACCAAAACAGACATCGTTTGTTCTATTTGTAGCAACCACCTCTTGAAGGACCACAATGACCAAAATGCATTGTGGCAAAATCATGGAGCTTACCTCACAATGACCATGGAAAATGTTCTCCATTGACCAGCACTGTATATATGTTGATTCTGATTTGAATTTCATGTCGACAAAGGTTGTTGAAGATTTCGTTAAAATATTTTAATATAGTGAATTTATATTTTGAATGAATCGGGCAATAATACATTTGCTTAAATTTTCATGAACTAATGACCGTGTGGTTCACAAATTCATGAAGTCTGTATTGTCGGACACCATGAGACTACTCCCAGCATAGGGAGCAGACATCATTTTCTTGTTGTGTGTACATAGACAGAGAACATTCCCCGGTTGTACTAAAGTCAATTTCTAAGATTAACAGTTAATTTTAAAAGAGAATCGGAGTGTGCATTTGGAACAATATATGATTAAAACTTTGGAAAGTAGCACATTGGAGGTTAATTTCAATAGGCAATGTCCATCAGTGCTTAATCCAGGACTACCATTTCCAGCTGTTTCATTGCGAGATCTGGCCTGTTCCAGTCTGGCGATCCCAACCCCCTGACCTTGGGGTGGCCCTGCTGCTCCCAGCATTGGATCTAAGTGGATCACTGTGCTCACTCAGACATGCCTGCCTGGATCAGTTGGCCCTTCTTGCGCATTGCACAGATTCCCGCCTAGGATGGGGATGAATGGTGCAACTGAGCTATTGTTGGTCAGATTGAAGCAGAAGCAGTGAGAGAAGTCTAATAAACAAAAGCGGTTACCCTCATGTGCTCTACACCGGTGGCAACATGTCCACCATGATCAGTAAAAATAAAGACTGCCATAGAGGAACACAGCTGATGGCCCATTTAGTTTATGGTGGCAACTGCCATCTTTGAAGACAGGATGTCCAGTGATCTCCTGACAAGCAGCAGTCTTATAAAAAAGCAGCAGATCTACATCCAGTTTCTTTGCATCAAGGTGGCAGGACTGACCTGTCTCTCCTCATAAACTCACCTTTTCAACGACACCTGATCTTCCTGATGCTCCACTGAACCTGTATGTGAATGATACCAGTCAAAAACCTGCTTTGGGGCTCCCAAACACCATCCCTTTTTTTTCTGACGTTCAATGAAGTTTCTGTCCTGTTCGCTCTTCCTATGTAGGTGCAAACCAGAAGGAACTGTTGGGAAATTGCTCATTCAGCTTGCCAAATTAAATACAATGTCTTGGTTGGTTGCATCACTACATAAGCCCTTGCATTCTACCAGTTAGAGCCTGACAAAAGGTATATAGAATCTTAGGATGCAAGGATGACTAGTTTGTTCTGCTGGTTGGTAAACAAATACAAGTCTCTCTTTGGAAGGAGAATGGGTTAATTTGTTGGGAAGAGGGCAGCGAGCGAGCGAAAAAGAAAGTGGGTGCGACTGGGTTGTGCCCATGGGTGGCAGTGCAGTTGCCAACCAGATGTGAAGTGGAGGAAGTCTCTCCGCTAGAAAAGGATAGTTATGGTGTAAATTCCTAGAGGCTTTGGGATTGAATGGGTTGTGGCTGCAGACTGTATTGGGGTTGAGAATTTAGAGACTGGCCAAACTTGTATGGATTCTCGAGACACATCTTGAGGATGAAGAAGGAAGGTGACTTCAAGATCTGATGTCAATGGTTTTCTGGCAGTATGCCACCATCCAGTTTTTCTTCCATCACACTATCATTGATGCTGCAAAAGCCTGCTGTGCATTTAGGATGATGAGTGAAGAACTGTAGGAATCCATTTTAAGAATGCTCTTTTATGAGAGTTTACATTATCACTTTCCCACCTCATTGGGTTGTGTCCAAGGTTCTAGTTTATGATGTGGCGACCCAAGGCATCACCTTACGGGCGTTTGGTAATTGCTACCCAGGTGGTGGATAATGATCCAGTCTTGTATTCCTGACCAGTGAGGGTGACGTTTCAGACTGGTTCCGTCTTTTTTTTTTTTACCTGTGATGTTCTATTACTTGGCCAGGATGAGCGTTTATCATTGGTGGTGATGTCTGAAACCAGTCACAAGACACCCCATACTCAAAAAGATTGAAGTGCATCTAGTGATTGTGTGTGTCATGTGTATGTCTTCAGGCAAAACAATTTGTATGGTCACTCTAGATTTCCACCCTCTGTCCCAGCTATACAGATCACCTAGTTGATAGTGGGCATTATGTGTTCTGCTTCATTCGTTAGCTGCGGGTACCTGGGTGCGAGGCATTGGTGTTGTATCCTGAGAAATTTCAGGTCTTACGAAAGATCAGTTGGCCAATTGTCCGTTCAGTGCTTGAAACAGTTCGTAGGTGGCCATAATTTGTTTCTGGCTTGGGGATCATTTCATTGGCTGATACTGGATGATGTTTAATTAGTCTAGTTATCGATTAGTTCAAGGAGGCTGCACGAATTGGCACTGGTCCTTGCCCACCCGATGGTCGGGATGTGCTCTGGTGGCACCTGCTATCCCTGGCAGCACTTCCTGGATCTAGTTCTAGAAGACTTCAGCAACACTAGGGATGCAGAAACGTTGGCATTTGTGTCACCTAATGGCAACTTGAGAATATTGTCATGTACCAAGAATCTAGATCTAGCAGAAGCTAGTGAGATCCAGAATTGAAGTAAATCTTTGAGAACTATCTCTACCTGTTGACTTTAGCCACAAGATCATCTACTGTGGTGGTGTCGCAGCACTCTTTTTTTGATTGCTTGGTTAGCGAGGTTTATATCTAATGCATTAATTCTTCTAGCCTGGATGACAGGGGGAGAGAGTGATGGTAGTAAAAGGGAGGGGGCGGCATTTTTCAATTCTCGCCTAGAAACGGCCCTGTAAGTCTGCCATTTTCCTTTAGAGGGGATTTTTCCAAAGGAGACCAAAGGCGTGCAGAATGTCTGCCACGTTCCTCACCTCAGATACCACTTCCTTTGCAAAACTCCTAAACAGGAAATGAACCTGTAGCATGAACCTTCACTGTGTCCATCTGTCTGGCCTCTGTCTACAGTCTGCATGCGTGTGTTTTGTTTGGGACAGTTTGTGGGGCTGTGTGTTGTCTTGGTTGCATCGGCTCCTGTGTTTCTGTTGGTCTCTGTTGTTTGGAGGCTGCCTGCAGTTGTTGCTTCCTCAGCACATGTTTATATTTGTGTGTTGTATGACAATGTGAGCACTGATGCGTGTCTGTTTGCAACCACCACAGAAGTCAAACACATTGGCATTGTCAATGCCTGTTCACGTTGCAGATGATGAAAAATAAATGCACGTATGCATTGGCGCCACTATTGAATTTTGCAATGTAATAATACATATTTGAAACATATATTATAAAGTATCCCAGTACTGACCTGATTCCTAACATCTGTTAATAACATTTGATATTTGGCATTACACAATACTCCTACCTACCTGAAATGGAAACACAAGGCAGCACAGCAAAAGGTGGGATAACACAAAGCAGGGCGTGACTCCTCCCTTCCAGGAAATAGCAAATTATCCTCCCCCCATACACGGAAATTTCAAAACATGACTGCATGACTCTACAGGTCAGGACACGCCTCCCTCGCACAGGGAAAAGCACAGCACACAATATGGATAAAACGGAAAAATCCCTGACAACCCCTTGACAAATGCATAAAAAATCTAAAAACACAACTGACAGGCACACAAAGCAAATGAGAGCTAGCAAACAATAACAAGCATTGGCATAGCCAATAGGTCTCGCCTTTGGAACCTTATAAGTATTTAGTTATGCAGTACAATATCCTTGGTGCAACAACATCAACTGTTGCATGTCTAAACACTTATAAGGTCCCAAAGGCGAGACCTATTGGCTATGCCAATGCTTGTTATTTTTTGTTAGGCACAGGGAGATTTGCCCAAAATCACAGGATGTTGAGCATCCCTGCCGAACCCGGTTCCCAAACGTCGATGTCGACCGCTCTAGCCATAAGGCCACATCCTCTCCCCATGGTAGTTTTCCTTTGTTCTCTGTAAATAGAAAACATGCATAAAAAGAGTAATTAGAGGATTTTGCGGTTCTGCATGAACACCTCATCAGAGTGTACGTGCTCTGAAATGGTGAAACAGGTTCTTGGGGGATGTTTAGCTGTACCACAACTCCAATAAAAACACGTGAACTTGAGTTGATGCACTTGCTAGGCAGTTAAGGTGGACTTATTGTCTATGAGAGCACTTCTAAGAAAACAAGAGCACAGACTGTCACTTGCCTTTGCGGTGCAACAATTTGGTCAGATAAAAAGCTTTCACTACAATAGGGCAAAAACCCTAAAGGGGACATTGTTAAAACTCGCTTTTCTCTAAGAGGTTTTACCTTGCAGATTTTTCACCTCTGACCTTTAGAAATGATGGAACTTTTTAGGAAGGGATATGCTGACTCCAACTTAGATGCCTCTTGGAAAAAACGCTTCAGTAAGGAGTGGGAGAAGCGCCGCGAACACTATTTACTCCACACTCATGATTTAGAAAGCGGAAGATTGAACCTTGGAGTAAGGTAGGAGATGTTCTTTACCTGGTTTGAAAGCGGTTTATGTGCTAACATTCCGGAAATTAAAGATTCTGTGCATTACTAGCAAAAAAGCACATGAAGTCATGTTCTCAATTTAGAGACATACCATTCATTGTATGAAATGCACCCTGTAACTTGTGTGAATTAGTGTTTTGTCATGTGGGAAATACCTTTTTCCACTTGTTAATTTTTTTATTGCATAGCTAACTTTACAATAACTCATAAACCTTCGATTTATAAATAAGTTCCACACATTTTATTCATCACATCATTTAAAAGTTTTACAAATCCATAAAATAATTTCATAAGAGGTACCTGATGAAGTAAACCTAAATGTATGCAGTTCCACATATTAATTTAACTGAAAAAGCATAACTAATACTTCTCTTAAATTTACAACTAAGATCCATTCAAAAGGTTCGAAAAATTCTATGAAAACACCATTTCCACATACAGCAAATGTAGAAACAAAAAAAGTCCCCTGAAAATATCCAGTGCCACTATTTCTTATTTTAAACTTGCAGATATTGACCGTGAGGAATGGAATGGAGCGCAGCGAGTGCTTGGAGGGTGATTCAAGAGCTGTGTATTCGCAGGAATGTTAAGGATGTCAGCAATTGAATGTGTAATAACAGCTACAGTAAAGAGCATACAAAACACGCAATTTAACGCAGTGCGGAGGAATCTGCCCTGCAACTCCAGTGCTTGACCTGCGTTGTGCATAAATAGAGGGTATACGTTTGTGGAGTTGCTTTCTCTGAGGGCTGTCGCTGACCGAATGATGAAATTATACGTTGTGTATCAAATATTTGAATTAAACATCTGCACGATTTATGTCTCATCTCCTAAGGCAGATAAAATGAAGGCCTACTTTCTGGCAAGATGTGGTGACAATGGACTGGCAAACACAATACTTGGGTATCAAACATACACGCAAAACAGTTTAAATAATTAAAACACTGAAAGGACCCTACTCTTTAAACAAGGGGGAACGGTGGGGAGGGATGTAGGGCGGGGCAGCAAAATAGAAGTGCTGGACGGGAGCAGAAAGGAAGCGTCTCAAGCAAAACATGTCAAAGAAAATCCTAAATCACAGCACAAGCAGCTGAGAAGTGCGGCAGGCAGCAATCCGGAGAAGTGGGAGGGGAAAGAAGAAATGCAGGCAACGTTCTTTAGTAGCGACTGAAAACACGAGTGCCACAAGCAAAAAAGCTAAAGTAAATAAAAAAAATTGGCAATCACAGCGCATACATATAAATACCTAATAGAACGACAGGCGGAAGGTGGTGGTGGTACTGCACCACACGGAGATTACCTGAATTTCAACGGGCGCTGACACACACAGGAAATGCAGTGACTGGCAGGAGGTGGGAGGTGATGTCACCGTGAGCTGAGGAAAAATAACAAGGAATGCGCGTGTGAGAGAGGGGGAGCAGGAGGTGAGCCCGGGAGTGATGCGTGCCTGCGCGCGCAGTCTGCTCATTTTCAAGCACTGCACTCGTGCTTGTGGCGCGCCCCTGCTCGCTCCCGCAAGGTGGATGCCGCCACAAGCACGAGTGTGTGCTTCAAAATGAGCAGAGCGACGGCTAAAGGTCCTCCTATGCAGCGCATGCACGCTGCGTAGGCGAGACCTAATAAACGGAGCCTGAAGGGGTACGGTGGGAGAGGAGGGACACGGAAGGCATGTGAAAAGCGAGACAGTGGCTAAAAAACGGAGACGGAGAGGGCGGAGCGAGTGAGTGGCCGGGACGTGTGGGCGAGGAGAGAGGTACGCGCGCGCTTAGGAGAGCAGTCTTCACTTTTCAAGCACTGCACTCGTGCTTGTGGCGTGCCGCTGCTCGCTCCCGCAAGGTGGATGCCGCCACAAGCACGAGTGCAGTGCTTGAAAAAGTGAAGAGCGACGGCTAAAGGCCCTCCTAAGCAGCGCATGCGCGCTGCGTAGGCGAGACCTAAAAATCATCACACTGCCAGCAAATGACACGTACTCAGAAATGAACAAGAATTGATTACTCCCAAGCTGGCCTATGGCCAACTCCCTACAGTGTGTAGTCCTACCACTGCTGCCTGACAAAAAGCAAACCTATAAGTCTGCTCAGGGTCTCTGCACACAGTACCGCAGGAAGTGAACTCTTTTAAGGTTGTGCTGCCCTGGAATTCTCTGCCTGCCTGCTGCTCGATGACAGCACCTCTGGACTGTGCCCTTAAGGGGCCACCCAGTGCAGAGTTAAACACAGTCCTGCATCTCTACCAATCACCAACAGCAATAATAATAATATATTTATTTGCGTTGTTACTTAAAACCATTGCAACAATAAAAACAACAGTATCATATTTCTCCACATTGAAAGACTATGATTAAGATTAAAGTTCAAAACTTTACATCAGTAAAACAGTAATAGTCAAATTTTCCAAGTTAAAAGCATTGGTTATATGCCGGGGTTTTCAGTTCGATTTTGCCGAAACGACGTTCTGACGTTGTTAAGAGGGTGAATTGGGATCAAAGGGTCAAAGCATGCAGGGCTACTGAAGAACCAGATTGATGGCAATGTGTGAAGCCCGCAATTTACACGTTTTTTCCTCCCAAGCAGCACATTCGGGACGGCAGGGTGTTAAATGGGGCTCCCAACAGCCAGAGCGGGCAAAGTGCAAAATCAGCAGCGGATGAGGTGACTCTCTTGGGTACTGAAACAGGAGTGGCTGACGCTTAGATGCCTGCTGTGAGAGCCCAATTGGACAGCTAAGTACTGGTGTTGAATATTTTTTCTGCTATGCCCATAAATTGAACAAAATGGCAGGCTAGCCTGCATGTTCTTATCCCCTTGATCTTTAGGGCAAGTTTTAATAGAAGTCTGTGTTCCTTGTGTAGGCTCCAGCATATGCACAGTAAATGTAGCACATCCTCTTTTGATTCTCCACATAATGGACAGTTGCTTGTTATCTGTGGTTGTTTCCATGGAGGCAGATGGAGCAATGATGGTAGAATGCCCAGCCGCAGATGAAGATATTTTTTCTTTGTCGCTTTCGTAAGTAAGTAAGATTGAGGGGAAGCTCTGGAGTAACTCTGTAAGACAAACCAACCGTGTGCATTATTTTTTAGTGCAGCTTTGTCCTCTGCTAGGGATATCATTTTTACAGTTTTATTTACGATTAGTTTTAAGCTTTTATGGGACCCAGCAGTCTCCCAGAGATCTTGTAGGGCCAGACAATCTATTGAGTCGTGCTGATAGGTCATGGCCGTGCTGCCTTTTTGATTTGAGCTCCTTCCAATGATGTGCGTTCAGAATCCCAGATTCCGCTCCCTTGATTTTGTGCCAGCATTTGGCGAAGGCACCTTTTGCGTGCTATTTGTTGCTTCTGCAGGCCAAATTCTAATCTTATTTGTGCCGGCGAAGTATATTTAGGTAGACTCAATATTATTCTCATGGCCCTAGCTATCGTGCTGTCCAGTGTGCCTGTGTGTCTTCCTCGTAGGCACTCGCCCCCATAGGTGATGGTTGGGATGAGCTTGGCTTGAATCACCTGTTATGTTATGTTATTTTTAAATTTCTAAAGCGCACGTTCACCTGCAGGTCTCTTGATGCTGAAATTGGTTTTGGAGTAACCGGTGTCAGAAAAGTTCAGTCTAATTATGCGCTTGAGTGAACAGCCACGTCTTCAGCATCTTTCGAAATCGCAGATATTCTGTTTCGAGTCTTAAGGTAGTAGGCAAGGAGTTCCAAAATTGGGGGCCTAGTATTGAAAAACGTGACCCTCCTGTCCGTTTGCATCTGAATCTGGGGACTACCAGTAGATTCATGTGCATGGATCTTAAGGAACGCCGGGGGAGATATTTGAGAATTCTTGAAGATATATACTTGGGACCAATGCCATGTGTAACTTTAAACATGATGCAACCTGTTTTGAACAGAGCGCGCTGCTCCACCTGGAGCCAATGAAGTTTTTTCAGCAGCGGTCTGATGTGACATCGTCTGTCTAGTTGGTAAATAATTCTGGCAGCTTGATTCTGTATCATCTGCAGACGGTGTTTCTGATTTTGCAGGAGGCCAAGATACATCGCATTTCCATAGTCGATTTTTGATAGAATCAGGGCAATAGTAATTTGGATGCTGGCCTCTCTGCTGAAAAATCTTCTGATTTTCCGCAGTTTCCAGAGTTGGAAAAAGCATGCAGAGATAACCGAACCAATCTGGGTGCTCATGCAGAGATTCGAGTCTATCAGTATGCCCAGGCTTTTAATCATGGTCTTCGGGGTGGGTGCAGAGCCTAACTCTGGGGGCCAGTGTGCAGGAGTCCAATGCAAAAGTTTGTTTTTGGGGATAATGATTTCTGTTTTTTGTGAATTCAGTTTTAACTGATTGCTTTTCATCCAAGTCTTGATGAATAGCATGGAGTTTCTAAGAAACTCCTCGGATTTTGTTGACTCTTCAATGGTGAAGATCAGCTGCATATCGTCAGCATAGATGTAAATCTTGATCCCGATCTGACGAAGACTAGATATGAGTGGGCAAATGTAAATATTAAAGAGAATCGGAGAAAGCGAGGAGCCCTGCGGAACTCCACAGCTCATTTTTATAGTACTTGATTTGTAGGGTGAAAGCCACACCGATTTCTTATAGTCCTGTAGCAAAGGCGTGAGACTTGGGCCAGTTATTTCGAGTTTAATATTTTTTAATGCAACTGCTGTTGCATTACCTCTTCTTGCTATGGCTTATTTTTGTGCAGAAAACGTACGTTCACTGCCCATTATAACGCCCATGTATTTGTACTCTTCAACAGTTTCCAGCAGGTGTCTTCCCAGTTGCCAGCAATGTCTGTGTGCATTCTTTTTGTGATTTAGCCCCATCACTTTAGATTTATCTAGATTTATGCGTAATCCGTTGTTGTCAGAAAAATTGTGCGTGATATCTATTAAGTGTTGTAGGCCAACCGGAGTGCGACTGATCAGTACAAGATCGTCGGCATAAAGTAAATATGAAAGGGTAAGTCCTCCCATTTTTGGGGCGTGGGAGTTGCTTTTGTCCAGCTTGATCAAGAGGTCTGACATAAAAGATTAAACAAAGTAGGGGTCAGAACGCACCCTTGTTTCAACCCCTTCGTCATTGGTATCTTTCTAGATAGATGGTCGTCAGCTCCCAACTTTATTTGTACCCATGTATCGATATGTAGGAGAATCAACTGAGTCTGGAGACCCGGTGGGATTTTTCTTTTGAAAGGTTTATCCCATAGTTTCTTCCTGTCAATGTTATCATAGGCGGATGAATAATCAATGAAGCAAACAAAGAGTGGCAGGTTGGCATCTTTAACCGAGTCCATCAGAAGGGATAAGGCAAGTATATTTGTTGTTGTTCCAGTGAGTTGGCGAAATCCCGTTTGATTGAGGGGGATTATTGCCATTTCGGTCACCCAATCTGTAAATTCTTCAAGTAGAAGACCAGCATAGTATTTGGCGTCATTAGCTATTAAGGCGACCAGCCTAAAATGTTTTGCTACATTCTTGCTGCATTTCTTATAAATTGGGGAAATGATTGACCACTCCAAGAGTCTGGTATTCTTTCCACTTCAATAATCTGTTTGAAAAGTGATAGTAATGCTGCGGCTCAATAATCTGGGTCTTGCTTGTACAAAATCGGGGGATACCGTTGGGGCCCAGTGCCCCTCTGCCCTGCCTTTCGCTATCCTGTTAGTAATCTATTTGCTTGTGAATACAAAATGAGCATTTTCCAGTGGTTTGTCCAAATCGAATAAGTAGCTCCCAGCTCTTTGCTCTCCGTACGTAATGTCGGCTAATTCTGTATTAAAATGGTACCAGAGATAATTAGCCCAGGCTTCTCCTGTCAAATGCGAGTTGATTTCAGGTGCCCTTGGGTTCTGTAGGCTATTCACTGTGCGCCAGCCAACAAGCATTCGAGAGTGTTGCTTTGTTGGGTTTAGAGATGTGTTCACCATCTGATTCAATGCCTTTTAGACTCCCCATTTGACTCATGTTTTGATTATTGTTTTGGTATTGGTTTTTAATCCTGTATACGATTATTGTACTTACTCCCCTTATGACACTGTGCTCTCGTCTAGCCATCGTCTAGCCCATTCTTCGTTCACTCAGGTTTATAAATGATCTGTTATGTGGGCACTATTTGATTCAATTCCTATTAGATTCACCATATTAGACTCATCTTTTGATTTGTTACCTCCTTTTCCCTCAAATTGTAAAGCGCTCTGATATCCTTCGGGATCAAGTTCGCGCTATATAAAACTTTATAAATAAATAAAAATAAATAAATAAATTGTGACATCATTCACCAGATGGCCCATACAGCGAAAGGATAAAACTTCCAATGGGTGAACAGCTGACCCGAAAGCTAAAACAAATAAAATAAAAAATAAAATCACACCACCACCATGTAAAAGACTCTCATACGTACATACATGTTGATGTTTAGATATAAGTGTAGCGCTGAGCACCAATAAACACCGGCACAAATTAAGCACTAGATGAGACTGGATTCTTACTCACTTTATGACGTTAGATGTTCTTCTTTTTGCTGTCACTAAGAAGTGTTGTTATAGTAGTTAATAACCCTGAAATATTGGCCACCTTCGACTATTTCACTTCACATTTTGTTTTCTTTCAGCATGCATATGCTATCAGGTGGGTGGCACTAGAATTTGGGAATATAATGCGTTTACTCTAGGACTGCTCATCGCCCTGCTCAAAGAAAAGGGGCAGCCCAATCACCGTGGGACCAGAGAAAGACAATCCATTAAGGAAAAACAATGGTCCCTATGGGGGAAGTGTAGGCCTCAACTTCCGTGGCAACCATTAAAAAACCATCACTAGAGTGGTTTACACCGGAATCAAATCGAGATTTACTCAGGTAATTTAAAACAATAAGTTTAAAGATATCTTGTCTTTAAAGTAACATGCTATTTTGAGATAAGGTGCTCCACAGAATACAGAAAGAGCATATACAAGTGACTGATATGGATACATTTGTTGTTATACGCCACTCTGTCAGAGTGTCATGATCAAAATCAAATTGAAAGACAGTCAACTATTACAGTTGTCGATGTTTCGACTCCATACAGGTTAGTACGATAGGAAATGTCGACGTTTCGACCCCAGGTAGAGCTGAAGGCCATTTACTCCTTAGGAAAGGGTCTTTGTGCGACGAAAGTAATTGCCGTCCATTGAAACGGATGGCATATCAACACCACTACGGATCCCAACTGGACCATGTGACTTGGTTTTCATCTCCCTCTTGACTTGGAGCCTACGGGCTCTTCTCTAGGATCCCTTTTCACTGATCGCAGTACAGTGTTTCCTAGGTTTCTCCCACCTCCGTCCTGATGAAGACTAAGGAGTAAATGGCCTTCACCTCTACCTGGGGTAGAAACATCAACATTTCCTATTATACTAACCTGTACTGGAACAGCATCCATGTTTAGGCAACATGAATTGTAGCCAACATTTTCTAAACTACGCATTTTATTTAAAAAATGTGTCTAAATTTCTCAGACAGGTTCCAGACCTAAGGGCTATAAATATTTTTATTGTATATATTTATTCTGTGTATTCCTATCTTCCTCTTAATCTTCATCTAATCACAAGCACTCTATTAAACACTTACCCCTTTTCACCTACTTTGGAGAAACTGCTCGAATAGCTTTGGCCTAAAATCTTTCAAAATAACAGCGGCCGCTTCTTAGAAATGAATTAGGTCTCTCAATTACAAGTGTTTCAGCTATTGGCATTGTAAATGATGCCTTTTATGTGTTAATTATCAAAACATATAAATAGAAGGCATTGTCATTTACAATGCCAATAGCTTAAACTCTCGCAAATGTGAGACCTATTGCATTGTAAATGCTTGTTCAATTTGGAGCTCTCAAGGCCCACTCAGTGCAATATGGGACTAGGATTAGAGCTTCTTTGTAGAAAACAACCAAGAGCTCGGCCTAGCGCAGAATCCATTGTTTGCTAGTGGTCCTGCTGTGCCTTTAGAAAATCTTGGGTGACATTCCCCGGTGTTGCTGCCGGTTGTTGGAGGGCAGGACCACAACGCCCAGAATTCCTTGCTGCAACACAGCCTGTCTGGGAGGAGGAGAAGGCAGGTGGCCAGTGTGCTTATTGCGCATTTCATTGTCCACAGTGCGGGACATGCCTGGGCAGAGACCAGACCTGTCTGCGCCCCTCAGAGGTTGGAGGAGGCTGGACAAGGCCACCCCTCATGGTCCTGGATTAGGTACTTCACTACAAAGTATTGATTGCTGGCTTTTGATTGGGTGCCCTAAGTTAAGGTGCCAGAGTTAGCCTTGGAATTCCTTTAGTGGTTAACTCTGACCATAAGATAATAAAACGGGTAAAAGGAAATAAGTTCGCTCTAAAACTGCCTATGGTAATAACCATAGCACCTTGGATACATTTTTAACACGTATTAGCTGTTATTTACAAAGAGATTGACTTCGTGAAAAGGGGAATTATCATTCTATATAAACGACCCTTTGGCTGCAGTGTTAGAAATTGTGCAAAATGAGCAGAGTACAGCTTCAAGCAATTCTGATACTGCACCATCAACCTTCGTTGTCACTATCCTATGATTCAGCCCTTCTTACCTTAGATAGTTCTCAGCCTAAAGACTCTGGCCTGATCACTGAAAGGAAAAAAAGGCCAAAGTGTGCCAAAGCTGAAATGCATCACCCAGCCATGACTACTAGGTGGACTCGACAGGTAGGCCATAATGTAGCCCCAAGGAGGTCTAGTTCGGGTCCTGATTAGGCCTAGGTGGAGTTCGAGGAGTTAACCAAAAACTCTGCACAATTTTGCGGAGTCCTGCCAGCGGACGGAGTATTGCTTGGCCACCCCTAATGAAGTCACCTTGGCTGCTGAGGGTCGTTGGGGGCCAATAACCCAATTGTTACCACCAGTAAGTCCCACACAGTGGGATTGCTGAGATCTCGTTGGAGGCTCACCCCCTTCCTCAACCGCTCTGCAAACAGGCCTCCTGGCGCACTACTTGTTGGGGGATGAAGTCCCCTTGGCTGCTGAGGGTCGTTGGGGGCCAAGAACCCCTATTGTTACCACCAGTAAGCCCCACATAGTGGGATTGCTAAGACCTCGTTCGGAGGCCCTGCCCCCTTTGTCAGCCACTCTGAAAACATGCCTCCTGGAGCACTACTCAATGCGGGAGTCTGAGACCTCGTCGGAGGCCTTGCCCTCTTTCTCAACCACTCTGCAAACAAGCCTCCCGGCCCACTACTGGTTGGGGGTTGAAGTTCCCTTGTCTGCTGATGGTCGTTGGGGGCCAAGAACCCCTATTGTTACCACCAGTAAGTCCCACATAGTGGGATTGCTGAGACCTTGTCAGAGGCCCTGCCCTCTTTCTCTACCACTCTGCAAACACGCCTCCCAGTACACTACTCCTCGTTGGGGGATGAAGTCTAGGGGCGAGTGGTGCATGCCGGTAAACTATGGTGGTTGGTGGAGTTTTTGCCAAAGTCTGTGTTCCAAGTGGAGTGCGAAGTGACAAAACTCCACCAGCGGAGTGGAGTTTTTGAAAAATTAAAGGCCCTGATAGATCTAGCATTAATCAGTTGGTTGAGCGCCTTGGAACCTTGGAAAAAGAAATTGCAAAACTGGTTGAGTCCTGGCTTAGGGTTAACTTCATGCTGTGTTCTGGCGCGCATCAAATAATTTCACCACCAATTGAATCTAACCCTGGCCCAGCCATGCTTTTTCCATCTAGACAAAATTTAAGATCTGCTACGCCATCTCTATTGGATGGGGTGGTTAAACGCTAAGACACTAGAAATACCATGTGGTAGCAGTCAGCCCATTCAGTTTAACCCAGGTCAAGGCCTGATCGACAGGACCATTCGATGGTCCATCCGAAGGGGGCAGTAACATGGTCATTAATCTTCCACCGGAAACTTGCCCATATGTTGTTGTTCTGGCTAATGCCCCAGTGCTACAGGGACTACAGCACAGCTAAAGAACAAGGCTTGTCACTGGCTTACTGTGAATGCACATTTTTATGTAGCTGATTTTATTAGAATTTTGTATGCAAGAAAGGTGAGGGCGATAGTCCCCTTGAGAAAGAGCTTTAGCAGGGGCTGTGTGGTAAGTAATTTTAGATATCCCACCCTGGCTCTATGTATCCAAAGGGTAAGCTGATCGGACCCCTTCCTCTGGGATATTTTTATAAACACTTAGCACAAGCGATGAACCCACAGCAGCAGGATTGTGTAAGAGCATTAAGGTCACAATCCCATGACTTAATACTGACCGGACATCACTTTTCATCAGTATCCTTAGATGACACGGACTGACAACCTGAGCACTTCGCAGGATCCAAGAGTAAAGACTCTGACGAAGCAGGAACTTTCATTGTTGTCCCGCAATGCCCATTGAGCCCTGGTCGTGTTATGCAGCCTTTTAACAATATTTATTGAAATATTGCAGGCATCACTTCAAAAAGTGCTAATGCCGATTGGCTTGAATATGTCAAGAAGGATGATATTCTCATGCTCCAAGAAACTTGGGAAACAAAATAAATAATGTGGGATGGTTTTTATAGCTTCAGCAACCCGGCGGGTTCTTCAGCCATGGGCAGGCCGAGGGAAGAGTTGATTATTTTAGTGCGCTTGTCTTCGTTGACCAGGGTGTTCCCAGTCCCATTCCAACATCCAGGTAGTCATATTGTATGGATTGCCTATTGGGAGAATGTTATAAAGGGGGTTACTGGTTGGCTAGGGTATGCACCTAAGCCAGGCAGAACCCACCACTCTAGTCAGGGCAAGGGAAATACACACTGAAGATAACCCCTGCTCACCCCCTTGGTAGCTTGGCAGAGCAGTCAGGCTTATCCCAGAGGCAATGTGTAAAGCGTTTGCGCAACACACTCACACAGCAGCGGCACACTAGGCACACCCCAAAAGAAACTCCACACAAGGTTATATAAAAATAGCCTTTGTATTATCCATAAAAACACATTAGATCACCATCACATATATTACACTGTGTCACCAGGCACTCGTCATGACTTCACAGGGATTGCATAAATCACTAGGCCAATCAGGCCACTGTCATAAACATCAGTTAGCACTGGACACAGTGCTCATGGGGAGCACATGTTATCAAAACAGCATAGAACCATTATGCATGGACATAATCAACAGTGCCTTATAGTACACCCTTGCAGTTTGCCCTCATTACAGTAATATCAGGCGGAATGCTGAACACCTACCCCCCTTCGTAGGCTCTTAGGGAACCTGCCCGCCTACACCATTAAAAAAATGTGGTAATGCTGGGGGATTCCTTCCCACTCGGGGATCACCAGTACTACTCCTCTCTTAGTGAGGAGTGTGGGCCTCCGTCGAGGTTTCCCCTTTATGCCCCCCAAAGGGTACACAACATGTGCCCAACCCTAGGGCACAAAGGCAGCCAGTAGGCAAGGAGGACAACCACGTACCACTCTTGCGGCTGCGAAAGAATGTCCCCGGCGCCCAGCGCCACAAGCAAGGTGGCGGGGGTGCAGCTCACCCTATCTCCTTCACCGAAGAATGTCCCCGGTGCTGCGAACAGGCTCAGCCGGACCGGGACCTCCATAGAGGCTTCTCTTCCGTCTGGTCACTGAGCAGTAACTGCTCCCTGGGGCAGGGTCACCCGCGCAGGGTAGGGTGCCCACCCTCTCCCAAGATGAAGGAGGGAATTACCTCGGTCGGGTGGCCCATGCTGCCTGGAACATGCTGTGAGGGGCGAGAATTCCGCCCTGGCCTCCTCTGTGCGGCTGCGGCGGACACGGATTGAAGTATCGGTCGATGTTGCTTCTCCTCTTTGGCAAAAAGTTTCCGGCAGGTCAGGGCCTTCCACCCTGACTCCTGGACCGACGGTGGCCCGTGACCATGTGATGCAGCCGCTCCGCTTTTGAGAAAAAGGGGCAGGACACAGAGCGAAGTCTCCGTCGGCCCCGCTGTCTCCGGCTTTCTTTTGGAATGCGGCCCGGCCAACAACCAGGCTTAGCCTCTGCCTGACTTCCGGCAGCTGCGGGGGCTTCCTGTTAGGCGGCCTCTCCTCACGGTACGATCACTCTCTGCACCTGCCGCGTTTGGTAGATTGAGCCCAATCCTCGGGCTCAGACACTAAAGTTGAAATCGCTCACCATGCACTCTTTGGTAGAAAATAAAGCGCCCTAGTAAACGAAGGGAGAAGCGTCCTTCCAACTGTGGACAGTGCTCCACATCAGTAATCAGGCAAACAAGGTACTTCACCTGAGCTTCACCATGAAGTGAAGGCAGGACACGTGCAGCGCTGCGGTTCCTCTAGCAGAGGGCCGGAGAACGGGGCACAGGCAGGCCAGCACGCAGGACCCCTTAGCAGAGGGCAGTCCCTCTAACCACCCAGCAGGCAGTCACTGAGTCCCACGGCGGTTCCTTCTGGCACATGGTACTCCCTGCAGTGGCTTCCTCTTCCAGTTCAAGCCAAAAACATGGGGTCACAGCCCCAGGACTTATAGTCCCAATGTCTTTGTTCTCCCCTGGCCCAATGCTCTGAGCCCAGTCCAAACCAGTTCTGGGGGCACTTTAAAATACATTTACAAGTGCACAACACCCCCCATTCAAAGTGTAAGCTTTGGCCCCAGACACACCACAGTGATTGTAGAAGGCAGGCACAGCCCTATTCAGGTGCAGGTGCAACTACTCCCACCACTCCAAATGCAGACCAGGCCTATTCAGCCTACCGCTGAGTCACCCAGGCAGGGCAGGACACACCTCAACCCCCTCCCCCCCCCCCCCAGGGACTGGCTGGAGTGAATGCACATCCCCTCTCCCCTGTCAGCCAGAACCAGACGGTCAATACACATCCAGGCAGACACAAAGACACATAAGCACACAGAAATGCCTACTTCTAAAAGTGGCATTTCTAAAATAGTAATAATAAATCTGCTTTCACCAATAAGCAGGATTTATCACTACTATTCCAAACATACCACACATGGTTACGCTACCCCTCTAATGTCAGGAATTACCACTGAAGCACATATCAGGGAATCCCCAATGCATCCCTATGAGAGGGCAGCCTCACAGCAGTGAGAAACCAAATAGGCTGTTTGTCACAACCAGGGTATGCCACACAGTTAAGGCACATGTCCTACCTTTTACCTACACCGCACCCTGCCCATAGGGCTAGCTAGGGCCTACCTTAGGGGTGACTGATCTGTAGTAAAAGGGGAGCTGCAGACGTGTCAACCACTTTATATGCCACGTCACAGCAGCAGTAAACTACACGTGCAGGCCCTGCAGTGGCAGAGGCCTGAGATAGGTTTGAAAGGCTACTTCGGTGGGTGGCACAAGCAGCGCTGCAAGCCCACCAGTAGCATTTAATTTACTGGCCCTGGGTATATGGGATACCACTGTACAAGGGACTGATAGGTAAATTAAATATGCCAAAAAGGTGTAGACCAATCTTAACAAGTTTACCATAGAGCACATGCACTTTAGCACTGATCAGCAGTGACAAAGTGCCCAGAGTCATAAAACCACCAACAACAGGTCAGAAAAAATACAGGAGGAAGGCAAAAAGTTCTGTGATAACCCTGCAAAAAGGGACAAGTTCAACAGAGAATATCCATTTTTTCTTAATTATCTTGTATAACTCAATCAATCAGAGGTAGAAATGTTGCAGCATTAACATTCTGTTTGACGTAATAGATATCCTGAGGCAAAGGTCACATAGTGCTCTTAATTGTTTTAATTTAATTGTAGAAGGGATTTTAATGCCAAGATTGGTTCAGGAGTCTCAGATGGAAATCCATTCCTCCCCATGGATATGCCACAGATCAGCCCATAATGGATGCCAGAAGTGTCAAACTGTATATTAACTTAATAGAGTGCGATCTTTGTAATTATAGAGAGATTTTAGGGAAAGAAGAGAAACACCCTCCCACATTTACTGGTTGGGGA
This sequence comes from Calotriton arnoldi, assembly GCA_963921515.1. Classification (NCBI taxonomy): domain Eukaryota; kingdom Metazoa; phylum Chordata; class Amphibia; order Caudata; family Salamandridae; genus Calotriton; species Calotriton arnoldi. Next base: position 161,535 of record CAWUFW010009938.1, read on the forward strand.
CAGCGGACTCCTATTGATTGCTGTTAGGCCCGTCATCCTTCAGGTGGTCTTTCCCCAAACCTTTTGCCTGCTTTCCTCCTCTTTTTGCTGATTGCTTTTGTTGGCCATAGGACTTTGAGCAGGCCAGTGCTAAAGTCTTCTTCCTCAAACATGATAACATTGTTGTACACACAATTGGCATATTTAGTTTACTTATAAGTCCCTTGTAAAGTGGTAGACCATATATCCAGGACCTGTAAATTAAATGCTACTAGTGGGCCTGCAGCGCTGATTGTGCCATTCACACAATTAGCCTTTCAAACCTGTCTCAAGCCTGCCACTGCAGGGCTGTGTGCAGTTTACTGCCACTTTGACTTGGCATTTAAAACCCTTTGCCAAGCCTTAAAATCCCCTTTTATTACACATAAGTTAATTCTAAGGTAGGCCCTAGGTAGCCCATAGGGCAGGGTGCTGTGTAGGTAAAGGGTAGGACATGTGCCTTTCAATTTTGCGTGTCCTGGTAGTGACAAACTCCCAAATTTGTTTTTCACTGCTGTGAGGCCTACTCCTCTAATTGGATAACATTGGGAATTCCTTAGTACACTTAGTTTTAAGCTGTAATTCCAGAGTGACTCCAAGGGCTTGCTGAATTGTCCGCTGTTCTGAAGTCTCGGGGACATCAAAGACTTCCTGCAACTTTGCAAACAGCACCTGGACTCTGACATCTGCGAGTAGTGCCTTGCCAGGTGCTACCAATCCAGTCCTGGGCCCTTGGAAGTGATTTTTCTGTGCTGACCCAGCATGATCCACGCATCGTCAGCTTTGCGCCGATTGAAACCAACGCATCTCCTTCAATGCTGATGCAGTGCTGCTTCACGGACATCGCTTTGACGGACTGTGCGGCCCAATGGCGACTGACTGCATGGCTTGATGACGACACATCGCAAAGTGGTTCGCCGACTGCACGGATTGGAACCAACGCATTGCCTACATCCAAGAAATTGACGATGATATATCGCCTCCTCTGCTCCTCGCATTTTGGTCTTTGACGTCGACACAGTCTCCATCTAAGATACTTTTTCAGCAGGCCAAGGCTGGCCCTGTATCTGACTTGCGCTGCATCATGGTCGGCCTGAACTTGGAATTTACTCCGGTCAGCGCGACCAGATTCTCAGGTTGGTGCTTTAAAACTCTAAGCACCATTTTTTCATTTATTCTTTCAAAATTCATAACTCTGGTTCTACTTATTGGGTTATTGTCGTTTTGGTCTACCTTTAGTCATCAAAGTGTCTATATTGCTAACCCTGTGTGGAGTATGTTTGTGGTGTTTTCATTGTGTTACTGTGTGTGTTTCACTAATACTTTACACATTGCCTCTTTAGATAAGCCTTACTGCTCTGTGCCAAGCTACCAGAGGGTGAGCACAGGTTATCTTTTAGTATGTATCTGGCTGCACACTCAAACAGATTGCTGTTGGAAACTAGGCCGAAGCTGGCCACCATAGAGTAACCAAAACTAGATGTACTTGGTCTCCCCGTCTCCAATAAATCTCTTGGAATCATTGAAAAAGGGGGAAAGCATATGCCCCAGTTTTTGGCCAAACCTGCAAAAACGTATTGCTTTTGCCTCCAGATCTGGTCTCCACTGTAATATCTCCGAAGTTGTCTCGAGAGGCTTGAAGCAAATAGTTCCACCTCTATTGGGCCCCAAATTTTTGCACAGTCAAAAACTCGTTCCTATTCAACATACATTTGCTAGAATATGTCAAAATCCTAGAGTTCCAGTCCAACCTTAAGTTCAAACTTTTTGGAACATGCCCCACTCTGACAGAAATCTAATGCTCCATATAATACCAGAATTCGCTTACTAACTCTGCCAATTTCTTTGACCTCAACCCACCCAAATGCTTGATTCGGACTGCTGATACACTGTCCATTTTCAAGAGAATTGTCTCTTCCTTCCTCTCACCAGATTATTCAATACAAAACAGCCTGCTAACAGTTTTAAACAGTTGATACATAAATCCTGTTCCTCTATTGACCATTTTCCACCTGTTGAGTGCTGACAGGTCCTTGCTCCCCAACCTGTGTGGTTGGCATCTTACTCTATGATCATCTTCACCTTGTCTCCAAAGCTTGCCTTGACATTCCAGGCTTCCATATTTCTCAACCACCAGGAGATCTCATCTTGAACTTCCACATTCAACTTTACCTGATGATGATACCATGATGATACCACCAGCCTTTCTGAAGATATTCTCCCTTCAGTCTCTGTAGAGAACAATAATGAAGGGGGCCAGGCAAAAATAGCTTAGATGGTTGATGAGAACAACTCTATGATCCAAGCTAAATCTTTCAGGCGAAAGGATTTCTGCAATTCTCTCCTGACCTGCCTTATCTGATCTGCTGGAAGACTTAACTGGGATTGTTCTGAATCTATTACACATCTCAAAAACTCAACTGGTTCTAAAATGGGCTTTTCATTGTTTACAATGTAACTAAGAATTTCCAACAGAAATGTTGTCATCATTTCCAAATGCTCCACCATCATCTTTTGATCCTGCCCGATGATTAAAATGATGTCTAAGTAAATATTTAAATGTAGTCGATGATGGCTTTGATTAGCTGCCACAGGTCTCAACAATTTTGTAAAGCACCATGGTGCAGATGAAAATCTAGAAGACAAACAAGTAAATTATCACCATCTGTTCTCCTAACTTAACACAGAATATCTGTGATGATCCTTGTGAATAGGAACTGTAAGGTAGGTTTCTTTGAGATCTAAATGAACCTTCCAGTCTCTGTATCTGAGCACATCCCTCCCATCCCGAAACTACTGTACACTACCCACTAATTCAGTTCTCTTAAATCTGACTGGTTCTATTCCTGGATTTTGAGTTCTTTTTTTGATTTCTTCTCTAAAAAGAGTCATTTATGGAAAAACACCCAGCCTCTTCCAACCGCCTCTATTGCTCCTTTGAATTTTCTTCTCTAAAAAACATTTCTCCTAAAACAAAAACTGAATTTGGATGACACACAAAACTGAACAGGTTCCTGCATAAAGTCTTCTGAATCCCGGCGTCTTCTAAAACCCATGGATCTTGTGTGATCCTCTGCCATGTGTACACAAATAACTTTATCCGCCTCCTTCTTTTGGATGGGAACGCATGAAAAGGAAAATTCAATTCACCTGATGCATTGTCTGTGATTTGTGCCCTACCATGGTTTCCTCCTGCTCTACCACCTCTTCATCTTTGTCGATAGAAACTTGTTGAGGCCTGGAAACTTCCAGACGTACCCTGCCGCTGAAAAACGATTGTCCTTGTTAAGCTTGTTAATACTGAGGTCTGAATTGGACCTGACTGAGAAAGCAGCCTTGTCCTTGCCCTGTACTTCCAAAAACAGCACCTCCGAACACTCTCTTCATTGCAGACTGTACCTTATTCAGGTTAGTAAAGGTAGACACATACTTTCCCAACTCTTTGTGAAAGTTATCTCCAAACAGACCTAGAGCTTTAGGACCCCCCTCTGTGAAGTCCATAACTACTAACTTTACATCTATTCTCATGAGAACAAGTTTTCCTCTTTCTGCCAAAAATGCAGCATTTACATTGCCCAACACACAGTATGCGGAATTCAACTTCTAAAAGCAGTCTAGATCTACATTAACACCCTTCACTACCACTTCCACTGTCATATCAAATATTCTTGCTACAGGACTAATGACATCAATAACTTATCTTGGCAAATTCTGAAAGACTTTTCCAGACCTTTCTTTTGGTCTTTGCCTAACTTCATCATCAACCTTGCCATCTTGGGGGGACTAACTCAGAGGTGTAACATACCTTTTCAGGTAATACTGGACTAGAGCATTGTAATCTTAAAACAGTTATCTCCTCTGTCTTCAGAGGCTCCCACATTTTAGAATGCATATATTTCGATAAGTGGTCCGTATGCCTCTATTTTCTAGATCTTGGGTGATCGATACCTCAGGCTCGAACATCTCTCTAACTTGGGGGTCCGTAATCACATCTTTATTCTCCTCATCAAAAATAGATGTTTCCCCAAATAAATCCTCATCCTGATTGTCTGAATGTTAAAGAGTTAAAATATCCTGAAAGAAAGCATCATCAAACCCAGATAGGGTAATTTTCCTCTTATTTGATAACATGTCCCCCAGAAGGTGACTCAGAGTCCCTCCCTCCTCACCTTTTTGGCAGAATATTTACCTTTATGATTCCTAGTTTTGCAGAAAACCATTTTGCTTTTTTTCACAGTATATTATATTTCTCAGACACAGCCGGTACTGTAAGGTGTTTCTGGATTAACTCTTTAGATGCACTCTACTTATTTCTCTTACCGGCTTTCTTCTTTTTAGCATCTTCTTCCTCTAAGTCACATAAAAAACATTGCTCCTCCTCTGGCTGTTCCAAAGGAACTTTACTTTTAGGTATTTTCCTCTTGAGTGTCTAGGATGTGGAAGCTGCCCTCACCCTTAGATGCGAGCATCCCAATGTCTGAGGCAACCATGTTCCTTAATTCTTTTCTGGTGATACCACTTGTGGAGGGCAAACAGTACCATTTCAAAATTAGCATCAGACCCTTACGTAAGGCAAGAAAGGCCAAAGCTATCATCACTCTGTCAGGCAAACGTCAACTCGAGATTCCCATTATAAAAAGTCCTCCTTACATAATACCTATAAATATTTGGACTTAAAATGGCTGCTGACTGAAGCACACTAGTGCCATTTCTATATCAATGAATTTCGAATGCACATAAAGATGTGTCAGAAGATACTGATCCAGCGGGTTACTAGCAACAAGCATTCATACGCAAAATACTCACTTGGGCCCATACATTCATACTACGCTAGCAATTTCCGCCGGTGGGTCAGTTGTACTCTTTATCAAAATCCCTGCTACCAATTACTTTTCTGATTGAAGAGTAATGACTTACCAATGGACCCTTTATTAATTGAGAAGTTTAAAATGAGTGACATTCCTTACAAATCATAATCCTGAAATAATCACTGAATCAGGAAGTTTTAAAATGTTTATCTAAAGATTTAGCAGAGTAAAATACAGAACCACATGATACTTAATCGTATATCAAGGATGAAGCATAATAATCAACTATCGATCAATGACGGTCCCTCAGAAAAGGAGAAGATAGAGACAGCAGCGCAACTAAGGTTTGCATTTATATTTACCTAAAAGTGCGAGAACCAAACCCCTTGGCCAAGGAGTTGGAAAAGTAGGACCCGGAAGGAAGAAGAGCAAAGACCTCCTCCCGGATCAGGACAGGACCGGTGACCTCTCTATCAACGACGCCTGCGTCGTTCCCCTCTCTGGTACTTCGCTTCTCCTCGATTTCTCCCATGTCTTCCTTCTAAGGTACTCCGCTGCCCCCACCTCAGGACCTCTTTGGACAGTGGTTCAGTCTGCAATCGGTCAGCTCGTATGTCTGGAGCTTGTGCCTCGAACACCATGTGTCTGTGCTAGCATCTCCTCTCTCTAATTAACTAATTCTATATCTATTATACCCTTCTACGCCCATGTACCTCCCCTTAATGTTGCAGAATTATGGGCCCACTACTTCTGATTGGACGGGGACAGGGGTTGATCCTCACACCATATTGATTTAATTCAATTTCTTTAAGCCCATTGTTTTAAAATACCGCCCATCACAATTTATACATTTGCTTTATTTCCCACCCGTCTCACGACAAGTTTAATACATTGTTCATATAAATTGTTTCTTTTCAGTAGGGACATCGTGGGTACAATAGTGTTGGCCATCAGGTCATGGCCTTGGACGACGTCCAGGTTGACTTCATCCGCTCCTTTGGGCAGCCACTCAGGGCGCATGCGCAGAACCATTGTCTCTCGAGTTTTCAGTTCACCAACCCCAGGCCCAATTTACGAACTAATAAAAGTCAAAGAAGAAAATATTAAAATCACAAATAAATTGTTTTACTGTATACCCACTCTTTCTACTCTATTCCCATTTACTTATAAATTCTATCCCGCATTAATAGCGTTAGGATACCACAGTTTAATTGCAACACGTGAGCAAGCGGTAGCACACGAAGACATTAAGCAGCCATTTTAATACACACTGCGCAGAAGCAAGGATTTCCCTCCAAGCAAAGCAAGACGCCACACCACGTGATATGGTTGACACATGCGCAATAGGGTTCCCGCGCTTTAGCGGCCATTTTAGAATAGACAAGCGTTATTTGTTCATTTAAACACATAGGCAAGCTTCCTTTCTACTTATATTCGTGTGTGTATTTATTAGTACGAACATTACAAAGATTAATAAATTAATACTGTGAGAAGATTGCCTCCGAGCAAGTCTCATTTGTGAGTCCTTGCTCCATCAATACTATACAACTGTGGCAATATGGCTCAAACTACTCTGTGCGGTCGCACAGCTCAAGCTACTCTAAAGGTCTCCAGACTGGCTCTCTGTGTGAGTGTGTGGTCGCTCACGCTATGGCCAAATATAAGCACCACTCGTCACAGACATGGCAAAATCAAAACAGACAATCACAAAAGGAGGGAGCAAACTGCATGGCATAGCAGCACACAATTAACCCAGGTGCATTGTGGTAAATTCAGTGCACGATAACACTCACTTTAGTTGAAAGTCTTTAGAGATACATAGCACTGGCTGCACCAAGAATGGTGAATACTAGACATGTGTTTCAGGATGGCTGTCCTTCTTCAGTAGAAAATAATAAGTGCAATTTGGGGGTGCTGGCAATGCTACTCAGTCTTCTCAGGTTTAGTACCACTATCAGAGCGAAGATGCATCCCAGAGCTAGTCATCCCAACAACTCAGATGGAGGGAAGTGTTATCAAGCACTGCATTTAACAGAATGCATCTGAGTGAACTGGGTGCTGGGAAGTCAAGGCAGTGTGCTCCTGCCGTGTTTGTGTTTGACAAGGCTCCCTTGAGCTGGTTGAGCTGACGACCTCTGTGTGATGCACCTGCGTTCAAGGAGGGGTGCTGTGACCTGATAAAGACTGTTGAGCAGAATTTCTAGCACCTCTGACTGCATGTGTTGCTCTGTACTGCTGAAGGACAGCTATCCTGAAACATGAACTTATGTCTAGAAATGCTCTGCACTGGCTGCATCCACCATGGTGAAAACAAAAGATTGTTTAATGGAAGTACGTGTTACCATGCACTGCATTTACCAGAATGCATCTGAGTGAACTGGGTATTGGGATGTCAAGGCAGTGCGCTCCGGCCCTGTTTTTGGCAAATGCAAAAGACCTTGTGCTCCTCTGCCAACAATAGAGAACCAACAGTACTCCAAACTAAAAGCAAAAAAAGATGCTGTTCAACACCCATCAAGCTACAGGCAATGACAAAATATCCCATTTTGGCAAAATAAACAGTTTTAAAATACACATGCAAAACCAATACGAGTTACACAGTGATCCTCCTACATGCATTATCCCTCTCACTCATGCCCAACCATATGTCAATATCCCAGCATAATCTCACTGAGAATTTTTTACTTCTAAACATACATCCAATTAACATGAAGCAAAGAAAGGGCAACTTATTTCATCGGTTAGCAGCATTAAAAGAGGCATTTTGTTTGTTCCAGTGTTCTTGTGTTGCTTAGGTACTGTGCTGCTGTGGGAAAAAGCAGTAAAGCAGGCTCCACATAACCAAAGCCTTCAGTCTTGACATCAAATTCAGAAATTCATTATGTGAAATTTCTTGTAATTTCTCATTATGCAATTTCTGATAATCTTCGCCCACAGGAAGATGGCTCTTACAGAAAATCTCTCACCAAGAGAGAGATTTTTGGGTTGAATTAGACTCCTGCTGGTATCTCAGGGGACTGTGTTTTTTTTTAACGAAAAGTATCCTCTCGCATAAAAAAAAACATGCACGGTTTAGACATTCTGCATTTTGCACTTTATGCAGAATTATGCAGAATTTTACATAATTAATGCAGGCAAACATTAAGCAATTCTTCCTGTCCCTAATACACATATGTATATTTGCACAAACATTCTGTACATAGTCAAGCCCTGAGGAACACTTTTCTCATAATGTAACAAAGGCTTGGCTTTCTGCTGGTGTCCGCAGCATATGGTGGGCCACGCTTCGAAACAAAGACATCACTGGTGGGATACATACGTATGGGCATCTTTGTCCATGTGCCAAGAGTTCCCAGTTCAAGGAGGGTGGTGGGACCTCCTACTCTAACAGTCATGAATGTGAAACAGGAATCTGACTGATGCTGGACTTTTCTGTTTTCCCACACAGGACTGAGGGCCTTCACCACTGCACCATGGACGTCCTCTGCTTCCACAGAGGCAGAAGATGTATCTGTGCTCCTTAACGGGGTTGGTTACATTGACTCAGAGCCCTTTGCAAGGATCCCCAAAAGCCTCTCCGCTGCTATTTCGGGGGTCAAGAACATTGCCACTTTCTCTTCTGTAGGGATCATAAACACCGTCTCGTCATCCTCTTTGGTGGTCTTCAGCCCGGCTCCCTCTTCTACCATGGGGGCAACAAACACTATGTCCTCTGCATCACCAGGCACTATAGAGATGCAGCTCTCCACTGCCCAGCAAATGGAAAATAATCTGAACATTCCCCAAAATAATAGTGCCTCTTCCCCAGCATCCAGGGTCACAACAGAGGCTTCTTTCACTCGCCGAGGATCCTTCACCCAAGTCAGCCCGACATCCCCTGAAACTGAAGCCTCTTCTACAGCAGCAAATTTGCCTTATCGTATCTTCTCTCCCCCAGCAGGCTTCACCAACCCTGCCTCCTACCCCCGGAACCCCAGTGGATCCCTCATCCCAACATCAGTGACCCTGAAAACGGACAGTGTTCAATCTCTGGCAGAAAATGATGCACGTACAATCTCCAGCAGCGTGTCATCCAATGTAGCCTCAGTGACTCCTGACTCTGGAACCATCTTGCCGAAGAAAGGTGAACCTTTCTCTTCTTCCATCATCAATTCCCCAGCTCCCTGCTGTCTCTAATGCTCCTGTTCACTTGATTCTCTCTTCCAGGCTTAAACTTTCACCTGAACCTTGATCTGAAGTCGTGGTACGAGGCCCGCAACCACTGCAGGAGTTTACACATCGACCTGGCCAGCGTCCCGGCTCCAGACGTACAGGCCATGATCACGGTGCTGCTTTCGGGCTCCGCGTCCACGAGCCGTGGAGCATGGCTTGGGCTCAGAAGAAACCGCTTCCAGGGCAACTGGTATTGGGTCAATGACCAATCGTTTGACTTCAGTTACTGGGGTGAGGGGGAGCCCAGCAACCTTTCGTGGGAAAAATGTGGCATGGTGTCTGGAGACCATGGAAGGAATTTTAGCTGGGCTGATGAGTGCTGTGGGGCCAAACTCCCCTCCATCTGCTACTCGGGTAAGAGACCCTCTAATTGAATTGTCAAATGTGCCCAGTAAAGAGTAAAATCCAAGTGTCCCTAACAAAGTTTGTTTATAAAAATATTGTCATTGATTGATTTAAGCTCTGGGAGAATCGGCCAAGAGATGGGATCCATTTTGAATGCTAAACTTAAGTGCAATTACTTTTATGGGGTTTTCCACATTTATTATCAAAAAGACCTCTTCAAACCTGTGTTTGTCACTTGAATGACCCGGCATGAGAACAGATCTAAAGGATGTATCTGTATAGTGTTCAAAGGTAGACTCATGCATGTGGACTAGTGCATGCTTCTTTGGTAAACTGTTATAAGTGTGTCATTACTTTTGAGCTAAATTAATCCGTGTTGTGTAACCCTGCTTTTTGATTACTTCTGATTCTTCCTTCTCCTGGAACTCTGTTAGATATAGCCTAGTTAGTGATTCAAATATTTTCAAGGACATCTTAAAACATGGATATCTTCTCAAAGCCTGACCTATCTTTTCTAATAAACTTTGAGTAAATAGTTGCAGGAGTGGCAATAGAATTAGTATTTATTATATTAAATTTATGATAACCTGGGAAAAGGATGGAGGAGAACCGATCCGTTAGCTGTAGAGAACAGTGTAGGGGAGAGAACACTATTTGTTTCTCTATATTCCGAGTCCTATCGTGTATCCTTCTCCCGAGCAGCAGAGATGCATCAAAAAACATGGCTTGTTTACACAGTGGTCAGAAGTTTTAGAAAGCAAATGAGAGGGATAAGAGACAAGCACTCAAAGAGGGATGGTCAATCCATGGAGCCAGATGATGATCTGTTATTAAGTTCTACTGAAAAAGAAAGAATGGAAGGATCATGTAGTGTAATTTACTGCCTGGCCCCATGTGATGCTAAGATTCTGGTGCCTTCAATATTCCCCAACCTATTGCCACTAAGGATGTGATTCAATTGAATGGAAGGTCAGCAAGTTCATCTGATGATCTAATGATCATTTTTCAGACAGGATCCCTACCATGACACTGTTCACCCTTTGAGATGATCATAGCCTTAATCTCAGCGCAGGCAGAAAAGTGAATCTCTCTTCTTTACTCAACAACATTGTATCAAGGGGCAGAGGTTGGCAACATTTAATTAATACATAGAAAGGTTGATGGGATAGTTTTAAGTGTTAGTGGGCAGAGGTCCGCTGAAAATGCTCATTGAAGGATTTGAGTGAAGAAGTTCTTGCTCAGGGTAGAAGGGTTGGAGGTAAGATGTTTTTGGATAATGGTACGTTGCAGGTGTGGGAGTATGAAAGCTTGTGGGAATATCTGGATTGCATTGGCCTTGAATAATGTGATTACTAAAGAGAAACAGGCAAGGGTGTATTGCTAGCAGACAAAAGGAAACGTTGGAAGGGGTCAATGTTTAGGAAAAGGTTAAAGGAGACATGTCAGTGAGGTGATACACAATGGCGCCAAGAAACCCTTGAAAGTGTGAGGGAAGGAGGGAACCCTGGAGTGGAAGTTAAAAATAGGATTTTGGTTGAAGAAGAAGCTGCATCTCATGGCGTTTCAAGTGGGTAAATAAATAGGTTGCGTGGGTGTAATCAATCAATAATAAAGAGCATGAAAAGGAAGAGAAGACAGATGTTAGATGTTAGTTTTAGGGTACGATGTGTATGGATGATTCTAGGACACGCAAGGTGGTGTGAGGTAAGACGTTTGCTGTTGAAGGGAGTGGTTTGAGGGAAGTAGTTGAAAAAGGATTGATGGGCAAAGAGATCAGGGAGGGAAATTGTGTGCAAGTTATGCTCTAAAAGCAGAAACTGAAGGGACAGAAGGAGGAACATAGAAGAAGAAAAAGATGATTGATGAGAAATTGGTGGATTGAAGCAGTTTAAGAATAACGACAGAACAAAGATAATGGTGAAGAGGAAGCAGGGAATGAAAGAAGTAGGTTAGTAGGAAGAGCTTATTGACACTGTGAACACCGCTCTAGGTGTGTTTTTTAATAACCCCTTGAGTGCTAAGGTCGAGATGTTCTCGTCCTCAGCACCATTGGAGCTGGCTGTACTGAGGACGAGACCATCTCTGCACTTGAGTGGTTACAAGAAATGTGGGTTTAAAAAGTAGATAAAGTCAAGAAAAGTTTTTGAAAAAGGTTAGCTTATTGAATCATGTTGGTGGAAGATTTTTTTTACAAAGAGGTTGAAGTAGGTACTGGTATTGGTTGTGCCAATCATGTAGTGATCTTTGCTAGGTTGTATAGAAGATCAGAAGGTTGAGGAGCACAAGAGGACACTGATTCTAGTATATGCATGAATCCAGATGGAGCACAATGAGTAGAAGGGCATTTGTGGAAGGGCTGTTCTTAGAGTACTTTGTTAGTGATCATAGGGGCAATGTTGGTTGGGGTGAAATCTGCTATGTAATTGAGGAAATTGACTGAAGAAGTTCATGCCCGTGTCAAGGTTGTGGAAAACAGATACTGAGAATGAAACCAGTTGACAGATCAGACACTAAGCAAACGTTCTTTATTCACAGAATCCTGAAATCCCTGAAGCCTCCAAGAGAGAATAAGGAGGACCAAGAAGAAAAAAAAGGTTGAAGAAAGACAAAACAGTCGATATGGCACAGGCACAGAGGTTAAGCTAAATGGTGGGATAAGGATGGGGGGGGGTAAACAAATTAGAATACATGGACACGTAGAACAGTAAAAGGACAGAGAAGGAAAATGAAACAATAAAAAAGTGTATACTTTTTTTCTTCTGTTCTTTGTGTCTCAAATATAAACAAATATAAAGCAATAAACTTATTTTCCTCTATGAGAAATTAGATTTAGGATCACGTTTCAATAAGTAACTGATTTTTTGGTTTGCTAATAACTTTGGAGCCATTTTACGAAACTTCATGAAGCTTTCCAAAAACATAAGTCTCATTCTCCACCGCTTGACCCGCCAATCAAGAAAATTGAGGTCCCAAAATGCATTTTTCCCATCCAATTTTTAATAGAAAATTAAACACAGTTACAACCAAAACGGCTTAATGGAATTACACTACATTTTTGTCAGAAAGCGTGCTTTTTGTGTTTGGTGTAAACCTGTTCATGTGTTTTTATGAGAAATTAAGGTTTAAAATGTATGTATATATAGCAATCTAAACCCTCCCACGTTGTGGTAAGATGGCTGCGATTAGTTGAGGTGGATCCGTGAGATCAATGGCGCATTGTGACCGAGTCCTAGAAAATTTAATTAATTAAGATATAAGGGGGCAGGGGAGGTGTACCCTGGGCTTTGTCTGGGGGGCAAAATAAATTTACTATTTTTTTTTACTGCGATTCCGTGGGTCTGCGGATCCACTGGAATGCTCAGCGTGGCCCCCTGGAGAATCGCAGTGGAGCCATGGATCTGTGGCTTTACAAAAAAATAAACAAAGGGGGTGGTTTGGATGCCTGTGGGGTATTGGGGGACCACAACAGTATTGGGCAGTGGGCCTGGGTGCAGAGCCAACCCCACACTGCTCACTGCCAAAGACCATGCATGACGGGGATTGGGCACCCTGGCCACAGACCAGGCCCTGCGCTCATGCCGCTTACAGCTTCAGCATCTGTAGGGCCTGGCCCCAACCACACACTGTGCACAGCAATAGATATCTTACTTTAGGTTAAAAAAAACATAGAAATATACTAAAAAAAACAAAGGCTAAAGTGACAGTTTAGTTAGGAATTGTAACTATATCTTACTTTACATTAACAAAACCCTAAGAAATTTACTGAAAAATCAAACGTTAAAGGGATGTTATAGGAAGGTGAAAATGCCAATTAAAACTGACCTAAAGTAACTATATCTCATGCCCTCACGCATTACATCACTCATGACATGTTTTTGATAACATCTCTAATGACATCTGAAATTGCAATATTGATAAGAACACTGTGCATGGTGGGGGCGCCAGTTATAGTTACTTTAGGGCACGAGTTATAGTTACTTGAGATAACTGTAACTGGTAAATTTCAGTGTTTTGTTACTTTAAAACGTTATGTTTTAATTGACATTTTTACCTAACCATAACATCTCTTTAACATTTGTTTTTGGAGTGAATATATGCATATGGTAAGAAATGTGGTTCTTGGTTGAGGAGGATGAAACCCTACTCAAGCAACAGCCACAATATTTGTCAGGATGTACCACAAAATTACTAAATTAACCTGTGCTTAACCCTCTGGTAGCTTTGGACGAAATCAGTCAGGCTTAACTTAGAGGCATGGCGTAAAGTATTTTTCTGCAGCACACAAACAGTAATAAAGTGAAAACACAACACATGAGAAACCCCAAACCAATTTAGAAAAATAGGATACATTTTATTAAATAAAATGAGACCAAAATGACAAACCTTCATTCAGTAGAACCGGAGAAATGCAATTTCAAAGTTGTAGGTAAGTATAGTGCCTAAAGGCACAAAGCATCACTCGTGGTCGTCTGATCGTGCTAGACTAGGGGAAGTCACAAATTCAGGCCGACCATGATGGAGCACGGGATGGTTATAGGGACCAGGTTAATCCAGCTGAAAAAGTTACCTTCTCCAAGTCCGGCATGAAGAGTCCAGTTTGCGGTGGCCGAGGCCGCAAAGAGCACGGAGAGCGTTGCAGGCGGTCATTGATGTAGCACGAAGATCCAGTCGGGAGTCTAGGAAAGTGGCTTCTGGAGCTTCGTGTTGGCGGTCACCACCGGCTGCCTTTTCCATATCGTGAAGTGCAGATGTCAAGTTGACACTCATTGCTGGTGATCGCTGTAGCATGAATAGTCGGGCTTGCCAAAGCTTTGCGATGGCAGTTGTTGTGGGCGGCAGAGTCGCGGTACGAACAAGCCAGTGTACAGTCGCAAAGAGCCCAAAACTTCAGGATTTCTCCTTTTCTTCCAGAGGAGTGAATTCTGATGCCAGCCAAGGGTCCAGGACATGGGGCGCACCTCTTGGAGATCCGTGAGTCCCTCTGGCAGAGGCCAGCAGTGCTCAGGCAGGTCCAGTTGCAGAAGGGCAGCTGGGAAGTTGGAGAGGCCTCTGGAGCTTGTTGTGGCCCTGTATCTCAGAACAGGGGGTCAGCCCACTGATCCTTGGAGTCACTCAGATCTTCCTGCAAACAAGAAGATGATCAAGTTCTCCTTCAGCAAGGCAGGCCTCAAGCAGCAGCACAGTCTTCTGGGGTCCTGACAGGCCTCTAGCAGCAGGGCAGTCCTGTAGTACCAAAAGGGCAGTCCTCTGGGGGTCCAGGCAGCAAGCCTCTAGCAGCAGTGCAGTCCTTTGGGGAGCAAGGCAGTCCTCCTGGAGTCTTACACAGGTCCAGTAATGTACTGTGATTGTGTCCTGAGGGTCCAATATTTATACCTGGTGCCGGGCTGCCGGGCTGCCAGCCTTTGATGTGGGGGAAACTTCTAGGCTACCCCTACAACTGGTTCTGGAAAGTGTCTTCCTTCTTCTGTAAAAGCTCCAAGAAGTCTAGGGTGACAAAAGACTGGTGTTAGGTTTCTTTGTGTGTGCTGGAGGCAGCTCCTATTGAAGTGCATGTGGGCAGGGAGCAGCTCCGCCCTCACCCATCCTGTCAGGATGGCCCATCCTACCCACACCTATACCCTATTGCCTCACTGTCTGGGAGGAATACACAAAGCCTAAAAGCAGGGTCATGTGATCCAGGAAAGTTGCAGCAGGCACCAAATGGTTAAGCCAAGTAAATGCCAACTTCTTAAAAGTGGCATTTTCAGAATTGTGACTTAAAATCTGAATTTAACATTAAAGAAGGTTTTAAAGTACAATTAATTTGAGTGTAAACATGACATTCCTACCTGTTCCCAATCCAACGTTAGCACTTAATAAATATAATAAGATAACACAATGTTATCCAATCGGAGAGATGGGCCTTACAGTAGTGAAAAACTACTAAAAGGTCAACTTTTAATAAAACCTTCCTTGTCGTACATTGGACACCACTGACAAAGTGCAAAATCAGGCATGCATACTTTATACGCCAAACACACTTACAGGCCCCCATGCATACTCAGATCTGAATTAATTCACTCACACACACACACACAATTATATAAACACAGACACTCATTGATACTAGTCAACCAACATACACGTACATTTGCAGACACGGAAAGCACATACACTGAGTGGTGTAGCCTGTGATCATAAGCTAGCAATGAAATTAGGCGCTCCTCAGGCGCTATTAAAATACTGCTATAAATAAGGTGCAGCTCGTCCATCACCCCCTGGTCCTTGGTGTCACTGCATCTGCTACACTAATCTAATTGATGGGTCTCCAACTTCCTCATTCTACTCCTCTCTCGTCTTTACTTCTTCGCCTCCTTGTCTTCACCCTGCTCTCCTCTCCTTCATTCTTTAAATTCTCTCTTTATCTCCTTCATTCTCTCTCATCCCCCTCTTCTCTCACTCATCCCCGTTTGCTTCCTCACTTGTTTCCTTATTTCTATTTCCTTTCGCTTCCTTTTCCCTTGCCCACTTTGCTCATCCTTCATTCCTTTTTCAATTCACTCTCAGCCTTATTTTCTTCTCCCATTCTGTCACTTTTTCCTGCCCTCCTTCCCGTTCTTTCACCCTCTCTTCTTCTTTCATTCGTTTCCTCTCTTCTTTATTGTTCCCTTATCCCCTACTCCCTCTGCACCCCTCCACCTGAGAAGTAAACACAGCCAAGCTCCTGGCATGCAATATCTAAAAGAAATCCGAACAGGCAGCCTCTGAAATAGCATCAGCTGATGCAGGGCAGACTGGGCCGCCTCCCACTTCTGGGCCACAGCAAATTGCACCAGCTGCACCAATGGTAGCCACACCCCTGCATACACTACATAAAAGAGGTTCATGGGTGAAGGTGGATGAATAGATCGAAAAATAAAGCAGTTGATATTGATGAACTTGATAATTTGGAGTGGTGGTGTTTTTCTGCTTTTGAGGCACTATGATCCTGTATTGACATGTGTCTACAGTTTGTGTTTAAATAACAGTTATAAATTACAGAAAATTGTTGTTTGTTTTTCTGTGACAACATCCAGCAGTAAAAATATTACCACAATCGCTGGATAGTATAAGAAAGATGACAGCCTCTGTGAAAATATTACTGATTTGATTGTGAGAAAAGCTCGCACTGCAGTAAAATGCATGCACGGACTTGAAGCACATGTTTCATCCATTATGAGGAGAGGAACCTTTTTAATACTACACCTCAGTGATATAAGGCAGTCCCATTATAAGGCCTGTTTTTGATACTGTTGGTATTTACTGTATATTCAATACATATTTGACGTTTGGAGTTCCTCTGAATTTGCAGTTGTATATGATCTATTTTAAAGAAGTTGTTGACGTTGTCAGATAGGATTTGCTGGCACGTCTGGAAAGTGTTTGGGGACCAGTGTCCTATTTATTTTCTGTTTCACGCTAATTGCAATTGAAGTCAGATTTTGTAGAGTTGTCCCAAACTCCAACATTTCTGAAAAATGTGGGAAATCCGGTTTGGGGGGTCCAAAGGCAGTCAGAATGTACTAGGCCCCAAATGTAAATGGGGTATTTCACCTCTCGTGTCCTGAGCCCCTGTGTTGTTAACCCCAAAAATGGAAAGTAAGTACCCCTTTTTAGGTTTCGCCTGCACAGCGCTTGCAAAATCTATCGTATTTAATATAAATTTTAAAAGAGACTTACATCCCACCCCCTTGCTTTTCATTGGTTCCTGTGCTTGCCACTTACCTTTCTTCCATTTCCATTGGCTGAAGCATATGTTGTTCCTCTCGTGTGTTTCTCTTATCAGTTTCCTGAGATCCAAGAACTGTGTTCATTCGCTTTGATTTCAGGACCTCCCTTCTTAATTGATTTGATAGTTGCTCCCTCAATCACCAAACCGGATCATGGCATCTTCTGGTAAATAATTCTTATCTTCAATGCATTGTTTTGTATTCAGTTATGGTTGCTGTGTGGGTCGGAACTTGTTTTTGACGTTTTTGGCAGTGCATGAGTGTTTTGGTCTTTTTCTTAAGGACCTTGTGCTTGTTTGGTATTTTCTGATCGAGAATGCCATCTGCACTCAGTCTACTGCCCACACTGAGCCTCTCCCAAATCCGCCCACAGTCAGTCCAACCGCTACTGCCCACATTGAGAACCTCGATGATTTTAGTTGCAAACATATGTAATTGCTGTCTCTCAGTAGCGGCTGGTGTGACGATAGAGGGAGGGGAGGGGGGACGGACGGACGAGACAAATTTTTAGAAAACACTTACCTGCCGCATCGCTGTATCTCTCTCCTCTCCACTGCAGGCACAGGCTCCCAGAGTCAACTGCGGCCAATCCTGATGCTGTTTTCATGCTGCTGAAAGCAGCATCAGGATTGGCCTGAGCGCTGATGATTTGTGCTCCCACTTAGACTGGGAGCCTGTGCCTGCTCTCTCCAACCCAGCAACGCATCTCGGGTTGGAGAGAGCTTCAGTGCTCATGACGGTTTGACCGTTGTGCGCACTGAATAGCAGTGTAACAACTCCTCCACCAGCCTGTCATCCCCCTGGTCCCGCCCCCAAGCTTAGGCTCCGAGAGCAAAAATAAAATGATAATAAACAAGTGTTTATCATCGTTTTATTTTAACATTTTTTGGGCTGCTGGCAGGTGGGGCGACGCTCCTCCGCCATAGCAGAGGAGCCGCCGCTGCCGTCTCTAGCAAAACACATTCAACCTTATGGCTGAACGTATGTATTTAATATTAGATGGTGCAGGCTTTACTCAAGAAGAATGGCACGCACTTTACAGAGACCGGGGAAGTAAACTGTTTATGGTCACGTAGAAAAAAAGTTGGATGAGTGGATGGAGGGACGAGTGAGCCCTCTTCATAGTTCTGCTGACCCTGATAGAAAATGCTGGAAGTTTTATCAGTGCCACAGACTGGTGTATACTGCTGACTGTTTCTGCCCTGCTGCAATGCCTGCCAGGCGCCCTCTGATGTGGCTCACAGCGGCGACCACCTTCCCACAGTGGAACCAGATGCGTTTGGTGGGATATCTGCACATCACAGCCCAGCCCAGCTTGATGCTCGAAGTGACACTGCTAGGGAAGGCTGGGAAGTTACACTTCCTATGAGTTCCGTGGAGCACAGGACTCCCCTTCCGTGTCTGTTCTCGGAGCATCGCAGAACAGAAAACTATGTTGCCCATGTGTATAAAAACCGTGCACCCCAGGTGTACAGCAAACACGCTGCCCAGGTGTACAGAAGCCATGCTCTCCAGCTGTAATGCACCGGCATTGGACAGGCAACACACTGAAGTTTCCTGTACACTGTCTGAGGGGCCCCTCCTCTCTGGGAGTGTTTCCAAGCAATGTCTGGAGGTTCTGGTGTACTCTCTGAACATACAGTGCTCCCATGACTATCTGAGGGTTCATGTGCACTGACACTGGGTGTTCCTTTGTGCTGTCTGATTGTTCCGATGCACTCGCTCAGTGTTTACTGCCCGAGTGTTCCTGCACAATGGCTAAGTGTTCTGTGACTGTTTGAGGGTTGCTATGCATAAAGTGCTCCTGTGCACAGGTTGATGGCTTATGTACACTGAGTTTTCATGCAGACCCTCAGAGTCTTATTGTCTTATTGTGCATTCACAGCTGTCTGAGAGTTCCACTGCCTAGAGCTTTCCTGAGCACTGAGGATTTATGTGAACTGGCTGATAGCTTCTGTGCAATCAATCGTTCTGTGCACTCTCTTAGGGTTCCTGTGCACTGTCTAAGGATTACTGTGTACTGTTGGAGTCTTCCCGTGCACTCTGCCAGTGTTCCTGAACACTAAATACAGCTGTGTACAGGGTAAGGCTTCCCGTTACTGTCTGCGGGTTCCTGTGCACTGAGTTTCCTGTGCACTCTCTGAGTTTCTGTGCACTTCCTGAGTATTCATATGACAGCTCGAGTGTTCTTGTGCAATGTCGAAGCCTTCCTCTGCACTGTCTGAGGTTTTAAGGGTTTGTATGCAGTAAGTGTTTCTGTGCACTGATTGAGTGTTTCTGAGCACCCCCTCAGGGTCCATGTGTTTCAATGCACCCATTCACTATTTCCATGCAATGTCTCAGTGTTCCTGTTCTCTAACGAGTCATGACTAGGCCTGGGCAGAAAACTAAGCTATGCTCGCGTAGTTTGCGCAACTACGCGCTACGCGAATTGCACGTAGCACAGTGCAAAAACGCGTAGCGGGCATTTTTTGCTTGCTCGCGGTCCTCAACGTCAAGTTGGCGACCGCAAGCGAGTAAAATGACATCCCGGCGAGACTTTTTCCTCGTTCGCGATCAGCAACATCAAGTTGCCGATCGCGAGCGTGGAAAATAAACCTCCCGGCGAGATTCTCAACGCGGGGAGGTCAGGTTTCTCATTGCGAGTGGTCGCGTATGCTCGCGACCGCTCGCGATGAGAAACTACCAGTCCACGTTGAGAAAACTGCTGCTCGAGTACAAATCTACTCGAGCGGCAGAAAACGACCTCTTGCACTGTGCAAGATGCCATTTGCAATGATTGCACAGTGCGGACAAGCATCCGGCACTGTGCAATCATTGCGAACAGCATTTCCTGCTGCACTACGCAGTTCGCGTAGTGCTATGCGTAGCTCGCGTAGTGCGAAGTGCACTTCGCATAGCGCTACTACGCAAACTACGCCCAGGGTTAGTCATGACTGTCATGGGGTGCCTCTGCTCTGAAGTTTCCAGTTTACAGTCTGAGGATTTCCTCTCACTATAGCAGTGTTCTCCTGTCTGCCTGGGGGTTCCTGTGCACTGAATGTTTTTGTGCACTGAGTGAGTGCTTCTTTGACCTGTCAGTTTTTTCCCATGCACTTACTCAGTATTTCCATGCACTGCCAGGGTGCCCCTGTGCACCGGCTAAATCCTCCTGTGATTGTCTGAGGGTTCCTGTCCACTGAGTTTTCTTGTACTCTGAGTGTTTCTTGGCACTAACTGAGTATTCCATGACTGCTTAGGGTTTCTTGTGTAATGAGTTGTCCTGTGCACTGAGTATTCATGTGCACTGGGTGATTTGTACTATGCACTGTCTGAGGATTTCTGTGCACTGTTTGGTTCCCATGCACTGTCTGAGGATTCCTGTGTGTGGTCTGAGTCTTGCTGTGTACTGTCTGCCTATTCCCTTGACACAGAAGGTTCCTGTGCTTTTGGTGTCTCTATGCACAGCCTCAGGGCTCCCAACGCATTGTTTGGGTGTTCATGTGCACTGGGTGAATATATACATGATGGTCTGATGGTTCCTGTGCATTGAGGTTTCCTGTTAACTGGCTGAGGACATTATAATCCAATATATGGACTCCCAACTTTGAACCCCTGCGGTCAGGTTGGTTTAGATTTCCCTTGTCCTGACACTGATCCCTGAGGAACAGCATAACCTTCTTTTTCAAGACTGGCTGAGGAAACCTGTGCACAGTTTCAATGTTCACATGCACAGTCTGGGATACTTGTGCAATTAGTGTTCGTGTGCACTGAGTTTTTCTGTGCATTATCTGTGGGTTCTTGTATACCGCATGAGGGCTCCCGTGCACTGGCTGAGTATTTACATGACTGCCTGAGGGTTCATGCGCACTGACTCAGTCGCTCGTCCTGTCGCTCCTCTTACTTCCACCCCTGGGCTACGTTTTGCGTGCAGGAACAAAAGGTCTCTGGAGCCCATGTGGTGAGGCTTAATTAAGTGGCGGTTGTTGGTGATTTTCCTATATCTGATGCCTGCACAAAAAAGCTGGGAAAACATTTCTTGAAGTATTGTTCATCTCTATCCATGCCCAGCACATGAAAGAACCCTCTCAGGAGAAAGGTCTTCTGCGCGTTGGCTTCTAGGCAGTCTGTCTGGATGCTGCAGAGTAGCTGGCTTCTCCACTCCCTTAGCCTGACCATCTGTTTATAGCAGGCTCTTGGTTCTATTTGTGTGACAGTGGGTAGTTCTTTGTTTCTATTGGCTGTAGCTATTTTTGGGGGGTGTTTCTGTTATCAGTATCCCGTGGCCCAATTACTCATTCTTCCGCTTTTATCTGCCTTTATGTCTGGAACTACTTTTATTCTGTTAAGGCCGGCATCTGACTCATTTTAACTTGTTTTTAACGGCATAGGGAGATTGTGATTAGCCCAGAATCACGAGTTGTTGAGCAGACGCCGGGATCGAATCTGGTTCTCCAGTTCTAAAGTCTCCCCTATAGTATTCCCCCGGTATTATTACTTCTCTCTACATTCACATTTTTAAATGTGCGCCTGAAATGAGGCATTCTAATAGCACACGCTTCATTAATTCTGCTGTGGTGAAGTGTGCATTGCTGTGGTCTTCCATGCGTCGTGTATGGGTGAAGGAACACCTAAATTCTGCTGCGTATACGGTGCCTTTACTTTACTTTACTTTTACTTTATTTGAGTTTTATATAGCGCTGGCTAGACCCGGAGGTATCAGAGCGCTTTACATAAGGATCCAACACAGATTACATGCCTGCACCGAATGTAGTCATTCTTGTAAACTGTCTAAGCAAAGCGGTTGGATTTGTACATGCTTGAACCCGTTTGACAGCACATGAAGAACGTCTATCTTATGTACATCTTGGCAAATACATTCAAAAGAGTAAACATTCTTTTTAGCATTTTTCATGCACAGTAAACGATAAATAGCGCCCTCTAGCGTCAATTCTAATTTTTGCCCTTGACTCACAATATCATAAAATCAAAGTTCTGTCCTGGAACTACTGCGCCACTATATCGACGTCAGCCACTGTACTTCAAAGTAATAAAAAAGTTTTTAAAAATACAGAGATGTTTCTTATTCATTCCCGTTCTCACAAAAATATTTTAATCAGCCATATTGCTGAAAGGCATTGTAAATTAAATGGATGATGTGTGTTTACCAATGTCACCTTCTATAGACAAAGCTGCTCCAATGTAGCGTTACTGAAATAAACCCTTATGGATTAAAATAAGTGCATGACTTAGCAATAAGGTTCTCTAGTTAAAACTGTTGTGAACCACATTTTGCCCCATGTCGCCCCTCCCTCATCATACTTGTGGTTCCTTTCCACTGAATCTGTCCCTGTAATCTGTGGGCCTGAAGGTCACTTCTTGCATTCAAGTGCCACCTAAAGGCCTACCAGTTCAGCCACAGGGATTTGTGTGGACAACTTGCTGAAGGCTCAGCAGGCCTCTCCATCTTGAGGCCCGGCAAACTCAGTATTTTGTATATCTAATGAAAACATGTCCGTTTTCAAAAATGTGCTATTACTTACGTACATTATGCCACTAGTAACAGCACAATGTATTGCCTTCTGTACATAAACAAGTCATACAACTTTAACAGACTTTTTGTAACTTATATTGTAAAACTACTCCGCAAGCTACAACTTACTACAAAAACAGCTTATTATTCACATAGGCGAAACCTAATGCATTTACCAATGCTTGTTAGCAGTTGATTTCAGAGAAGCGAGGCAGAGCAGTCCAAGCCTTATCCAGGGGAGGTGCTGTGGGCTACATACATCAAACTTAGAAATGCAAGAAGGAACACTTAAATTGCTGTTCAATCAGTGCATTTTCTTTTAAAAAACGAAAAATACTCAATCACACATAAAACTAAATACCATGCATAATGTAACTAATACATACAGACTGGCAAATGGAAATGCCTGTTGGAACACCCTCAAAAAAAGCCTCGCAACCAACAGGGGAAATATAAAAAGAAAGGTCACATGGGTCGAGTAAACCCCTGAATGTACCCTGGACCTCTTATGCTGGAGACACCTCTAATGGTCTGTGCACCAGAAAGCCCGAACCCCTTAAAGCATAATCCCCTCTATGTTCCTAGCACAACATATGAGCAGTGCATTCATTAAAGGTCAACCCTGCTGGCTTTGTCAGGATCTCTGCACATGAGTCAATATAAGAACACAAGATTTCCACGTCCATGAAATAGTTCGACATAAAACAGTTCAGATGTTATTAGAAATATGCACTGAGCAGCGATATGCATTGACATTTGTTTTCAGATACTGCAGCAATAATACATTAAAACAGAGAATGTCTCATGTATGAGTCTTCTTTCTACTGTGAACACAGTTTGCTTAGTAACTTCAGAGGGCCTAACAACAATGATCATGCACACACCAGAGTCTCTTGAAAAAGGCCCCTGCCCCAGCAGTGCTTGCAATTGTGTCAAATCTCTCCCAGGGTCATAGCTTCTTTCACCCAGAAGGCTTAGGGTGACCAGACAAAAGTGAAAGAGGAGCTCTTGTGGGGCCTGCTCTTCTCTTACCAGCCTTGTAGTGCCAACCCTACACCATGGTGGTGACCCTGCTCCTCCTGGGGAACCACTTGATAAATATGCGGGCCCACCTGGCTTTCTGGGGCACTCCACTGCCACGAGGATGTTGTCTTTGATCGGGTCTGTTTGCTTCATTCTTGAGCGGGGAAGGCCAATGCCACAGGCCCTGGAAACAATGTTGTTTGGAATCCAAGGATACAAGTCTAGAGTGATAGAGCGAAATGTTCTTGTGAATTGTAGGGGTGCATCATAATCACTGATAGGCCGCACCCATATGTATTCAGACATATATTCGTTTATATTCCATTGTATACTCATGCATGTTTAGTAAAGGATGAATAGTTCACTGAGACAAAGTGAACTCAGCAGTATAATGGTGTTAGGATAATGATGTAATGTAATGCTTTTTGAATTGTGTGAACATAATGCATAGAGGAACTAGTTCGTGTATGTAATGTAATTGCAGTAGTTTAAACGTGCACCATATTAAAGTTGCATATGAAATTCATTGTTTGCATAAAGAATCGTAATGAATATGCTTATAGGGAAAAGTAAGATGTGTGTTTAAGAGTTATATGTAAGGGCCTGACTACATATATGCTTAAGGAAGGCCTGGTATATTCTTATGTTAGCTTATAATGTAGGCCGAAAAGGGTTTCTCTTGGAAAGGCTCTCTGGGCACAAACGGTAGATTTAATTAGCACAGTAGAAGGTTTCTGTTGACCGTATCTTTTGTTGCAGGTGCAAGGACACATGTCTCGTTAGTAAAGACTAACTCTTTGTTTTCAAAAGTTAGAAAGATGGGAGGCATGGTACGGGGAGTGCAATGGAATTTAGGGATGATACTTTCAGAGAGAAGGCGCCTGGGACTCAAGGTCAACGAAACCGTCCAGGATGAAGTCACCGTTTCAATGGAAAAGCACAAGAAAGAAGACCTGGCCAAGAGGGCGTAAACAAGGCGTGTACCTTTGTAGTATGGTTTTTGTATTAGGGATAGTGCCCTGAGGGAGGAGGCCAGAGAAGCGGTAGGGGAGACCTGAGAGAAGGACAGAGCTGAGCTTAGGTATATGGTGATTGCACTTCTTAGGAAGTCTTCACAGCTGACACCTTTTATTCTTTCTTGCCTAGGAAAATCGTTATGCAGGGATGTCACTTAGCATTAGTGTAGGGACAGCAATTGATTTTAAGCTTGTTTAGGCCCATGAAGAGCAACTTAGAAATAGGAGCAATCATAGTCTGGTTGGTCCTCCTAGAACTGTCTATTCTTCTTATCCTGAGTCGGATGAGACTCCTGCGTAGATTATTATTTGTATTAGTGCCCATCTATTTCTTTAACCTCGTGTTGAGGTGCCTGCACGTTCAGTTATTTTTGGCGATAATAAATTCTCAAACTTGAATTCGGAGTCAGTGGTCCTTTCAGACAAAATGAATGCTGATATCTAACCTGATGAGATTCTCTCCTTTACACTATTCAACAGGTAAAAAGATCTTGGCGGCCAGAAGGTTCTTATAGATAATTAGATAAGAATCGGCGTTATCAGTTGGTAGCAGAGTAGGATGGTTACCTTTGATGGTAAGGGGAGATCTAGAGCAAGATAGGAGACTAAGTTGCCCCATAGAGCCCGAGTGACGCAGATCCAGAGAACCGCGAGAAAAGGATGTCGGAGGTCGTGGAAAACTGACGGAGAGTGACGGTGCGGCGGAAGTAGCAGTTCGTAGTAGAGTGAGTATGAAAAGAGTGATGGTTGATAGATTGCGGTGTTATATTGTTGTGTGATGTCTTGCGGAGTTGGAACAAAAAGTTGAGTGATTGAGAAACGGACCGTGAGCGCGCGCGGGACCGGGAGATTTATTGTGGTGTAGAATACACCCAGAGTTGAGAACGTTGACCAGAGTTGTGGGGGTCACGAGACGTCATTGACAGACCCACAGAAGATAGGGACACATGTGTGAGTGTGTGAATAACCAACGCAGGTCGTAGGTTATTGTGTGCAGAACATCGAGTGATTGAATCCTATCGAGTGTATTAGAGGCGATTGTCCGGTCGTTCGTGGACAGACGGTTGCCAGATTGAGGTCAACAAGCTCAAGAGACTGATCGGTCATTGGTAAGACTGACGGTCAGAGAGGTAATTGTTCGGTAGGACGGACATTATTTCAGAGTATAATTGGGACGAATGCGAGTGAGAACAAGAAAATTAGAAAGGAGGGGAACTGCTGCGAGCGGAGGAAAAGTGACGTCAGACAAGAGCCGCGCTGCAATAGGCCGGTTGGTGTGAACCGCGCTGGTATTGGTGGATTGGAATCAGGAAGTAAAAGCGGACATTTTGAGTGCAAATACAAAGTTGATTCATCATGAAATGTTTTAAAGCTTTAAGGGAACTTTGCAGAGGTGATAGACATGTGGTTGTTCGGGAGGGAGAGGAAGCTCCTCCCGAGGACACACCAGCACATTATATGGCGAAGAATGTAGGGTTGCATACTATAATTTGGCTCGAGAATTGGCATAAAATGACAGAAACAGAAGGAGATTTGTCGTTCCCTCGATATGGTACTTTCAGGTTAGAGGTGCTGTACCAGCTCAAGAGTGTAATGGCTTCATTACGACCACTACCTAGACCAACACAGTTTGAGGCACTACATGCGTGGATAAGGGCAGCGTATGATAGGAAGAAGGACAGATGCCAGGAAAGGGTGAAGAAATCGGTCAGGGCATTTCAAGGTGCAAAATGGGATGCCTTGGAGAAAAGGTGGAGAGCAGACACGATCGAAGGAGATAAGTTGTACCCATTGTTAATACAAAATGGGAAGATAACAAGAGTCGATGAGGACGATAGTGATTTAGATGACAGTCTGTTGGATAGGATGTTGGCGGAGAGGCCACCACCATTTAATCCAGATTCAGAAGAGGGAAAGACAACCCCAGCAGTGGCAATAGTTGATGAAAGCCAGAACCAGACTAGCATGAGAGTAGTGGGAAGAATTTCCACAGGAACGGAGGGGGCTACGGCGTCTATGATAACACAGCCTCCTGCGGGGAACACAAGATTACCGGACTCCTTGACAGTACCGGTTACCATTGGCCCTATAGTACCGGTATATGACCCAGACCGAGTGAGAGAAGGGAGCTCCGTGCCGATGAGAAGGGAAGAAGGAAACAGTGAGAGTGGGAATGGGTTTGGAGCAAGGGTGGTTCATTTCCCAAGACCAATAGACACAAGTACGCCGTTACCGGCTACTGCGGACTCTTCATGTGGGCGAGAAGAGGAGAGACCGGAAAGACCGAGGTCTTTACGGGAATCTAAGTCAGCTTTGAGGGAGTGGACACCAACAGTAACGAACCAAGAGGATAGGATGCAAAGAGATAGGGCACAAAATGTCTCGGAAGACAGACCAGGTTCCAGGAATATGGAAGGGAATAGGTCACAAGGACAGAATAGTGACTGTGATGAGCGGGACGGCTCAGGTTGTCGAGATGTACTGAGGAGTGCAGTACAGGCAAGGTTGCTAGACGTAGTGAGGCTGAAAGCAGAGGTAGACGAAATGATCAGTGGGGGTCTGCCTTTAGAAAGGATAGAAATCTATGGATCAGATGAGCTGCTGTTTGTAGCAAAAGATGTGACTCGAAAAGCTAGAATGGCACATGATAGATTGAGGGATTTGGCCAAAAGATATGAGGTGGACCTGAATAAAACTAAAGCGTTACAGGGACCACATAGATTGCATTACAGTGATCAGGAGTTGGAGGAGAAAAGAATCACAGGGTTGAAGACGCACACCAGAGACCTGATCATAGGAATGAGAATATGGATTTTGTTGGACAAATGGGAAGAAAGGTGGTCCAAAAAGAAACCAGTAAAGAGAGCAGAAGGGGAAACGCCGCCGCCAGGAGGGGGGGCGACGGGTGTAGGAAATTTTCCTTTACGAGAAGTACAGAATGGAGGGTACGTGCATGTACCGTGGAATAGAGGTGATTTGGCTGCATTTACAAATGATTTTCCTCGGCTGAGGGAAAAACCGGTGGAGTGGTACAAGCAGGTAGAGCGGTTTGTGAAAATTTCAAAAGTATTGTGGATTGATTTGAACACTTTGTTTGACATAGTAGTACCAGGAGATTTGTGGACAGCATGTAAAGTCGCTATTGAGTGGCCGACTTCGGAACCGAAAAGAGAGGCGGTTACAAATGGTCCATCACCTGATGTCATGAAAAAGTATGAGCAGGTGATTACATGGTTGAAGTCGAAGATTTCACCTCAGGATATAGATTGGGTTAAGATAGATCGGACTGTACAGGAACCCAAGGAAACGGTGCATGAATACTATGAAAGACTTCTGCAAGTTTTTAAACAGTATAGTGGGTTAGATGTTTTGGACCCTAAGGATATGGGACAGTTTGTCTCAAAGTTTGTAACGGGTCTGAGAGGGGAAATCAGCCTCATGATACAGCACCATTTGATCTGCTGGCAGAACAAGCCACTAGATGAAATTTTGCGGTACGCGAGGTACTGTAGTGATGAGGTGGATTCAAAACATCGAAAGCTAAAAGACAAATTGATGCTTGTCCAGATGCAGACAGCACAGAGTCAGCCTAGTGGAGGGACCCTGGGGAGAAAGCAAGGAAATTTCCAGGGAAACCAGAATGGGCAGGTACAGGGAAAGGGAAAACCAGTAGACCCCAAGACAGGAGTGGACGTGGCTACACTAAAGAAGACCACTGCGTGTCATCTTTGTCGCCAGGTCGGACATTGGAAACGCGAGTGTCCTTTGAACCCAGCTAATCAGGTACAGGAAGAGGAAGAGGGGGCTCAGGCACCCGCGCAAGAGGTGGTTAACACAATAACGAGACCTAGAACGATGAAAGGGGGGTTTACAATTCTCATGCTCAGATTCCCCAAGCTCCAAAGTTTTCACAAGGAACACGAACGTACCAACAGATGCCCCTGTTCGAACGCTATGCTGAGGATAGCTTAGACCCTTTATCCTGACGGTGCCTGAGGGGGAGGAAGACTGCACACTTGGAGCGGTCTTGGAGGTAGACCAGAGAGGACCTTTTGTAGAGGCAGAGATTGAGGGCAATCCTGCAACACTTTTGGTTGATACTGGAGCTACCCGGTCTACTGTAAGATCTGCAGTAGTCCCTAACCTACCCCTCTCGGGACAATCAATCCAGGTTGTCGGAGTAGCGAACAAGAAGATGAGCAGCCCATTGACAGAACCGATCTTAGTAAAGATAGGTACTTTCCAAACTAGACATCAGTTTGTAGTGTGTGATACGAGTCCAGTTTGTCTTTTGGGAAGAGATCTGTTGTGCAAGTTGAACTGCACGATTTATTGTACACCACGAGGAGTGGAGGTCCAGACGAGAGATGATGATGCTGACTTTAAGATGGCCAATCAGCATCTGTGTATAGATCTGTACCCAATGGTGACTGTGGAAGAACTTCCACCTGATCTGAGAGACGCAGTGTCGCCTGTGGTGTGGGATTTCGCAGGAGACGAAATAGGTTTAATCAGAGGGGTTGAACCAGTGCGGATTGAGGTGAAACAGAATGTTGATTTCCCCAGAACACCTCAATACAATTTATCGATAGAAACGATTGCAGGAATAAAACCTGTGATCGAGACTTTCATTGAGAAGGGTATTTTGAAGGAGATCAGAGGTAGTCCCTGTAATTCGCCCATAATGGGACTACAGAAACCGAGCGGGAAATACAGGATCGTGCAAGACCTGCGAAAGGTCAACATGATAGTTGTCCCTTGTTGTCCAGTGGTACCGAATCCTTCAGTAATACTGTTCCAGATCCCATGTGAAGCCGAGTGGTTTACGGTTATCGATTTGTGTCAAGCCTTCTTTTCGATACCGCTCCACGAGGAAAGCCAATTTCTTTTTGCGTTCAGGCTAGAGAATCGCGTGTTAACATGGTGTCGTATCCCTCAAGGGTATACGGAAAGTCCATCGATCTTTAACCAGATCCTGAAGAAGAACCTTGAGAGTCTTGTGTTGCCGCAGAACTCAGTTCTCGTGCAGTACATAGATGACTTGCTCATTGCCTCAGAAACAGAAGATGCTTGCAGAATTGACACAGTAGCCTTGTTGAACCACTTAGCAGAGAATGGACATAAGGTGTCCCCGAACAAGCTGCAGTACTGTTTGAATGAGGTACAGTACTTGGGACACAGATTAGAAAAAGGCAAGAGGAAGGTGTCACCAGATCGAATTGAGGCAATAATGAGCATGGCGGTACCCACTACACAGAGGGAAGTTAGGATGTTTCTGGGAATGGTTGGCTATTGTCGACAGTGGATTCCTAGTTTCTCCTTGAGAGCAAAGCCTCTGCAGAGGCTTACACACAAGGATGTGAGTGATCCGGTACCATGGGACGAGGAGTGCTTGATGTCATTCCTGCAGTTGAGAGATGATTTGTGCAGGGCTCCCGCACTGGGAATGCCTGATTACAACAAGGCCTTTTCATTGTTTTGTTACGAGAGAGGAGGATGTGCATTAGCAGTGTTAGCTCAGAACCATGGAGGTGTCCGTAGACCAGTTGCCTATTTTTCAGCTACTTTAGATCCAGTAGCTTCTGCGTTGCCCGGATGTCTAAGATCCGTTGCTGCAACAGGTGTCAGCATTGAAAGATGTGAAAGCATTGTAATGGGACATCCATTGACTGTACATGTACCACATTCGGTTGAGTTATTAATGACCAGGACCAAGACCCAGCACCTAACGAACAATAGGTTAACAAGGTACGAGCAAGTCATACTTGCCGCAGAGAATGTGACTCTGAAAAGGTGCTCCATCTTGAACCCTGCGACATTGATGCCTATACCGAACACAGATGATGAAGATTGTGAGGACCATGACTGTCTCGATGTGACCGAACTTTGCACCAAACCGAGACCTGACATTGTCGATGAGCCATTGGATGACCCAGATGAAATTTTCTTTGTCGATGGTTCATGCTTAAGAGACAGTGTGGGGCAATTGAGAGCAGCGTTTGCTGTATGTACCATTTCAGGAGTGGTCGACGCTGCTTGCCTAGAAGAAGTACGCTCCGCGCAGGTAGCCGAGATCATTGCCTTGACCCGTGCCTGTTTGGCCGCTGATCGAATTCGAATAACGATTTACACAGACAGCCAATACGGCTTTGGCGTGGTGCATGACTTCGGGCAGTTATGGTCTCAGAGGGGATTTTTGACATCATCTGGCTCACCCATTCGTAATGGAGAATATGTAAGACAATTGTTAGAAGCATTACAGCATCCGAAAGAAATTGCTGTTGTAAAGTGTTCAGCCCATGGGAAGGGGGAGGACTTTGTATCCTTGGGTAATAACTACGCAGATGAGGTAGCCCGCTTCTGTGCAGAACAAGGATGCATATACACAGGCAGGGAGATAGAAGAGAGCCAAGAGGGAACAGATCTCAGCATAATGTTGGCCATGGCAGACACTTGGGAAGAGCTTAAGAGATTGCAAGATGAAGTCTCAACCAAGGAAAGAGAGGGCTGGATCAAGGCTGGGTGCGAGAGAGGAGAAGTGGATGTGTGGGTATCAACCGATGGGAGAGCTGTGTTGCCGGAAGAATTGCTGAGTCCGATGGCAAGATTGATACATGGTCAGGCACACCTGGGTAGAGACGCAATGATGAGAGTGTTCAGACAGACGTGGTATAACCCACGGTTCCGAGCAATGGCTGAGACGGTATGTCAGAGGTGTGTTACATGTCAACAGATGAATGCTGGAAAGAAAACTGTAGTTACACTGAGTCATATTGGAAGGTCAGGAGGGCCCTTCAATAGACTACAGCTGGATTTCGTGGAGATGCCTAGGTGCAATGGTTTGAGGTACATTCTAGTGATAGTATGTATATTCTCACGGTGGGTGGAGGCATACCCCACACGCAGGTGTGACACTCTGACAGTGGCTAAATTACTGTTGAGGGAGCTCATCCCTAGATTCGGGATCCCGACCTCTTTGGAATCAGATAGAGGTGGGCACTTCCATAGCGAAATCATGAAGTTACTTTGTGCAGCATTGAACATTGACCAGAGACTCCACTGTAGCTACAGACCAGAGGCTTCTGGGATGGTGGAACAAGTTAATGGAACGTTGAAGGCCCGGATGGCAAAAATGTGTTCTTCAACATCCCTGAAATGGCCCGACGCCTTGCCACTGGTGCTCATGAGCATGCGAAGTGTCCCAGACAGAAAGACCGGGTTGTCCCCCATGAAATAATAATGGGGAGGGCAATGAGACTGCCAGCAGTACCAGCTACAGCCTTGATAAGCATCACTGATGATTTGATTCTCGATTACTGTAAAGGACTCTCTGATGTGGTCCGTTCTGTATCCCAGCAGGTGCAAGCAGCTGTGGTTCCAGCCTCGAGTGATCTGTGCCACGACTTGTGTCCCGGTGACTGGGTGCTCGTCCGGAAGCACGTGAGGAAGAGTTGTTTGGATGCTCGTTGGCGTGGCCCGTACCAGGTGATACTTATCACGAACACAGCAGTAAAGTGTGGAGGATTGCCGAACTGGGTGCATGCTTCCCATACCCGCAGAGTTCCAGCACCCTTGGAAGAAACAGCTCCTCTCGCAAATGAAAATCCAGCTGATGTGGCAGGGCCACATGAGAGGACAAGCCAAGCTGTAAGGGTCGCTGACACAGCTGGTGGTGCACTAGAGCAAGCTGAAGGGGTTTCCACAGTTCGAACCCTGATTCAGGCACTGAAGAAAGAGAAGGTGCAGTGGGCGGAGAAGAGTCAAATGCAGCAGAAAGAGGAAGTAGTGCACTGGGCATAGAAGGAGAAGGCAGACGAACGAACAGGAGTGCTGAAAGTTGGCCTGAAAGACAGAGGCGACTGAACCTGAGGTTAGCACCTGAGAGAGACCTTGCTCCAGTGTCCGAAGTATCTGAAACCGAAGCAAGCGACGAAGACCAAGCACAAGACAGTCGGCGAAGGTCCAAGAGAACAAGAGTGCCTTGTCGCAGATACTCTACCCCTGAGTGGACTTACACTGTGTTTGATGCAGGGGGTGGTGAATACAGGGAGACTGAGGTCAGTGGAAGTTTTCAGTCGGAGCCCGAAACTGGTGGTGAAGGTGGTGCTGCGGATGCCAGGGTTCGAGATAGACGGAACACTGACACTCACGATTCCGAATCCCCCACTTCTGAGTGAAGTCCGAAAATTGCTTTTGCATCGGGTCGAATTCCCGCCTTTCGGAGCTGAGCCGTTTTCACACGAAGTGCTGCTTTTGCGTCTTGAACTTTTGTATCACGTTCTGGTTGTGCTCAATGAGGATCTCATTATGGATCAGTAATGAACTGTAAATAAAAGTCTAAAAGAAGAAGATAACCTAGGTCCGAGTGGAAGAAGAATAAACTTAGGGACTTTCCACAAGAAGAGGGACGAAAACTAGGGAAGTCTTTTTCTGGACTGTGTAAATAAGTTGTGATCGGAAAGGGAAAGCCCGGAGATTTCATGGTTGCTTGAGCTGGTTGAGCAAGTCACAAATAAAGGACAGAGACTTTTCTGAGTTCTTTGCGATAACCAAGACTTTTTGAGAACTTTCGAAATCATGGAGCCGGGAAATCCCAATCGTAGAGCAAAGTGGATTATAGGCATTCTTATAAGTAGTGTGATAATTTCAATAATCATAGTAGTTGTAGTCTCATATACTGGTTCGCATGAGCCAGAAGTAGAGGCAGTGACAGGGACACCCACACCTATCACACCTAGTCAGAAGGGGGTAGACAGGGCAGCTGATAGAGCTATGATATTAGAAGAAAGTCGTAGATTACATGTAGATTTGTCTAAGGGTGATTTTAAGCTTAATGCGTATGCTAAGTTGTTGTATGAGTATGTTGACGTGATGGATGCGAAAGATTGTTATGTGTGTATGCAGTTGCCTACTTCGGTGGATGAAGGTATTAGATATCATCATCTTCCACTGACTTATGGTATTTCTTGTAGTCTTTTGCTTAGTTTGTTTTATGAGAGAGATCAGTTCGAGTATTTCTTTTCCAATTTCGACGCAGTGCTTCCTGAAGTCCCAGCTTACAAGCATTTGAATAAGTATGACTATTATAAGACTGAGGACAGATTGAGGAAGTACTTCATACCGAGTTTGGAATTGGATACAGCATTCGCACACAGACACAATCTGACTTGCTTGATGTCGGATGTAGAGAGAAAGTTTGTAGATCAGGTTGAAGATAGGTATAGAAAGCTGACTGAATCCCGAGACTTAGGGCATCACAGGACAGATTGGACGGAGGAAGAACGGTTGCATAAGACCAAGGGAAGCTATGGTCCTATAGCGTTGGATAAGGAGCAGAGGGGTAAGTTGTGTATAAGGCGTTATCAGACTTACTACGAAAAGGTTCCAGTAGGACAGAGTACTTGTGATCACGTTTTCACCATGGCAGATGAGGCAAAAGATTTTCTCCAAGGTCCTGTACAAGTGATACCTACGGTGTATTATGTATGTGGGAAGAATGCTTATGTGAGGTTGCCTGCAAATTGGTATGGAACATGTTATTTGTCAATAATATTTCCAAAGATTTACCATACAGAAGACTTAAATCTTCTGGAGGGTGGAGAGCATTCAAGAACGAGAAGAGCTGCAAGTGCAGGAATCGTTGTGGGGGATATCTTTGGAGCTATGATACCTAGTCTAGGAGTAGTCTTGAATGATGTGAAGATCCGGAGGTTAGCGACTGTGGTGGATGAATTTTCGATGAACACAGCAAAATCGTTGGTGTTGGTGGAAGGAGAGATGTTGTCGATAAGGGGTATGGTTTTGCAGAATCGCCTTGCTTTGGATGTCCTATTGGCAAAAGAGGGCGGAGTCTGTAAAATGCTGAAGGTTCAAGAGTGCTGCACTTATATACCAGACCGTAGCAAGGATCTGGAGAAATATATAAGTAACATCACTATGATCCACACAAAGATAGCGGATTTGACCGAAGAAGGGGCCTGGGAAAAGGTCGGAAAGGGTTTTGGTCAAGTGGGAGGTTGGTTTGCGAACCTAGGAAAGGGATTCCTTGGGTACTTCCTGAGACCACTCCTTATTTTGGTGGTTTGTGTGGCTGGCTTGTGGATTATGATCAAGGCCTACAAGTGGTATCGAGCAGGCAGAGTCAAGAGAGCTTTGAGGGAAAATGACATGAGATTGGCAAGACTGCAGGACAATCAGTATAAAAGGCTCAAGAGCATGGAAAACTTCAGATCAGGGAAGATGGGAACAAGTTCTGTTTAGGTCGGTTCCTTCTCCGAGGGAGTAGAATGAGATGTGATGACAGAGCGAAATGTTCTTGTGAATTGTAGGGGTGCATCATAATCACTGATAGGCCGCACCCATATGTATTCAGACATATATTCGTTTATATTCCATTGTATACTCATGCATGTTTAGTAAAGGATGAATAGTTCACTGAGACAAAGTGAACTCAGCAGTATAATGGTGTTAGGATAATGATGTAATGTAATGCTTTTTGAATTGTGTGAACATAATGCATAGAGGAACTAGTTCGTGTATGTAATGTAATTGCAGTAGTTTAAACGTGCACCATATTAAAGTTGCATATGAAATTCATTGTTTGCATAAAGAATCGTAATGAATATGCTTATAGGGAAAAGTAAGATGTGTGTTTAAGAGTTATATGTAAGGGCCTGACTACATATATGCTTAAGGAAGGCCTGGTATATTCTTATGTTAGCTTATAATGTAGGCCGAAAAGGGTTTCTCTTGGAAAGGCTCTCTGGGCACAAACGGTAGATTTAATTAGCACAGTAGAAGGTTTCTGTTGACCGTATCTTTTGTTGCAGGTGCAAGGACACATGTCTCGTTAGTAAAGACTAACTCTTTGTTTTCAAAAGTTAGAAAGATGGGAGGCATGGTACGGGGAGTGCAATGGAATTTAGGGATGATACTTTCAGAGAGAAGGCGCCTGGGACTCAAGGTCAACGAAACCGTCCAGGATGAAGTCACCGTTTCAATGGAAAAGCACAAGAAAGAAGACCTGGCCAAGAGGGCGTAAACAAGGCGTGTACCTTTGTAGTATGGTTTTTGTATTAGGGATAGTGCCCTGAGGGAGGAGGCCAGAGAAGCGGTAGGGGAGACCTGAGAGAAGGACAGAGCTGAGCTTAGGTATATGGTGATTGCACTTCTTAGGAAGTCTTCACAGCTGACACCTTTTATTCTTTCTTGCCTAGGAAAATCGTTATGCAGGGATGTCACTTAGCATTAGTGTAGGGACAGCAATTGATTTTAAGCTTGTTTAGGCCCATGAAGAGCAACTTAGAAATAGGAGCAATCATAGTCTGGTTGGTCCTCCTAGAACTGTCTATTCTTCTTATCCTGAGTCGGATGAGACTCCTGCGTAGATTATTATTTGTATTAGTGCCCATCTATTTCTTTAACCTCGTGTTGAGGTGCCTGCACGTTCAGTTATTTTTGGCGATAATAAATTCTCAAACTTGAATTCGGAGTCAGTGGTCCTTTCAGACAAAATGAATGCTGATATCTAACCTGATGAGATTCTCTCCTTTACACTATTCAACAGGTAAAAAGATCTTGGCGGCCAGAAGGTTCTTATAGATAATTAGATAAGAATCGGCGTTATCAGAGTGTCCACCCACTCTTGACAGGAGTGTGTCCATACAGTGGGTCCATCACCTTTCCTCTTCAGTGGCTCCTTCCTTGTGCAAGGATTTAAAAATGAAGGTGAAGAATTCTAGAAGATGGACGTCTCTGCCCAATTCAGTGATGCTACAGCTCTAGCCCTGCCAAATATTTCCTGGGCGCCGCCCATAAGCAGGCCCACCCCCTAAGCAACATCCTGGGCCTTTCCAAGATGGTAAAATCAAGTTCTGGGCTGCAACACCCTCTCCCTGTGGCTCAGCTCTGCCCCTAACTGAGGCCGCAAAACTGGTTCCTTCCCGCCTAGATTTCAAAGGGAACCTCTGGTGTGACTGGTGGCAGATTCTGCCTCTTACCCCTTTGTCTCTGGGAGAAGTCATTTGCAGGATTGTCAGGGAGTGTCATCGAATCATTCTATGCGGATTTCTCCTCCACTTCCTTCCTCTTCCATGAAAAGTCTAATCCCACACATATGGCCTGTCCTCCAGGAGAGGCTTCTGAACTCGCAGAGGAATTAATCTGGCCTAGAGGATATTTCAAAACCTCAATCTCATTAGGGCTGCCTCTGGGGAATATTGCAATACTGAACACGAAAAGCATAAATGAGACCACAAATGGCAACATTCATATTTTGTGTGTGCTCAGGGCCCTTTCAAAAATATGAAAAATATTGTGAATTATTTTTCTGTCGAGCCAATCCAAAATTATATTTTGTGTAGTTTTCACCCAAAGTGTAAATAAACTGAAACACTGCAGACGTAACCTTTTTTGGATGCCCAGTTAAATTATAAGGTCTGCACTGGCCGTGGCTAATTTATTCAGGGTGCCATATGTGACTGGCTACCTGTGTACAGAAACCAGGCTGAGTGACCCAGTAGTCACCCTCACTCAGCCAGCACACTTGTGCAAATTAATGTGCACATGGATTCACCTGTAAACAGCGCAGAGCCTCTAATACTAGCAGCAAATAATTTGGCGCTATGTTAAAAGGCGGGCAATGACGGGTGACATCCAGAACCATTTTAGCAGCAGCTTACAGGGAGAGAGGTTCCATTCTGCTGTCTGACGGCAGGGATTCAAAATATCAGATGGTCCAAAGTCAAAAACTCGGAAAGTATGAAGTGGGATTAAGCCCACATCCCCACACAAATGATGTTCCTGACTCCTCCATTTTGGCAAATGTTGTCCCAAATTCCTTCATTTACTATATTTTCTTTGCACGACAAGGGCATATTTGGAGGTGTATACTGTCTTGCAACCGCAAAAATAATTTACAGCTATTAGGGATTTAGGTGTTAGGCAATCCATAGGGATTGCACTGTCATTAAGGGTGGGCAGCAATATAATGAGGATGTGGCGTAGGGACCAGGGCTGCCGACTTTAAAGCTGGGGAACCATGTTTGAGTCTCGGCGTCGGCTCAACATCCTGTGCAAATCACTTAATCTCCCGGTGCCTACCGAAAATGAATGTGTCCTTGTGTAATGTTGCTGGTGCTCATGTAAAATGCTCCAATACCTTCGGGTCGAGTTTGCGCTACTTAAAACTGCAAATAAATTTTTAAAAAATGAAGAAAAAAAATTGAGGCAGAGGTAGATTGCAGGCATTTCAGGCAACTTGGAGTGAAAAAATGCAAAAAAAAAAGTGAAGTGTCTCTTCCAAAGCTACTGGCCGTATGCTTTCAGAGGATAAGGACCCCAAGCATGTGGAGGAGCTTTGATTGCAAGACACCGTAAAACAAAAATATTGATAATCGATATCGACAGTCAAAATGTAAAATGGCGCTACCCATGTGCAACCCAGGATCTGAGGCAGTCACATTAGAAAAGCGGTGTTGGCATGCACTTCACTGATCGAACCAAGCTTTTTCTTTACAATAAAGAACACATCAAAATCGGAATTAAATACAGAAACTGGAGACAACGCCAGAAGTGGGATGAGGATGACTACCTCCCCTGCTGAAATGACATAAAAACCAATGCCTTCTTGTGCGATTGCTAAGTTCCTTTCCATTCTCAATAAGCAGCAATCCTAAATTCTATATCTCTACATGCAAATACTGAGTATGAAGCAGGGGGGGGCAGAAATGTGATGGCAGCAGAATCCCTTTTGAGGGTGGGAGTGGAATTGAGCACCTCCAAACTAGATTTGTGTGCAGGGGAGCTGTTTCTCTATGGACAACAAAAATAATGTGCAATTGCGCATCAGCATTTGCGTCCCTCAATGCAGAATTGTACTTCACCTACTGTTGTATTCCTCTTAGGGTGTCCATAAACGGGCTTTCCAGTATCATGTCCTTATATAGGCACAATTCGCCCTGCCCTTATATAGGCATTAAACCGTGCGCTCCAAATACAGGCATGGTCTCCGACATCCGTCCACCCTACGTCACAACGAGCACATGAAGAACAGACCCTTAGGCTGCGGGAGTTTCCCTAGTCCAGGACTATTGATTTCTTCAAGGTCTCATATATTATGTATGAACCATTATTCCTTAGGGGTTCATTCATGACGTCTTTCGCTGTCCGACTCACGTCAATACTAAACATTCCTAGGTACTCTCAGGTATAAATATACCTTCCCTAGCCCTTGTAAACTAGAGGAGACCTCGACTTCAGAGGAGCCCGTTTCCCGGCCTGACGCACTGAGAAGACGCTGTCATCCCTGCACGCAGAGAGTCCAGCTTCCAGTGATCTGACTTCCCTTGCGGGGTGTTGGAGTTCGAGTCTGGCAAAGAGATTCCTACCTCTCTCATTCTTCAGGTATGGAGCTGATAAGAACCTAGAGGGACTCTTGGCATACTAGGCATACTAGGTTTAACATACTCTTAGTATACCATAGTAAGGAATACTTCACCTACTTCTTCCCTCGTCCTACACCTAGGTTAGGTTAGGCACATTGGGGTAGAACTAGCTTAGCAACGCATCGTATGAGTACTCGCATTTTTAGTCTGTGTTATTTATGTAACAGCATATGTACTAAAAGATAATGCTCTCGCAGTATTATTTATTTCTACTGCTCACACTGTACATTATTTATCTCGCATACTGTCTTGTGATCGTAACAGCACATTTTACTTACACCAGAAACAAGACTGTTCAATAAATCCTTTATTGAAACGCCCGTCTATTTCTTTCTGTGTAACTTGGAGAAAACTAAGCATGCACGACTGAGCTGAGTGAAATAGTTATCTATTGTTTCCACGACTCTGGGACACGTTCTGATTCTAAAGGGAAACCTAGTGGTCATGTTTTGCGGCTGCCAGAAACTACTCCCTTCTTGTTTGTCAAGGAGTTTCTAGTGGCCTCTGAGCTAGCTGGCACAAGTAATTAAGTTTAATATACTCGATAGGGACATACTGACCTTAGTCCTATGTCAAACCTATAGGATATATTATTCCAATGCACAGAGCCTATTAGGGAAATAGGAGCTACACTACACTACGATCCCACATTGTGGAAATGCTTGAACCTGAAACAATCATATGGAGTACATTTGGAGACGCCTGAAAAGGTTTGTGTGCTGTAATAGTATGTTCAAGCACAGGTTTAAATGTTCACACTTACTTTTACACTCTTTTTTGTAAATTGGGTCTTTGTCTTTTTTGTATAGATGGTCCATCTTCACTCAAGTGGACACATGGACACCAAGGATTGGGGAGAGGATGTGGCCTAAGGGCTAGGGCGCTTGACCTCAAATCCCGGGTAACCGGGTGCGAGTCTCGGCAAGGAGGCACAGCATCCTGTGATCCTGGGCAAATCACTTAATCTCCCGGTGCCTAACAAAATGAATTTGTCCTTGTAACGTAACTGGTGCTCGTGTAAAGCGCTCTGATACCTGCGGGTCAAGTTCGCGCTATATAAAACTCCGGGGGGAAAAAAGGATGGGAGTGGGCGGGACCTCAGGGGGTGGATCAGAAATAGGCCAGCCTTGAGAGGAGTTTGAATAGAAAGATGGGGAGGCAGAGGTTACTGCTGTAACGCAAAGGACACTGGGATAGGTGTTGCAGTAAAGCATCTTTCCAAAGCAGGAACTGAGTCACATTGTTGAAATATATTGGGGGATGAAACCTCAGTTTGATTTGATCAGGGATGATCGCCAGTCACAGACTGGTTTTATCTTATATAAACCCATGAATGACTAATTTCTGATTCATCTCTTTTGTCAGCTGGGACTGGAGGAACAACCCTTCTTTTTGATATAGGACTCTGCAGAGAATTGTGTCCACAGTTCTATGTAGAATTTCTGGACCTCAGCTAAGAAGGACTTAGAAAGATAGTGTCTGGCTGACCCGCAAGGATTTAGGGGACCAGTTTGTGTCTTGTAGAGCTTGTTTGCCCTGGGAAACTTCTTTCCTGGAGATGGGACGGACAGAAGGTCCTAAAGACAAAGGGCATCAGTGCCTAATTTCTAAAATAATAAGTGCTGATGCCCAAAGTTTCCCTCCCACCAGTGCTGCTGAAGTTTGAGGGTCTGAATACCAAGGCATCGATTCTTGAGTCCCCCTTATGTCTCTTTCATCCACGATTCAACGCTCCCTGTCCCTTTTTCTCATCTTTACAGGTTCTTTTTTATTTCTGATTTTTTCTTTTTTCACTGTTTATCCATCATTCCCTTCCTCCTCCTTTCTGAATTTCAAAGTCTTGTAGTGAATAAAAGTCTAATGGTGAAAATAAGTTCTGATCCCCAATGAGGTATGCTGGTGGGCCCACCTCAGGCTCAAATTAAGCCCTGGAAGCCATGTCCATCTGAAAGAAAACCAGTAGACTGATTGTAGGTGCACATTTCTTCCCACTCTTCCCATCCTCCATCAGCACTGGAAGTGACATCACTGGATTTCCCATCAATGGTCTGCACAGCAAGTGACATCACTTGCTGTACAGCAGACATGCCACTGGTGTGTCAAAGGCAAGCCAACTGTGCCCCTCCTGCAACCAGCCCCAGGACCCCTAGTCCTTCTCCCATCCACCTGAATCCCTGTTGTTACTTTACTGTGACCCTCTGTGCTTTAAACCCTGTTGTTTCTCCCAGCGCTGCAGCTGTGCCTCACCTCCCAACACTGAAGGTTCGTTCTCTTGCACCACCTGCTATTTCACATACACCCTCCAGCATCCACCTCACTCCCCCACGCACCTCATGCACACAACACACACAACCACACACACTTGGCCCACTACACCAAACCCCTGCCTGTCCTGCATACTCCTCAACACTTGCTTCCTCACTAAACAAGCCACAGACATTTGGGGTCTGCTACATGGCCACTCACTGGACCTGCTCTTTCCAACTAAAATCAGGTTGACTGACTGGCCCGCATCATCACCACAGCAACCCCCCTTCCAGATACAAGATTGCAAGACAGGGCAAGACAAACAGACCATTGCCCCATGCAACTTAAAACCACTGGTCCAAAAACAGCAGAACGACATGAGCCTGGACAGTGACATGGACCTGGACAGAGTCAAACTCAACTTTTCACCCAATGCCAAATGAATTGGATATTCCCTGGACACCATCCTCAAACTCAAGGAACACATTGCCGAGAAAGGAGAGAGTGTCTGGCATCATCTCTCTCTACTGATAAACGTAAAACCATCATTCCCATAAAGAAACTTCAGACCTGCTGGGCAAGCCCTTGTACTTTTGCATCTGGGTGATGGAAACACGCTTCTACATGACTTCCTATACCCCATAATGGCCCCCTTAAGGGCATCTTACATGTGCATCATGTCTCATCCAGGGCCTCAAGAAATATGGAACTCCACCACCCCTTTTCTCCGCTCAAACCATCTTCAAACCAGCTGTATCATATGCAAAGCAATAGTGACCAGTACCCCCTGACAGGCTCACCATCTACAGCCAAGACTGGCGGCAAAATGTACAATTGAAAAACAAACAAAGCAACAGGCCTTCTCCAACTATGCAGCCAAGATCTGAAACATCACAGAATCCATCAAGAGTGCAAAGTGAGCAAGGGACCTACGTCTGGCTGGACTGTTCCCATGAGGCACAGGGTCAGACTGATTTGCATATGGCCATGTCTGAACTGGGGTGGTGGAGTGAGCTAAAGAATGATGATGGATTAAACCCAGATCAGTTGACTGGGGGTGAGTGTTTGATTGGCTCAAACGTTCCGTCCATCATCCCCTTTTGTATCGCTTTGTTCGCCCTAAGTTGGCGGGGGTATGCCCAGACGTGGGTCCCTTGCTCACTTTGCCACTGGATTCAAGCAAGCCTGGCTGATGACGGCTGGAATGCCAGAAACCGGTCCTAGGATGCTTGTTTCCGGTCCAGGGAAGACATGGCTTGGCAGTTCGTGCTGGACTGTTCCCATGAGGCACAGGGTCAGACTGATTTGCATATGGCCATGTCTGAACTGGGGTGGTGGAGTGAGCTAAAGAATGATGATGGATTAAACCCAGATCAGTTGACTGGGGGTGAGTGTTTGATTGGCTCAAACGTTCCGTCCATCATCCCCTTTTGTATCGCTTTGTTCGCCCTAAGTTGGCGGGGGTATGCCCAGACGTGGGTCCCTTGCTCACTTTGCCACTGGATTCAAGCAAGCCTGGCTGATGACGGCTGGAATGCCAG
This sequence comes from Calotriton arnoldi, assembly GCA_963921515.1. Taxonomy (NCBI): domain Eukaryota; kingdom Metazoa; phylum Chordata; class Amphibia; order Caudata; family Salamandridae; genus Calotriton; species Calotriton arnoldi. Next base: position 204,449 of record CAWUFW010009938.1, read on the forward strand.
AAACCGGTCCTAGGATGCTTGTTTCCGGTCCAGGGAAGACATGGCTTGGCAGTTCGTGCTGGACTGTTCCCATGAGGCACAGGGTCAGACTGATTTGCATATGGCCATGTCTGAACTGGGGTGGTGGAGTGAGCTAAAGAATGATGATGGATTAAACCCAGATCAGTTGACTGGGGGTGAGTGTTTGATTGGCTCAAGCGTTCCGTCCATCATCCCCTTTTGTATCGCTTTGTTCGCCCTAAGTTGGCGGGGGTATGCCCGGACGTGGGTCCCTTGCTCACTTTGCCACTGGATTCAAGCAAGCCTGGCTGATGACGGCTGGAATGCCAGAAACCGGTCCTAGGATGCTTGTTTCCGGTCCAGGGAAGACATGGCTTGGCAGTTCGTGCTGGACTGTTCCCATGAGGCACAGGGTCAGACTGATTTGCATATGGCCATGTCTGAACTGGGGTGGTGGAGTGAGCTAAAGAATGATGATGGATTAAACCCAGATCAGTTGACTGGGGGTGAGTGTTTGATTGGCTCAAACGTTCCGTCCATCATCCCCTTTTGTATCGCTTTGTTCGCCCTAAGTTGGCGGGGGTATGCCCAGACGTGGGTCCCTTGCTCACTTTGCCACTGGATTCAAGCAAGCCTGGCTGATGACGGCTGGAATGCCAGAAACCGGTCCTAGGATGCTTGTTTCCGGTCCAGGGAAGACATGGCTTGGCAGTTCGTGCTGGACTGTTCCCATGAGGCACAGGGTCAGACTGATTTGCATATGGCCATGTCTGAACTGGGGTGGTGGAGTGAGCTAAAGAATGATGATGGATTAAACCCAGATCAGTTGACTGGGGGTGAGTGTTTGATTGGCTCAAACGTTCCGTCCATCATCCCCTTTTGTATCGCTAAAGAACACTACAGCTGGGTCCAAACTGGAATGGCATGGTGAGCAAAAAAACGATGGATTTAGGCCCAGATCTCTGTACTGGGGTGAATGTATGACATTGTTCTGCATTCTGTCCATCAATTGTTCTTTTTGCATTTGTCACCCCGAGTGGGACGGGTATGCCCAGACGTGGGTCCCGTGCTCTCCATGCCACTGGAGTCAAGCTATCCTGACTGATGAGGGGTGAAACCCCGAAACCGGTCCTAGGATGCTTTTTTCCAGTCCAGGGAGGACCTGGCCTGACAGTTCGGGCTGGACTGTTCCCATTGGGCGCAGGGTCAAGACTGATGGCTGGGTCCAAACTGGAATGGCATGGTGAGCAAAAAAATGATGGATTTAGGCCCAGATCTCTGTACTGGGGTGAATGTATGACATTGTTCTGCATTCTGTCCATCAATTGTTCTTTTTGTAAAGAACACTACAACATGACGCAGGGAACTGTCCACTTCTGCTCCGAAACACTTGTTGACCGTATCTTTGTCTTTGACACTGTATATCTCTCTACAACTTTTGGATAGGTTTGTGCTATGCAAATACTACATACATGCATTGGTTTCTGAGCAACTAGCTCTGAGGAGTTGGACACTATTTTATAAGATAATTGTTAGCAAGAACTTCACCTGAACCAGAATTGCTTTTACAATGTCACACTTTTCTAAAATAATTTTTCTCCAAAAACAAGTTTCCTGAGGGACACTGCTTTCTTGCATTGCCAAAAACGAATGCACTACTACCTTATTGTGGCTAATTTTGTGAACCGAATTCAACACATTCCTGTTTGATTTTGTCTCTGCCTTTTCTAAAACTGACTTTTACCAATAAGCATTACAGCATATTTTTCTATAACCTTTGATCACTATTTCATATTCCTTTCCTTGTTATGGTATTTTACTTATTAAGTTACCTGTTTAAAAACTGTGCTTTGGTCGTTGTTTGCAGTCAGCTAGCATACTTGTGACAACCTGCATATTCCAGCAGCAATCTGATGAGGCCCGGTGAGCTCCAGAGAGTCCAGTGGAAGCAGAGCGTTGGACCGGAGCCCAGAGAGTGAAGGTTTACTGTGAAGGACAGTCATTGTGTCTAAGAAGGCAGGTTTCATGGGTCTGCCTTATGTCATAGCAGTGTCTGACCTTCTCTTTGATGCCCTCCTTCATGTTCTAACTACTTCTGGAAGAGACTCAACACCAGGTCCAATGGTAAACTAGGGGGTCAAAAGAGCTGAGATCTCTGGTGGGTGCAGGGGGCAGAGTCTTTACGAGAACAGTGCAAGCCCTTGAAAAATGGTGGCTACAATATGACCTCATTCCCATAGAGTACATAATGTATGGGGGAGAGTATGTGGCCTAACGGCTAGAGCGGTCGACCTCAAATCTGGGTAACCGGGTTCGAGTCTCAGCAACGACACTCAACATCCTGTGATTCTGGGCAAATCACCTAATCTCCCCCTGCCTAAATTGAATGTGTCCTTATGTAACAACTGGTGCTCATGTAAATCGCTCTGATACCTTCGGGTCAAGTACGCCCTATATAAAACTCTGTGGAAATAAAAGGGGGGGGGGGACACTTTCAGCAGTGCCTGCACGTTGTTACCTGCTTTTGAACCACAACAACGTGCAGGCGGGGATGGGATTAGGCTCTCTTATTTCTGACTCCTGCTGGGCCCATAACAAAGGCCGAATTTAAGGGGTCATTTGTTTGAGTCTCCTGGCCAGCAGCAGTCAGGAGCCTCACACCTAGAAGCAAATGCAGCACAGGGGAAACAAAGGCTCACACCTTGATAGCACTTCACACATACTTAAGAGAGGCAGCTTTTCACTTTGTTCAGGCTCTGTTTAGGAGATATGCATGCACTGTAAGAACGTCAGATGTGTTGATCTTTCCCATTATTTGCACAAAAAATAGCATTTATATAGCACTTACTACCACTGAGGAGGCGCTGTAATAATTTAAATATCACTATTTCTTTTAAAGCCCTATGGCTAGAGGAAGCTTTACGCTGACAAAAGGCAACATTGTTTTATGTGTAGGTACAAAAGTGTGAATCTTCTGCCTAAATCAGGAGGGTTTGCAAGTATACTCGAAATGTGCTCAAATGTACTCATGATACACCTGCTAAACATATATATGAGGGCTTAAGATCTGATGTCACTTCTTGTGATGCCATTTCCTGTGGTGTCATGTGCTGTGATGTCACGCGCCGCGATGTCACGCGCCTCACGCGCTGCGATGTCACGCGCCGTGATATCACGCGCTGTGATGCCACTTGCATACTGATTAACTAGGTTAGGCCCCCCACTTCTTTTTTTCGGACTTGTGCCCTGTACTTCTTACCAGAAGTAGCCTTTGCTCATGCGACAGAGGAAGTCAGGTACCCCATTTCCTGCCCACTGTTTCCTGTCCGTGCCCATTGCTTCCAGCTCCGCATTCTACCCACTACTTCCGGTTGCCTCTCTCGCCCAGTAGGGGAAGCGTCCAGCCACAAACATCCCTGAGAAGTGCCCCATCCTAGTAACGGTGTTGTCACTCAACACTGGATGCTACAAGCATCAATCCTGTTTTTTTGATTGATTTGAATATTACACATGGTTTATCAGACCAAAGGAGTGATATAAAACAGATGGACCTAAACAGAGCTGCCCTTGAGCCTCAGGCCTTTGTCGTTTCCATGTGTCTGACACTCTGAGGACACTTAAAGGGGTCACTCAGTTTCCACAGCCAATGTGGTCTTTGTTGATCAGGCACAGGTAGGCTTGCAAAGCCAAACGGGTGCTAGTGCTGAACACTGGAACATGAATGTATTTCTGACAAAACAAATGCAATTGTATTCAGGGGGAGAAAAGTTATAATGTCTGCGGCTGAACATTACAAAGTTCGAAATTGCCAGACAAAATACATATTGTCCTGTTGTTTTTCCCAGAGAGTTAGCAGAGGCACTAGTGGCCCAGAAGTAACTTTCATGACTGGGCGGCGACTTGTTACCATCTAAGGAGGTTTACCAGGCATTGGGGAGTTCCTGCATAATGGCAGTAGCGCCAGGTTTGTTCTGCGGCTTTTCTGTGGGACGAATGAGGCTACTTCACTTTAATATACCCGAAGGCTTGTGCTGGGAGCGGGGCCTCTTGCCTGCCCCAGGCCTAGGTAAACAGTCCGAGCAGAGCTACCTCGTTAACTACTATTGGCTGAAATGGCAAATGTTGCATTTATACGGGCTCTGAAACTTCATGAAATTGAGCTGAGAGCTGTATAATTTAGTGAATTACAATGTGCAGAAAATGTGATAGTTCAAATGTAAAAGTCATATCTGTACCCATGAAGAAATCTGGAGAAGGTGGCTATTTTTCGAATACTTTTAAGCTGAAAAATACTTTTGTGTTAATATTAACCTGTTTTACATAGCGCTTTGTACAGCACTTCTGCAGTTTCTAAGTGCTGTAAAGAACAGGTGTTACCATTACACAGTTGCATGGTACTCATCTCAACGAGGTGCGGAAGGGTTGAGGCTTCTCATTATATGAACGCATGACCTGCAGATACTGCACGTCTCAGCGGCTGAGCGTTAAACTCAGCGAACCATCATACCGATGTTGTTAGGTTTAGAGCGGATTGCCACTGTGTGTTATCTGCAAAATGACTCACAATGACTGAATGCATGAGGCGCTCTTAAGTGCTAAATCACGTGTTAATACCAGGCTTGCTTCAGTGCAAGGGTTTTAGAAGATTCGGGCAAAATTCCATTTTACCTTTAGGTGTTCCCCTCCCTTGGCAACAATGCCATTTTTGTGGCTGTTTGTTGTAATCTTGCGACCTCTTGTTTATTAAAATCTGTTCAACAACATGCACCATGTATCGGAAGTCACACCAAACTTTTTGATCGTTGATGACTTCACAGGGTTGACCTTTGCCCTTCTGCCAGTAGCCTCCGATATATTCTGAGCCCAGGGAGGCCATAGGAGAAGTCAGGATAGCTGCTGCTGGCTGTCACTGGTGTCTCTGCCCTTGTGTTGGGGTCAGAAGGCAACTTTACGCAGCTCCTTCCCTGATGTACCACCAGCCCTGGGCCTGCCCAGCGACTGGCACAATCGGAACTTGTACATCGGGAGAGCGCTGTCAAATGAACCCAAAATGATAAATGAAGCTGTCAGTGACAGCTGAGAGAAATGAAACATGCAGTAACTGACCTTTTGTAGTGACGTGGCATGTCCGGTGGATAGTGACGTGTGCATCTGTAAAACTAACCATCTTCTTGAATGGCTCCAGACTCTTGTATGAAGACCCTGTCCTCAAACTCATTTCTGTTTACATGTTTGCAACATAACCCTCAGAAAAGAAACATGTATTTATTTTCGGTTTATAAAACAATAAAATTCGCTCACTTGATAAAGCAATGGACATATTGAGGAGTCTAAACTGTATGTATGAATGCATTTGAAACTGGTTGGAATCAGGAATGGAATTATATAAATATGAAGCAATTTATTTTTACGATAAATAAAATACACGATAGTTATTTGTGAAGTGAATCCGTACACCTAGAAATAGAGTAGGTATCCTCAAAAACTGATTTTACTAGTTATAGCCACTAGAGGGAAGCAGAGCGCCATGTACGCTGCGGCCCATTGAATGGTACGGGACTTATGCGAAGGACAGAAGAGAACACGGGGGACTCGTAGAGGTCCCATAGGTGAGGCTGCGAGAAGGAGCGGGGCTGGAAAAATGAGGTGCTGAAACTGACGTAACGCGGTCATTGGGCGGGCGATGAGGGTGGTATGTCACACTTGTGTAGAAAGTAGGGCTCTTCTTGAAGGAGAGTACTATGGGGTGCGTAGTTTGGTAGGAGCTCCCAGGTAGTGCTTGAGAGCCCCTGGTTGGATGGGAGGGAGAATGCCCAGGTGGCGGAGAGTCCTTGAGTGGAGGTGAAGAGCTCTCAGGTGGCTTTGGAGACCTGGGATAACAGGCAGATTCCCGAGAATTGGGGTAGAGAGTGATGGAGGAGAGAGTGGGAGGTCAGGAGAGAGTTAAGGGACAGAGAGGGAAGAGTCTCTTGTTGTCGGAGACGGTGTATAATCCTGTAGCAGAGGGGTGGGCTCCTGTAGTGCAGGAAGGAGCTTGGGGGATAGCTGGCTCCTGTAGAGCTAAGGTGTGACCCCTTCCGCCTTTGGCTCCGCCCCTCTATGGTGACTCTTCTGAGGGCTTCACACAGCTTTCCACACCAGGCAGGGGCCTAGTCCAAGGTTTCTCTCTGAACTGCTCTATTGTGTCTTCTCTTAGTTCAGCCCTGAGGCAATCTCTCTGACCCCCCCTCTGTGAATGCTGCCCTGAGTCATCATCTGAGGTCAAAACGGAGCCCTTTCTAGGACCTTCCGTGAAGCTTCCTACACTGCCTGCTCCAAGATCTGCCCTCAGGCCGGATTTGAATCCCGTTCTGAGCTCTTGTTTGAACTTTGTGCAGACTCTTTCTCTTGGAGACTGTTCTAAAGCCCCTCTTTTAGGTCTGCTGGAAGGAGAGCCCTCCTCGGAGACCTCTTGGGCAGCCCTTCTTTGTGTGAGCTCTTCCTTGAGGCCTGGTCTGGAACCCTTCTCCAAGGCCAGCTCAGAGCCCTGTTGTGAGCCACTCTCTTCAGCTTGTGTAGAGACATTCTCAGGCAGCTGCTATGAGCCTTCTTCAGAGCCCTACTCGGGGGTGTGCACTTGAGCTCTTCTCTGAAGCCTTTCTCAGAGGCCTGTTCGCAAGCGCTTCTCTGACGCCTGCTCTTGAGCACTTTAAGCCTACCCTAAATCCTTCACTGCGGCCCTCTCTGTGGCCTCGTCCAAACCCTTCTCTGTGGTTTGTACAGAACACTTTTGAGGGCCGTTTAGAACCCTTCTCTGAGGCCTGTTCTTCAGCACATTACTTAGGCCTGTGCGGAACCCCTCACTGTGGTCTAAGCCCTTCTCTTAGATATGCACGGAGAGCTTTCCTGCGACCCTCTCTGAGTCCTCCCCTGTGGTTTATGCAGGCCAGTCTGATGCCTGTTCTTTATCCCTTCTCTGAGGCCTGTTCTTGATCCCTTCTCTCAGGCCTGTTCTTGATCCCTTCTCTGAGGCCTGTTCTTGATCCCTTCTCTGAGGCCTGTTCTTGATCCCTTCTCTGAGGCCTTTGCTTGAGCCCTTCTCTGAGGCCTGTTCTTGATCCCTTCTCTGAGGCCTGCTCTTGATCCCTTCTCTGGGGCCTGTTCTTGATCCCTTCTCTCAGGCCTGGTCTTGATCCCTTCTCTGAGGCCCATTCTTGATCCCTTCTCTGAGGTCCGTTCTTGATCCCTTCTCTAAGGCCCGTTCTTGATCCCTTCTCTGAGGCCTGGTCTTGATCCCTTCTCTGAGGCCTGGTCTTGATCCCTTCTCTCAGGCCTGGTCTTGATCCCTTCTCTGAGGCCCGTTCTTGATCCCTTCTCTGAGGTCCGTTCTTGATCCCTTCTCTAAGGCCCGTTCTTGATCCCTTCTCTGAGGCCTGGTCTTGATCCCTTCTCTGAGGCCTGGTCTTGATCCCTTCTCTGAGGCCTGTTCTTGATCCCTTCTCTGAGGCCTTTGCTTGAGCCCTTCTCCGAGGCCTGTTCTTGAGCCCTTCTCTGAGGCCCGTTCTTGATCCCTTCTCTGAGGCCTGTTCTTGAGCCCTTCTCTGAGGCCCGTTCTTGATCCCTTCTCTGAGGCCTGTTCTTGATCCCTTCTCTGAGGTCCGTCCTTGATCCCTTCTCTGGGGCCTGTTCTTGATCCCTTCTCTGAGGCCTGTTCTTGATCCCTTCTCTGGGGCCTGTTCTTGATCCCTTCTCTGAGGCCTGTTCTTGATCCCTTCTCTGAGGTCCGTTCTTGATCCCTTCTCTGAGGCCTGTTCTTGATCCCTTCTCTGAGACCTGTTCTTGATCCCTTCTCTCAGGCCTGTTCTTGATCCCTTCTCTGAGGCCTGTTCTTGATCCCTTCTCTGAGGCCTGTTCTTGATCCCTTCTCTGAGGCCTGTTCTTGATCCCTTCTCTCAGGCCTTTGCTTGAGCCCTTCTCTGAGGCCTGTTCTTGATCCCTTCTCTGATGCCTGTTCTTGATCCCTTCTCTGAGGCCTGTTCTTGATCCCTTCTCTGAGGTCCGTTCTTGATCCCTTCTCTGATGCCTGTTCTTGAGTCCTTCTCTGATGCCTGTTCTTGAGTCCTTCTCTGATGCCTGTTCTTGAGCTCTTCTCTGATGCCTGTTCTTGATCCCTTCTCTGAGGCCTGCACTTGATCCCTTCTCTGAAGCCTGCTCTTGATCCCTTCTCTGAAGCTTGTTCTTGACCTGTTCCCTTTGGCCTGTGTATACTCGTTCTAGAAGCCCGTTCAGGGTCCTTCTCTGTGGTCCATTCAGAACAGTTCTCTGACACCTGTTCTTGAAACCATTCCTTAGGCTGCTGCAGAACCCTTCACTGTGGCCTTTTCTAAGCCATTCTCATAGACCTGTGAAGAGCCCTTTCCTGCGACCACTTCTGAGCACTTCTCTGTGGCTTATGCAGGCTCATCTCCGAGGCCTGTTCTTGAGCCCTTCTCTGAGGCCTGTTCTTGAGCCCTTCTCTGAGGCCTGTTCTTGAACCCTTCTCTGGGGCTTGTTCTTGAGCCCTTCTCTGAGGCCCTTCACTTAAACCTGTGTAGAACCCTATCCTGTGGCCGCTACTGAGCCATTCTCTTTAGTTTGTCCTGAGGCCGGTTCAGAACCCTTCTCTGAGGCCTGTCCAGAACCCTACTCTGGGCGCCTGTGCAGAACCCTTCCCTGAGACCTGTCTTCCATGCTTCTCTGAGGCCTGTTCTTGCATGCTTCTCTGAGGCCTGTTCTTGTGTGCTTCTCTGAGGCCTATCTTGCGTGCTTCTCTGAGGCCTGTTCTTTCATGCTTCTCTGAGGCCTGTTCTTGTGTGCTTCTCTGAGGCCTATCTTGCATGCTTCTCTGAGGCCTGTCTTGCATCCTTCTCTGAGGCCTGTTCTTGCATGCTTCTCTGAGGCCTGTTCTTGCGTGCTTCTCTGAGGCCTGTTCTTGCGTGCTTCTCTGAGGCCTATCTTGCGTGCTTCTCTGAGGCCTGTTCTTGCGTGCTTCTCTGATGCCTGTTCTTGCGTGCTTCTCTGAGGCCTGTTCTTGTGTGCTTCTCTGAGGCCTGCCTTGCGTGCTTCTCTGAGGCCTGTCTTGCATGCTTCTCTGAGGCCTGTTCTTGTGTGCCTCTCTGAGGCCTGTATTGCATGCTTCTCTGAGGCCTGTTCTTTGCCCCTTCTCTGAGATCTGTTATTTGCCCCTTCTCTGAGATCTGTCCTTTGCCCCTTCTCTGAGGCCAGTGCTTTGCCCCTTCTCTGAGGCCTGTTCTTGATCCCTTCTCTGAGGCCTGTTCTTTGCCCCCTCTCTCATGCCTGTTCTTTGTCCCTCTCTGAGGCCTGTTCTTTGCCCCTTCTCTGAGGCCTGTTCTTTGCCCCTTCTCTGAGGCCTGTTCTTTGTCCCTTCTCTGAGGCCTGTTCTTTGCCCCTTCTCTCATGCCTGTTCTTTGTCCCTTCTCTCATGCCTGTTCTTTGTCCCTGAGGCCTGTTCTCGATCCCTTCTCTCATGCTTGTTCTCGATCCCTTCTCTCATGCCTGTTCTTTGTCCCTTCCCTGAGGCCTGTTCTATGCCCCTTCTCTGAGGCCTGTTATTTGCCCCTTCTCTGAGGCCTGTTATTTGCCCCTTCTCTGAGGCCTGTTATTTGCCCCTTCCCTGAGGCCTGTTCTTTGCCCCTTCTCTGAGGCCTGTTCTCGATCTCTTCTCTGTGACCCGTTCAGAACCCTTCTCCGAGCCTCGAGGCCCGTTCTCTTTGCTCTGTTCCCAGTTGCTCCTCCAGCTTGCACCGGTTCAGTGCGCTGTGAACAGGTTCAGCGCGGACTTTGGCCTGGTTCCCGGGCTGTGCTTCTGCGGCCCCGGCCTGCCGTGGAATGAAGGCCCAGGACTGGTTCCACAGCTTCATTTCTGCCGCCACCCGAGCCCCGCAGGGGCGGGCGAGCGAGCAGGAATAGGGACATCAAGGGGCAGGGGGGAGAAAGGTTACTTACGGTTTGGGCTGGTCGCTCTTGGGGGGGGGGGAGGGGCCGCCTGACCATAAATTTACCCTGGATGCGAGGAATTTGGACAGGACTCTCTAATGCTCCGTAGTATTTACACGCTTTACAAATTCACACACACACAGTCTTTATGTGCTGTGTAGCAAAGCAGGAGTCATCCTGCAAGGGAGCTACGCCAACCGGGGCAGCAAGGTGCAGACGCATATTACCTATCAGAACAGCGGTATGTTGAGAGCTCCATTGAAGACCGTGGAGTGGCTCCGGGCTTATAATGGCTGTTATAGGCCCGGAGCTCCAACATTCCAATGTTTTCATATTTCTCCCTTTCTAATTTAGAGCAGTCTACCCCTAGTGGGTGGAAAGTACTAATAGCCTTATAGCCGGTTTGCCTCGGGCTATATCGGTGATTAAAGGCCCTCTCCCTCATTATAGTCCCTCGCCTGTGGCTCTTGCCTAAAACTGGGGTCCAGGGCCTTTAACCACTGATATAGCCCTCGGCAATGGGCTATAAGGCTATAATATTACATATTACATTATTACATTGCACAGACTGCCTATTCTTCTCTGGGAACAGGCGAGAGAGTAGATGAGAGAGCCCGGGCAGACTCTGAGAACACACTGGCCATGGGGCCTATCGCCCCTGCTCTAGAGGGAGAGGAGGATGGGACACAATGCACACCAGGTGTTGGCGCCTGGATCACTGCCAGAGCAGCCGGATTTGCTATCCACTGAAGGACAACCTGAGAGGAGTTTTGCTAAGCAGAGGCTGAGTGTCCTACTCTAGTGAGTGTGATGAGGGTGGAACAGATCACAGGAGTGATCATGAAACACAGTGAGGTTTGAGGAAGGGCCCAGAAGTCTGCGTAAGGCTGGTAGTCCCTCCAGTGCACGTGATCTTCCTTTTATCACCAGCCACGAGGTCTCCTCAGCCTGGCACCTGGGCATCAGAGGACCAAGGATGGGTTAGCGTCCGTGTTCTACTGGCCCCGTATAGCTCAGGATGTAGAGCGGTTCCGCATAGCCTGCTCAGCTTCCAAGTCAATGGTAAGTCTGGTGGCCCCTGCTTGTGGTTGGTGTGTCGTTTGAGAGAGTGGGCATCAGCATAGGCAACCCTTTTTACCCCACCTCTGCCAAAGACATCAAGTTTGTCCTGGTTGTGTCTGATCATGTCACTAGGTACCCAGAGACAGTATCGACTACTAGTACCACTGCCAAGAAAGTGTCAAAAGTTACTAACCACCTACTCTGGATCCGACAGGAGTAAGACAATCTTCCGTCTCCCACAACAACCAGTACTGACCACAAGCAGTGTGATATACGAGGCAGACAGTAGATGCAGTGGAAGGAGTGTAGAATTGGAGAGAAAACAGAGATGCTGTCTTGTGACCCTGCTGTGCACTGATGTCTGCCGCTTGCAATGGGTAAAGAAAGGCAAACAAGAATTCCTTAATCTGTCGCCATCTAGCTCTCACAGTGTCAGCGATATACCTTAAAGTTACCTCTGAGTAACCACCCCTATCATGAAAATGACTTTCCTGAAAATTGACATATAGTGAGATATAAGTGATCACAAATAAGCCTATTAATTTCCCTAAGCACTGATTGGCTAACCACCTATAACTTCATATGTATGCCCTTTCTGATATTGACGAGGTTAGGTTCTGATTCATTTTTGGCGCTACTGGAAAGTAATTATCGTTTATTAAAACTCCGTGATTCCTAAATTTTCACACTTGTACATTACTACTGAATTCTACTTGTACGTTAAATGATGGTCAGATACACATAGCCTGATCAAGGATGTTTATTGTCAGGATTCTTCCCGTTGCTGCATAAAAGCATTCAAAGTTCAAAAGGAAAGCAATCTTCCTGGAGTCTTTTACTATCGAAAGTCTAAGTTCACATAACAATAGGGGACAGAATGTGGCCTAACGGCTAGGGTGGTCGACCTCGGAGCTGGGGAACTGGGTTCGAGTCTCTGCAGGGACGCTCAAATTTCTGTGATTCTGGGCAAATCACTCAATCTCCCCGTGCCTAACAAAAATTTATGTGTCCGTCTGTATCGTAACTGGTGCTCATGTACAGCGCTTTGATACCTTTGGGTCTAGTTCGAGCTATATAAAACTCCACCCTCGAAAAGAAATTCAAATTTCATTTTCCACTTGTCGATATTAGCTGGCGAGGAAGAACAAAATTCATACAAACATGAAACCAAGAAGCAAGGGTTCTGGCTGATTGCCTAGCAAGGAGGCCATGAGGAAAGTGTTACGCTTGACAACCCAAAATGGCACGCTAGCGCTAAACCTCATGAGAGTTCAGAGGCTTCTGGGAACCTGTTTGTTAGGCATTTTCATGTAGAGCAGTCGCCCCACGTGTGAAGACTTTCACCAAGTTGGGCCAGTGCTTGCCAAACACCACCAGCCTGACTCCCTGGAAACTTTACTAAATGTGGGCAGGTTCAGTGTATGGTTCCCCTGCATCCAACCACTACTAGCGGTAAGACTGCCTCATGAGAGGCAGTGGCTAGGACACCCTCCTTGAAATCTTTTCAAGGGTTGGATTTTTCTGAACTTTTTCTTTAACAATCGGAATAGCCCAAGGCAGAAGGGCTTTAAGCTATTAGAGCATTCCACCCACTGAGCGTATAATGCTCTCAATTAACAGGGGACAAACAGAAAGGCAAACATTGGAATGTTGGATCTCCGGGCGTATACCATCCATTATAAGCCCGGAGCTACTCCATTGTCTTCAATGGAGCTCTTAACATTCCAAAGTTCAAATTGGCTATCAAGATTCCTGTAATAACTTTTAGGGCTTCAGTAAACATCTCTTACTCCACACCTGTTACAATCAAATTTATATCTAAAAATATACAACTTCAAGTCACTTCAAGATGGCTGCCTCAAGTAATGAATTTCATCAGTCTAACAATCTAATCCAAAAGGCCAATAAACTGTACAGTCCTCACAACTGGGCCCCATCTTCCCTCTAAGTGCAATATGATTGCTTTTATTGCACGAGTATACATGAGATGGGAGTACTCCTTCCAGAGGGCGACATGAAATGAAAATGAAATACCAGCATTTGTAAAGCGCACAGCTACCTCCGGAGAGGTGTCCTGGCGCTGGGGGCCGTCGGGAAGATTAAGCGAGCTATTGCCCAGAGTCACATGGTGCTGGGCTAACCTGCTGCCGGCGATCGGACCGTGAACCCCGTGGTCCGGAGTCAGGCGCCCTGACCGCTGGTAGCCTAATGTGTGAGATTGGAATTGAGACCATTTGTAGACATTACTGGCAGCTGTTTCTCTCTTTCTCGCCCTGCATATCACTGCAGCTTCCGGTTCCTCCATCTTCCCTTCCAGTTACAAAGATGAGGTGCTTTGTGCCCATCCCTGTTTTTATGCCCAGATCTGGAAGAAGAACACAGCAGAAGCCTCTGATTGGCTGAAGCCTCCTTGGAGGATACCTTGAATGATGAATGACATTTTATTGACTGGTTAATAAAAGCCTCATCCATATACAATAGACATATATCTCATTACAGGAGTACAAACAAGTTTAAAATCGCCAAACCGTGGCCTAAAATCTGAAGAAACGAAAAATACATTAATCGCAGGCTTGATTTATACTTCAAAAGTATGCATTATTAAATGGCACATACCAAAATTAGGAAAACGTCCTAATAAAGCATCATAGCAGATTTGAAAATATATAACTATCTGTCTTTGACAAACAATTTCATAGCGATATCAAAAAACATAACTACTCGGTTGGTTCTTATCAAATCTTGCCCGTGCCACATAAACCAATGTCATCCAAACATCTACGGTTATTATTTTCAGAATGAATGGGTTTATGGAGGTCTTTCCTCTCTAGTACCAAACATAGACAAATGTGCAATAAATGCACAAAATTATATATAAATATGATAGCTGCAAGTTTTGTGGGCTGCCTCCGGCCATCATGCATTCAGAAGCTCTACAAGTATTCGGGAGCCCTCATCACCCCGAAACTGAACATCACAAAATCAAGAAGCCATTGGGTTTAATATTCAAGCCTAGCCTGGCACCTGAGTGGCTCCAAGCACCACACTGTAGGATATTAGCTGTTACTTAAGACCAGCCTATCAGGTCCTCTGTGACTTCTTGGAAGTTCTGTGCGCCTACAGGACACAATGTTGCAGTCCTCCATGCAGCCCAGAATGAGGAATACCCGTGCTTTTGCTGTGAGTTAAGAAAAATGAAGCAAATTAGTGTATTGGGGAGACGTGGCCCATTCGTGGCCCATTCTTGCTCTCAAGAAATGCATGGTCCAGCAGCCGATAGGTACCGGCAGTGCCCTTTGAGGACCTTATCCCAAGACTAGGGTGTTGCAGCTGCCCAGTCACATCCGGTCAAACTCCATCACAGCAGATATAGTTTCTTAGCATCTTTATCCTATTCTCCCTGCGAGAGAGCTCCCTTGTTCTGTTTACCATGCAGAGGCTACAGTCATGGAGGGAATAGCTCAGAAAGCCTCTGCGTTGAACCACTGATTTTGTTGCTGGATGGACAAGGTGATTTCCGGTGACTTTGCTGCCGGTCATTCTTACCATATTTTCCCAATGAAACTCCAGTGTCTAAGTCCAAACCGAAGCACCGGATCATGAAAGTTGCAATTTCAACAACGAGCCCTGGAGACTTCGTCCTCCTGTCAGTCCAACAGTAGAATTCCTTAGTGACACAATGAGTGAGCTATCATGGTCTGGGCTCCACTGCTGCTTGGATCAAGGCTGCTGTTGTATAGATCAGGTTTGTCTGCCTTTGCATATGTTCTTCCCTTTAGACTGGGATCTCCCCACTAGCACTATCGTTGGCATTGGCATGATCACACCAGGTTGCATCACCTCCCCATCTGACATCAAGAATGTAAGCGCCAGATATGTTTCGGCGTGACAACACAAAGACTTCACCTGGTGAATGAGCGGGTGTGTACAAACATACAAAAGAGCTTGATTGTACACATTCTGAGAACTGTTCTCTAATCTACTTGCACGGAAATCTAACACTCTACTTATAACCATTATGAGACCGATGAATGCTGTTCTTTATACCACTGCTCTTTATAGCTTGTGTGGACAGAATAGCATGTTTTGCTAAGGGTTTTCTCCACCATCATAGACAGACTCTGCTCCTTACAAGTATTGTACCCTTATGGTAATAAATCCATATCCTTTTTCAAGAAGAGTGTTCGAGCATTCAGATTATTTCTTGCTATTCAAGTATTAAGTGTGTCTGAGTTTTTAAACTGATATCACCTCTTAGGAGTAAGCCTTGAGTGCTCGCCCTCGCTGTCAAGTGGGAGCCACAGCTCTAGAGAGGTCTTGGTTCTTTCATTCCAATGATCACTATCATCGGATCCGCCCCATTGTAAACGACAAGTCATCTTTAGAGTATTTGAATGCTTGACATCCCAGTGTAAACTCATCTTAAACTGATACAAGATTTGCCAAGGTGCTTAGAAAGAGCATTGGAGAATATTTCAATGGCAGTCCTAAACTGTGCATTAGGACAGCAAGAGGCCTGATGGTAGTGGTCTTCTGGAGGGCACTTGGGACTGTCCACAAGTTATATTATGTTAAGGGGAATTCTAAAGCTCATAGCTACCCTGAAACGGGCTTCCCAGCGCTAACCTACTATCACGTCAGCACAACATAGAACATGCCACGGTAGCACAGCATAGAATAGCACAGAGGACCTATGCTGCAAACAGCCAGGTCTTCAGCTGCTTTCTAAAACTCGAGTGAATTTGGCTCTTCTGTAACTGTTGAGGCAGGTGATTCCATAGGACGGGTGCCATTGCTCGGAAGGAGCGGCCTCCCAGTCTTGTTCTTTCTTGTGGTATAAGAGCCAAGCTCAAATTGGCAGAGCGAAAGGCCCTAGTAGGTACCAACGACAGCATCAAGGAGGGCAACCTATGTGCTCCTGGCTTAGTAATGATCCGATAAGCTATGCACAAGGTTTTGAATTGAGTGCGTTTCTCAATCAAAAGCCAGTGGAGTTTGCAGAGCAGCTTCGAAACAGAGCAGAGTAGATGGAAAAGTAGTATAGCGGCAGCATTCTAGACAATCTGAAGCCTGTTTATTACAGATCTGTTACCACCCAGGTAAAAAATGTTGCAGTAGTCCAGTTGCGAGATATTTAAGTACTGTATAATCATTTGCCGCACCTGGGGATGGAAAAAGCCAATAATCGATTTAAGGCTTCTAAGAGTGCCGAAACACGTTCCTGCTAGTGCCTTGACTTGTGTCTCAAAAGAGAGCGTATTATCAAGCCAAACAGCTAGGTTCTTTATGGCCAGTTTTAGCTTGGGAGGAGACCCTAACACCTTCAGCCACCAATGATCACCCCATACCTGGGCATGCTTCCCCAACGGGAGAATCTGTGTGTTATTAGTGTTCAGCTTCAGATAGAGTGCACCCCCTTTGCGACGGCGGTCATACAGTTCTGAAAAGTAGACAGCGCCCTCCATCGATTCCGCAGACAGGGAGACGATAAGTTGGGTATCATCAGCAAACGAAATCAAAGACATCCCAAATGCCTTCACCACCTCTGCCAATGTCCTGACATAGATGTTAAAAAAAGGTGGGACTTAGGAGCGAACCGTGAGGGATGCCAAGTTCCAACGCTCTTTGTGACGATGAGAAAGGGAGGGATATCACTTGGAAAGATCGATCACTCAGGAAGGAGGCAAACCAGGCCCAAGCCTTGCCACGTATCCCAATCTCATGGAGTCACCATAGTAACACCTCATGAGATGCCGTGTCAAAGGCGGCGCTCAAGTCTAGAAGAATAAGTGCATATGGGCCACCTTCATCTGCAGCAAAACACAGGGCCTCCGTCACCGTAAGGAGCGCAGACTCTGTACTGTGGGAGGGTCTAAACCCGTTCTGCCAAGGGACTGGCGCTGGATTCTTTTCAAGAAATGCTATCAAGAGATTATTCACATCTTTTTCCGCTAATGTTGTCAAAAACAGTAGGAGAGAAATAGGTCGGTAATTTTCTGGCTGAGCTGCGTCAAGCAAGGATTTTTTCAGGAGAGGGATAATTTTGGCGGGTTTTCACACCGTAGGCACCAGGGGCGTGGACAGAGTTATCAAGTTTTCGACAAGTGGGTGTGGCAAGCTCCTGCAGTTTTAGTATAAACTCCGGTTTGATCGGGTCGTCAGTGGAGCCCGACTTAACCTGACTCATTATGGAGGTGAAAGAGGCATTAACCAGCGAGGCTAGCGCTTCAATTCATCCCCCTGAGATATAGCACCCATCATTGGTGCAGGACAAACAACCTCCAACCTGCAGCCTGCAATGAAGCCTGTGTAGATTTCATTTATCGTTTTTACAAAGTGGCCCTCAAGTTTGTCACAATTATCATTCGATGCGTCAGCCAGCCTCGATGGACTGCCGGTTTGAACAGGCTGTTGACAATTTTGTGCATTTCTATTGTGGGATTGCTGCTATTCTTAATTTCATGGGTAAGGAAGTCAGCACAGGCCTTCTAAATCATTTTATGGTAGACTTTAATAGCTCTCATATAAGTATTTTTAGCTAGTGCATCATAGCATAGGATTTCCTCCAAGTGCGTTCAAGCACTTTGCAGTGCCTTTTTAAACAGAGTGTCGTTAAACCAAGAGGCCGAAGGTCTCTTCTTCACCTGGCCCAAACGGGCAAGAATAAAGGCATCCAAGGCCGAGGTGAGCCGGACCTTTGAATTTAGCTCGACTACCTCAATGTTGGAATCCAGTTGAGGAATGCTAGCCTGGATGTGTTTGCCAAAATTCGTAAAGTTTAGTTTGTACCATTGCCTTCTCAAACGGGATTGGCAGTAGCTGTTCTTTCGGCCACTGTAATATTCAAATCCATAGGCACCAGGCAGTGGTCTGACCACGCCACAGGAATGGGGTGGATACTCGGAGGTTGGAAAACTGGGGTCCAGGAGATGGCCCGTGATATCTGTGAGATTTGATACTAAGAGAGTCAGTTGAAGGACTTCCAGATCATTAATAAAATTGTGAACGCAACTGTCGTCCGTCTGATCAAAGTGTAAGTTAAGGTCGCCTATAATATTAAAATTGGCCAGTTCCAATGCCAACAACGATATATAGTCTACTAGCGACTCTCCAAATCGGCTGACTGGACCCGGGGTCTATAAATCAAAAGACCAGAGAAGTGAAGTTTTTATTAAAGTGAACCTGGAACAGGGTGCTTTCGCAGTCCTGACTAAAACATGGGTGAAAACTACATCCAATGGAGGGACTGTGAATTTATTTATTTATTTTAAGAGTTTTATATAGCGCTGGCTAGACCCGTAGGTATCAGAGCGCTTTACAATAGGTTACACAATGTTACAGAAAAAGATAACAATTACACATAACATCAAGAATAAGCAACACATTGAGAGAGGAAAGGAAGGTGGGACAAAGAGCGGAGGGGGGGAAGGGGGAAGTGTGAAGGGGGAGGATGAGGATGAGGGAAAAGTCAGGCAGGAGAGATGAAAGGAGGTCTGCCCAATTACCGACTGGGTAGGTGACGTCCTAGGAGGGAATCCATAGTCCGTCTCCCCTATAGCTAAACAAGGTAGCTCCATCGGGCATCGGTCAAATAGCTAGGTCTCAACTGACGAGGGGAAGTTCACAGAAGAAAGTCCAGTTGGTAATCAGGGTGGGATCTATGAGCAAGGACGGGCGAGGGCAGAGGTCAATAGCTGGAAAGAGGAGAGGGGTAGAGCGAAAAGGGGTAGGGGGAAGGGGAGGAGGGAGATAAGGACAGGAGAGACGCAGGAGAGTTTGCCCAAAGACCGGCTGGGTAGGTGATGGCCACGGAGGGAATCCATAGTCCATCTCCCCTTTAGCTCGCGAGGTAGCTCCACCGGGCATCAGTCAAAATGGCTAGGTCTCAGCTGATTAGGGAAAGTTCTCCAGATTAAATGTCCTGGTGGGTGAGCAAGAACAGGGTCAGGTGAGGGCTGATCAAGATGGCAGGTGCTACAGTACTTTACTGGGAAGGATGGGCCAGTCTCCCTTAGTTCTTAAAAGGGTCACACGATCTCCCAAGCGTCAATATGTGATCGGGGGTAACACAGTCCATTTAAAGCCCACCTGGACGCATCTCCCTCTCGGCGGGACAAGCGTGGTAGGAGCCGCCATTTTGCATCGCGCTGGGGGAGGGAGGGGGTCCGCTCACCTCAGCCTTCAGCTACAAGTGGTCAATAGCTTAGCCATAATGACAGGACTTGAGGTGCTGTGGTAAAATGGTAGGTGGATGGCAGGGTATCCGCGGGATATTTTAAATGCTGATGATCCCGGCCATGGGAGCATATTAACCAGCTACAGATCGGCGGCCATCTTGGTAATGACCAACTAAGTGCTGAAGGTCCTTGGAGTTTAAAGGACCAACTCTGACTCGGGCGTGAAGGCCTAAGGGCGATGATCCTGGGACAAGGGCTCGGCAATCTCTGTTATGAGGCCACCAGTGGATGTTAGATCAGTGGCAATCATCCGCTCGGTACTGCCACGCGATGATGGGATTCTGTGAGTGCAGCCATTAAGGGGTCAGGCAGTCAGGACTGGGACCCGGCGCCTGTTTATGACAGCGGCCATATTGAAGTCAGGCGGCCCGGGTCACGGCACCCCGAGTTGTTTAGCACACCCTGGAGGTAGAAACCTTCATCCCTAAAGTTCGCGGCGGCTGCATCTCGGGACCCCCGGTTCTCAGCGGGGTCGCCGGCGGCACCGCACTCCACCCCTCTCACCGTCTCAATTGGCTGGGCAAAAGAAGGCGGGTGCAGGCTTCACCGCTGCTGTGCAGACTCTCAGGGCAGGTTGTCCGGTCTCGTAGCCCTCCTCACGTCAGCCCGTACGCAGTCGACTACCTGCGAGATTGGAACCGGACCTTGGGCAGTAGGCGCGGTGAGCGCCTAGGCAGAGACGGGCGTGCGCGTCAAGTCCGGGACGTCCAGCCCTCCAGGTGCAGGTAGGTGACTCCAAATTGGAGATTCGTGGTCCAGGAGTAGTTTGCGGCACAGTTAGATGTCAATGCGGAGTGGATGGCTGGGTTAGCGAGGGATATTTGCCGTGACGGAGATCCCTATCCCGGGAGCTCCAAGGCTGAGCTCCTACCGGGCGGCCATCTTGCCCCTGTCTTTCAGCGGCTCGCTAGGTTGACCTTGGACTCCTCCTCGTCTCATAAGATTCCGATGCACTGGAGCCGACTCCGAACCAACCCATCGGTATTGCAGAGGTCTCATCCCGCCATGTTATGGACCCCCCTCCAGCCCTACCGTCTGCTTTGATACATTCCTGAGATCCACAAAGGTAAGACTCAGTCTGAAGCACTGGGTAGGTCTGCTGTAAGTAACACTCTTCTGTGAACCGGTGGGTGCCGCGGGACCTAGAGGGGAATCGACGCTCGGAGTGAATGATTGCAATGCAGCGCCCCCTACCATCGGGTCTGTCACATCCTTCGGTGCAGTAGCCAGGAGAGAGAGCTAGTGCTGACTCAGCATGTGTCGACTGGTTAAGCCAAGTTTCTATAAAGAACAAAACATCTGGTGACTGATCCATGATAAAGTCGAAGCTATCTGCATGATTGCACCCAAGCGAACGTCAGTTAATACTAACCCTCTTTAGCTAGTGATACACACTCTTTCCTCCGTAGACCCACCCACAGGGCTAGTGGTGAGTATAGGAGATTGCACCTACCGTCCACATCCCCGGGGACCAAGGCATGATAGCATTCACTGTGCAATTCTTGACAAAGCGACAGCAGCTGGGAGGCCGAATATACAATATTCTGCCTAAAGTGAGGGGCAGGGTTTCTGGCCCCTAGCGCCACCCAGGTGCCGGCGGTTATGCCTTTGGCGCACCAGCGGTGCATCCGCACATCGGCCCCCTTTTTATGGTAGATCAGGTGCTTGAGAGGCAACATATGGAGACCACTAGACCGCTACATTTCCCTGTGTCTCCACCTAGCGAAAATGGTCAAGGAGCGTGATTAAATGGAGAAAACATTCTTCTTTCGTCACACTCCAGCCCAACCCTACTTTCCCCGGCCCCCAGAAGACAGATTCAAGTACAATGTACAATGTACAGTAAAACAACACACAAATGAGATTAAAAATTGTAAAAAAAAAATATGCAGCGATAAGATGCGTAAAGTGCAGGCTAAGATAAATCTATGGCAGTTTACCAGTAATAGTAGAGCGCGTCCGCACATCGGCCCCCTTTGTATGGGAAGATAAGTCTATGGCAGTTCACAAGTCTTCCTATGTCAGTTTTGCAGATCAGTTTGTAGTGAGTGTGTCATAAATGGTGCAGTGGAGACAACCAATTCAACCTGACCTTGAAGAAACAGAAGGACCTGCTATAGGGAAAACACAGCGTAGATGGTGCCATAAGAGCGTGACCTCCAGGAGGAGAAGGACCACTGCATCATGCTACTCGGGGATATAATATTTCGGAAAATCTAAATTATCTTGTGAGACTGGAGTCTCTTAGTACGCTATTTTAAAGCAAATTGACAACAGCAATGGGAGCATGAACCACACCTTTGCATGAAAAGCCATGCAAAGTATTATCATTGCCCAGCCTGCCACACTGAGTGTCCTGCAATCTAGCGATGGTCCAGTATGCCCTAGAAGCTATTGCACCGCTTGACAGCCCTGTCTCATGTGATGCAGCGTCCACACCTACCTATTCATTCATTCACTTCATCAAACTAGCTGGTGTGGGGGATGAACTTGAGGCATGTGGTTTCCTGAAGAAAATAAGTTATAGGGATAAGGTCATTCTTAGACGGGGTAGTTTTATCTTCCTATTCCTTTAAATATCTCACACATACACTACCACGCAGGCGACCCTCCGAAATATCATGGAAGAAAATGGCCTCACAGACGCCTGGAGAATGCTTCACCCACACACCCGTGAAGGGACTTGCTACTCCACCGCCCACTCGTCCTGGTCCCGTATAGATAATTGGCTCATAGATAGGGGGCTAGCAACTTGGCTGACACATGCATCTCACCTCCCCCGAACATATTCAGATCATTCGCCCGTCCTCCTTTCTCTTGCACCACCTCATGATGACCCACCCTATATCTCTTGGCAGCTTAACCCCCAGTCATTGCTAGATCCTGTGTTCAAGAGTGAAATTGAGCAAGAAATAACGGATTTTTTCCCTCGGAATGACAACTCAGTTACACAATATTCAACGGTGTGGGAAGCCTTCAAGGTCACCATATGCATAGCCAAAAGTGGTGGGGTTTTAAAGGATATTCGAAACACACTGCAGAAAATAGAACAAAGCCTTAAGCAGGCGGAGCTGGCCCTGGGACCCGCACCCACTCCTGAACAGAAGGCGCATCTCCGTGACCTCCTCACTGAATACCAAGAAACAGCGGAGAGGGAGTGTAGATTTAGGGGGAAGTATCATCAGGCGCGACGATACGGGGAGGGAGAGAGGCCAGGAAAGGCACTGGCCTCGGTGGTCCGCCCCCCCCGATTCGCTAATACTGTGCTGGAGATAGAGGACGAGGATGGTCAGACTCACAGAAGCAACTCGGAGATAGTAGACATTTTCCCAAAATTTTACAAGCAACTGTATAAAACGCACAGAAAACAAACAGTAGACTTCGCCCCATTCTTTGAAGACACCGCCATTGCCTGGCTGGGGGATGGGCAGAGGGAGTCCCTCCTTGCGCATCACGAGGATGAGGAAATAATTTCGGCAATAATGCAATTGCAATCAGGCAAGGCCCCGGGGCCTGATGGCCTCCCGGCCGAATTCTATAAAATGTTCCGACATATCCTTATTCCTGTCCTGCGTCATGTGCTCGAGGAAGCATGTGAGACGGGCATTCTCCCTAAATCAATGCGTGAAGCGCTAATCATATCCCTGCCCAAACCGGGAAAACCGACGTCGCAAGTAGATTCGTATAGGCCCTTGTCCCTCATTAACGTGGACGCCAAGATCTTAGCCAAGTTAATCGTCAACCGCATCAGTCCCCTCATGCCTGCCCTGGTTCTCCCAGATCAGTCGGGGTTTGTGCCGACCAGAAGCACTTCCCACAATTTGCGCACCCTCTTCGCTATCCTTCACGATATAGACCCTGATACCAACGCCGCTGCTATTTTTTTAGACGCCACTTAGGCATTTGATTCCCAGGAGTGGGACTACCTCGCCTTTGTACTACAGCGCATGGGTTTCCCTCTCCCATTTCTAGCCTGGATCAACCTACTATACACAGATCTACAAGCCACAGTATCGATTAACGGCAAGCGTTCAACTGCTTTCACTATAGCCAGAGGCACTAGACAGGGGTGCCCTCTGTCTCCCCTTTTATTCGCCCTAGCAGTCGAACCATTGGCCGCCAAAATACGCCAGCATTTCCGGGATTATGCTATCATTTACCCGCAGCGTCAAATTTTAATCTCTTTATACGCAGACGATATTACCCTCTACCTGCGAAATCCAGCAGAGAGCCTAAATCCCATCCTCAGACTGTTCATCCTCTTTGGACGTCTTTCCGGTGTTAATATTAACTGCGGGAAGTCTCAAATCTACCCCCTCACTGACTCCACTCCCAGATTTGCACCAGACTATCCCCTAAAATGGTGTGAAGACACACTCACCTAGGCATAGTAATCTCCCGCAACCGGGAAGAACTAATAAAAGCCAACTATGGCCGCGCACTGAGCTCACTGACGGATAAAATCACACGGTGGATTGCACTGCCACTGTCTATGGCAGGCAGGGCTGCCCTTATCAAAATGGTAATACTGCCCAAGCTATTATATTTGTTCGTAAATATTCCCTATGCCCCTGGCCGTCACTTCTTTTCGACCATCAAGAGCCAACTCATTAGGCTTACCAGGGGAGGCAAGCAAGCTCGGCTACGTTGGGAGGTTCTTACGCGTCCCTTCAGCGAGGGGGGGTTTGAAATACCAGACCTAGAACTATACTTTAACTGCGCCCAAGCCCACTTTGCCACATACTGGATACACCCTCCCCCCTATATGCCACATCTGGCGATTGAAGATGGATATATGAACCCCATTCCCTGCACTGCGTACCTGAGCACCCCTGCAGTCCCGAGGCGCCTTGCTTCCACCACCGTCCAATGCACCACCAGCGCATGGCGCGACTTAGCGAACCTTACATGCAACGCATTGCTATATTCCCACCTTCTGCCCCTCGCCAGCAGACAAGACATCCCAGTCACACAAGAGGGCGGATGCCGCAGACTCCTTCGCAAATTGTCCATACAAACCTGGGGACAGCTATACGAAAAGAACAAATTTCACACGAGCGAGGAATTTTTTGGCTCCACATCCCCCTCTCCTCTGGAGAGATTTTATTATGTCAGACTGCGCCAAGATGTGAGGGCCCTCACACCTAGCTTCCCTCTGGAGCCTCCCATTTTGTCCCCCCTGCACGCCCTTCTACAACAAGCCGCCCCTTCCCATGTCATATCACTATTATACCGCACAGTGCAGAAAGATAGAGAATATGGACCCCCTCTGGCCAAGACCAGATGGGAAATAGAAATGGGACGTCCACTGACTGAGGACCAATGGACCTTCTGTTGCAGACAAACAGGAGAAATCTCGGCCAATAGCAAATTCCGCATCCTCCATTATAAATTTGTCCATCGTCTCTATTACACACCAGCGCGCTTATACCGCCTGCGACTCCGAGATAATGACAGATGTGATAGGTGTGGCGGCGTGGCAGCCGACTTTCAACACTTAGCCTGGGACTGCCCCCCTGTACGCCGGTTCTGGACGGAGGTATTTGCAGCATTAGACCAAATGACGGGCCTACACATTCCAGACGACCCCCTGACTGCACTTCTGGGCTACACTGCACCTCTAGCTGCCAAGATACGAAAATACACATCCCTTGCACTTCTCCTCGCTAAGAGAAGGGTGGCTTGCAGGTGGGGTAGAGGGAGAGCGCCGAAATTTAAGGTCTGGCTCCGAGACCTCATATACTGCCAAGAGCAACTGCACCTATATGCAGAACTTCTACCCCCCTCCTCCCGACCACGGGAGATCTGGGCACCTCTGCAGACATACTTGTTAGAGCACACCGATGACGCAGACTCCACTGACCCTCCCCCTCCCACCCGAGACGAATGGTAGAGGAGCGATCCTCCATGTAGGGCGACACACACTTTACATAACAGACACTGGGCCACCCAGGCACGCAACTCCTTTGTCCCCAGCAAAGGCTACGTCACACCAAACACACTCTGGTTACAATGCATGCAACACGAGAGGGGAATGGATCTTTCTATTTGTTCTTTTCTTTCTGTAAAACTGCTGATCGGAATTAGGTGCTTACAGTGAAGTGTCTGATCCTTTGTAGCTCCTCATACCATCTGACGCGGCCGGCCCGATGTGGTTGTAGGCGGCATGCTGTGTTACCCTTCAAACATCAGTGGTAAATCTGTGCACATTGCCTCGTTATGCCGGCCCGTTCAGGGATGTAGGCATTTTACTGTGGAAAACATCTTTAAACTTACAATAAAGGTTTTCAAAACTTAAAAAAAAAAAATATCTCACATAGCTTGATGCTTGGTTTCAACGCTAGAGCTTCAAAATTTCACCTTTCTTGGTGATTTTAATTTTCATTTGGAAGACCTCTTTAATAGGGATTTCACATATTTAATAGAATCTATGTTGAATTTTGGTTTTACTCAGGTGGTGAAAGCCCCGACTCACATAGCGGGACACACTCTGGATGGCATCATTTACAATTTCCCCTCCCTGACGTTTAATGATGCCATACGGCTCAGCTGGGTGGATCACTGTTTTGTCACGTTTAAAGTTAGCTGCCCGTCACTGAGGCCTAAGGTGGGGGGCTTGGTGCCATCTAAGCCTAAGGTAGTTCTTGGTAGGAACTGGAGCAAAATCACTACTCAAGGCCTTGAACAGGCACTTAACACTGCTTTTATTTCTGTGGGTACTTCCTCAGATCTTACGGCTGAAGGCTTTCAGAATTGGATTGGGGCAGCCCTAGACATTGTCGCGTCGCTGACTATTAAGGGCTGCACTAGAGTCAAACCTTCCGCTCCCTGGTTCTCAGATGATCCAAAAAGCTGAAGCAGATCAGTCGTGTACAAGAGCGGAAATGGCAATTGCACCACACTTCCGTGGATAATGTGGGTCAAAAAGCTCTTATACACCAATACAAGCTTGCCATCGGTCTTGATAAATCTACCTCTATACAGATAAAATGAGACTGGCAGGAAATTCCTCTAAAGAGCTCTTTAAAGTTGTTAAAGAACAATCTCAGCCAGCTATTCCTGGCCTTACTGACCCTTCACAAGAGTTCTGTGATAGACTGGCCATCGATTTCAGAGACAAAATTCTTAACATTTACTCTGAATTTCCCTCCTCTGTTGAACATAATTTTTCAATGGATACAGTAGGCATCTCAACCGTGTCACCTAGGCTTTCTGTCTTTCCCTTTATCTCTGTGCAGTAAACCAAGTAGCTCCTAATGAATCTAAAGTCGGGGTCTCCTGTGGACCTACAATCCTGCAGTTAGCTCCTGATTGCATTGTTAAGACTGTACAGGGAGTCCGCAATAATGTCCTAGATATAAGGACTTTCCTGAAACTTTGGAAAGAAGCTACTGTTATTCCACTTAAAAAACAAAAACTAATGTTGACCCTGATGACATGAAAATCTTTTGTACTATTCCACTTCTGCCCACACCTGCAAAAAGTTTGGAGAAATATCAAGAACTAGTGAAGCTGATTGACACCTGCGACATTCTTGACCCTCACACAATGGATTCAGAAGTGGTCGTAGCACAGAGACGGCACCCGTTGCTGCCACAGATAGCATCAGACATCAGGTTGATCAGGGTGAGGTGGCGGCCCTTGTGCGGCTTGATTTGTCAGCAGCCTTTTATACCGTTTCTCCCGTGCGCAGCGTCTGCATCAGGCTGGTGTTGGCGGGAAGGCCCTCAAACTTTGCCATTCTTTTCTTGCCAACAGGGTGCAAACTGTTAGCTGTGGTGGCTTTAAAGCTAAGGCATAAAGGGGCAGATTTACTATTTTTACACATAGCGCACAGCAGCAGCTGCAAATGCTGCACTACGTGAAAAGGAGAGAGGAGGAGAGTTCCCTATTTACTAAAATAAGGCACTCCTTCCCTCTCACCAGCGCCGGAGCTGAAATCAGCTTCTATGCGCCACGGAGACACCTTTGCGCCATAGTGCAAGGGTGTCTATGTGAGCCTAGCATAGGTTTTGTACTGGAAGGAACCCTTCCAGTACAAAATACTATACACAGACTCACTTTAACGATTTTCCCAGTTTGTACGAGTGCTGCAAAGTGCAGTACACATGCAAAGTCGGAAAAGGAAGGAGAAATGAAAGCATTTCTCCTTCCTTGCGCCTATTTGAAAAGGGCGCAGTTTTCTCACGCTAAACCCAATCTACTTTATTTTGTAAATTGGGTTTAGCATGAGAAACTTTGGGTGGTTGCACGGGAACGCCCATGCACCACCCTTGGTATGCCCCCATGGCGCAAAGTAATGCAAAGCAGCGCTATGTGCTGCTTTGCAACACCAGATCCCATTCCATATGTGTTAGAAGGTGGTTCTGACCATCTGAGCCGCCGGGATTTTTCGCTTTTTGAGCACCTAGGTGTTGAGCTTTTACTGTGGGAGAGCCTCAGAAGTTGGGACTCACCCACAGTGAACTCATGATGAAAGAGACTGCATGTGGATTTTACTGGTGTCCCCCTGGCTTGACTAGGCCGCTGCGCTGCAGCTGGAGTAAGGGGCACCGGGCTGGTTACATGCAGACACGTGTATATGCGTGTGCACACGAGTAGGGGCTGCGCCGGGGAGATTCCTGGCGTGCGCAGCCAAGGAGCAGGTGCAGATAGAATGGTGTGGCAGGAGTTGTGCAGAGCTGGGTGGTGACATGGAATAGGCTTGATACAGTGGGAAGAAACTTGCCAGGGAAAGTCAGTGTGCTTTACTGTTTTTCACTCCATTATTCTCTTATGAGGATGGGGAGCACATGGGCTAGTTTCACTTTCCTAGGGCCTACAAATTCCAGACTTGCACTAAAGTCCACTGTAACTTATGTGAGAAGAAGTATTCTGCAGAGTCCAAAGCCATATCTGTACTGCTTTTGGGTCATCCAGAAATGTCATATTTCTCTGAGTCAGCTCATAACCAGGGCCTAGCTGGGGCTGACCCGGCCATGCTGAATTAATGACCTTCCTCTCCAAGCTGTAGACTCCGAAGTCCAGCCCTGCACAACAAGCATTCCAAGGGTGAGGGCCTCCACTCCAAGAAGAGAAGATGGGTGGAGCTACAGGTTCATCCATCAGCAGCTGTCACCTGGTGCAGGCACCAAGCTGCTCTGGAGAGAAGGCAGCGAGGGTGGAAGGGGCTCTCAGAGACCATGTGGCATGAGACCCCTGGACGACGCCATTTTGAAAAAACCCAGATGCCTGGGCAGGAAGGAGGGAGCAGGGGCAGAGAAGTGATGTGTCACTGTGTGATAGGGCAAACAGAGACTTCCTGCCAGCCCCCTCCCCAATTCTTTAAAAAGAACTTGCACAGGAAGAGGAGCTCTCTCTGGGGTGTGGTCTGCTGAGGCAGAGGGTGCTGGAGCCTGGCGCCATGGGCAGTTGGAAGGAGAAACCCCCTGACTGTCCCAGGATCCTGAATAGCGCCAGGAGAGGAGTCCAGGACCAGTGAGCAGAAGCCTGGGCCTCTGCGCAAGGAGAAGAGAGGCCCAGGAGGAGAGCCAGGTGAAAGGCTGGCGCAGGGAGCCAGTGAAGACAGCTCCCTGCACCCTCTTTGAGACACGGAGGGCGAAGGAGAGTGCTCCCAGTGGCTGGGGAGCGCCACTAGGAGCAAGAAGAGGCCAGAATTATGAAGATCGGACCCCTGGGGGCTGAGATATGCCCCCCAGAAGGTAGGCGACCTTTGACCTCTGGCCGACCGACGACGAAGCGCGTGGGGCTCTGCCGCCGGTCTCAAAGGTGCCCCTGGGGTGGGTCAGGTCCCGGGGGCTGCCCCCAGAAGAAGTGAAGTCGGGGTGCGCCGTCGCGCACCCCGTGAAGGTGCCCCCGCGGGGTGCCAGGAGCCCACTCTGGCCCCCGCCGAAAATGAAACCGGGGAGCGCCGTTGCGCTCCCCGTGAAGATTGGGGGAGGGGCCTGGGATCCCAACTCCGGGCCCCGTGTGAGGAGGAAGAGGTGGGGAGCGCTGTCGCGCCCCCGCAAGGAAGCCTGTAGGGGCCCGGGACCCCAACTCCGGGCCCCGACGTCCAGAAGCCAAGCCGGGGACCGCCGTCGCGCTCCCCGTGAAGATGTGCAAGCGGGGTGCCAGGAGCCCACCCTGGCCCCCGAGGAAGAGCGGAGGTCGGGGAGTGCCGTCGCGCTCCCTGGGAAGGAGTGCCTGGGGACCCGGGACCCCATCTCCGGGCCCGACGCGAAGAGAAGTCGGGGAGCGCCGTCGCGCTCCACGTGAAGATGTTCAGGTGCCCGGGACCCCATCTCCGGGCCCCAAAGCGATGGCAGAGGCGGGGGGAGTGCAGCCGCACTCCCCCGCAGCAGGTGCAAGGCAGGGGGGAGTGCCGTCGCCCTCCCCCGAAGACCCGCCAGGCTGAAGACAAGCCTCGTGTCTGCCCGCCAGAGCGGGCAGACCAGAAGGTCAGCGCTGGCTCCCGCGGCCGCACACGAGGGTGCGGGCTGGACCGGGAGCCAGCTGGAGCAGCCGGGGGTGGGCTCCCCGGGCTGCCCTCACCTAGCCAGATGCCGGAAATGCGGGGTGCCCGGGTGGGACCGGCCCCCGCGAAGAGGAGCAAGAGGCAGCTGGAGCAGCCGGGGGTGGGCTCACCGAGCTGACGCACTCACCTGGGGGTCCAGGTGGGACCGGGCCCCCCAACGAACCTGGAGATGCGGGAGGGCCCGGGTGGGACCGTGCCCCCGCGAAGGAAAGCAGGTTGCACGGCTCTCCCCGGCACAGCGGGAGAGCCGCTGTTCTATTATTCACGAGAACGAGGAATCCCCCTATAATGCCTTGCAGGCCTGGACCGGGCTGCAAGGGAAAAACAGCTTTTTCTCTGTTTGTGGTGGCCCCAGGAGAACGGGGTCACCACCCAGTGAGTGCTCAGGTGCAGGGGGAGCTGCAGGAGCAATGCAGTCTCCCCCAGCACCACGAGGAAAAGTTCCCTCACTAAGTCTCTGGGGACTTAATAGGAATAACCCCTCAAGGGCTCAGCCAGCATTGAATCACCTCCTGGGCTGGAACTTTTGTTCTACAGCTGGGGGTGTATTGAGGAGTGCACCAAGTGACGAAGGGCTGAGTTGGGGATGTCTGGAGGCGAAGAGGTGCACGAGAAGTGCATTACTAATGTAATTTCTATGAAGTGCATTGACCAATGTTATTTCTATGGAGGGACTGAAAGCCACATGTGTAATGTGAAGTCATAAGCAATGAGGGGTTATGTTGCTGGACATTCCTGCTAGGGTGTCTGGCTGTATATGCTTAATCCTGTGATTTCATCTGTGATGCCTTTCAGAGGTTGTAATTGCAACGCATTATAAATGTTATCAAGTCTAATAAGTACCTCATTTTAAGTGATGCCTAAACATGTATTCTTGCTGCTGCGTTAGGTGAAGAACAACCCAGACTGTTAGCCACTAAGATGTAGAGGTGTATACTGTAGGGTCAGTATGAGATGCTCAGTCAGGGTTATGTGTCACCAGGGCTGGTGTGCCTATTTTAAATGCTGGTTGAGATAATGGGGTGGGTCGCCTCTGGGATGGTGCCAGTGAGCAAGGCCCTTGCTCCAGGTTATGTTCAACTAACTGCATTGGGGGGCAAGATGATGTGCATACAGGGGAGTGGTGGTACTAGACCCCACCCCCCCCCGCGGGAGGGGTGGAGATGTTATGCAATGTCACAAAGTAATTCCAACAGCTTATGTATATTTGTAAATTGGTGCATAATGTTGAGTAGTGTGTGTGTTTAATAAATGTTCTCTTACTTTTATAAAGCAAAGTACAGACTGGACAATCAATTATTGAGTGTTATTTCTGCGTACCTGTAAATGGCGATTACTAGCCCACACTACCTCCCTTGAGTAAGCCTTGAACTGCTCTGCAACGCTACCCTCTGAGAGTCAGGCGCTACACTAGGGTGTTTGGTTCCCAGTGAAGGACAAATGTGACATGTTATTTGTGCAGGCCTCACAGATACTGCCTCGTTTTCCAACAGTATGAAAGTGTAAAGGACAGGAGTATCTCAAATCCCTTTCTTTGAAATATCCAGAGAATTACAAGCTTCTCTTTTTCTCCAAACTATGCAATTGCCATTCTCTAATGGGAAGAAAGAGAAGATTTTGGCACTTCTGGACAATGGGGCTAGTGGTCTATATTTGGATGAAAGTTGGGCTTAAAAATGGAACATTCTCCAAATTCCTAAGGAGACTCCTTAGCAGGTTCAAACTGTAGATGGAAAACGTTTATTTTACGGACCAGTTAAGGAGATGACCTCAAGCTTGAGATTAACTTTTTGAAAATATCATGAAACTGTCTCATTCCATCTAATCACCTCACCTAACCATACTGTTATTTTCGGAGTTCCATGACTAGCCTGTCACAATCCAAATATTAAATGTGAGACCAGAACAATTTCCCTATCCCCCCAGTTTTGTCATAAGTTTCGCTATTCTACAGGGGATTACTGGACCCTCAAAGGAAATTGCAAACAACCTTGCCATGGACTCAAGTACCATCAGCTTCCTTAAAAAAAAAATGGAGATTTTGCTGATCTCTTCCAGAAGCCTAAAGAAGTATTCTTGCCTCCTCATAGAGAGTTCAGTTTCACCATTCCCATTGAACCAAAGGCTAACCTTCCTCTTGGAAGAAGCT
This sequence comes from Calotriton arnoldi, assembly GCA_963921515.1. Taxonomy (NCBI): domain Eukaryota; kingdom Metazoa; phylum Chordata; class Amphibia; order Caudata; family Salamandridae; genus Calotriton; species Calotriton arnoldi. Next base: position 236,388 of record CAWUFW010009938.1, read on the forward strand.
ACTCTTCTCTCTGAGTCTTGGAAGGAGGCCCTAAGAATTTACTTAGAAGAAAATTTGCAGAATGGTATAATAATCACCTGATCTCCTGCCAGTGCCTCCATCTTTTTCATTCCAAAGAAAACTAATGAATTAAGACCCTGCATTGACTTTAGCGATCTAAATAAGATTACGATCAAGGACTGATATCCTTTGACCCTAATTAAGGATATACTAGAATCTATCAGGGGCTCCAAGATCTTCACTAAGTTAGATCTTCATGGAGCATACCACCTCCTGCAAATCAAGAAAGACAAAGAATGGAAGACTGCTTTCAGAATTCCACTTGGACACTGAATATTGTGTAATGCCCTTTTGGGCTGAGCAACTCCCCAGCTCTTTTCCAATGCTTTATGGATCACGTCTTCCTGACATGCTTAACCAATTTGTTGTGTCTATCTAACTAATAACTTGTTTTTTTCAAAAGATCCTCTTTTGCACCATCAGCGTGTCAGGTGTTTAACAGACTCCGCCAAAATCAGTCAACTTTGTAAGCTGGAAAAGTGTGAGTTTGATTAGCCTTAGCTGGAGTACCTAGGTTTCCGCCTAACCAATACTGAAATCTCAATGGAGCAGCATAATGTTTTCGCATTCTAGATTGGCTTACCTGTTCTAATGTAAAAAAAACAGTGCTTCCTCGAGTTTGCCATTTTTTACTGCAGTTTATTGGAGATTTTGCTCATTTAACTAGTGAAATTACACGGATCCTGAAAAACTATATGCTCTTCCAAGGTTTCCATTGGGATGTTTGAGCTGAAGAATCCTTTACTAAGGGAGCCCATACTGACAGCAGCACCGTCACTTCATCCTGCACGCCGTCACTTTCTCCCACGGGACAACCTGCACGCCGCCACTTTGTCCAACGGGACTACCGGGATCATCGGAACTGCATTGCCCAGAGTCCCAAGCGACACAAGCGCCAGGAGGCGCTGACACAGATCTTTTGCGCCAGGCGGCGCATTAAAGCGGCCTCGGGCTCCCGCAGTGCGGGATGCGCGCGGGCCAAAGGCGGGCCCGTCTGCGCCCGTCAAAGGCCGGAGGAGGCAGCGCCGCTCCTCTAAGCCCTGGTACGTGAGATCTCCTGAGAGCCCATATTACCTCCATACAAGGTATTGTTTTTCTGGTTGTTTTTGACTTTTCTTATGTGAATTAAACTTTGCCACCTGCTGGGGTTATTAAATATTAAATATGGCTAAAATGAAGGGCACGATTGACCAACATGGGAAAGGAACAGCAGGGACATTGGACGCTTTCTTAACCAGAGCTGAGTCTGTTCTCAACAATGAGATACAGCTAGCAGAACATCGGCTATCACTAGGATCTCCCTTCTCGCAAAACCGCTCCTCCCTAGGTAGCATTACTAGGTCAGGTGACACTCCTACTGCCCACCTAACATCTCCCATTGCCTCTCCGCCTCCTGTACCATCAAAATCATCTTCTCCTATAGTGGATGTAACGACAGATTCCAACATTACCACCAGAGGCCAGGCCGCCAAAATCCAGTCTGTGAATGCCAGTGAACCTCTTGTAAAAAAAGGAAAACAGGGGGAGTACAAAAGCAAAAACCCCAGAAACCAGCTCGGGCAGCGAGACCTAGAGGGACTGGCGGGACTAGAGCAACTGAAACTGGCCAAATCTTAAATGGGTCTACTCTATCAATGCTGTCTCAACCCCCGGGATCACTTGATGATGTTACCTGGGAAAGACTGGAGACTATAGTCACCATGCTTTTGGAACCACTTTTTCAAAAGATAACCCACATCGAGGAAAGACTTAAGAACATTGAGGATGTGGGGGCCAGCCGGGAGAAAGATCTAGTTGATAAGAACTTCGCTGCCCTTTGGAAACGACTAGATCGGTTGGATACTTTGACAAACAGACTAAACTCACAATTTAAAATCATTAAGCCTACTATCACTGAGGGGTTGGATTCTAATCTGCCAGCTAATGGTGTACTTAATTGTAACCCACAGATTGCCGCACCAATATCTTGTCCATCTTCTGGTGTGTGTGGCCCCTGCAGTAAAGTCAAGGAATGTTTTTCATCAGAGCTCCTAACTGTGCAGGATAACCTTTCTAATGCTGGTGGTACTAGCAGCTTGCTTGTCACAGCTCCACATATGTCCCCAGTTTCTCGCAGTGCGCCTAGGAGTACCCCAGACAGTACAAACTTAGGGGGTGGTAGACCTTGTGCGGGGGTTCTGGACCCCGAGAGAATAGAAATCCCACAGGCCAGCAGGGAAATACTTAGTCTACCACCAGCATCATGCCCTTTTGTTTTGGTCCTGGCAGGGGTACCCCCTATCAGGAAAAACCAAGTAGAAACATGGGACCAACTGCGCAATAAAAGTGCTGATTGGTTGTCAAAACATAAAGGGTTCAGGGTGTCAAACATAAATGATATTATCATGGTTCGTAGAGTAGGTTGGGTAGGGCCGTCCCCTAGGAATATCGAGGGGGACTGCATAGTCATTAATTTTCAAAATCCGTCAACAGTGAGATCTTTATTGATGGCACAGGAGGTAAACACTACCAACTTAACCCATATCCGGTCACTGCCTCTTGGATATTTTTACAGACCAACTATGGGGTTAAAAACCAATGATGTTTTCTCCCTAACTACGCACAATAGGTTTCTACCTTTGTCTGGCTTAGATAATCAGGATTGACTGCCCTCCCTGCCGGTTCCTAACGAGCCTAGTTCCGCGTTAAATGAGCTCCTGTCTGGTGGACACTGTACCTCAGTCATGTCTGTTAATGATCCAAATCTAAATATATTAAGCTGGAATGTTGCCGGCCTGGCATCTAAAATAAACCTGCCAGACTGGATAGAATTGGTTCAAAAACAGGACATCCTCATGTTACAGGAAACCTGGGCCACGCGGGATCTATACTTAGAAGGGTTCGAATGCTTCAACATTGTTGTCCCCATTCCTAAGGCATTCGATGCCAGCAAAGGCAGAAGCAGGACGCTCCCGTCTGCACAGCTCCAGGCTCCCATTTAAAGGCCCTGCAGTTCGTTTTCTAAAAAATACAAAACCAATCATCCCGGCCAGCTGCCTTTCCATCCCGGGTTCCCTCCAAATAAGCAAACACGAGTCCTGGACAGACATTCCCACTCAGTTCTTTGGCGCCATTAATTCACGCCTTCAGCTCATTTTAAAAATCAGTACCAGCTGCCCACATCATTAACAGACGAATGGGCCTAGGATGATTTTCCTTTCTTCTAATTCAGCTTGCTCACCTTTGTCCTGAAGATGAACCCCACTTATTGGGTTCGAAACGCCATCGACCACCATACAACATGAACTCCTATTACTCCTTGTAAAATAACTGTGGAGCTCATTATACTGTTGTCAATGCGATGCCTTTTTAAACCTCACTATCACCCTGCATGTCACGCTTCCTTTCACCTAAATGTATGTGAGCACCTGAATACTATACAAAAAATTGTAAAATAAATGTCTATCATTTATCTGACCTACATGACCTTCCTCTGATCTTTCCTTTGCTCCCTCATGAATTAATTTCAAAATCTTAGAACCAAGTGTTCCCTGCTGGGTCACTTTCTCACTTTGGACCATTTAGGCCACACCTGAACCACTGTTTCCTAGATATCTCGCCACCCCAGGTTCACATATTGGGGTACCCTTGTCTTCTCAAAAAACCCATTCCTAAGGCAGGCCGCCCGTCTGGTGGGCTCTCAATTTGGGTAAATATCTCTGCCGGAGGCAGTGTAAGGGCTCTTGATACAAAAAATGATAAGTTCCAGGCATTGATCTACACAAGGGGGGTTTCTATTTGTTTAATTAATTTTTATAACAATGATTTTTACACCTTACCAAACATGAATTTCCCTAACCTGTTTAAATTTATTTCAACTTTAAAAAAATCATAAGAGTTATGATAATTTAGCTGGTATTTGTCTGGGGGGTGATTATAATGTTAGGATCTCCAGGGGAAACATATTATACATGGACTCTCTTAATATCGCCGCCCCTTGTAATAGGGGGATAGAATTATTGGATCACCTGTGCACTCACAATTTACTTAATACTATGGAAATAGCCGTAGTACCCAACAAGGATAAGTATGTTGAGCCAACATATAGTGCGTCTACTATTGATTATGTTTTCATTTCCTCTTCTCTAGAAGATTGCCTCTTAAAAGCTGAGGTCATGCCAACTGTTCAAATAACATTGAGAATCGCCCCTAAGCCAACTTATGCTAAAGAATGTGGCGCCAGGAACCTATCACCCTCTACTGATAATCTGAGACTAGTCTGGCGAGGTATTGATAACAATGATCTGTTCCTTAATATGGTAAAAAAAACACTGGCCTCTTATTGACACTTGTCTGATACTAAAAGATTATAACCCTGAGGCAATTGGTGCCTTTGTTCAACTCTGTGAAGGCATTAAACTTATGCTATCAAGGCCCATAGCAGAAACACATTCTGGTCCAAGATGGTTCAATAGAGATTGCTCTTTAGCAAACAGAGAGCTTTGCAAGGCACTCATAATGAACCCCAGAGACCAGGTTCTTATTAAATCCTTGAGGCAGCAATACAAAGCAGTCATCAGCCAACGAAAGGATGAAATTATAAAAGACCGTTGGGATAACCTTGCATGCGCCGCCATATTAAAGAATGGGAATGGCTTTTGGGCTGCAATTAAAGACATGAGGTCGATGGGACACTCACTGACCCCCATAAGCTGTAACATAACTAGCAATGCATGGGAGGCCCATTTTTCTAAGATTTATTTAGCCCCTACTCAAAACGAGGTCTATTATGAATATAAAGCCGCCACTAGGATTTCGATATCCTTGTCAGAAGTGGAGGACGCCATTCAACAGAGTCTGGGCAATAAAGCTCCTGGCCCTGACGGGCTGCCCATTGATCTCATCAAGAATAAACCAGAGTTCTGGGCGCCGCTTTTATTAAATATTTTTAATAACTTAACTAATGCCACAATTCCTAGCACATAGTCTTCTAGTATCATCGTACCTATTTTTAAAAAGGGTGATCCATCGAATCCAAGCTGTTACAGACCGATCTCCCTGATTGACAATACATTGAAAATTTTAGGGAGGATCTTGTACAACAAGATAAGGTTATGGGCTGAGGAGGACCACATTTTACAACCTTCTCAGTTAGGGTTTAGAAGCAAAATAGGCACAGATGAGCAGTGTCTAAACCTTAATTTGATTATTGGCAAATATACTATAGCCCAAAAATCTCCTTTTTATATGGCTTTTATGGGTCTTACCTCAGCCTTCGACTACGTTAATAGGTCACGATTATGGTCCATTCTTTTAAAATACAGCTTGGATGAGGTTTTAGTTCATTTTTTAGCTTATTGGCATAGAGACTTGAACGCTCGGGTGAGGATCAGCAAGGGTGGGGAGGTATCAAAATTGGTAGAGGGGTCAGGCAGGGGTGTGTCTTGGCCCCTCTCCTTTTTATCTTATATATTAATGATTTGCACAAATCTTTGGCAAAGCTTACTAATGATGTCCCCAGAATTAATGGTAATATACTGCCCGCCCTACTGTACGCTGATGACGCAGTCCTAATGGGCCGCACACCGAACGCACTACGTGTTCTTGTACAGGGTTTTGTAGATTTTATGGCTGTTTTAGATCTACGTACTAATTTTAAAAAATCGTTTTTAATGGCTTGTGGACTGCAAAAGTATCTTATTAATACAATCACTATAGACTCTGAAAGTTTATACCGCACTTGCACTTTTCCCTATTTGGGGTTGGTATTCGCAGCAAAGGGCTCTTGGGTTGACCATGTGGCGCATAGCAGGAGTAAGTTCTCAAAAGCCATTAATTCAATACTTGGCCTCCCGCAGCCCAAAAAGATAGAGGTGGTTTTAGCTATTAATAAAAATTTTAAATCTCAGTGTACCCCGACTGCCACGTATGGCGCAGAAGTTTGGGGTTACACAAAGTGTAACAGCATGCAGGGTGAAGAAAATAGATTTGCCGGAGACTCCTTAGAGCTCCGATCTCCTCATCACAGTATGTTTGTCACAAAGAATTGAAATTGCCATATATCGAAGATTACATTACGGCTCGCCCGGCTATATTCTGGCTTTCAATCTGTAAAAACCTGGCAGCGATCCTCACCAGAGACATAATAAAGGATTGCTTAAGTGTGAGAAGGGCAGGCACATACCTTGGCTTGTTGCTGTAAGGGAGAGCCTAAACAGTGTGAATCTTGAGCATATTTTCCAAAACCCCACCGACTTAGAGGGTATAAATAAAAAAAGCCCTTCGGGAGGTTTTATATGCTCAGTATAGCAAAGCAAGATATGAAAAGGAGTCACAGAAAACCTCAGTTGCCAGATATATGTCCATAGAAGATGCCTCTCATTTGCCATCCAGCTATCTTTTAAAACCCTAGGTCGATGGGAAAGAGGATTGCTCTTTCGCCTAAGGGCCGGTACATTGAGATATTTACTTTGTTTTCCTTTGGGATATAATGCTAATCTTGATCAACTGCTATGCCCTTGTGATGATCGAAGTAATCAAACGATGTTATACTTTCTATTTTTTTGTAATTTTTATTCAAAATATACAAAATGGATGTTGATGCCATTTAAAAAAAAAAAAAAAGCCATTACTACACGGAAATCCTCAAATTGCAAGAGGATGAATTATTTTTCCGTGTAGGCTCATTTTTAAAAGCAGCAGTATGTGCACGCAGAACAATGTGTACCACATGAAGGATGTTCTTGATGATAGTTTACTGATATTGTATTTATGACTAATGTTTAATTATTTGGATCCATGCCTATTGATGTAACTTATTTAACTTTTTAAGATAGTAGCCATATATAACCTACCAGTTCCTATTCAGAAAATGTTTTTATAACGCTGTATTTTTATTGATCACATCTTTTATTGACCAATGTATTACTATGCTGCTATTTGATCTGTGCTTTTATGGATATTTGTATCCGAATAAAGATTCTTTGACTTGACTTTACTAAGTTAAAAGAGGCCTTTATGCAGCCCTGATTTTGCGACATTTGGATCCTACAAAAAGGTTTATTGTTTAAACTGACGCTTCAGTGTGCTGCCACAGCTCCAGAAGGACAAGAGCAAAAAGCACCCTATTCTCTACCTATCCCTTTACTTATCTGACTCTGAAATAAATGACTACGTCCTAGAAAGAGAATTTCTTGAAAAGTTAAAAAGTTTACCCACTGCTAAGACCATGGGACAAATGTTTTTGCAAGAAATCTTCCTTTTACATGGGCTACCTTGAGTTATTGTTTCAGATCGGGGTCCTCAGTATGTCTCTCCTTGTGGCGTCTTTTTTTTCTAGACCTCCTCTTGTTTTAGTTGATGATATTCCTGAATTTGAGGTCCAAGAGATTTGCGATTTATGCTTCTTTAGGGGTAGACTGAAATTCTTAATTGATTGAAAGGATACCCACCTAGTGAGATGCCTTAGGAGAATGCTTCTTCTGTCCACATGCCAGTTCTGGTTGAATGCTTTTTTGGCAACTTCTATAAACCCAGGAATTCAAAAAGGGGGCATACTGTAGTACCACGGCCCGGGCCCCACTCGATGATGGCTCCTGAATTGACCTCAAGCAGGGGGAGCGCAGGGTGCAGACATCAGTAGGGCCCTGGAAGCTCTGGTGGGCCATCCTGCTCCCTAAGTGGCCTTAACATACAGCTGCCGGCCCGCCGGTGCAGTATCCTGTGTTCTCCCTGGGGGTCTTGCTAGGGAATGCCATTGGTGCCTCCATCTCTGTGTCCTCCTGCTCACTAGAATCCTCTAGTAAGGATTCCTGGGATTTAAAATGTAGCCCAATCCAAGATGGCGGCTGTTCGATTGGTTCCTATGGAAGTTCCCCAATCTATCATGGTGACACCACAGCTTGTGATGTAATTTCCTACTTTTCAGGAGTGCCACTGGAATTATGCAATTGTGCGGCTGATGCGATTTTCGTATAATTGTAGATGTGCCGCATTTGACACATAATTCATCATCTGCCACACAATGTGCAGATTTTAACAAAATAAAATTCGTTTCTAGCTCCATCGGTTCAAAAGTTGGTAAAAACGCAGCAACACGTGTTGCCGCACAGTGAAAGGCCCTTTGCATAGGTTGACTGGTCACCTTTCTGTAGCTTATTGCTGTATTTGGGTGTTAAACTGGTACTCATGAGGTGCAACTAATGCCCAGACATTGATAAGCTTAAAAAAGACAAAATAATGAAGTAATATTATGATAAAATGTGCTGCATAATGCTGCATAATTTGCCTTTTCTCGCTGTATAATCTACTCATCACTGCTGCATAATTTGACCCTCCCCTGCCACAAAATTCCAGTGGCCCTGCTTTTAAGGTGTAAAGGGGTAGGAATCCCTTCTGTTCTTGTGTTGCAATGCTTCCTCAAGCATTGTTGGCGTGTTCCTCACTCCTGATCATTTATAGGTTCTCCTGTCGTTATCAGTCTCCTGTTGTTCCTGTTTCCTTGCTGTTCTGAAGTTCCTCCTGCTGTTCAGTTCTCTGGTTGTTAACGGTCCTTTTGTGTTTTCCTCCATTTATTACCCTGGAACCTTGCTGCCATCAAGGAGGTTGTTTTGCCCTCTGACTGTTTCCTCCGCCCAAGCTCCTTCTAGAAAGCACCAAGTGTTGGCATCATTGTGGCTACTAGAAGAGGTCGCCCTTACCTCTGGCAGACCAAGACTGTGAAAACCTGGACATCCTGATGTACCTGCAGTCAGAGGTCCCTCATTAGATCTCATTCTCTCGGCAGTTGTATCAGAAACCCCACAGAGCAACAATAAGTAAATAGGCATTGCACATCTGGTAAATAAAGCCGTAAGTAACAGAGACTCTATCTGGCAAATCGGAAAATACCCGTAGTACTGAATCAATGTCTTATAGTGTATAATATTTTGGGCAGGAGGTTTAAAGACTCTAGTAAAATGGTTCGGAAGTCAAGTGGCCAGTGACTGGCTTAATGTCAACAGTACGATGCTCTGCAGAAAGGGTAGATCTTTTACTATTGATAGCATAATAGGACTTATTTGGGGATGCTGCAAGTCCAAGGACATGAAACACTTCTATGACATATGCCAAAGTAGGATCAATGCCTTTCTCTATGCCAGTGACAAAACAGGGATAAGCTGATGTGCTTGGGAACCAGGACTCGATGGGTTGAGCAATTTCTCACAAATGGTTAGAGATTCAACCTGAACCACTCCACTTCATCAACTAGGGTGCATGGCTCAGGCGGTGGAGACATATAAGCCTACAATTAGGTGTAAATCTGCACCTGGAAATAGTGAATAGCAAAAAAGTGTAGATTTACACCTAGGTGCAGGATTAGATGTACACATGAGTAAATATACTCATATGAATGTACCTTTGTGAATAGCCCCCACAGTGCTTCAGGCCCTCGATGATGCAGATACACATTGATTAAATACCCAGTTTTATAGTGATACGGTGTTCTGTTGCAAGGGAAGCGGTGCTCACTTACAAGCTGATGCAATGCCTGGATACATTGGGATTCAGTGTGGTCAGGTTACTTAACCATTTACAGTGGCGGCCTCCACAAATAAAGGGGGTTGGGGCGGGAGGGGGTCGCGCTGGATGGGGGGTAGAAATAATAGATTTTTTTTTTTTAACTTACCTTTAGCCGCCGGCCGCCTCCAGTGTCGCGTTCGCTGCCTCTCCTCTTCCTAGGTCGCAGCAACCCCTGGGACAGACTTCCATCCAATCCCTGTGCTGCAGAGCAGCGCAGGGACTGGTCTGAGTGGGCTGAAAAGACACCCTGCTCAGACCAGGGAGTCTGTGGGGGTTTCTCCAGGCCGGCTGCCCAATGCAGCTGTGCTGGAGAAAACCTAAGTGTGCATGTGTGTGTTGGTTGGCCTGAGACAACCGGCCAAACACACATGAGCACTTAGGGAGTGGAGTGCACATAGCATTCCTCCTCCCCCCTCCCATGCCTAGGCCCGCCCCGCCCTACAGCGCTGGCTAAGAGCCAGCAAATGCAAAATAAAACTATGCAAGAGCATTGTTTTATTATACATTTGCCAGCTTTGAGCCAGGCAGTGGGGCGACGCTCCTCCGCCATTGCGGAGGAGCCGCCGCTGACCATTTAATTAAATTCTCTATTGGAATGTAATAGATGATATTTTTTTAAATCATCTTTATTGGATTTTCTTCAGGGTCATACATTACTAGATTATCATATCCACATATTCTCTTTATGGGTTATAAATTGCTTTTTTGGGGTGATAAACTTACTCTTTCCGTGAACATTACCGTAAGTAATGGCGTCTAAATGATCTTTTAACTGAACCAAAAACCAAAGCCCCCTGTTAACAAATCGTACCAGGTGAGGTTGGATTTTACCAAGGAATCCCTTGTTAACTTGGCTGAACCATTGGGTGGGTTTGATGGTTACATATTAAGAGGTGGACAGAGGGGTGGGCTTCCTGTAGTATGTTTACCGTGCCCTTATATTCAGTACCGACTGTCGCTAAGTTTGCTTATTTTGTGTGTCCCTACCACTGGGAGATTAGTTCATTTTCCTTTCATTATCCTGACTTCCGGTTCCTGAATCTCAGTTTGAAATTCACAGATCTAACACAAACCTTTATGAATGAACCCCTTGCAGTAGGAGGCCAGGGTGTAAGCACTTGTTAGAATAGCAGTCATGCAGTACCAGGCCTTTGTGGCACTGCACCTTAATTAAGGAATGCTTTATTGGCTCAATATGTAATTAAGTGAAACAAACATTAACCTTATAGGTAAATCTGCCTAGAACTAGTCTCACTTCTGCCCTGTGGTACAAGGCATTGCAAACTCCCCTAATGGAAGGGAAAATTAAATCACAAACTGTCTGACCAAGAATTATGCAAATGTCACCTAAAAATCAGTCCAGTACCATTATACAGAATATTAGTCTGGGGGTCCCATGATTAATTAATTTATAACATGTATGTGTTGCAAAATGTTACCAGTGGAGTTTCACAACACACTTGGAAATTAAACAAGAACCCAGGTAGAAACGCGACATTGAACACCCAAAATGTCACCACAGGAAGAGAAGCAGAAAATATTTACAATGACCCTTCGTTTGTGGCAGGAGACTGCAGCTAACCTCTAGTGGCCAGAATGCCACCTAAAACTACAATGGACTGGCTAACTGGGTTCATAATTCGGCAACAGGAAGTCAACTAAATAATTCCACCTGTGAGGCTCGTGCGGCTTTGGGAACCATGCCGCTCAAGCAACTTCCCATTTAATGAATGAATGAATGGATGACGCTTTTATTTCAGTGCCCCTTAAAGAGAGGTAGAAATGTGCAGTTTGTACAATAGATTCAAATGTGAAACTGTTTCAGTTCAAAGTCCATAGGACCCTGAATGTTCTGCAATCAATTGAGCAAAACCTTGTCTTTTGTGCTGTTCTGTCTTCCTTAAACCAAATTAGGTCTCAACGAGTTAAAATGAAATGAAATGAATGGCCCTCTTGCCTGCACGGAGAGTTAAACACTTGTAGGCGTGGATTTAAATAAAAATACTGATTGGCAGTGGTATGTGGTTAACGTGTGCTAAAAGGAGTTCGTGTACGCGTGGAGTTGGGTATGTTCGTTGTGATGGCTGTGTTTTATTTAATTCTATTATACACCTGATCCTTTAGTCAAAACTGTTATCTGTAAAGCACTATAACACCCATTTTGGGTAGAATAGCGCTATGAAAGAACCTTAATGAAAAATAAAAAATAATAGTATGTACTTTTGTTTGTATGAATGTATGTGGAATTGTTGCAACGGAAGGTACATGACTGGAATGGAATGACTAATTTGTGTTATGAGAGCAATGGTGGGTGGGACTTTCAGCTCACTGATGATTTGTTCAGGGACAGCGCCTCAACCAAAACCTCTGTTCCACTTCCTTCAAGGTCATTTACATTTCCATCTTTCTAATGACGTACTTCCCCATGTGGTTATGATGTTCTGCTGACTGACTTACTAAGGGTCAACGTCAGATCCTCTATTATAGACCTTCAAAACATTCAGGGATAAAATACCTATATATGCTGTAAATAGACACACCACATTTTAATCACCAATTTGTAATTATATAATTTAACTTTCACACTGATCTCAAACAATTCATGTTTTTTTGGGAAGAAGTTGGGAAAGTGCAAGGGGGTTTGGTTTCTCAGCCCCTAAAGGTCAGGCACCTATCACTCTCACTATCAAAAGTAGGTTTCCCCATGACTATGACATATTTGTTAATGTGTAATAATTTCCCCTTCACCTCTAAATACATATAAAGATGCAATTTTGCATTTCGGTGTGCATTTTGGCTTTGTAGCGCATATTGTGCGTATAAATGACGCTGTGCACAGATTTTGATTGGCATGAACTAGTTAACCCAAACTAATCTAAGGCCAGTCCCATCACCTAATTAAATCTCCAACTTTTTGATGTCAAAGGAGGGGCCAGATGTAGAGCTCAAGTCTGGCAAGAGGCTTTGGGTGGGTCCCAGGACACGCACTGGCTACGGGGTGTGTATTGGGGCAGTTTGTCTGTTGTCATGGGGTCTCGCCTACAAATGGTCCCAGAATTGTGAACCAAGGGCCCCCCTTTAGTACTTTACCCTCAGGACAATCAGAAGCTTACTCTGAAGGTGATGTGGAGTTATACCATCAGAACAATGATAAGAACATGCAATAAGTCATCGCCAAAATAGTGCTTTATCTTTAGAAATAATCTATTTGTTCTACGTACAACGCAAACACTACACTTCTAGTAACCAGATTTTGGTATCTGGCAAAATTAAAGTCTGCGGTTAACAATTTAGCATTATGGCCCGCTGATCAGGACAATCATGGTTGCTAACGGGCCAGAACTCAAGCTATAGATCTGAGCCACTGGCGAGGGCCTATAAGGATGCTGAGGATGGGTCCGGCCTTGTATCTCTAGCCATACAGGCAGCCCTGCTCTGACGTCCATGCTCGGGCCCCCATACTATATGCATCTCTTCCGTTCCCTTTGCGGGAGTCTATCATCCTTGTTGACCACCTGTTGAAAGGACATACCTAGCTCATCCCACAAGCACCCTATGGGTATTTTTGCACTTCCCGGGCTTCCTCATTGCAGAAGAAGCTGCTTTCTCATTCTACCCAATAGTCACCGCCTTATCCCAGAACGGGTTTCCAATGGGATATCCGGTTATGCTAAAATCAACAGGCGATCAGCAAGACTGGCACAGCCCTTCCTGATTTGGGGCAAGGCCTAGTGTACAGTTCTCCAATGTAACATAGTGACTTCTCCCCTCAAGTTTAGTTCTGTTATCACTTCCTTTTCTAGCGACCACACTAAACCATCCCTCTCCATCAACTCCTACTCGATCAGCCTCCTCGTGCTGACCATTAGGCGAATGCACTAAAGTACTCTGATCACTGCTTTAAAAGCTTCCCACTTCACAGTGAGTGAGGAAGCAGTTCCTCTGTTTTTCTTGAAATACTTAGCAATTGTTTCACACAATGTGGCGCAAAAGACAGACTCTTCAACTGCAGCAGCCTCATGGTGCCATGTGGGAAAGGGCGCCAGCCGCCTGTCCCATCTGATTGTCAATATCTAGGGTTGTGGTCAGATACGGTCCAGTCTAGATACTTAACACTTGTACCTCTGAGCTCATCCCTTCTGAGCAAACCAGTCAATCCAAGCATACATGTAAGTTGTATATCGGTGAAAAGGAGTACCCCCCACCTTTATAGGTTCCTAATTCTCCATTCATCTGTCAATGACCAGGTGTGCAGCCAATCCCACAGGACCTTAACCTTCTAGGAGGTCACAGAGTGTCAAAGCAGGGGTAAAAGCAGTCATGCTCTCATCCAGAACACCATTAAAGGCCCCTTCCAGTACCATCGGGTGATGGGGCCGAAGGATAACCAATGGGATACTGCAGAATAGCGTTGCTAACATTGGGTGCATAAAGGAGCCCCTGAACTGCCCATCCGCCCATACAAAATTATCCCTCCATGTCAAGATAGAAGTTCATAACTTTAAAGGGAACCTCAGGGCCCACTCATATCATTGCCTCCTTCATGAACAATGAAAAAACAGTGGCTTTATGTCACTGTGTAACAAAGCACTGTGCCACCATGCAACAAAGCGAGCACTATGTAACCAAATCCAATGCTGACCAGACCCCCAGCCCCAGGCTCACTCCCCTTGATGGATCATCACCAAGATACTATATTACAGAGACAGGAATGTGATCCTGTCTCCCGCCACCTGCAGTGCAGCTTAACTCCCCCTCCATCTGATAAATGTGTTTCCTGCTGGAAAGACACATGATCTCCTCTACATTTCAAGTACGAGTGAATCTTGTATCGCTTTTCTGCAATGGTCACCCTCCGAATGTTCCCGGTGATGAAGGTGAACTCATGCATAGGCATCATTCAGTTATCAGTATAAGCCAAACAGTGTCTCTCACTCTCCTCACATAAGGGCTCTTGGGTCCCCAAAGAGGCTCCAAATTATGACATCTAACCTTTGGGTATGACTCTGTACAAACATCACCCAGCTTCCACTCCAAGACAGGAAACCCAACCCAGTGGCATAGCTAGCCTCCTGGCCGCCCGTGGTGGTCCCTGCGTTTGCCACCCCGCTGCAGCCACAGTGAAGAGTGGGGGGTTGCTGGTGAGAAATTTCTCTGTTTGCCACCCTACGGCAAACGCATTAAGGAGCGGGGGTTGCTATAGCCGCCCCGAGATGGTAGCTAAGAGCGAGAGGAGGCCGCTGTGCCAAAACGGGTGTCGCCTGGGTCGGACCGCACCCCTTCCCAGCTATGCCACTGACCCAACCTCTCTCGTCTAAGTCTGGGTGGTGAACTCCGCTCCGCTAGCGGAGTTTGCGGAGTTTTCTGCACTCCGCGTTACGCAGAGCTCACGGAGTTCTGAAAAACACGGAGCAGAGTTTTTCCCCTCGCTCGCGTTCATCAACGTCAAGTTGGCGAGACCGTAAAATCCACCTCCCAGCGAGATTTTTCCTCGTTCGCTATTGTCAATATCAAGTTGGAGAGCGCGAGCGTGGAAAATCAATCTCCCGGCGAGATTTCTCAACGAGGGGGGTCAGATTCCTCATTGCGAGTGGTCGCGAGTGCTTGCGACCGCTCGCGTTGTGAAACCATCCGTTCTCGTTGAGAAAGCTGCCGCTCAAGTAAAAATCTACTCAAGCGGCAGAAAGGAAGCAACGCCCGCTTGCGCTGTGCATGGTGCTGTTCGCGATGATTGCACAGTGCGGAAAAGCACCTGGCACTGAAAATCACTGCGAACGGCATTTATCTAAAGAAACTCCGCCGCTTGCGGAGCTTCTCATAGCGCGGCAGATTTTTTTTGCACTTCGCAGAGTTCCGCGTAGCCCAGTCTTACTCTCATCCAGTCTTGAAACATATTGATCAGACAAAAAGTAACCAATGTGTCACAAAACTCCCAACACAGAGTAATGTAAACAGGAGGTTAGATAGGCCCAAAGAGAGCATAAAGTACTGTATGTCGGCTGTCCCCAGGCATGCAGCCCAGAAGGCCTGGAAATGTTACTATATTATTAGAGTGGAAATAGTAGGCAGTAGCCCCATTGCAACTTGCATTACATGGCTTTAGAGGAGGGACCTTCCCCCTGTGGGCCTCGTGTACAGCTCTTTCACAGAGTTGATCCCTAATGTATGCAGTGCTACTGTCAGAGGTTTCAAGGAGGTTATAGTGCCGGGGCCTGATGGAAAGACCACATAGAGATGAAGGACAGAGCTGAATACCGTGGGGATGACCTTGGACGCACTTGGAGATACTTGGGACCGGCTACTGTCGGCACTCTATACAGCCCCGTGCTGCGACCGACCTTCTAAACCGTATCTGAGAATATTTTTCAATACAGAATCTGTTTCCATTGGAGTTACTCCCTGTTAGTACTCCCCAGGCCTTGAGAAAGAACCAGGTCTGCTTGCCTAGAGGGTGTGAAACACGTGTTGGCTATCTCTTGTATGCATGGTGGTTATGACTTTGGAACCCCATACAACTGGAATAATAATAAAACACGTTGCACAAATCCAGGATTACCGACTCCTTGATTACATTGGAACTATAAAATGACGTACTATACATCAATTCTGCTCTGTCCTTCAAATCGTTGTGGACTGCGTTTCAATGAGTTAGGGGTTTCACATTTTAAGGACATCTGAACACTCCAATGTTACCTATTGCTCAAGGACGGGCGCCTTCTGGGGCATCTACCACTGTTCTTCCTACGCACCCTGATAGAAGGATGCAGCCTCCTCAAGGACAGCCCACTGTTCATGCTGTGCCTGAGAAGGTGAGGCTGGGGCTCTATCTCTCTTTGGCCAGAGTTTCCTCTGTCTTTTTCCGTTCCTGGGAGGGTGCTGGGACAGCCCATGAGGACCACCCAACGTGCCCCTCGAAACGGTGTGCTGTTCTACCTAATCTCCTGCAGCCGCAGGTTCAGAGGTGTGTGTTGATTGTCCATAATCTTCAGCCTTGCAGGAAACATCAGGGCATATTTATCCCAAGCTCCCGGAGTCTACTCTCCACCCCCATGAAAGATGCGTTTTGCTGTTAAACTGCAGCAGTGTAATCTGGGAATAGCATGACACGACTGCCCTCCACGGTGAATTGAATCCCATTCCTTGCCACCTGGAGATCACATCCCTGTCTCTGTAATATAGTATCTTGGTGATGATCCATCAAGGTGGGTGAGCCTGGGGCAGGGAGTCTGGCTGGCATAAGGTGTGCGCTTGGTTGCAATGTGACACAAAGTTATAGCAATGCAATTATTGGTTACACTGTGTCAGACCCCATTTGAGGGGGCCACAGAGTCTACTGGAATCCAACTATGGAGTCCTTTGACCTGCTGTACTGTGCTTCTGAAAACTGGGCTAAGTACAGCCTTTCTGTACCCAACTCTCAGGGTACCAAGAGTCAGCAGTTAATGGCTTCTCAGGGAGGTAGCATGAGGGACCAGAGGTCAGAACTCGACAAACAACCAACATACACAATAATGTGTTGCCTAGCCCTGTATTTAGCTTTTGATAGAAGTAAGTACTTTAATCACGCAGCATTTCTTAATAATACACACCACAATTAGGTGAATGAGTTGAGATCTTGAGTCAGGGCCGGCTTTAGCACTAGTGGAGCCCAGTGCAACAATCATTTTTGGTGCCCCCAATCCCATGACCACCTCCTCGGATTCTCTCACTATCACTGGGAAAAAGTGCCCCTCATCTCTCTAATCACAAGTTATTGTGAAACCCAGCGGCCCCCCCCCCCGAGGTCAGCGCCCCCCTCCACAGGTCAGCGTCCAGTACGGCTGCACCAGTCGCACTACCCTAAAGCCGCCCTGTTTTGAGTCGCTACATACTTGGGTACCCACCTGAGTGCTAATAGAGTTCCACAGCCTACAATCCCTGGTGTCTAATCTGGGATATAGTGCTAATTTAGCACATGCAGTTCACTCAGTCATTCCCAAGACTTATAGGCACCCAACAGTTCAGTTTACATTTTGTGAAATTCATAAAAAGACTTAGTTTGTCCCAAAGACCCCAGTCTGCTATTCAGTCTCTCGTGCTTCCTCAGATCCTGCAGTTTCTTTTTTCTAAGAGGGTGCAGGATTGACGTATGCAGTGGTCCTGCTCCTGTGACTTCTGAGCTGTTGGATAGGAGAGGCAGCCATGCTTGGAGTTTTAAAGCTATGTGGATTTCTGTGCATCACGGGGCAGCTCTCCTCTGCCGAGGTTGTGGCCTGCTTACAGCTTGTGCAGAAGGCACAGTGGCCAGACAGATGAGGCCTCCTGGCTTATCTTGACTTTGTGAATGACTTCGGCAGATGTGACCTCCGGACTGATCTGGGCACTCACCAGGTCTGGATGGAGTGCTTGACTTTAGCAGTGGACAAGCCTGTATCTCAGTCATGGCAGACTGCTGATCACACTTGATGTCTGTGGAAGGCTTGATACAGTTCATGACCAGAACCATTCACGGAGAATGTGGAACCCTTCCACAAGCAGGTGCCCTTGGCTTTGTTCTCTGGCAGTCACTTGCTCTCTCTGGCTATCCCATCATGTTGGGAACTCGCTGGGCTTCTCCTCCTTGACAGTCTGTTCTGCAGGACCAAGCACACTCATTCCCTCTCTCAGCTGGCAGGCATGCAGGCTTCTAGGCTCCAGGCAGACCCTTGGCTCCTCCAACAGACAGTGCAGACTTCAGGTGATGTCTGCTCATCTCTGGGAGACTGGCTGTCAGGCAGACACCTTCCTTGGTAATGAAGAACTTGGAACTGGAACTAACTGGGTTGTTTGGATTCAATTTCCATACACATTTTCCAGAGAGAGGATGTGGATACACGTCTAAGGTTTCAGAACCGGTTTGAGTTGCTTCCCTCTCATATATCATTTTCTGGCTGCTCCTCGGACACAGTCTTTGTGCAATGTGATCACTCTCACAGTTGGTAGCAATAATTCTGGCTCCAAGCAGGAGAATCCAAAACAAGGCCACAATGAAGTGTAAGATTTCTGCACCTAGCTGCCCTCACCCTTCCTGAAGCAGTCATCATGGACAGACAGATGGAGAAGCCCTGCTTAGAAACCTCATCAGTTTGTGAAAGAGAAGCTGCTGTCCCATCCCTCACCCATTTGTTCTACCAAATGGCAGTACTTCGAAAGAGCTAATGAGCAGCCCCTCGCAATAAAGTTCCCCATTGAATCTCTAATGGTCGCTCTGTCCCCAGCCCCCTCGTCTTCAGTGTCTGGGTTCCCACCATCCCGCTACAGGTGTGCATCAGTACACTTCCACTGTATGGGGAATCTGTGTGTACCCTCCAGCTCTGCTGCATGCTTAACGAGGGGCTATTCAAAATGGATCCCACTTGTCAGACCCCCACCACATTCAGAATCCTACTACCATCCATCTGTCAGACACTCACTAAACATGCATGCACTTGACACATATGCAGAATGCCAGTGCAAGGATCTGTGTTTCAGGTAACAGCAGACCATCCTCTCCACGACACAGAGAGAAAGGTCTGGTTTCACTAATGATTCACAAAAACTTGCTACACTGCCACCACCGTTTAATTTGATCTACACATGTAGGAACAGCACTTCTTGATCCACTATTAGGGCACCCCGAGGATCACTGAACATGTTCTGGACTTTGCATTACCAGGGACAGGCCAAGGCCGCTGAGCACATACTAGAGTAACAAAAGGTTGGGGTCAAATTATCAATCAATCAATCAATTCGGATTTGTAAAGTGCTGCTTATGACCCGTGAGGGTATCCAGGCGCTGGGGATATACAAAGCCCGGATAGCAGTTTTGCATGCAGTTGGACACTGAGGGCAAGGATGCACATCCCGTTCACCAAGCAGGGGACATTTCTGTCCCAACACACTGTGATGTGCACTCGGTTGCACAGGGAAGCAGAGCTCAGTTGTACAGTGATGCTGTCCTTAAATGCACAGCGATGCTGTGCTCGGCTGCACAGCGATGCAGTGTTTGGTTATGCAGTAGTGTGTGCAAGGTTACGCAATGACGCAGCACTTGGTTACACAGTGACGCTGCTCGATTACACTGTAATGCAAGTATTGATTACAGTGATTGAGGCTCAGTTACGCAGAGATGCAGTCCCTGGCTGCACAGTGATGCAGGCTCAGTTGCACAGAGATGCAATCCCTGGCTGCACAGTGATGCAGGCTCACTTGCACAGCGATGCAATCCCTGGCTGCACAGTGATGCAGGCTCAGTTGCACAGCGATGCAATCCCTGGCTGCACAGTGATGCAGGCTCAGTTGCACAGCGATGCAATCCCTGGCTGCACAGTGATGCAGGCTCAGTTGCACAGCGATGCAATCCCTGGCTGCACAGTGATGCAGGCTCAGTTGCACAGAGATGCAATCCCTGGCTGCACCGTGATGCAGGCTCAGTTGCACAGAGATGCAATCCCTGGCTGCACCGTGATGCAGGCTCAGTTGCACAGAGATGCAATCCCTGGCTGCACAGTGATGCAGGCTCAGTTGCACAGAGATGCAATCCCTGGCTGCACAGTGATGCAGGCTCAGTTGCACAGAGATGCAATCCCTGGCTGCACAGTGATGCAGGCTCAGTTACACAGCGATGCAATCCCTGGCTGCACCGTGATGCAGCCTCCCATTGCACAGCACCGAAGCGCTTAGCTAGAGTGATGTAATGCTCTTTCATCCTGCGAGGTCACTCCCTCCAGAGAGGTCATTCCCTGTCTCCAGGGCCTGTGGAGCTATTCTGGGCCGAGTGAGAGAGATCCTCTGGGTCAGTGAGGGGTACATCTGCAGATGGGGATGCCTGGGAGAGGATTAACAGTCTATTAATGCCCCACACACACTAATCCTTTAAACTCCTAGCTCTTGTACATTCTCACCGTGCTGTAGATTACTCAGAGCAGGATTAGGCGGTTGAGTGGATAAATTGGGGAGGGTGGGAGAGGTGCTGTTGCATTCATTGCCTGTCCTTCTCCGTCCCACATTCAACCGCAGGTTTCTGGGGGAGCCGAGGACCTGCTGGGGTTTGGGGGCGCAGGGATAGCTCTCCTATGTGAATTAAGGATTCATACGGCTAACTAGGGGTGGGCGAGCCACTGAAAACTCGAGCCAGGCTGGAGCCTGATGGCAGCCTCTGGCTCAGCTGGAGGTCATCTTTGACCCTCGAGCCCAATGCGAGCCAAGCTTTAACGTGGCTTCCACCTCTCAGCAGGCAGGCTTCTAGGCTCCAGGCAGACCCCCGTGGCTTCCATCTCTCAGCAGGCAGGCAGGCAGGCAGGCTTCTAGGGTCCAAGCAGACCCCCGTGGCTTCCACCTCTCAGCAGGCAGGCAGGCAGGCTTCTAGGGTCCAAGCAGACCCCCGTGGCTTCCACCTCTCAGCAGGCAGGCTTCTAGGCTCCAGGCAGCCCCCCGTGGCTTCCATCTCTCAGCAGGCAGGCAGGCTTCTAGGGTCCAAGCAGACCCCGTGGCTTCCACCTCTCAGCAGGCAGGCTTCTAGGGTCCAAGCAGACCCCTGTGGCTTCCACCTCTCAGCAGGCAGGCAGGCAGGCTTCTAGGGTCCAAGCAGACCCCCGTGGCTTCCATCTCTCAGCAGGTAGGCAGGCTTCTAGGCTCCAGGCAGACCCCCGTGGCGTACATCTCTCCGAAGTCAGGCAGGCTTCTAGGCTCCAGGCAGACCCCCGTGGCTTCCATCTCTCAGCAGGCAGGCTTCTAGGCTCCAGGCAGACCCCCGTGGATTCCATCTCTCAGCAGGCAGACAGGCTTCTAGGGTCCAAGCAGACCCCCGTGGCTTCCACCTCTCAGCAGGCAGGCTTCTAGGGTCCAAGCAGACCCCCGTGGCTTCCACCTCTCAGCAGGCAGGCTTCTAGGCTCCAGGCAGACCCCCGTGGCTTCCATCTCTCAGCAGGCAGGCAGGCAGGCAGGCTTCTAGGGTCCAAGCAGACCCCCGTGGCTTCCACCTCTCAGCAGGCAGGCAGGCAGGCTTCTAGGGTCCAAGCAGACCCCCGTGGCTTCCACCTCTCAGCAGGCAGGCTTCTAGGCTCCAGGCAGCCCCCCGTGGCTTCCATCTCTCAGCAGGCAGGCAGGCTTCTAGGGTCCAAGCAGACCCCGTGGCTTCCACCTCTCAGCAGGCAGGCTTCTAGGGTCCAAGCAGACCCCCGTGGCTTCCACCTCTCAGCAGGCAGGCAGGCTTCTAGGGTCCAAGCAGACCCCCGTGGCTTCCATCTCTCAGCAGGTAGGCAGGCTTCTAGGCTCCAGGCAGACCCCCGTGGCGTACATCTCTCCGAAGTCAGGCAGGCTTCTAGGCTCCAGGCAGACCCCCGTGGCTTCCATCTCTCAGCAGGCAGGCAGGCTTCTAGGCTCCAGGCAGACCCCCGTGGATTCCATCTCTCAGCAGGCAGACAGGCTTCTAGGGTCCAAGCAGACCCCCGTGGCTTCCACCTCTCAGCAGGCAGGCAGGCAGGCAGGCAGGCAGGCAGGCTTCTAGGGTCCAAGCAGACCCCCGTGGCTTCCACCTCTCAGCAGGCAGGCTTCTAGGCTCCAGGCAGACTCCCGTGGCTTCCATCTCTCAGCAGGCAGGCAGGCAGGCTTCTAGGGTCCAAGCAGATCCCGTGGCTTCCACCTCTCAGCAGGCAGGCAGGCTTCTAGGGTCCAAGCAGACCCCCGTGGCTTCCATCTCCTTACAGGCAGGCTTCTAGGCTCCAGGCAGACCCCCGTGGCTTCCACCTGCCACCGACACTCTACCCTAATGTGCCAAGAGTTATAGGCAAAGCAGTAACCTTTGATGCAAAAACAGCAAGAGAAAGAGATACTCTTTTAGTGGCCGAGCTGTCAGTGTGGAACTAGGAAACCTGAGATAAATCCCGGCTTGCGTGATCCTTGACAAATATTTTATTTTACCGAGCCTCCTTTTTTAAAATATCACATATTAGAAAACCTTCAAATATGCAAGTTTAGGACGCGTGCTATACAAAAATTTCTCAAGTTTGATTTAATAGACTTTATTGTTGCTCCATCTAAGAATCTAGGCCACATACCATGGCACACACATATCAAGTGACTTGCCCCTCAGTTCACCAATGGAATTGTTGTCAGAGGAGAGAGGGCAGGGATGTTTTAAAACTATCACTTTTAATAAAAGCCTCTTGATACAGTGATATAATCTGATGTACTGAGATGAAACGCTTCTGCATGTAAAAGAAATGCACTTTTTTGAATTTAGAATAAACTTTATAATATGTTCACAAGATGTTTGTTGTAGGATTTACATGCTAAGTGCTTTCAGGGCTTGGCTCTTGCACAGGCTTGAATAGCCAAACCAGGCCCGTGGCTCGGCTCTGGATTGGCTCTCCCTGTTAATTTGCTTGGTTCGCCACCTCTATAGCTCACAGCACAGCCCCAATTGTGCCTTAGCCCGTTAAAGGATTTGTTATCGACCTTGGAAGGAAGAGAGGCTGAAATAGTCTCCCCAGGATCCGAACCCGCGATCTACAGATAATAACGTCTGACTCTGCTGCAGGCACTCCGCCCACTCAGCTATCGTACCACTGCAAAGTAGACACAGCACCCATTCCCCCGGCGGGTGGCTCATCTTACTACCGCCAGGTTATCTGGACACTGGGGCTTTCTCTTATCGGTCCGAGGTGGGCATCGTGTTCCTCTGAAACGTACCGTCCTTTGGGTCTGCCGCCAGAGATTTGGACTCTAAAGGTCAGACATGACCTTATGTAAGGAGCTCAGCAGAGGGGATTACCAATGCTTGATTATGTCTTGTTTCTGGCAGATAGCCTAGAGCAGCGCCCCCACCCCACGGAGGAAAATCACAGAACACGAGGACTGTGTAGGAATGTTATTTCCTTCCAAGGGCCTTGCTGCCAATAGTGCAGCTGGTGCAGTGGCACCGGGGTCCAGTGCACCCACATCATGGACGTCATTTAGAGACCACCTAAGGGCATTATTCTTGCTTTCGTTAGGGCCCCTGGCAGCCTCGCTGTGCCACCCCCACCTTGTAGACTTCACTCTACAGTACTGAAAGGGGTGAGGAGTCCGGACTCATTCCAGGAGCAGGGGGGGGAGGGGGGAGGGGTAAAGTATGGAAGCCCACAGGGAAGGAGCTCTTTGCATCTTTTGATAGCAACATATGGCCGTGGTTTTATTCTGTGCCTTTGTGTCCATTAGAAACGTATGTAGGAAATACCACTGTGGCTGAGACTGGCTGAAGCCCACATCCCAACCCCATGGGTTCAGACCCTGGGGTAGTATTGGCATCTCTACCCCGGGCAATGTATGGGAAGGGAAACAAACGAAGAGCTGCTCGTCCTCACACGAATCTCTTCAGCTGCATAATTCACAATTCTATGGGTACTTACAGCTCAGCCGTGCACTGGGTGCAGGCCACATACACCTGAGCGGATACAGTGAGTGCTAACCCCCATGAGGTCAAGGCCAGCTTGAGGTGCCTGGGAGGAGAGCCATGTCCTGTACACACAGGACACGTGTGGATCATTCTCCCCAAACACGGGGTGAACTGAGGGAGGCGTAGGAGGGCCCGGGGCAATGAGACGCTGAGGGCCTCACCTACACCAATGAGATGCTGAGGGCCTCACCTACACCAATGAGATGCTGAGGGCCTCACCTACACCAATGAGGCGCTGAGGGCCTCACCTACACCAATGAGGCGCTGAGGGCCTCACCTACACCAATGAGACGCTGAGGGCCTCACCTACACCAATGAGACGCTGAGGGCCTCACCTACACCAATGAGACGCTGAGGGCCTCACCTACACCAATGAGGCGCTGAGGGCCTCACCTACACCAATGAGGCGCTGAGGGCCTCACCTACACCAATGAGGCGCTGAGGGCCTCACCTACACCAATGAGACGCTGAGGGCCTCACCTACACCAATGAGACGCTGAGGGCCTCACCTACACCAATGAGACGCTGAGGGCCTCACCTACACCAATGAGACGCTGAGGGCCTCACCTACACCAATGAGATGCTGAGGGCCTCACCTACAACAATGAGGCACTGAGGGCCTCATCTACACCAATGAGACGCTGAGGGCCTCACCTACACCAATGAGACGCTGAGGGCCTCACCTACACCAATGAGACGCTGAGGGCCTCACCTACACCAATGAGACGCTGAGGGCCTCACCTACACCAATGAGACTCTGAGTGCCTCACCCACACCAATGAGACGCTGAGGGCCTCACCTACACCAATGAGATGCTGAGGGCCTCACCTACACCAATGAGGCACTGAGGGCCTCATCTACACCAATGAGGCGCTGAGGGCCTCACCTACACCAATGAAACGCTGAGGGCCTCACCTACACCAATGAGACATTGAGGGCCTCACCTACACCAATGAGACGCTGAGGGCCTCACTCACACGGGCAATATCAGCAGAATTATCTGAGTAGGACTGAGGGCCCCCTGACGAGACTCCACGGGAAGGCCTCAAGCTGACACTTTCTACATTGTGGGTACATTACAAGGACACTCTCATGGGTATTGGCCAGACCAGTGGACCTTCAGCCTAGACAACTATTGCTTGGAGTCCAAGATTAGACAGCAGGTCCGAAGAAAGAGAGTGACGGAGAAGGAAGGGAGCGCTGTCGGCTAAAAGAGATAGAGTGAAACACTGATATGAGCAAGGGGTCCTCCCGAAGGAGATTGGTTGAGAGGAAAGGATGGGTGCTCACGAATAGAGCAGCCAGTGCAAGACCAGGGGGTGTCCCCGCAAACACTTCAAGGTCTAGGGCCATTGGTGTCAGCTAGAAGGCTTTATCACAATTGGGGGGAATGTGGACAGCTGTAATAGACATCAATAACTGTAAATGGCATTAGCTATGCCGCATAATTAATGTTACGCTTCGTGGACCCACCTGGAAAAATGTGCTGTGCATGCATGATGACTATTTTATGTGTTTACTATTTTTGATTTTTTTTTTTAAAACAACAACAAAAAACATATGTCCATAAATACAACTATAGTGCTTACATGTTAAGGCGCTGTACTACAAATAACAAGGGGGGGGGGCTCTATGAACAATATTCTATGTGGAAATTCTACAGTCTTTGAATTTTCTGGTTTTCTTTTGCTGTTTCCTACATTCCATGAGTGAGGCAGAGGTGCCAGACTGGCTGTTACAAAGTATCAAGTTCTCTAGGTTACACCCGCTCTCTCGTTTCCCAACAGCCCTTGGTACAAGGCGGATCAGTTTGTTGACTTTCAGCCCAAGTACCTGAGAATTTGGTACAATGACCCAACAATCCAAGTAACAAAAAGCCCACTGTCCCAAATTGTCAAGGATTCCATCCAGTCCCCTAAGTGAACGGGTAGGGTGCCAGTAGGGCATTTCACTAAGTGTTAGCGGGAGGTTACAGGTGCTTGACTTGGGCTAGCGCCCATAGTACCTCCCTGCAAGGGTACTTCAAATTTAAGGGCCCATATCTTGAAATGCAATAGCCACCATCAATATTTTAAGTTGGTAAAGGCACTCAAGGAACACATGGCACCCCTTCGGACCACACAACACCCCTTCGGACCACACAACACCCCTTCGGACCACACGTGCATCAATTTGGACTTTGGAACTTAAATTTAAAGTTGTGTACCAACCATGATCTATGTTAAGAGCTGGGCGCAACATTCATTATCCTACTTGTCAATGGGAGATGCCAAGGTAAGGGCAACCTTTTCAAGATGATGCTGTCGTGTTTGATTCACCCTCATTCCAAGTGAACTTATGAGTGTCCTCAAAAAGGAGTCACTGGGTGAAGGAACCCTCAGAGGAATTTAAAGATGTGGCAGAAGAACTGAGGCTCAGTTAAAACCAGCACAATAAGCCTAGCAAATCAGCCAGAGTCCAGTTCTCGAAAAAGAGCTCGGCTGCAGGCAATGAAGAGGATGTAGCCTTACGGCTAGAGCTGTTGACCTTGGAGCTGGGGAACCGGGTTTGATCCTCGGCGTCGGCTCAACATCCTGTGATCCTGGGGAAATCACTTATTCTCCCACTGCCTACCAAATAATGAATGTGTCCTTGTGTAACGTAACTGGTGCTCATGTAAAGCGCTCCAATATCTTTGGGTCGAGTTTGCGCTATATAAATCTGCAAAAAAAAGAAGAAGCAGGAGCAACAGACAGAAACAAGACAAAAAGCGACAAAGAACAGGAAAAAGGTCAAGCTAGAGGGAAATATCTGGGCTAGCAAAAAGGCAGCTGCAGTGCTGCGACTCACTGGGTCCAGCCTTCAGAGGGAAACATCCATTACAACGCAGTCATTACATCCCACTGCTTTTACAACGCAGCTGTTACAACGCAACTGCCTTTACATCGCATGCCATTACAACGCATGTCACTACAACGCATGCCATTACAACGCATACCATTACAACGCATGCCATTACAACGCATTATAAGGTAAGTAATAGAGATTTTTTAGTTTTAGGGTGGGTATGGGTTTTGGGGTAGATGGGAATAGTCATTTTTACCCCTACACTATCCAACACTTTCCCTACTGTTGCACTCACTGGAGTGGAAAAAGTAATTTGTACCCCTACACTATCCAACACTTTCCCTTCTGTTGCACTCACTGGAGTGGGAATAGCCATTTTTACCCCTACACTATCCAACACTTACCCTACTGTTGCACTCACTGGAGTGGGAATAGTAATTTTTACCCCTACACTATCCAACACTTACCCTACTGTTGCCCTAAAAGTATTATGCGTTGTAATGGTATGCGTTGTAATTGTATGCGTTGTAATGGAATGCGTTGTAATGGTAGTTTTTAAAAATGCGTTGTAATGGCATGCGTTGTAAGATCATGTGATGTAATGGTAGTCGCGATGTAAAAACCGCATCGTAATTGTTTGCGTTGTAAAGTCATATATTCGCCTTCAGATGCTCTTATACAGATCGTGTAGAGCCCACCTGATAGGAGGTGAGAGCATCCTGCTGACCACATGCTCCATTATGATCATTGAGGCAAAGAACATAACAGCCACCATTTTGTTTTGTATTGACTCAGTCAAGCAGAGGGCAGGGCCCAAGAGAAAGCATAGAGAAGGTTGGCAAGTCCACAGGAAACGACAAGGTGAACCTGAAGAGATAAAAACCTTTTAGTACAGGTACTCACAGTGTCCCACTCAGGAGGACACCATTCACTCTGCACGCAATCCTCAGGTAACAAAACACTTGTGCTTTAATAGTTTCTTTATTGCAGAAAGAAAACAATCAGTTTACCGGCCAAGGACAGTGGCGATAGACCATTCCGGCATTGATGCTATAACTAATAAGTGCAAAAAGAACAATTGATGGACAGAATGCTGAACATTGTCAAACACTCACCCCCAGTACAGAGATCTGGGCCTAAATCCATCATTTATTTGCTTACCACGCCATTCTAGTTTGGACTCAGCCATATGCAAATCAGTCTTGACCCTGCTCCCCATGGGAACAGTCCAGCCCAAACTAGCAGGCCAGGTCATTCCTGGACCGGAAACGAGCATCCTGGGACCAGTTTGGGGCTGTCACCCCATATCAGCCAGGATAGCTTGACTCCAGTGGCATGGCGAGCACGAGACCCACATCTGGGCATGCCCGTCCCACTTTGGGCAACAAATGCAAAAAGAACAAGCAATGGACGGAATGCTGCACAATATCAAACACTCACCCCCAGTATTCACTCCTGTGCTCACTATGCCACTGGATTCAAGCTAGCCTGGCTAATGAGGGGTGATACCTCGAAACCTGCCCCAGGATGCTTATCTCTGGTCCAGGGATGACCTGGCCTGGCAGTTCGAGCTGGACCATGGGGAGCAGGGTCAAGACTGATTTGCATATGGCCGGGTCCAAACTGGAATGGCGTGGTGAGCAAAAAAATGATGGATTTAGACCCAGATTTCTGTATTGGGGTGGCAGGGGTGAATGTTTGACAGTGTTCAGCATTCCATCCGTCGTCTTTTTGTGTTGCTATAGTCACCCTAAGTAGGAAGGGTATGCCCAGACATGGGTCCTATGCTTACTATGCCATTGGACTCAAGCTAGCCTGGCTGATGAGGGGTGATACCCCGAAACCGGTCTCATGATGCTTGTTTCTGGTCCAGGAAGGACCTGGCTAGGCAGTTTGGGCTGGACTGTTCCCATGGGGAACAGGGTCAAGACCGATTTGCATATGGCTGGGTCCAAAATGGAGCCTCGTGGTGAGCAAAAAACACAATGGATTTAGACCCAGATCTCTGTACTGGAGTGAATGTTTGACAATGTTCAGCATTCCATCCATCTTCTTTTTGTGTTGTTATAACTAATAAGAACTTCAATGAAGTCCATCCTGCACATTTTTCTTTTTGTCCCCACCCCACCTTCCACTTTATTTTCCCTTTACTATATCGTAAAGCTCTCTTGTCTTGGTAATAATGCCGCCCAGTCCCTTACATACAGGTAACTGAAATTTATGCAACAAAATATAAGTGATTCAACTCAACAAGGTTGACTACAATGACCGTGGGGCCGATAAGACCCTTCTTGGTGTCTGTCGATGAATCTCGGTAATGTAACACTACTGTTATCCTTTTTCATCCTCATTCCCACTCAAGGTTCACGACAGGTAACAAACTATCACCCAACTAACCTGTACAAAATAAGTATTCCTCTAAGTAATCAATAAGGTCTTATCCCACAAGATAACTGCCCCCAACTTCTCAAACTTGAGGAGTTGGCCATTCATTCGATATATGAAACATTTCTCGTGTCCATGTCTCTACAAATGAACAATTTGCGGTTCTGCACTATTGTAAAATATACGCAACCTTCTAGTAACAAAACACTTGTGTCACTTGACAAATACACTGCACATTGTGCCCACCTCTTGGGGGTGAAAGTGTGGAGTACAGTTATGGCTGGCTGTAGGAATTGTATAGGGAAGGGCTGGTGGGCTGCCCACTCTCCAGCAGTTCAGGGAAAGGACCTGTGCTCTGAAATAATGGCCACCAGCTGTCATTCTTTCCATATTTGGTGCAAGGATATGTAGCCACTTCTGACTGTGGAGGGGAAGGGTACATTTAGATGCACCCACTGTTGAGCATCAGCAGACATCAGGTGGACTTGCAGATATTTTAGCCCAGTGGTGGAAAAGCACTGGGAAGGGCGGACAAGGATAGCACAGCTTTCCAAGCCATGAATCACTTTCATCTCTGCACCCACCACAGATATCCTCCTGTCTTCCAATCCTTAAAGGTGTGCGCCAAGGGTGCGTATTAGCTCCCACATTATTTACTCTGTTCATAAATGGGTTGATTCAGGAACTCTTTGGATGTGGTGGTGATCCTCCGAGACTGGCAGGTAATTTCCTGCCGGCGTTACTTTTCGCGGACGACACACTTCTCATCTCTAAGACCCCCAAGGGGATCCAAAATATTTTGAACAAATTTGCTGACGCATGCAGGGCTAGAGGTTTGGAAATCAACTGCTCTAAAACTAAATTTATGGTTTTCAATCCTTACAAATGCTCCAAAAATAAGTTAATATTGGGTTCTCAACAACTTGAGCAGGTTAAGGTGTTTGATTACCTGGGCGTTAGAATTAATGATAACCTTGCGTGGTCTTCGCAAATTTTAAAGAGTGAATCTACTTTGCAGATAGTGGATTGTGCGATAGTAAGGAGACTGAGAGGCTCATCCTATCGCCCCATTTCCCCTGCACTAGAGATACATAGGGCGAAAGCTCATGGGGCAGCCCTATATGGGGCTGAATTATGGGGCATGGAGAATACCAAAAAATTAGAAATAGCGGAAAATACATTTCTTAGAGCCATACTTAATGTTCCGACCAGTACTCCGATCTTACCACTGCGTCTCGATTTGGGTGTGAAATCTATCTCTTATCATGCAGTCCTCAGAACCTTGATGTTCTGGATAAGGATTTGGTCAAACACTACAGAGATTAAAGTAAGAGAGGCAGTGGTGGAACTTTTAAATCTCCAAAAACAGAAAGGCACCTTGTTATGGTTTTCAAAGATTAAAGAATGGCTGCACCGTTTGGGCCTTGCATCGCTGTGGGAGAACCCAGGTACTATAACTAAAAAGTTGGCCCCCATATTAAAAAAGAAATTCTGGGTCTATATTAATTCTATTTGCACTGAAAGTACATCTTATGGAGTTTTAACAATGCAATTTTTAGATGTAAAATATAGTTTTAATTTTGAACCTTTTATGGACCAAATAGAACCTCCCCATGCACGAGCACTTTATATTCAACTAAGATTTGGTTCACTTCCATTGAATCTCTGGAAATGCAAATGGACAAATGCTGGACTATCGCCTATCTGCCCAATATGCTTAAGTGCAGAAGAATCCATTTGAGCACTTTCTCTTCTTCTGTCCTATGTACAAGGCTATCAGGAGAGCTTGGAGCATTCCAGTCTGCCGATTGTTCTCTTTTTCCAGGCCAATGGAAGCTCTTCGGATTTTACGATCGGACACTTCACAGTGTATTGTCTTTGCTGTTTCAAGATTTTTATTGTATGCGTGGTGGTTGAGATCCAAGGCCCTGAAATGAATTTAGTGTGGTGATGTCCTTGGACAATTGACTTTTTTAATCCCCGTATATGTCCTCTTGCTGCTACTTTTAAACTTTTATCTGAGGTGGGGGTTTAAAATGGATGTTGTAATTATTATCTGATTGGTTTTTTTTTTTTTAAAGTTTTGTATTTAAAAGTATGTTTTGTATGCTGTTGTAATGATCATATGATTGGTCGAAATAAACTATCTATCTATCCTCCTGTCTTCATTAAATACAATGTCCCGCAGCCCAGTGGGCTGGAGATACAAGTGAGGAGACACGATAAGTGAACGTTTAGAGGCATCACACTCAATTATGCATGAGGCCCATCAGGCTTCCAAATCGCATCCCTGGACAGAAGACCAGACTTTCCCCAGCCACCATCATAGTACAAAGCGACAGCAGCTCTCCCATCAGACTGCGCACCAACCGTGGCAACTCAGAAACCCCCAGTGTCCAGACTCTGACTTTGACATGGAATCGCTCCTACACCCGGGGATCGTGTTCATGTTACCAGAGTGTGTCTCTTGTAGTTTCTTTCCCCAATATGGTGCACAGTGACAGTACCCAGTGCTATATATTAATACCAAATCTACTAAATAAGTAAACCGAGGGCATTACTGGAAACACTGACTTCACCTCCAGGCTGAGGGCAGAAAAGCAATGTAATTGGAGTTCCTATGAAGATCAACATCTTTGCAACCCTTTTGAGAATTCGTGGCCATCTTGGGTATTGATGTTTTTCTGGGGACAGCCATTTTGACTGTTGATATTTTTGTGGTGGCAGACATTTTGAGCATTGGTGTCCACGTGGTGGCAGCCATTTTGAGCATTTGAGTTGCACTGCTGGCAGTCATTGTGAGAGGCTGAAGCATGAGGCAACTTGGCCACAAGTCTGCATGCAACAACAGAGAGATTAATTGTTATTTCTTGGGGTTGAGTCTAAAGTCATATCTCAACGTTTTAACTGATTTAATTGATCTCTTTTCAAATGTAAGTGTTTAAATTGACTGTGTTTTTGTGCTTGCAGAGTAAGCAAAATATATGTATAATATGCTGCAGGTATATATCTAGACAATGTTGGGACCAAGAAAAGGGGTCAGTTAAGTCATCTGCGACAGAGGCCTCATCTTCAGGATCTTATTAGTGGCCGCTTGAGGGATTGGCGTACCTCTGAAGGGGATCATGTCCTTGACATACACCGATGGCAGCAGTTGGATCTTGATAGACTCGAGCCAACAAAACAGGCGATGACAGTAAATGCCGGAGCAGCAAGGAACGCCTGAGCACAGCGCATTACAGTCATGAAAGGAGTAGAGCCTGCCAAGGACTGCTGGTGGGGACCTTCAGCAGTGATGGAAAGTCAGAATCCTGTGTCTTTGAAGGTCTTGCTGTGGGCCAGGCAGAGGTGGCAGGAAACTGCAGCTGTGAGCTTATCACACGCATGCACTACATCATGGGCTCTGCAGACAAGCGGGGGGACCAGGCAGCGGAGCAGGTGAAGGCAAACTGTTCAATGGAGACAGGACAGACTGATGCACCACTTTAACACCACTGAGGCCCAAGTGCCAATCCAGAGAATTTCTTCTGGGCCACCATCAGAAGGTACGCGGTAGGGCAGTGGGAGATCTAGGGAGCCAGCTTGGTTCCAAGGTAAAGGAATGGAAAACACCCCATATCTTACTCTGGGTGACCGGAACCCCATTCGGTAAGGTTGAGATCAGCGTAATGGGATTGTGAAGTCACAGAGCAGCAGTGTGAAGGAGAGACGTGCTGTGATGGTCCAATATACTGCGAGATACTCACCCTCATCGTCTACCACCAGGCAGACATACTCTCTCTAGCAGATTGGTGTTAGAGGTGCGGAGAAAGTCTAAAGGAGCACTGCAAGTTGCTAGAGCTGTCGTGCATATGTCACATGTACGCAATGGTTACTTGAACACAGGTGCTCTGTGTGGTTAAGGATTGTGCTGCAGGGTGTTGTGATGTCGAAGTTTGAAGCTGTTGGTACGCAGGTTCCTATCTTCCTTCCATTAGTACATCTATGGCAGGGTGAGCCGCTTTCCTCAAATGATGAGCGTCAGATGTCTCTTCTACATGGAGGTTGAAGTACAGAGGTGTGGCACATCAGCACTATGTGAGGCATGTTTGCGTCATCACCGATGCACACCTTTGTAGGCTGCTCTGAATTCTCAGGCACCGCAGGAGCTCTGGTTTCTGCTGCATGCTCTTGCGTTTGTCCATATTATTATGGCAGGGGTGGGCTCACAATTAAAATTAACACAGGGGTACTGAACTGAAGGAACAACTGCCCTGTTTAATTCCCTGATTGGCACAACTGCTGTAAATATACACTTCACGAGTACATGGATGTACAGTAGATGGCACCGGCAAATGAAAGGTCACACCTCACTTGACTTTAAATTATTGACTTGACTTATATTTCAGTTTGTTATGCACTTTCCATTACGTTTTGTAGTACTTAAAAATGCTTTTTACAAACTACATATAGAGTTTATGCCTCCGCATTATCTCTACTTATGTGTGTGGCATTCTTTGTGCCAACTGCAGTCTCCGCACAGGTAAATACACGTTTTAGTAGTAAATGTGGGAGGGGCAGGAGGGAGTGGGCGGGCAGCTGACTCACTACAAAAGGTGGTGGGGTTAGGGAGGAGTAAGAGGGGTTTTGAGACGGTGAGGGAGGGGTTTAGGGAAGATGAGGGAGGGGTTTCGGGAGGTACATCACCCACCCACATAAAAGTAAGCCAATTGCTTTATACAGGGTGGAGTAATGTAACATACTACTTTTGTAGTAAATTTAGACTCGGAATTTGTGAGTACCGTAAAATATTAAACTTACTCCACAGTGTAAATTACTCAAAAGTGTAGGTTACCTTTGTGAATCAGGCCTTATTTTGTTCTTCCTCTTATGCGGTGTACGAACTAGATCTAGTGGTATGTTACTTAGGACTTTTAAAAAACTTTATATAAGTATATGGAGGCTTTTACTAAGGGCCTGATTTGGATCTCGGCGGACAGGTTACTCCATCACAACGGTGACGGATATCCCGTCCGCCGAAATATAAATTCCATAGGATATAATGGGATTTATATTTCGGCGGAGGGGATATCCATCACCGTTGTGACGGAGTAACCTGTCCACCGAGATCTAAATCAGGCCCTAAGTGTTGACTCGATATGTGGCAGGCCCTTATTTCTTGGAAGACACAGAAGTAAGTATTTTTTCCCTCTGTAGAGCAAATAGAAGCCAAATAGGTGTGCCTTAAAAACTGTTCTTAAACATTTCTTGAACCCAGGGGGCAAAGATGTGTTTATACATTGACCTTCTGCAGTAATGCCTCTGGGGGGGCCTGATTGTGAGGAGTGAGTAATAAGAGGGAAGGAGTAGTTTAAAACTAATATAAGCCTGGGTTGGAAAGGTGTGGTATGACTTGACAATTCATTGTGAAATACAGCATTGTAATGAGTTTAAGCATTTTACGTTTACGCCTGCTTCTTAGACTTCCGCACAGCATTTGATATGAAGGACTGTGTCAGACTCTGGCAGACACTTATTAATTGGGGTGTTCCTGAGGACCTATTGCATTTTCTGAGTTTATTGAACTTTGCTAAATGGGCTCAAGTACAACCAGATGAACATTACCAGGCAAGACACCTATTTTACAGAGGACTAGCTAGCTATCAGTGGTGCAGCAGGTGCAGTGGCACCGAGGATTAGGGGCCTGGGGGGTATTGTTTATTACCAAGCCATGGGATGGGGATGCCATGTTCCTTATTTGCATTATATTTCCAGACCCCTAGTGATGGCGTAGTGCAGTACTAGGATAATATATATATGTTAAGAAGATTGTTTAATAATGCAACATAAATTGCAAGAAAACAAATCTGCTACAATAAGACAGAAAAAAACGAAAAAGAGCTAATCAATAACTCATCCTAGTGACATCTTAAGGCATTTTGAGGCCCCGGGCAAGACATATTTTGGAGCTCCCTGTTTGTAACAACGTTAAATTTTATTAACCATTTTTGCTAATTAAAGACCACATGATGCAAACCAAACTCTCAGAAATAGAGTTCCCACAAAACATTTGAAGTATGTATTTCCAGGGCGATCCTTAAGATGCCAATGGACAAAGAGAGACCGAATCAGTGGCAAAGGTAGGCTGAGAGTAGAGAGGTTGAGATAAAGAAATAGTCAAAGGTGTGCTAGATAGAGAAAATGTACTTTCCTGGGGACCTCTTAGAAGGCGAGGGCCCTGGGCAATTGCCCACTTTGTCCACGCCTTAAAACGTCCTCCTCAGAGCCAGTCGGTGGATTACCCTATCGCGATAGATGAGCCGGATATTTGATGCAGACCAGCTCTCCCTTCTAATTCCATGACAAGCTGTGCCATCCTCCAACATCCCTCTTGGCCAAATATGCAAGTCTTAAAAGGCCTACAAGTCTTTTCAAATTGGGAAATGTTATTATTAAGCAAGGCAGGTCATTTCTACGCTGCATAGACAGGATCTTACCTATTCCTCTCAGTTCCATGCCCCATAGCACACCTCCAACCAATAAGACTTCGTAGACACAATTTGTTAAGCTTGTTGGCTGAAGCATGGCTGTACGCCCAGTACCAACAGTGGACTTGGACACTACAAGGGAGGTGGCTCACTTGACCTATGTTTATCTGGAGTTTTTTGTTTGAAGAATTTAGACAATCATGTGAGTAGAACACTTGTTAACCCCTTATATCTGCACTTGCTTCAGACCCACACAAGCCTCAATGATTCTGGAAACCCACTCAGTATGTGTGAATTCAGTAACTATAAGATGTGGGAGTTCTCTGTGGCTCCTATCTAGGGTGATGTCCTCTTCGAGACATCCTCTGATGCCATCAGGGAGGGTGACATTGCAACCCCTTCCTGAAGAAAGGATGATGCAAGAGTTGGTAGTGTAACTGATTCAAGGACGACTGATGGAGACTGCTGTTGTCTGAAGGGCCATGGGTATCCCGGAAGAAGCTGGCACAAAGATGTTGTGAAATTGATAAATTCATTACTCAAGACTGATTAATTAAGTAAACATAAATGCTAATTTATTTTAGAATACCTCATCCATTGACAGGCAAAAGCAACTGCCCCATGACCTCAGTCAGGGCAACTGACATGGAATGTATTTCATCGTTACATTCTATGTTCTTCTCTTAAGCATGCGATTCCACATAGGAACTCTCATGCTGAATACATCAACTTCCTCCCTTCCTTAATAACATCAGTAACATAACTTAAAACAATGTAATACATTTTCTTCAGCCAATACTAGATACATAAACCACTATTTACATAACATGTCTGTGAACAAATCATTATTAGTGAAGACACAAATTAACCTTAGTTATTAACATCGTCGTTAAGATAACTAGGACGCATACTCTTTCTATAACTCACTCTAGTATTATAATGGTTTCCATTCTGGCTTAGATCACTGTGTTTTATTTTGACCTTTTTAAGACCCTCCTTATTGCCCACATTATGTTGTGAATTTTCCTCATGCTCCTTGCTGCCCCTCATAATCGTCTCTTCCTTTGCATTCCCACAACGGTCTAGAAGTACCACTCTATTTTTGTTCCAAATCTTTCCGTCCTTCGTTTTTATCGCATTACGAAATACTTTAGTGATTTTTTGTGTTTTAGCGAATTTTGACCACATCGCACATCCCCCAGGTGCTCTGATTTTATTATGGTCACCTATTTTGATTTTCACATCCTTTACCTTATTTCTCACATCAAATTATTTTTGACTTAACAACTTCTCCTCTTGAATTTTCCACTTATCAAGTCCATTACATTTGAAACCTTTGTCCCAATCCATCCAGCCTGGACACAACACGGTATTAGGTGCTCTCCCTTTAAATAACTCAAAAGGAGATTAGCCAGTTGTTGTATAAGGGGACATGCAATATGCTGTCATTCTCCTTTGCAGTTCAGATCTCCAATCCAAACAGTTAACCCTTGCTAGCTGAATACTCTCTTTCACGTATTTGTTAAACCGTTCAACAGCACCATTGGTTTCGGGATGATAAATAGCACATCGCTTGTGCTTGATGCCACACGATTCAAAACAACTACTGATCTCCTTAGAGCAAAATTGAGAACCATTATCAGACAGAATACATTTAGGGAAACTTTCCCTTTTGAAAATGCCCTCCAAAAACTTTATCACACTTGAAGATGATATATACTTTACATTTGTGACCTTGACCCACCTAGATTATAGGTCTAACAGTACTATTAAGTAAGGTGTCTGATGTTCACCTGCAAAGGACCTTCAATATCAATTGAAATTTCTTCCCAAGGTTGACTTGGCAGTTCTCTGCACACCATAGGTATCTGATGAGTTCTTAAAATGTTATCACTCCTTGAACACTCAACACACTCCCTAACAACTCTCTCTATTTCCACATCCATCCCAGGCCGCCAAAAATTAGCCCTCAAACTTTCCTTTGTCTTGACAATCCCAAGATGTCCTACATGTGCTTGCTTTATTAATCTGCCCCATTAAACTTGTAGGTGCAATTAACCTGGCTCCTCTTAACAACAAATTGCGATTTACTGACAATTCATCCGTTAAGAGAGACCATTTTTCTTCCACCTTGCAAAACCTGCTATCATTTACTGCATTCATCCCATATACTAACTTTAAACCTTTACTTAACTCACCTCTCCTTTCTTCCTCGGATACCACACCTAACGTAATCTCACACACATTGTCTTCCTCTTTCTCACACATGTCTTCTTGTTTTCCCTCTTGATCATCTTCATCAACTAACCTGGAAAGAAAGTCAACTGTGACATTTTTTACTCCTGGCATGTATTCTACATTAAATTTGAATTTTTATAGTGATATTACCCACCTTCTAATCCTAGCTGAAATAAAATCCAGCCCTTTTTTCTTGAATACCTCAATTAGAGGTTTGTGATCTGTGTAAACTTCAAATTCTGTACCCCAAACAAAATTCCTGAATTTTTTAAGTGTCTATAAAATCGCAAGTGCCTCTCTTTCAATAGTAGAATAATTTTTCTCTGAGACACCCAAAGATCTAGAAGCACACGCAATCAATCTTTACTGATCTTTGATCTTTTGTGCCAACACAGCCCCAAACCTTTGGCACTGGCATCTGTGACAATATGTGTTTCCTCACCTGGAATAAAAGCTTATAAACAGGGAGCGGACCTTAACTCATCTTTTATGGAGTCAAATTGCCTCTGGCATGATTCATTCCACTCAAACTCTTTCCTTTTCTTCAATAACAATCTCAAATTTAGCAATTCATCAGCCAAATTGTTGATATATCTAGCACAATATTCTTCCAGTCCTAGGAATGAATTGATCTCTTCCTTGGAACAAGGTGTTTTCGATTATTTAATAGTATCAACCAGTTCTTTCCTGGGTCTAACTCCCTCAGCAGATACCAAATGTCCTAAATAACTTCGCACATGTCAAACTGACATGTTTACTGAAGATTGTAATTTTAGGTGTGCCTGTCACTGATAGCAGAGCATCCGTGTATTGTAGAAGGCAACAACCTCTAATGTGCCTGTCACTGGTGACAGGCTGAGCTCACAATTGGTAAAATTAAATGTACTTACAGGTGTGCCTGCCACTGCTTGTCAGCTCCATATCACAATTACCAAAGCGACGTTGTGAACTTCGTTTGGCTGTAATAAAAGCAGACTTCCCTATTGGCTTCCTCAGAACAATTTTAACACTACTAAGATGGCTTACCACAACGTCGTCTACGTCTGTTCTCTACAGCTGATTGCCTATGTTTTCCATGAACTCCTTTTCTTGAAGGGCAGTGGAGCTTGTTCTTCAACCCGCAACCTTTGTTTCTATGGCCAGTACCTAGAATCCTCGCTCGGTGCCGCCTCCTCTTGTTTCTCTGGTGAGGCAAGCTTGTATTTTCTTCAAAACAGTGAAATGCAAATGTGTTTAGAAAAGAAACACAAGGTCTCACTTGGTCACGGCCTGGTTATACATCTGCCTCTGAGTCTTCGGTCCCGGTGGCCAGGGAAATATTAAGGATTTCAGGGGCCCTGGGCCAAACATAATTTGGGGGCCCCTGTTTGGAACAGATTTGAATTCATGATCCAATTTCAGCTCTTTCATGCCTTCTTTGGCCAGATCACTGACAGTGCACAGGCACACTCGTCCAAAGTCTAAATGTGTTTACATCTAAAATAAGCATTTCCCTTTGTGTAATAGGTTCCCATATATTACCCACATAAAAAATACATTCAAGGAAAACGCTATTTAAAACAATTTGTTTAATTATTCAAGGTCATCAGGGCAAGACCCTCTGCAGAACAGAGCTGACTCTTTCATGGGGCCCCCTGAAAGGCTGGGGCCCTGGGCCAGGGCCCACTTTGCCCATGCCATAAAACGTCTCTGCTGGTGGCTGCCCTCATGCTCACCTCCACGCATACCGCATTTCCTTTAAGAAGGTCAGTGCTGCACCACGTATAACCTCCGCTCCACTGGACTTGGGCGATATAATTTATGTGTATTTCATTTCACACACAAATTAACTCCATGTTGAGGTGTTCTTAGTGGGCCCTTAATCCCATCCTCGTCGCCAGTGTGAAATTGATCAATTCATTACTCAAGACTGATTAATTAAGTAAACATAAATGCTAATTTATTTTAGAACACCTCATCCATTGACAGGCAAAAGCAACTGCCTCACGAACCTCAGTCAGGGCAACTGACATGGAATGTATTTCATCATTACATTCTACGTTCTTCTCTTAAGCATGCGATTCCACATAGGAACTCTCATGCTGAATACATCACAAATCACAAATGTTACCTGAATGAACTTGAGAGCTGGTTCCCGAGCAGTCAGGAATGGTGCTCGTAAGTGCTGCAATGGAGCAGACCTGTGGAATCACCGCTCTGCCCCTCATCATGACTGACAGGGACAGCCAACATCTTTCATCTTTTGTGGGAATGACCCTCACTGCCACCTGTGAAGAATGGGTGGGCCAGAGAGAACTCAGGGCTGGGATAGAGAGAAACTAAGCCTGGTTGAGCCACAGCCACCATCATGGAGATCCCTAGACGCTGCCTAAGTCACCACCCCGTAGGGCTCTCCAAGGCCCTCCAGAGAGAGAGGAGTGGCCTGAACGGGATCCAGCCATCCCCAGACTAGGCAGTAAGTATGCGATGCACAGCAAGTCACCACTAAGGGCTGCCAACCCAGAGGGTGAACTCAGGGCACCAACTGCGACCAGAGTTCTCAGTGACAGAGGGGCAGGACGTTCCCTTAAACTCTGTCCCACAGCGGTTGCCGCAAGCCCTGCACCTCTCTGGCAGGAAATTCAGGCACTGCCTGACACTTCGATGACTCTGCTAAGAACTAGGCTAGGACAAGAGAATGGATACTGAACAGAAATGGCTCTCAGTATTTGCCTTGATAAAGGAAAAGAACAACGCCAAACTATGGAGATATATCAACTGTCTGAACTTCCAAAGTACGAGAAAGGAGAATAGTATCACAAGCAACGAGTGGGAAGCGTATGTAAAAGGACTATTCTCAAGAGACTTGCCAGCTGCCGAGTATGTCCTCTCCAAGAAGACTGCGGAAATAAGCCACGAAATGAAACTCCACTCTAAGAGCGCACTCGAAGTAGGACCAGAGATGATCGAAGGCAACGTCTTCTCAGAACGAGAGATAACAAGGATGATCAGGACAATGAGAAACAATGGGGCTCCAGGACCCAATGGCATTCCAGCCCTGGCATTTAAATCAGCTCAAGCATTCTTTGCCTCAATTCTTACCCCACTATACAAACACGCTTATTCAACAGCAATAATTCTGCAATCATGGAAAGGATAATTTCTTTTTCCCATCCATAAAAAAGGTGATCACTCTAATCCTGCCAACTATAGGCTAGTGGCTCTGCTCAATGTAGAAGCCAAAGCCTATGTGAAATTATTACTGAAAGAGTTAGAGGACTGGGCAAACAAAAAATCGGAATTCTCCCATTCCATCAGACCGGGGTCAGGGCAAACAGTTCAACATCATGGCCCTGGCCGACCTCTCCAAACAAACTGTCAAAGACAGGCACTCGCCGCTGTTCTGCTGCTTCATAGACTACAGCACGGCCTTTGACAGAGGCAGACCATGGGGAAAACTGACAGCCTGGGGGATTCCACCGAAACCTTTGAAAGCAACCATAGCTCTCTATGAGGGGACCTGGGTCCAGGTCAAAACAAGCCCCACAGCCTTATCATCAAGAGTCGAAACCAACAATGGCCTGAAGCAGGGTTGTGTCCTTCCCCCATTATCATTCAGTCTTTATACTGCAGATATGGGGAGTGCCCTGAAAGAAGACAGTCGAAAGCCCCCGAGACTGGGCAAGGTGAGGCTGGCAATCCTCCAGTACGCTGATGATACGGTAGTAATGGACCACACCAGGGTGGGCCTCCATAGAGTTTTAAAGGAGCTGGGAAAGTACAACAAGGAAAACTGCTTGACAGTCAATCAGAGCAAAACAAAGATAATGGTATTTGGTAAACATCCCCACAAAAAGCAAGCTACTTGGAAACTGGGAGACCATCAAATAGGGATAACAGCAGCCTATACCTACCTTGGGGTTTGGCTATCTGAGAGAGCCACTTTGGCAACATACACATCAACATCTAATCGCCAAAGCAAACTGCATAATCCTCACACTGAGGCGCTTAAGCCAGCGCCTGTCAAGCCCAACAGCAGAGCCTATGCTGACGGTCCTCAAGGCAAAACTAATACCGGCCACCTTGCCTTACCGGGAGCTTTAGACAAATTCATAGCAGAAGCTCAGGTCAAAGCCTACAAGACAGTGCTGCAAGCACCCAGGTACACAAGGAACACCAGGCTACAACTGGAATTAGGGTTTTGCAGTCCAGAACTGCCCCTTCAGGGGGACTTAAACAAGTATTACATCAGGGTCCTCAAAGTCTCGAACAACACCCTTAAATATCATTCGGAAACGATCTTCAGGGAAGCGGACTCCGCTTGCCACATCAAGCTGAGCAAAGCACTAGGGACCCTGAATATCGAAGAAGAAAGTTTACTCCTACCTGACATTCCGCAAAAGGCCTGGTCAAACGCCGTGAAGCGGCAAGTCCTCTCCATCTCCTATGAAAAGGATCGAGCCGTACTCCGCACAATACCATCACAACGGCACTGGATGAATCCTATACTCTGGGGACAGCCCAACAGTACCTACGGGAAGCAATAGGAGTCCAAGCTCGTAGGAGAATTCTTTTTATGAGGCTCACGGCCCTTAAAAGTTCGGACTTTAATCCAGCATGGGCGTGAGAAGACGGTGCAGCCCCTTGTCAGCTATGCAACTATCAAAGGGAATCCTGGCTTCACCAATTATGCTGCTGCCCTAAATTGGCCAGCGAACGACAATTTTTAGGGCCCATGGCACAAGGTCCTGCAAGGAGGCGTCGGACTGGTGTCTCTCGGAAATAAAAACCTATATCCTCGCAAGAGTGGTGAAGTTTATACATTTAATCAGACAGGCTTTAGAAGCGCATTCATAAATGCATTATCATATAGAACGGCTGTGCGAACTCACGTGCTCTCAGAATTTCACAGACTGTTTAACAGACTACAAGGAATTGGCAATCGCATCCTCAAAGGGCAAAGAAGAGACACACAGTCACTTTTAATGGGTTTTATTGAAATGCTTGTGCAAAATGAAATTAACCCCTTGCTCAACGTCAAAAAGAGATTTCGCAACAAAAGATTAACAGCTGGAAATAGGGGACCAAGCAGACGGAGGGCTTGAGGGAGGGCGGAGGCAAGGAGGGTGGGTGCTAATTTTGGTTGGTTTTACTGTAAAGATTTTAAATAATCGAACGGTCAATAAATTACTTACTTACTTA
The DNA here is from genome assembly GCA_963921515.1 of Calotriton arnoldi. NCBI lineage: Eukaryota > Metazoa > Chordata > Amphibia > Caudata > Salamandridae > Calotriton > Calotriton arnoldi. The sequence goes on from CAWUFW010009938.1 coordinate 279,519, forward strand.
CCTCATGCAGGCTCGCGTGATGTAGTGAACAATATCACCGCCTGCTAATCTACCACCCCTTGGTACTTCTAGGGCACTTTGGCATTTACTTGACGGGGAGGGAGGAGGTGCCCCTACTTAATGGAAGTAGTGAATGATTGTTATCTCTCAGTGGTTGGGTGTGAGGCATTAGAGTTGGAGTGAGTGCAGGATGACGTGACTGATTGTATGTTCTCCGATTGAGACATTGCTACCCAGTTTTCTAGGTAGCTGTGTTTTTTCATAGTTGTATTTGCCATGTGTTGAGAAGGGTAGGTGTAAACAAACTTCCCAGAGTTTGGCACCCATATTTCATAACGTACACATTAGAGGGTCTCCTGTATCTGCAAACAGGATAGCCACCCTATTGATATATAGTTGTTGTATCATATTATGTCCCTGGAGTACATGCTATACATGTGACCAGGTGGTCTACTCACTCCTTCAGCATTTAGTGCGAGCCAGACCCACACGCGAAGGAATGCCAGTGGAAGGCATATACAGTGCAAGAATAGGCAAAAGGGTATCACCTCTAAGTTAAAGCAAGGATTGGCAGATCCAATAGGTCTCAGCTCAAAAAAACAAAGGTATTGGCTTTGTGTTAGAAATGGGATTTCTGGTTGGCTAGGGCTTGCGCCTAAGCCAGCCAGAAACCACCACTCTAGTCAGGGCAAGGGAGTTACACGCTGAAGATAACCCCTGCTCACCCCCTTGGTAGCTTGGCACGAGCAGTCAGGCTTATCCCAGAGGCAATGTGTAAAGCGTTTGCGCAACACACTCACACAGCAGCGACACACTAGGCACACCACAAAAGAAACTCCCCACTAGGTTATATAAAAAATAGCCTTTGTATTACTCATAAACACATTAGATCATAATCACAAATGTACACTGTGCCACCTGGCACTAGGCAATACTTTACAGGGGATTATATACATGACAGGGCCAATCGGGCCGCTGTCAGAACCATTAGAAAGCACAAGTAGCAAATATAAAACAACCAGCAACTACTGGTAAAATACTGTGCTCAGCGGAGACATGTTATGCATAAACACATTAGGCATAAATCACAGTTAGAAGTGTACCGTAGTACCACTCCCTAGGTGCATACATCACCTCAGGCATAAACACCTTATGCACAATCTCAGGGCATTGCGCACTCCCAGCACCTCAGGTGCTCACAGGCCCACTGGCCTTCCTCTGGGGGCCCATCTGGGCTGTCCCAAATGCCCTTTGTCCCAAAAGTCAGGGCTCTACTGGGGCGAGGGTGCAACTCACCCTTGCTTCTCTTATTCCAAAAAGAAATGCCCCCTTCGTTGTAGCTGCCCGCAATCAGGCGGTGCAACTGTGTGTCAGATCAGCACCCACAGAGTGCCTGGGGGAGCCCCTCCCACTGGGGCTCCGCTTGTGGGAAAAACATCGGCACCAACTTAGGCACCAACCATGCCTCTTACGGGTCCCTCTCACCGGGACTCCTTGCGGTGCAGGAATCGGGCACACAACCCTTGGGCGCCAACAAAGCCTTTGGGAGCCCCTCCGTCCCGGGGCTCCGTTTGCTAGTGCTCCCCTGCAAGCCCCACTCACCGGGGCTTCTGGTCTCCTCTGCGGGGGACGATCATTGCGGGGAAGGCGCGAAGCTAAACAAGGGGAGCCCGCGAGGCTCCATTCCCTTCCCGGGCTGCTGGCTGAACCCGCGAGACTCCGTCCTGCTTGGGACACCGGTCTCGCTCTCCGGCGGCAGCTCACGGGGCTCTCTGCTTCCTGGGCCTTAGCCCCCGCCCACGATCAGGCCTTCCTCTGCCTGTCTTCCGGCCCTGGAATCGAGCTATCCTGGCTGAAGAGGGGTGAAACCCCGAAACCGGTCCTAGGATGCTTGTTTCCAGTCCAGGGAGGACCTGGCTTGGCAGTTCGGGCTGGACTGTTCCCATGAGGCACAGGGTCAAGACTGATTTGCATATGGCTGGGTTCAAACTGGAATGGCATGGTGAGCAAAAAAACTATGGATTTAGGCCCAGATCTCTGTACTGGGGTGAATGTATGACATTGTTCGCAATTCTGTCCATCAACTGTTGTTTTTGCATTTGTCACCCCGAGTGGGACGGGTATGCCCAGACGTGGGTCCCGTGCTCTCCATGCCACTGGAATCGAGCTATCCTGGCTGAAGAGGGGTGAAACCCCGAAACCGGTCCTAGGATGCTTGTTTCCAGTCCAGGGAGGACCTGGCTTGGCAGTTCGGGCTGGACTGTTCCCATGAGGCACAGGGTCAAGACTGATTTGCATATGGCTGGGTTCAAACTGGAATGGCATGGTGAGCAAAAAAACTATGGATTTAGGCCCAGATCTCTGTACTGGGGTGAATGTATGACATTGTTCGCAATTCTGTCCATCAACTGTTGTTTTTGCATTTGTCTTCCGGCCCTGGCATGGGCTGTCCCTATCTGGAGCGTAGTCTCCTTCCGCTTCCGGGCTCTAGACCCCGCCCACAACCAGGCAATGGCCTGACCCTCAGGACGCTGCGGCTCCACGGAGCGAAGTCTCCGCCGCTCTTGCCGCTCCTCTCTTTCTGGCCAAGTTGGAGCCCCCGTCTTGGGCTCAGGACTCCACAAAAGAAACAGCGCCGATCACGCGCTGCGCCGCACACGGGTCCACTCCTCTGGGCGGATCGGCTCGTCCAGCACTCCTCACGTGCTCGGCCTGGGGACCATAAATATGCAGTGCTTGCAAGGTGCTCACACCTGCTAATCTCAGCAGGGATCAGGATGCACTTCTTTTCCAGAAATGCGCAGGCAGGCCAGCACGCTGGGGCTCCAAGACAGCCAGCAGACCCCTCAGCTGCCTAGCAGGGCAGCAAGTCCATCCCCTGCGGCGGTTCCTCTTGGCAGGCTGGCAGCCTGCCGGCCGCAAGTTCAAGTAAGCACAAGCAGCCCACAGACATGGGGTCACAGCCCCAATATTTATATTAGGTTGTTCTTTGTCCTGCCCTGGCACAGGGCTTGGGGATCCAGTCCCAACTGGATCTGGGAGGTACCGGAGCACTTTGTTTACAGTGCTCACACCCTCCTTTGTCAGGTTGGGCTCTGTCCTCAGACACACCACAGGGGGGCGGAGCCAGCATTGATCAGGGCAGGCACAGATCTATTCAGGGTCAGAAGCTACTCCCCCCACTACTCCAAATGCAGATCTGCCTATTAAGCCTAGCGCTGACTCACCCTGCCCCTCTGGAGCCACACACCTCACCAGCCCCTGTCACTCCAAAGCCAGACATGCAATACACATCAGGCAGGCAAAGACACATAGCACTCAGAAATGCCAATTCCTAAAAGTGGCATTTCTAAAATAGTGATCATAAATCTGCGCACACCATTGCGCAGCATTTATTATCACTATTCCAAACATACCAAACTTGACCACACTGCTCCTCTCATATCAGGAATTACCACTGACACACATATCAGGGAATCCCCAATGCATTCCTATGAGAGGGCAGCCTCACAGTAGTGAGAAACCAAAATGGCTGTTTGTCACTACCAGGACATGTCACATAATTAAGGTACATGTCCTACCTTTTACCTACAATGCACCCTGCCCATAGGGCTAGCTAGGGCCTACTTTAGGGGTGACTGATATGCAGTAAAAGGGGGGTCACAGACGTGGCAACCACTTTGCGTGCCACATCACAGCGGCAGTAAACTGCGTGCACAGGCCCTGCAATGGCAGAGGCCTGGGACAGATTTGAAAGGCTACTTTGGTGGGTGGCGCAAGCAGCGCTGCAAGCCCACCAGTAGCATTTAATTTACTGACCCCGGGTATATAAGATACCACATTACTGGGGACTGATAGGTAAATTAAATACGCCAAACAGGTGTAGACCAATCTTACCACGTTTACCACAGAGAGCACACACACTTTACACTGGACAGCAGTGCTAAAGTGCCCAGAGTCCTAAAACCACCAACACCAGGTCAGAAAAAAGACTAGGAGGAAGGCAAAAAGTTCAGGGTTGACCCTGCAAAAAGGGCCAAGTCCAACACAACCCCCTTCCAGCCAAAAACCAGGGTAGACCAATCATTACCTTAATGGGCTTCCCTGCTTGGGGCGATAGAACACGGACGCTGGCCCGCAACTGCAGGGGCACACTCTAGTTCTACGCCAATCTGAACCCATGTGGTTCCCTCTGTCAAAGCTCCCAGGACCAACGAAGCTACCCCACTGGTACTCCCTAGCTGTCCGCGGCCAGGACCAGGCCCTAGGCCATCCAGATGTCTCTGGTCCTTGCCATCTAACAGAGTGGGGGGCAGTAACCCCTGGTACATAGTATCCATTCTCCACTCTTCCTCTCATCAGTGCAGTTCTAAACTGCCACTGATCCTCCAACCTAGGGTCCGCACCCTCAGGCTGACCAAGAGGTCTAGGACTCCCTCCCTCTGCACCCCCTTCCAGAGTTCTGCACCCTCCCATCTGGAGTGGTACCCCTAGAAGACAAACCGGTCAGGACACTGCTTACAGATGTCCTTCCCTCCAGGTCAGGTAACACCTGAACCTGGCTTGCCAACCCAGGGACTAAACCCTGCGGCTGAGCACCCGCCTGGCACACCAGGACTTCCTGGGGAGCACGCATGCCCCCCCTGAGGGTAACACCTGACCCATATGTTGTGTGACAGTCTGCCTGGCGCAGATCTCCTGACCCCTGTCCATATGACAGTGCGCGAAGGTCTCCCCAGGACAGAAGTGGTGTCACCATGGTCACTCCTAGGAGGCTCAGCCCTTCTGACTGGCCCCTGACCCACTGGTTCTCCCACTGGGGAACGCATCCCCCTCTCACCCCTCTGTCTGGACTTCTGCATCCTCCACTTAGGAGTGGCACCGCCAAACACCAGAACTGATGGAGCACTGCTTACAGACGCTCCACGTTCTCCTGACACTAGGAGATCCCCTCAACGGACGGCCTACCAGTACAGCCTAGGCTCCCTAACTGGTGTTCCCTTAAGGAACCCTCCAGGCCCTGAGACTGAGTTTCGGGCACCTTGGGACGCATCCCATTTTCACTCCTTCTCCTTGGAGACAGGACGTGAGTCCCTACACCCCTCTCACTACACCGGGACCTAGCTGGGCTACTCTGAACCTCTCCCACCACTCTGGGCTGAGAAATACCTGAGCCACTCCTCTTAGGGTCACTCCCCAATGCCTCTTCAGACCCTCTGCCAACCACCCAGAGGTCTGCCTCCCGTGCAAGCTCCCTGGGATCAGAGAACTCACACTCCAACAGGTGTTGGCGTAACCCCGGAAAACAATTACTGAACATGTGCTCTCTGACAACCACATTGAACAGCCCTTCAAAATCATTTGCCGTGCTACCCATCACCCAATCTTCCAGTGCATCAAAACATTCATCCACAAACTCCCCCAAGACTGGTGAGACAGTTTTCTACTGCCCCTGAACCTCAACCTGTACCCCTCTTCCTGGGAACCAGGCACCAAACTCTGGGATCTGGGAGTGGGACTACCTGTACTGGACTCCATATTGCTGCCAACACTGGACCCCACCCTCACTGGTGAATCCAGACAACTAAAACTGCACTCAGGGGATAACCTTTCCTCAAGCGCTAGTTTCTCCCTGGCGAAGGCCCTCTCTGCCTCCGCCATCCTCTCCTGTGCTAGGACCCTTTCGGTCTCTAGCTTTTTCTCTTCAAGGCTCACCGCCCTGAGACTCAATTCCTGAGCCAACAATGCCTTTTTCTCCTCTAAGGCTCTCTGGGCCTCTCTGTGCCCCGCATCCAGCTGCGCTAGCCCCATGGCATGCTCCAATTTGAGCTTCTCTAAAGCCAGCTGATGCTCCCTCTCCTTCTGCCTGTCCACCAACTCCTCTGGGGACCATGAAAGGGATTGGGCACTACCCCTGGCGCTAGACCCAGCAAGGGACTCCCTCTCTACGGGATCCTCCCTACCTACTGGCATCCCTGCCCTGTCATTTTCTTCCTCCTCTTCAGACTCTTCAGGCCCTGTCTCAGAACCACCCCTCAGGTATGCAGGGGGGATAATAAACAGGGTCCTCCCTGGTCTCTAAGGCTGCTCCCCTGCACTTTCTTTCAAAGCGAAACAGCTCTAGGCGAAAGTTGCCCTCTACTGGTATCCCTCTCTCCCTGCAGAGACCCTTTACATCCTCCACAGTGTAGAAATACAGGTCATCTTCATCATAGACCAACCCCATTCTGGCGAGGTACACAACCAGCAGTGCAACACAAGAGACCTAGGCGTCTGAGCTGAAGCAGGAATATACAATTCAAAAATGACACTTAAAGGAGAAAAAATAATCAGGAGAAATAATCCCAAAACGGTGCTTATCTAAATGCAGAGTTTGTAGTGCAACCAGTTGTCGCTGTGGTACTGCGCAAACGCAAGTCCTATCCTCACCGCTGACAACCAATGTTACAAATGGGATTTCTGGTTGGCTAGAGCCCTAGCCAACCAGAAATCCCATTTCTAACACTTTGCCAATGCTTGCTATCAATTGCACACATGAGCATGTGTCAAGAAGAATGTGCATGCATACATGGACATTTTGCAATGGGATTTTAATAAAGAAAAGATGGCCACCAATGTCCACACATGCATTGGGGGGGCATGCGTTGTGACGTGTGACCAGGCATTGTGACGCATGGCAGCCATTTTTCATTAACCATTCTAATATGATTAACAAAAATTCATGAAGTAAATAAGTGTGTGTGAAGCGTAAAAAGGAAGCGAGCAGCTCGACCACACTGTGCAGCTGCGGGGCCCTGGTCAATATAATAATAAATAAAATCAGAACAAAAAGCGGGCACTGAGGTGAGGACGGAGCAATACGGAGCAGTGGAACGAAAACAAAGCAGGTATGGTGATAAACAGGATCCAGGGAGAGAGATCAAGGAGTACGCACTCCCATGGAGTGCCCACAACTATACAAAACAAACATTGGCAAATTCAGTGGACTTGGTAAAAGGCCAGTGTGTTTTCTTTCTTTCCTACTTTTTTCCAAACATATGTGACATGTACAAAAATGCCAAAAAAAATTAAACATGTAAAAATAAGTGGCTGAGCAGACCAGGTGCACCAGCTCTGGGTGTGTCTCCTGTAGGTGGCGGTATTCATGTGCTCATGCAAAATATGTTTACTCAGAGTCAGGGCCACTGGAATTATGCGGCAGGGGAGGGCCAAATTGTGCGACAGGGATGAGTAAATTTTCCAGCAAGAGAAGGCAAATTATGCAGCATAATGTGGCACATTTTTGGATAATATTACTTCATTATTTTGTCATATTCAAAATTGTTATGACTGTCTGGACATTAGTTGCTACTCATTAGTATCACTTTAACAACCAAACACAGCAATAAGCTACAGAAAGATGACCAGTCAACCTTTATAAAGGGCCTTCCACTGCGCAGCTACAAATGTTGATGCGTTATTAGTAACTTATGAACTGTGTAAGCTAATTAGTAACTTATGAACCATTTTTTTTGTTAAAATCTGCAAATTATGCAGCAGATGTGGCAAATGTGGCAATTATGAGGCAAATGCGGCAAATTTATAATTATGCAAAAATCGCCGTGAATGCACAATTGCATTATTCCAGTGGCCATGCTTATAGTGCAAGACACCTGATGAGTATAGTGAGCTGACCCATTGCCACATGCTGTATGCTGAGGTGAATGAAAACAAAATGTGAACTACAGATGAACAGACCAATGGATGAAGAAGGCTGACAGCAAGTATCTGTATGTAAATATTTATGTTTCTGTTATGATGTTTTTGGGGAAACATGAAGCTTTCAAGACAACTGAAGACATCTCAAGGACAAACCTAAAAAAGAGAGTGAAGATAAGATTTAGTAAGTACAGTGGAAGAATAAGCCAAAAGGTCTGTGCTGTTTTAGGTGCCTGTTCCTTGCTGTGTGATACATCTGGGTGCAATAGCAGAAAAATCTCCAAGAGGCACCCGAGTGCTGGCGAGGAGGCGCGATATACGAAGCACAGGATTTTAGTTCACATGTTTTAAGTCGCACCCTTAATTAGAAAAACCAGGAGTCTTGGAAAGGATTCCAAGCTAGGCTTTTTTGGCCATGGACTTCTTAGATCCCCACCATTTTCATCCCACTTAAAGCACTGCTGTCATGTCAGTGGTAGGCTACAGGCACTTTCTTAGAGTTTTGTACCTTTATTGTCTAACCAATGTTTACGAAAACAGAAACGCCACAAGTTAATTACTATTCAAGAATGGTAAACCCGCCCACCTGTGTGTAAACGTTATATATAGCAATAAAAAATACACAAACTAGGATACAATGTCATGCATTTGATTTAATTATATATAGTCATGCAATATTTGCCTATGGTTTACTAAATTAGCATTTTTCACCGTGTTCCAAACAGGTTTGAAGTTTCGACAGCGCCACAACTGTTAACTCCCTTGCACACACAGAAAAGGTACCAAGTGAATTACATTTTAATATAATTAGCTTCGTCCGTCATTAATATTGATGTTGACCAACCTGTACGGTAAGTAGCAAACTGTAATTACACTTTGTAGCAATTATCTCTGGCTTTTAATAGCACCAGATTAGAGCCACTCTTTACCAGGGGCGTGGCTACCATAGATGCAGCAGGTACAGGGGTACTGGACCCAGAGCCTTCAGCAGGCCATTGTACCCTGATTATTAGTTACAGTAATTTATTGCCCCAAAGGGAGTCAAAGGGGTCATTTTCCTTGCTTGCACCAGGGCCACTGGCATCCTTGCCATGCTGCTGCACTCTACCAAGCATATACAGTTTCATTTGTTAGACCTCTGTCTTTATGGACTCTTGCAGTGTAGAGTGCACAGGGCTGCCAAGTTTCCAGTCTGCTTATGTGTGGCATTTCTATGTTTGTAGTGTGCTAATGTGTGACATTTCCCGGTCTCAGGTGTGACGCTTTATTTTAAATGTAGTCAATGACCAAAGCAGTAAAATGTCATCCACCAGCAGGAGGCTTTACCCCTCCTGACGTAAGCACTGCCCCGTAGCAGAGACCTTGAATTAACAGCCGCAGAAATGAGTCTGGTATAAACTGACTTCAGTGTGGGCATTTCCCTGAAGGGTCCTGCAACTATCACCACCTAGTACAAACGTGTGTGCAGTGTCTTTCCCCAAAGGTCTCTAGATCCTGCATTGTTTTGGGGCCACTGACGACTGTGGTCTTCAAAAATTGGAAAGTAACTTGTAATGCACAGCACTGAATCATAACTAATTAATTTCCTGTTGCTCTCTTTTATATGGTGAGTAAATGAGAATGTATTTCCAATTAACAATGTGTTAGAAATGGGGTGTCTGGTTGGCAGAGGTGTGCAACCTGTCCAAGCAGAAACCACACTCCTAGTCACGGTAAGTCACTACACAACCCTAAAATATCCTGTGATCACCCTTGGATAGCTTGGCAGAGAGCAGTCAGGCTTAACTCAAGAGGCAATGTGTAAAGTATTTGTGCAACACCTAAACAGTAAAACACTGAAAACACCACAAAAAGACTCCATAACAGTTTAGAAAAATAAAGTGTGATTTTATAAATAAAACAAGACCAAAATGATTTGAATCTTTTCAGTAGACGTTGAAGTACGAAGTTATACGGAATCAAAAATTCAGAAGAGCACTTAGCGACACAAAGTGATTTCGTGAGTTATTGGGTCTCACTAGGCCAGGACAAAATCAAGAGTTCAGGCAGACCGTGAGGGAGTGCGGCCCAGCAGCAGGGACCTCCTAGATCACGCTGTGGATGAGATGCGTAGAGGTCTTCCACGTAACTGCGGCGATGTGCCAACTCCACTACACGGAATGGCAAGAGTGCGCTGGTTCCAACCCACACTGCGGCAGAGAGGCGCCGAATCCGATGTGGATGTGTGAGTTCAGGTTATCGAGCAACCTAGGGCCTCACTTCCAAGGGTCCAGCACTGGGTTGGCACCACTTGGCAGGGCAGACTTGCAGCTTGTAGAGTCCATGTGCAGGTGGTTCAAGTCTTTGATATCCCTGAGACTTGGGAACAGGAGGCAAGCCAACAAGCCCTTGGAATTACTCTGGGTTGAAGTGATGCGGGTCCAGGTCGTCTCACCTAGTTGGTCAAACAGCAGGCAGCAGGGTGGCTCAGCATGGAAAGAGCACAGCAATGCAGAGTTCAGCAAAGCAGCTGCTCGGCAGTGTAGCACTACTTTTAGCAGCACTACGGCTCTTCTTCCTGGTAGAGTGGTCAGAAGTCCAGAAGTGTACTGCCTTGGTAGGGTCAGAGACCCAGTACTTAAACCAAAATGTGCCTTTGAAGTGGGGGAGACTTTAAAGAAAGGTTTTTGAAGTGCACACAGGTCCTTTCTTCCCAGCCTCGGCTCCAGACTATCAATAGGGGCTGATCAGCCTTTTGGGTGGGGTCAGGCCACTGCCTATTGAAGTGTATGTGTCCGCCGTCCCCTCCTTCCTGCGTCGGAAGAGTCATCAGAATGCAGAAGTATGTAGATGGGTACTCAGACACACCTAGCCTTACTGTGTTTATGGCTGTCTAGAGGGAATGCATAGTTACCATTCCAAAGATATAAAACATGAAATAGCTACTCATTTATAATCAATAAATTACAACTTAAAAGTGTATTAAGGAATTCCCAGTGTTAGCCCATTAGAGGATCAGACCTTACACTAGTGAAAAACAAATGTAGCTGTTTGTCACTACCAGGAAATGCAAACCTTTAAAGTATATGTCCTACCTTTCACTTACACAGCACCCGGCCCTTAGGGCCGTCTAGGGCCTACCTTAGGGGTGACTTATATGTGGGAAATGGGGAGTTTATGACTCAGCAAGTAGTTTTAAATGCCAAGTCGACATGGCAGTAAACGGGGCACACGCTGACTCTGCAGGGGCAGGCCTGAGACAGAGTTAAGGGGCTACTTATGCGGGTGGCACAATCAGTGCTGCATGCCCACTAGTAGCATTTAATTTACAGGCCTAGGGCACATGTACTGCACTTTACTAGGGACTTATAAGTAAATTAAATATGCCAATTGGGGGTGAACCAATATTACCATGTTTAGGGGAGAGAGCACAAGCACTTTAGCTCTGTTTAGCAGTGGTAAAGTGCACAGAGTTCTAAAGCCAGCAAAAACGAGGTCAGAAAAATGGAGGAGGCAATCAAAAAGTTGGGGAAAAACCACCCTAAGACTGTCAAGTCTAACCCAATCGTTAACTGGTAAGCCGTCATTTATTATGAGTGACATCTCTTGCGAGCTCTTACTTTTCAATTCACATCTCACTGCATCCTGGGATTTGTAGTTTGACTTTTTCAATCAGAGATTTGTATTTGAATACCAAAAATGCAAAGTGATGCTAGCTAAAAACCCGTGCTCACAAGTGGGTGATGGTGGCAAACATACCACAGACACTTGTCAACTATGATAGCTGAAGTGAGTCTATAGTGCCTCATGTTGTACTAGCATCGTGGTGCATTTTGCACTAAACAGCTGCCTGTGGGCCGCCCTCCACCTCCGATAAAATGAGTTTGCTAGCTGATCTGTAGGCTGGTGTGTTGACTGTTTCAAAATGATCAGGTTTGTATAGAGGCTAGCAGGGAGAAAAGTGAGTGTAGGAGGGTGGCATGCCTAGCCAGGAGAAAAGCGGTCTACAGCTCTGTCCAGCAGAAAGTAAGTCTGCATTAGCCTTGGGGGGGCAAATCCCCAAAAGGGAAACATCAGAGACGGTGGAATGTTACTTTCGGGACTCATCTAAGCTGCCAGATTTGTCACAGTGACGATCTGAGAAGGCTCATCTGAGCAGTTACTGTGGGTGCCATTTAGTGGCAGGCACTGGCAGTGATAGTCACAGTGCTTAATTTGAGCTGGTGGGGGAGCAGCACTTATTTTTTCGCATCAGAAATTTACCAATAGCAAGAGAAGGAAAAACGCACAAAGCGAAAAGAGGGAGGAAGAAAAAGATTGAAAAACTTGTTCCACATATTATTCTCTGATTGATAGTAATTTGCAGTTTTTGAAGTCGCTGTCTCTTTAGTGTTTTTGCCAATTTTGGAGGCTTTGCACTTGTTTCATTTGTTGAAACCATTTTTTATTTTGTCCAACCATGTATCTGGCTGTATGTCACTGAAATGACTTCTAATCAGTTTATCTTTCAAAGATGTTTTTTTTCTGTCTGCAGTCATTGGTCTTGGACCCACCTTGTCTCCTATATCTGGGTCTTAACTGATAAGATTCCAATGCCTGTTGAAAATCTTGCAGATCTCCTGGCTCTCTTTGCTACATGTAAGCATCAGTTTGATGTTGACACCCTCCCTCTCAGTTTCACTTTTCTTTTTGGTTATCAGGGCGTGTGTTCGAATTTTTGATCTTGCTCTCTCAATTCCTTGTTTTATATCTTTCCAATGGTATCCTCTCTTCAGAAATGTTTGTGTTACTTCTTTGAGCTGATTTTCCATATCTTGGTCATTTGAGCAGTTATTCTCAAAAAGTCTCCAGTGGAAGCGAAACCTGACTGACACATTAAACGACCAATGGGTGTAGGTGGCTGGCTGTAAGCACCTACAAATATTATACATATATAGTTTTAGTAAAATCCAAAGGATCTTGGCTTGCGTCAGACCTATAAAGTGCCCCCCTAAAGTATGCTTTGGAAGGATATAACTCACCCAATCAGAACACTGTGAGACCAAAGTGCTCTGAAGTAGGACAAACACAAGGAGGAAAGCCATTGACTCAAATCAGATAACCGGAAACAAAACTATCCAATCACGAGCAAGCAACTAACCCAATACCTAATCTAACTATGTACTCTATTTTGGAAAAAAAAGTATGCCTTTAGATTGTAGCCAAGACCTAAGCAATCTGAAATTTGTAAAGATTGTATGATAAAACTTATAATTCTACTAATATTGTCTGTCTAGCAAACAACTAGACTTAAAGAGAAACACAGGCAGCTACTTTTCATCTGGCTGTATGTCACTGAAATGACTTCTAATCAGTTTATCTTTCAAAGATGTTTTTTTTCTGTCTGCAGTCATTGGTCTTGGACCCACCTTGTCTCCTATATCTGGGTCTTAACTGATAAGATTCCAATGCCTGTTGAAAATCTTGCAGATCTCCTGGCTCTCTTTGCTACATGTAAGCATCAGTTTGATGTTGACACCCTCCCTCTCAGTTTCACTTTTCTTTTTGGTTATCAGGGCGTGTGTTCGAATTTTTGATCTTGCTCTCTCAATTCCTTGTTTTATATCTTTCCAATGGTATCCTCTCTTCAGAAATGTTTGTGTTACTTCTTTGAGCTGATTTTCCATATCTTGGTCATTTGAGCAGTTATTCTCAAAAAGTCTCCAGTGGAAGCGAAACCTGACTGACACATTAAACGACCAATGGGTGTAGGTGGCTGGCTGTAAGCACCTACAAATATTATACATATATAGTTTTAGTAAAATCCAAAGGATCTTGGCTTGCGACAGACCTATAAAGTGCCCCCCTAAAGTATGCTTTGGAAGGATATAACTCACCCAATCAGAACACTGTGAGACCAAAGTGCTCTGAAGTAGGACAAACACAAGGAGGAAAGCCATTGACTCAAATCAGATAACCGGAAACAAAACTATCCAATCACGAGCAAGCAACTAACCCAATACCTAATCTAACTATGTACTCTATTTTGGAAAAAAAAGTATGCCTTTAGATTGTAGCCAAGACCTAAGCAATCTGAAATTTGTAAAGATTGTATGATAAAACTTATAATTCTACTAATATTGTCTGTCTAGCAAACAACTAGACTTAAAGAGAAACACAGGCAGCTACTTTGCTCTGAAGAGCCCGCAGAACAAGTAGCTTGGCTGTCAAGAAAACGAGAAACCCAGCATTCCCGTCACATAAGACCTAGCCGTAGCCTGAAGGCCCCATGTTTACCAAACAGTAGTCAAAAGCTCAGAGACCAGAGTTGGCGTATCTGTGGAATTCATCTAAGGTATAACACCGTTCCCACTTAAGTCTTGAACGGAGGGGTTAGATTTCCACTGGTTCCCAACAGGCTGCCCCCTGTCCTGCCCACTTGTACTTACAACTATCAGAAAGGGAAGAATGGCCTGCCAATCACCCATTGCAGTCAACACCAACAGACTCTACCACTGGCAGGGAACAAACGATGAAAGAGGATGGGTTGAGGGCATGTACTTGATGATTGAGTTGAAACCACTTCTAAATAAAGTAACTTGAATATCCACCACCCCAGTAAGAAGAGCAGATTTGTAAGAGTAAAAGGAGCTAAGACCCTGGCGTGATTCGAATACACAAACTTCTGATCAAATACATAAAATTATGATATAATTCACAAACTTCTGATCGAATACACAAACTTCTGATCGAATACACAAACTTCTGATTGAATACACAGACTTCTGATCAAATACACAAACTTCTGATTGAATACACAAATGCATGATCAAATACACAAGCTTCTGATCGAATACACAAACTTCTGATCAAATACACAAACTTCTGATTGAATACAGAAACCTATGATCAAATACACAAACTCATGTTCGAATACACAAGCTTCTGATTAAATACACAAACTTCTGATCAAATACACAAACTTCTGTTCGAATACACAAGCTTCTGATCAACTACACAAACTTCTGATCGAAAACACAAACTTCTGATCGAAAACACAAACTTCTGATCGAAAACACAAACTTCTGATCGAAAACACAAACTGCTGATCGAAAACACAAACGTCGGGTCTTAGATCAGATGAGCCACTATTCCAGCAAGATACAGGAGACAAATAGAAAAGATAACAGCACAAGAGGTAGGAGGTAAAATGTCGCTGCGACCATTTGGTGTAACCTGGGACATGTCTTAAGAGGGGTATGTGGAGCCGGACACCGCCAACCATAGTGCATCCTGGGGTTTGCAGTTAGAGAGCCCTGGACCGTCTGTGATCAGCAGTCCCCAGATCTTCGAACATAGGCTTGTCCACCCAAACATTGGACGATGTCTACTGCCCACCAACATTGGACTTCTCCCTCCAACACAGCAGGAAAAACACATGGAGCGATTCTACTGGGAACGTCCGATTTAGGTCCAGGGAGCCTGGGACAATTCTGGATGTTTAGGATAATCACTGACTATGGAAGTGAGCTGAATGTACAACAATGGAATGCACTTTTATCTTATGCGAATGTCCTCAAAATCTGACTGGCACCCGGTCTTCCTGGACCTTTTTTGGAGACCACTGAATTATACCCATTGAGGGCCGCGTCATGGACTGTGTGGGAATACGGTAGCATCACGGGTAGCAGCAGTTTTGAGGTCTTGAGTACCAGTTCATGTCATGATGTTCATAGAGAAAAGAGGAATGCCACAAGTGAATCACTGTTTCTCCACCAATTCCTGCATGTTATTCCCCATTTGTGAATGTTTTTTCACCCAGACATGTTGCGTGCTTTGACCACGTGAAGTGTCTGTGTGAGTATTCCTGAAACCAGATGCAGCCGGTACCAGCCCCTCTGTAATGGGCTTAGTGCCAATATCGGCAACACTCGCCACCCCACCATACAGCACTCTCCTAGACAAATAAACAGACAAGACACCTTCTTTGTGGAGAAAACTGCTGCAGGTTTATTAGCATTACAAATATGCCAACATGATGGGTTATCTTACGGGCGATCCCAAGGCAGGCAGCCCCTCGCCGCCTGCCACCTGATGAGCCAAATTACACCGTGGCCTTCCCCAGCAGTGTTTGCCATATTTTGGGGGAGGGAAGACCCCTCCCACCAGTGGACCAACAGCCCACGCCCCTGCCCACGCCCCATACGGGGGCGGAGCCTGCCAGGCAACTCCCGGTTGCTCAGGTCCACAACCGCCCGTAGGACTAACGGGGCGCCGTCGCTCCTCCAGGGTCCAACGCAAGGACCTCCCTGTGGATATTTGCAACACAAAATAATACATTAGACAAAAAACCCCCCCTACACCCACTGCCTGAACGCCGGGTATGCGGTAGGGAGGGAAACGGCGTCAGGGGAATGGGCCAAGAGGGCGCCCAGGGGGCGGGGAGAGGTATATGTACCTCACCCCCTCCCCGGAAGTGACGCGGCACACTGGACCCTTGAGGGTCCCAAACGCTGGGAGGCTGCCTCCTGTGCCCTCCTGTGGCACTAAGGCGGCCGCCCTCTTAGCGGGTCTCCTTCGTGGACCCCGGGCAGCCTGCATTGAGTGTCCTGGTGCTCAGTCCTAAGCTGCTGAGTGTGTCACCTGATTGCACTTACTCACAGTGACTGATTTCCCAATGAAGAGCTTCTGAGGACAACCTTTGCGATGTTATCGCAGTCCCATACACGCCTGCAGTTTTGATTTAGGTGGGAGACTCCCTGCACGCTGCACTCCATAGCAAACTCATGTGGAAAGTAAATCTCCCTGATTATTTTCCACAAATCACCCTCCTAGGTGTTCTCAAATGTTGGCATGTTTGCAGAACTCACTCACTTCAGCACTCCTTCCTCCAACTCACACTAGTCCACGTCACGACTCCCTGCGGGTTGGAAGGCGGAGGGGCTCTGAAAGCAGCACCTCTGCTCTTTCCGAGTCACAGAGCCATGGAGAAATGATTTGTGCGGCCACAAACTGCCCATCCAATCCCAGATCCCAAAAGGCGAAGGGATCCATCTTGAGAGTGGCGGCTGCCCCGAGGTGCAGAGCCCGGTTTGCGGATGTGGGCTGCCAGTCTTGGTGGGGGGTGTGGGGGGTAGTGAGCAGCAGCCCAGCGGCCTCCACTGCTTGTGATTGCAGGGAGTGTCCCTTGCAGGCCGCATGTACACTCAGTGGAACCTGTGAGCAGAATCCTGTTTCAATAACATGAATCTATCTGCATTATGTGAATCCTACCAGGTGCCTTTTGTGCACTGGATGGGTTTGTCTGTCTGTGCAAAGGTCAGCTCAGGTCGCAAACAAGTCACTGTGCAAAATATTGTGAATACTTTGCGATCCAACCTTAGTCCATCAGGAGAATTGAGATAACTGAGTATGAAATAGTGTCAAAGTTCTAAGGCCCCTACCATCTCCTGGAGTGATCCCGCTACACATGAGAGCAGAGTGTACAAAGGGAGTTACTCGCCTATCCAGTTTGAGCGCAATAGCCCGAAGGCCCTTGAACATCAGTGGTAAAGGACACTCTCTCCCACTGATACTTCCTGGTAAGCACTGACTAGTCCAGGGTCCGGAAGCCACATCTGCACAGAGGACATTTAGACACAGCAGCACAATGTCCTGTTTTTTAGATTGAAACAGGGACAGGCCCGGGAGCCGGCCCTATATACGTCCATACTCAGTCTACGGGATGTCCTCTGCAGGCGGGCAGCACTGATATTCAAAGGTATCTTGTGGCAAATGGGTACAGCTTTTACTCTGTTTTTCCGAAGAGTTTACTCTGCCGAGTGCAACCATTTCTTTTCATGGGGGACAAGGCCCAGGTTATATTTGTTATGTTACAGATCGTTTCACACTCACTCTCTCTCTCTCTACTGTGTGTGTCTTTTACTACCACACCAGGGCATGGGGGTTCCATGCCTCTCCTTGCAGTAGGGCCCAGGGTACCCTTGCTACACACCGCCCCTCACACTCTCTCTACTGTGTGTGTCTTTTACTACCACACCAGGGCATGGGGGTTCCATGCCTCTCCTTGCAGTAGGGCCCAGGGTACCCTTGCTACACACCGCCCCTCACACTCTCTCTCTCTCTACTGTGTGTCTTCTACTACCACACCAGGGCATGGGGGTTCCATGCCTCTCCTTGCAGTAGGGCCCAGGGTACCCTTGCTGCACCACCGCCCCTCACACCTTCTCTCTCTCACTCACAGATGTATCCCCTGAGCCATCTTACTGATCCTCTGGCCTACCACAGAGAGGTTCGACACAGATCTTTCAAAAGTGAAAGAGCGAACTGCACAATCACCTACAGGTTGCACAATCACCTGCAGACTGCACAATCACCTGCAGACTGTACAATCACCTGCAGGCTGCACAATCACCTGCAGACTGTACAATCACCTACAGGCTGCACAATCCCCTGCAGACTGCACAATCACCTGCAGGCTGCACAATCACCTGCAGGCTGCACAATCACCTGCAGACTGCACAATCACCTACAGGTTGCACAATCACCTGCAGACTGCACAATCACCTGCAGACTGCACAATCACCTACAGGTTGCACAATCACCTGCAGACTGCACAATAACCTGCAGACTGTACAATCACCTACAGGCTGTACAATCACCTGCAGACTGCACAATCACCTGCAGGCTGCACAATCACCTGCAGACTGCACAATCACCTACAGGTTGCACAATCACCTGCAGACTGCACAATCACCTACAGGCTGCACAATCACCTGCAGACTGCACAATCACCTGCAGGCTGCACAATCACCTGCAGACTGCTCAATCACCTACAGGCTGCACAATCACCTGCAGACTGCTCAATCACCTACAGGTTGCACAATCAACTGCAGACTGCACAATCACCTGCAGACTGTACAATCACCTACAGGCTGCACAATCACCTGCAGACTGCTCAATCACCTACCGGCTGCACAATCAACTGCAGACTGCACAATCACAGGCTGAAAAATCACCCACAGGCCGCACAATCACCTACAGGCTGCACAATTGATAACGCCGATTCTTATCTAATTATCTATAAGAACCTTCTGGTCGCCAAGATCTTTTTACCTGTTGAATAGTGTAAAGGAGAGAATCTCATCTGGTTATATATCAGCATTCATTTTGTCTGAAAGGACCACTGACTCCGAATTCAAGTTTGAGAATTTATTATCGCCAAAAATAACTGAACGTGCAAGCACCTCAACACGAGGTTAAAGAAATAGATGGGCACTAATACAAATAATAATCTACGCAGAAATCTCATCCGACTCAGGATAAGGAGAATAGAAAGTTCTAGAAGGATCAACCAGACTATGATTGCTCCTATTTCTAAGTTGCTCTTCATTGGCCTAAACAAGCTTAAAATCAATTGCTGTCCCTACACTAACGCTAAGTGACATTCCCTGCATAACGATTTTCCCAGGCAAGAGTGAATAAAAGGTGTCAGCTGTGAAGACTTCCTAAGAAGTGCAATCACATTGTACCTAAGCTCAGCTCTGTCCTTCTCTCAGGTCTCCCCTACCGCTTCTCTCGCCTCCTCCCTCAGGGCACTATCCCTAATACAAAACCACAATACAATTGTACACGCCTTAGTCACGCCTCCTTGGCCAGGCCTTCTTTCTTGTGCTTTTCCATCGAAACGGTTACTTCATCCTGGACGGTTGCGATGACCTTGAGTCCCAGGCACCTTCTCCGCCGAAAGTATCATCCCTACATTCCTTTTCACTCCCCGTACCATGCCTCCCCTCTCTCTAGCTTTCGAAAACAAAGAGTTAGTCTTGCTAACGAGACATGTGTCCTTGCACCTGCAACGAAAGATACTTTCAACAGAAACCTTCTACTGTGCAAATTAAATCTACCGTTTGTGCCCAGAGAGCCTTACCAAGAGAAACATTTCTCGGCCTACAATATAAGCTAACATAAGAATATACCAGGCCTCCCTAAGCATATATGTAGTCAGGCCTTTACATATAATTTTTAAACACACATCTTACTTTTCCCTATAAGCATTTTCATTACACTTCATATGCAAACAATGAATTACATGTGCAACTTTAATATGGTGCACGTTTAAACTACTGCAATTACATTACACACACGAACTAATTTCCCTATGCATCAAGTTCACACAATTCAATAAGCATTACATTACATCAATATCCTAACACCATTATGCTGCTGATTCACTTTGTCTCAGCAAACTATTCATTCTTTACTAAACATACCTGAATATGAAACTGAATATACGAATATATGTCTGAATACATGTGGGTGCGGACTATCAGTGATTATGATGCACCCCTACAATTCACAAGAACATTTCGCTCTATCAGTTCCCCCTTTGATGACTCCTGTCATCACATTTCATTCTACTCCCTCGGAGAAAGAACCGACCTAAACAGAACTTGTTGCCATCTTCCCTGACCTAAATTTCTCCATGCTCTTGAGCCTTTGATACTGATTGTCCTGCAATCTTGCCAACTTCATGTCATGTTCCCTCAAAGCTCTCTTGACTCGGCCTGCTCGATACCACTTGTAGGCCTTGATCACAATCCACAAGCCAGCCACACAAACCACCAAAATAAGGAGTGGTCTCAGGAAGTACCCAAGGAAACCCTTTCCTAGGTTCGCAAACCAACCTCCCACTTGACCAAAACCCTTCCCGACCTTTTCCCAGGCCCCTTCTTCGGTCAAATCCGCTATCTTTGTGTGGATCATAGTGATGTTACTTATATATTTCTCCAGATCCTTGCTACGGTCTGGTATATAAGTGCAGCACTCTTGAACCTTCAACATTTTACAGACTCCGCCCTCTTTTGCCAATAGGACATCCAAAGCAAGGCGATTCTGCAAAACCATTCCCCTTATCGACAACATCTCCCCTTCCACCAACACTAACGACTTTGCTGTGTTCATCGAAAATTCATCCACCACAGTCGCTAACCTCCGGATCTTCACGTCATTCAAGACTACCCCTAGACTAGGTATCATAGCTCCAAAGATATCCCTCACTACGATCCCTGCACTTGAAGCTCTTCTCGTTCTTGAATGCTCTCCACCCTCTAGAAGATTTAAATCCTCTGTATGGTAAATTTTTGGAAATATTATTGACAAATAACATGTTCCATACCAATTTGCAGGCAACCTCACATAAGCATTCTTCCCACATACGTAATACACCGTAGGTATTACTTGTACAGGACCTTGGAGAAAATCTTTTGCCACATCTGCCATGGTGAAAACGTGATCACAAGTACTTTGTCCCACTGGAACCTTTTCGTAGTAAGTCTGATAACGCCTTATACACAACTTACCCCTCTGCTCCTTATCTAACGCTATAGGACCATAGCTTCCCCTGGTCTTATGCAACCGTTCTTCCTCTGTCCAATCTGTCCTGTGATGCCCTAAATCTCGGGATTCAGTCAGCTTTCTATACCTATCTTCAACTTGATCTACGAACTTTCTCTCTACATCCGACATCAAACAAGTCAGATTGTGTCTGTGTGCGAATGCTGTATCCAATTCCAAACTCGGTATGAAGTACTTCCTCAGTCTGTCCTCGGTCTTATAATAGTCATACTTATTCAAATGCTTGTAAGCTGGGACTTCAGGAAGCACTGCGTCGAAATTGGAAAAGAAATACTCGAACTGCTCTCTCTCATAAAACAAACTAAGCAAAAGACTACATGAAATACCATAAGTCAGTGGAAGATGGTGATACCTAATACCCTCATCCACCGAAGTAGGCAACTGCATACACACATAACAATCTTTCGCATCCATCACGTCAACATACTCATACAACAACTTAGCATAAGCATTCAACTTAAAATCCCCTTTAGATAAATCTACATGTAATCTACGACTTTCTTCTAATAGCAAAGCTCTATCAGCTGCCCTGTCTACCCCCTTCTGACTAGGTGTGATAGGTGTAGGTGTCCCTGTCACCTCCTCTACTTCTTGCTCATGCGAACCAGTGTATGAGACTACAACTACTATGATTATAGAAATTATTACACTACTTATAAGAATGCCTAGAATCCACTTTGATCTACGATTGGGATCTCCCGGCTCCATGGTTTCGAAAGTTCTCAAAAAGTCTTGGTTATCGCAAAGAACTCTGAAAAAGTCTCTGTCCTTTATTTGTAACTTGCTTAACCAGCTCGAGCAACCATGAAATCTCCGGACTTTCCCTCTCCGATCACAAACTTATTTACACAGTCCAGAAAAAGACTTCCTAGTTTTCGTTCCTCTTCTGTGGAAAGTCCCTAAGTTTATTCTTCTTCCACTCGGACCTAGGTTATCTTCTTCTTTTAGACTTTTATTTACAGTTCATAACTGATCCACAATGAGATCCTCATTGAGCAAGACCAGAACGTGATACAAAAGTTCAAGACGCAAAATCAGCACTTCATGTGAAAACGGCTCAACTCCAAAAGGCGGAAATTCGAGTCGATGCAAAAGCAAGTTTCGGACTTCACTCAGAAGCGGGGATTCGGAACCGTGAGTGTCAGTGTTCCTTCTATCTCGAGCCCTGGCATCCGCAGCACCACCTTCACCACCACATTCGGGCTCCGACTGACCACTTGCACTGACCTCAGTCTTCCCGTACTCACCACCCCCTGCATCAAACACAGTGTAAGTCCACTCAGGGGTAGAGTATCTGCGACAAGGCACTCTTGTTCTCTTTGACCTTCGCCGACTGTCTTGTGCTTGGTCTTCGTCACTTGCTTCTGTCTCAGATACTTCAGACACTGGAGCAAGGTCTCTTTCAGGTGCCAACCTCAGGTTCAGTCGCCTCTGTCTTTCAGGCCAACTTTCAGCACTTCTGTTCGTTCGTCTGTCTTCCCCTTCTATACCCAGTGCACTACTTCCTCTTTCTGCTGATTCTGACTCTTCTCCGCCCACTGCACCGTTTCTGTCTTCGGTGTCTGAGTCAGGGTTCGAACTGTGGAAACCCCCTTCAGCTTGCTCTAGTGCACCACCAGCTGTGTCAACGACCCTTACAGCTTGACTTGTCCTCTCATGTGGCCCTGCCACATCAGCTGGGTTTTCATTTACGAGAGGAGCTGTTTCTTCCAAGGGTGCTGGAACTCTACGGGTATGGGAAGCATGCACCCAGTTCGGCAATCCTCCACACTTTACTGCTGTGTTCGTGATAAGTATCACCTGATACGGGCCACGCCAGCGGGCATCCAAGCAACTCTTCCTCACGTGCTTTCGGACGAGTACCCAGTCACCGGGACACAAGTCGTGGCATAGATCACTCGAGGCTGGGACCACTGCTGCTTGCACCTGCTGGGATACAGAACGGACCACATCAGAGAGTCCTTTACAATAATCAAGAATCAAATCATCAGTGATGTTTATCAAGGCTGTAGCTGGTACTGCTGGCAGTCTCATTGCCCTCCCCATTAATATTTCATGGGGGGACAACCTGGTCTTTCTGTCTGGGACACTTCGCATGCTCATTAGCACGAGTGGCAAGGCGTCGGGCCATTTCAGGGATGTCGAAGAACACATTTTTGCCATCCGGGCTTTCAAAGTTCCATTAACTTGTTCCACCATCCCAGAAGCCTCTGGTCTGTAACTACAATGAAGTCTCTGGTCTATGTTCAATGCAGCACAAAGCAACTTCATGATTTCGCTATGGAAGTGCCCTCCTCTATCTGATTCCAAAGAGGTCGGGATCCCGAATCTAGGGATGAGCTCCCTCAACAGTAATTTAGCCACTGTGAGAGTGTCACACCTGCGTGTGGGGTAAGCCTCCACCCACCGTGAGAATACACATACCAGCACTAAAATGTATCTCAACCCATTGCACTTGGGCATCTCCACGAAGTCCAGCTGTATCCTATTGAAGGGCCCTCCTGACCTTCCAATGTGACTCAATGTAACTACAGTTTTCTTTCCAGCATTCATCTGTTGACACGTAACACACCTCTGACATACCGTTTCAGCCATTGCTCGGAACCGTGGGTTATACCACGTCTGTCTAAACACCCTCATCATTGCATCTCTACCAAGGTGTGCCTGTCCATGTATCAGTCTTGCCATCGGACTCAGCAATTCCTCAGGCAACACGGCTCTCCCATCGTTTGATACCCATACATCCACATCTCCTTTCTCACACCCAGCTTTGATCCATCCCTCTCTCTCTTGGGTTGAAACTTCATCCTGCAATCTCTTAAGCTCTTCCCAAGTATCTGCCATGGCCAACATTATGCTGAGATCGGTTCCTTCTTGGCTCTCCCCTATCTCTCTTTCCGTGAATATGCATCCTTGTTCTGCACAGAAGCGGGCAACCTCATCCGCATAATTGTTACCCAATGATACAAAGTCCTCCCCTTTCCCATGGGCTGAGCATTTTACCACAGCAATTTCTTTCGGATGCTGTAATGCATCTAACAATTGTCTTACATATTCTCCATTGCGAATGGGTGAGCCAGATGATGTCAAAAATCCCCTCTGAGACCATAACTGCCCGAAGTCATGCACCACGCCAAACCCATATTGGCTGTCTGTGTAAATCGTGATTCGAATTCGATCAGCGGCCAAACAGGCACGGGTCAAGGCAATGATCTCAGCTACCTGCGCGGAGCGTACTCCTTCTAGGCAAGCAGCCTCGACCACTCCTGAAATGGTACATACAGCAAACGCTGCTCTCAATTGCCCCACACTGTCTCTTAAGCATGAACCATCGACAAAGAAAATTTCATCTGGGTCAGACAGTGGTTCATCGACAATGTCAGGTCTCGGTTTGGTGCAAAGTTCGGTCACATCGAGACAATCATGGTCCTCACAATCTTCATCATCCGTGTTCGGTGTAGGCATCAATGTCGCAGGGTTCAAGACGGAGCACCTTTTCAGAGTCACATTCTCTGCGGCAAGTATGACTTGCTCGTACCTCGTTAACCTATTGTTCGTTAGGTGCTGGGTCTTAGTCCTGGTCATCAATAACTCAACCGAATGTGGCACATGTACAGTCAATGGATGTCCCATTACAATGCTTTCACATCTTTCAATGCTGACACCTGTTGCAGCAACGGATCTTAGACATCCGGGCAACGCAGAAGCTACTGGATCTAAAGTAGCTGAAAAGTAGGCAACTGGTCTACGGACACCTCCATGGTTCTGAGCTAACACTGCTAATGCACATCCTTCCCTCTCATAACAAAACAATGAAAAGGCCTTGTTGTAATCAGGCATTCCCAGTGCCGGAGCCCTGCACAAATCCTCTCTCAGTTTCAGGAATGATATCAAGCATTCCTCGTCCCATGGTACCGGATCACTCACATCCTTGTGCATAAGCCTCTGCAGAGGCTTTGCTCTCAAGGAGAAACTAGGAATCCACTGTCGACAATAGCCAACCATTCCCAGAAACATCCTAACTTCTCTCTGTGTCGTTGGCACTGCCATGCTCATTATTGCCTCTATTCGATCTGGTGACACCTTCCTCTTGCCTTTTTCCAATCTGTGTCCCAAGTACTGTACCTCTTTCAAACAGTACTGCAGCTTGTTTGGAGACACCTTATGTCCGTTCTCTGCTAAATGGTTCAACAGGGCTACAGTGTCAATTCTGCAAGCATCTTCTGTCTCTGAGGCAATGAGCAAGTCATCTATGTATTGCACGAGAACTGAGTTCTGTGGCAACACGAGACTCTCAAGGTTCTTCTTCAGAATCTGGTTGAAGATCGATGGACTTTCCGTATACCCTTGAGGGATACGACACCATGTTAACACACGATTTTCTAGCCTGAACGCAAAAAGAAATTGGCTTTCCTCGTGGAGCGGTATCGAAAAGAAGGCTTGACACAAATCGATAACCGTAAACCACTCGGCTTCACATGGGATCTGGAACAGTATTACTGAAGGATTCGGTACCACTGGACAACAAGGGACAACTATCGTGTTAACCTTTCGCAGGTCTTGCACGATCCTGTATTTCCCGCTCGGTTTCTGTAGTCCCATTATGGGCGAATTACAGGGGCTACCTCTGATCTCCTTCAAAATACCCTTCTCAATGAAAGTCTCGATCACAGGTCTTATTCCTGCAATCGTTTCTGGCGACAGGTTGTATTGAGGTGTCCTTGGGAAATCAACATTCTGTTTCACCTCAATCCGCACTGGTTCAACCCCTTTGATTAAACCTATTTCGTCACCTGCGAAATCCCACACCACAGACGACACTGCGTCTCTCAGATCAAGTGGAAGTTCTTCCACAGTCACCATTGGGTACAGATCTATACACAGAAGCTGATTGGTAATTTTAAAGTCAGCATCGTCATCTATCGTCTGGACCTCCACTCCCCGTGGTGTACAATAAATCGTGCAGTTCAACTTGCACAACAGATCTCTTCCCAAAAGACAAACTGGACTCGTATCACACACTACAAACTGATGTCTAGTTTGGAAGGAACCTATCTTTACTAGGATCGGTTCTGTCAATGGGCTGCTTATTTTCTTGTTCGCTACTCCAACAACCTGGATTGATTGTCCCGAGAGGGGTAGGTTAGGGACTACTACTGATCTTACAGTAGACCGGGTAGCTCCAGTATCAACCAAAAGTGTTGCAGGATTGCCCTCAATCTCTGCCTCCACAAAAGGTCCTCTCTGGTCTACCTCCAAGACCGCTCCAAGTGTGCAGTCTTCCTCCCCCTCAGGCACCGTCAGGATAAAGGGTCTAAGCTATCCTCATCGTAACCTTCGAACAGGGGCATCTGTTGGTACGTTCGTGTTCCTTGTGAAATCCTTGGAGCTTGGGGAACCTGGGCGTGAGAATTGTAAACCCCCCCTTTCATCGTTCTAGGCCTCGTTATTGTGTTAACTACCTCTTGCGCGGGTGCCTGAGCCCCCTCTTCCTCTTCCTGCAACTGATTAGCTGGGTTCAAAGGACACTCGCATTTCCAATGTCCGACCTGGCGACAAAGATGACACGCAGTGGTCTTCTTCAATGTGGCCACGTCCACTCCTGTCTTGGGGTCTACTGGTTTTCCCTTTCCCTGTACCTGCCCATTCTGGTTTCCCTGGAAATTTCCTTGCTTTCTTCCTAAGGTCCCTCCACTAGGCTGACTCTGTGCTGTCTGCATCTGGACAAGCATCAATTTGTCTTTTAGCTTTCTATGTTTCGATTCCACCTCATCACTACAGTATCTCGCATATCGCAAAATTTCATCTAGTGGCTTGTTCTGCCAGCAGATCAAATGGTGCTGTATCATGAGGCTGATTTCCACTCTCAGGCCCAGTACAAACTTTGAGACAAACTGTCCCATATCCTTGGGGTCCAAGATATCTAACCCACTATACTGTTTAAAAGCTTGCAAAAGTCTTTCATAATATTCATGCACCGTTTCCTTGGGTTCCTGTACAGTCCGATCTATCTTAACCCAATCTATGTCCTGAGGTGAAATCTTCAGTTTCAACCATGTAATCACCTGCTCATACTTTTTCATGACTAGGGGTGATGGACCATTTGTAACCGCCTCTCTATCCGGTTCCGAAGTCGGCCACTCAATAGCGACTTTACAAGCTGTCCACAAATCTCCCGGTACCACTATGTCAAACAAAGTGTTCAAATCAATCCACAATACTTTTGAAATTTTCACAAACCGCTCAACCTGTTTGTACCACTCCACCGGTTTTTCCCTCAGCCGAGGAAAATCATTTGTAAATGCAGCCAAATCACCTCTATTCCACGGCACATGCACGTACCCTCCATTCTGTACTTCCCGTAAAGGAAAATTTCCAACACCCGTCGCCCCCCTCCTGGCGGCGGCGTTTCCCCTTCTACTCTCTTTACTGGTTTCTTTTTGGACCACCTTTCTTCCCATTTGTCCAACAAAATCCATATTCTCATTCCTATAATCAGGTCTCTGGTGTGTGTTCTTAATCCTGTTATTCTTTTCTCCTCCAGCTCCTGATCACTGTAATGCAATCTATGTGGTCCCTGTAACGCTTTAGTTTTGTTCAGGTCCACTTCATATCTTTTGGCCAATTCCTTCAATCTATCATGTGCCATTCTAGCTTTTCGAGTCACATCTTTTGCTACAAACAGCAGCTCATCCGATCCATAAATTTCTATCCTTTCCAAAGGCAGACCCCCACTGATCATTTCGTCTACCTCTGCTTTCAACCTCACTACGTCTAGCAACCTTGCCTGTACTGCACTCCTCAGTACATCTCGACAACCCGAGCCATCCCGCTCATCACAGTTGCTATTCTGTCCTTGCGATCTATTCCCTTCCATCATATTCCTGGAACTTGGTCTGTCTTCCGAGACGTTTTGTGCCCTATCTCCTTGCATCCTATCCTCTTGCCTCGTTACTGTTGGTGTCCACTCCCTCAAAGCTGACTTAGATTCCCGCAAAGACCTCGGTCTTTCTGGTCTCTCCTCTTCTCTCCTGAAGGAAGAGTCCGCAGTAGCCGGTAACGGCGTACTTGTCTCCATTGGTCTTGGGAAATGAACCACCCTCACTCCAAACCCATTCCCACTCTCACTGTTTCCTTCCTCCCTTCTCATCAGTACGGAACTCCCTTCTCTCACTCGGTCTGGGTCATATACCGGTACTATAGGGCCAATGGTAACCGGTACTGTCAAGGAGTCCGGTAATCTTGTGCTCCCCGCAGGAGGCTGTGTTATCATAGACGCTGTTGCCCCCTCCGTTCCTGTGGAAATCCTTCCCACTACTCTCATGCTAGTCTGGTTCTGGCTTTCATCAACTATTGCCACTGCTGGGGTCGTCTTTCCCTCTTCTGAATCTGGATTAAATGGTGGTGGCCTCTCTGCCAACATCCTATCCAACAAGCTGTCATCTAGATCACTGTCGTCCTCATCGATTCTTATTATTTTCCCATTTTGTACTAACAATGGGTACAACTTATCTCCTTCGATCGTTTCCACTCTCCACCTTTTCTCCAATGCATCCCACCTTGCATCTTGAAATGCCCTGACCGATTTCTTCACCCTTTCTTGACATCTGTCCTTCTTCCTATCATACGCTGCTCTTATCCACGCATGTAGTGCTTCAAACTGTGTTGGTCTAGGTAGTGGTCGTAATGAAGCCATTACACTTTTTAGCTGGTACAGCACCTCTAACCTGAAAGTACCATATCGAGGGAACGACAATTCTCCTTCTGCTTCTGTCATTTTATGCCAATTCTCAAGCCAAATTATAGTATGCAATCCTACATTCTTCGCCATATAATGTGCTGGTGTGTCCTCGGGAGGAGCTTCCTCTCCCTCCCGAACAACCACATGTCTATCACCTCTACAAAGTTCCCGTAAAGCTTTAAAACATTTCATGATGAATCAACTTTGTATTTGCACTCAAAATGTCCGCTTTTACTTCCTGATTTCAATCCACCAATCCCAGCGCGGCTCACACCAACCGGCCTATCGCAGCGCGGCACTGGTCTGACGTCACTTTTCCTCCGCTCGCAGCAGTTCCCCTCCTTTCTAATTCACTCGTTCTCGCTCGCATCTGTCCCAATCATACTCTGAAATAATGTCCGTCCTACCGAACAATTACCTCTCTGACCGTCGGTCTTACCAATGACCGATCAGCCTCTTGAGCTCGTTGACCTCAATCTGGCAATCGTCTGTCCGCGAAACGACCGGACAATCGCCTTTAGCACACTCGATAGGATTCAATCACTCGATGTTCTGCACACAATAACCTACGACCTGCGTTGGTTATTCACACACTCACACATGTGTTCCCTATCTTCAGTGGGTCCGTCAATGACGTCTCGTGACCCCCACAACTCTGGTCAACGTTCTCAACTCTGGGTGTATTCTACACCACAATAAATCTCCCGGTCCCGCGCGCGCTCACGGTCCGTTTCTCAATCACACAACTCTCTTTCTAACTCCGCAAGACATCACACAACAA
Organism: Calotriton arnoldi; assembly: GCA_963921515.1. Lineage (NCBI taxonomy): Eukaryota > Metazoa > Chordata > Amphibia > Caudata > Salamandridae > Calotriton > Calotriton arnoldi. The sequence continues at coordinate 309,113 of CAWUFW010009938.1, forward strand.
TAAAACACCGCAATCTACCAAACATCACTCTTTTCATACTCACTCTCCCACGAACTGCTACTTCCGCCGCACCGTCACTCTCCGTCAGTTTTCCACGACCTCCGACATCCTTCTCCCGCGGTCCTCTGGATCTGCGTCACTCGAGCTCTATGGGGCAACTTAATCTCCTATCTTGCTCTAGATCTCCCCTTACCATCAAAGGTAACCATCCTACTCTGCTACCAACTGATAACGCCGATTCTTATCTAATTATCTATAAGAACCTTCTGGTCGCCAAGATCTTTTTACCTGTTGAATAGTGTAAAGGAGAGAATCTCATCTGGTTATATATCAGCATTCATTTTGTCTGAAAGGACCACTGACTCCGAATTCAAGTTTGAGAATTTATTATCGCCAAAAATAACTGAACGTGCAAGCACCTCAACACGAGGTTAAAGAAATAGATGGGCACTAATACAAATAATAATCTACGCAGAAATCTCATCCGACTCAGGATAAGGAGAATAGAAAGTTCTAGAAGGATCAACCAGACTATGATTGCTCCTATTTCTAAGTTGCTCTTCATTGGCCTAAACAAGCTTAAAATCAATTGCTGTCCCTACACTAACGCTAAGTGACATTCCCTGCATAACGATTTTTCCAGGCAAGAGTGAATAAAAGGTGTCAGCTGTGAAGACTTCCTAAGAAGTGCAATCACATTGTACCTAAGCTCAGCTCTGTCCTTCTCTCAGGTCTCCCCTACCGCTTCTCTCGCCTCCTCCCTCAGGGCACTATCCCTAATACAAAACCACAATACAATTGTACACGCCTTAGTCACGCCTCCTTGGCCAGGTCTTCTTTCTTGTGCTTTTCCATCGAAACGGTTACTTCATCCTGGACGGTTGCGATGACCTTGAGTCCCAGGCACCTTCTCCGCCGAAAGTATCATCCCTACATTCCTTTTCACTCCCCGTACCATGCCTCCCCTCTCTCTAGCTTTCGAAAACAAAGAGTTAGTCTTGCTAACGAGACATGTGTCCTTGCACCTGCAACGAAAGATACTTTCAACAGAAACCTTCTACTGTGCAAATTAAATCTACCGTTTGTGCCCAGAGAGCCTTACCAAGAGAAACATTTCTCGGCCTACAATATAAGCTAACATAAGAATATACCAGGCCTCCCCTAAGCATATATGTAGTCAGGCCTTTACATATAATTTTTAAACACACATCTTACTTTTCCCTATAAGCATTTTCATTACACTTCATATGCAAACAATGAATTACATGTGCAACTTTAATATGGTGCACGTTTAAACTACTGCAATTACATTACACACACGAACTAATTTCCCTATGCATCAAGTTCACACAATTCAATAAGCATTACATTACATCAATATCCTAACACCATTATGCTGCTGATTCACTTTGTCTCAGCAAACTATTCATTCTTTACTAAACATACCTGAATATGAAACTGAATATACGAATATATGTCTGAATACATGTGGGTGCGGACTATCAGTGATTATGATGCACCCCTACAATTCACAAGAACATTTCGCTCTATCACAATCACCTACAGGCTGCACAATTACCTACAGGCTGCACAATTTCCTGCACAATGCGCTATTTGTTATATTTGCTCTTTTTTATACAACACACACACACACCCTGGTGCTTACATGGACTGAAAGGGATACTTCCGTCTCACTCAGTGCTAGTGTTGAAATTCCCTGCTTGTCCTCCTGGGTTCCAGACCCCAGGCACAAAGGAACAGAAGGTGAAAAACATTCAGAGGGCGCCTCGGTGAATTACTTCGAGGCGCAATTATTGGACAAACATCCTTCAGGAAGAACAGATGGACGCTGAACCTTCATCCCGGGTGGTGGGTCCTGTTTCTGACGTGACCCTCGTCTAATTCCTAGGCCACAGGTTCTCCTGCCAGACTTCACCGACCCCCAGGGGGCTTGGGCGGAATAAACCCTAAGACCAGATCCCAGGATCCCTCTCAGTCTCACTGCAGGTCGTTTTCTACCCTCGAGAGGGTTAGGAGTCACCCCTTGGAGACTCTTGGGGAGAAGAGAGGCTGCCCCTCCGCCTATACAAGGAAGAGGACCCCCCAGTGCAGGGGAGACCACCAGAGGCCGCCCCTCCGCCTATACAAGGAAGACAGGGGACCCCACAGTGTGGGAGAGGCCACCAGAGGCCGCCCTCTGAGTATACAAGGAAGATAGGGGATCCCGCAGTGTGGGAGAGACCACCAGAGGCCGCCCCTCAACCTATACAAGGAGGACGGAGGATCCTACAGTGCGGGAGAGAGCACCAGAGGCCGCCCCTCTGAGTATACAAGGAAGATAGGGGATCCCGCAGTGTGGGAGAGACACCAGAGGCCGCCCCTCTGCAGTGTGGGAGAGACCACCAGAGGCCGCCCCTCCGCCTATACAAGGAAGACAGAGGGTCCCACAGTGTGGGAGAGACCACCAGAGGCCGCCCCTCCGCCTATACAAGGAAGACAGAGGGTCCCACAGTGTGGGAGAGACCACCAGAGGCTGCCCCTCTGAGTATACAAGGAAGACAGGGGACCCCCACAGTGTAGGAGAAACCACCAGAGGCTGCCCCTCTGCAGTGTGGGAGAGACCTCCAGAGGCCGCCCCTCTGCCTATAGAGACCACCAGAGGCAGCCCCTTCGCCTATACAAGGAAGAGAGGGGATCCTACAGTGCGGGAGAGACCACCAGAGGCTGCCCCTCTGCCTATAGAGACCACCAGAGGCTGCCCCTCTGAGTATACAAGGAAGACAGAGAATCCCACAGTGTGGGTGAGACCACCAGAGGCTGCCCCTCCAAACAAGGAAGATAGAGGGTCCCACAGTGTGGGAGAGACCACCAGAGGCTGCCCCTCCACCAATACAAGGAACATAGAGGATCCCGCAGTGTGGGTGAGACCACCAGAGGCTGCCTCTCCAAACAAGGAAGATAGAGGGTCAAACAGTGTGGGAGAGGCCACCAGAGGCCGCCCCTCTGAGTATACAAGGAAGATAGGGGATCCCGCAGTGTGGGAGAGACCACCAGAGGCCGCCCCTCCACCTATACAAGGAGGACGGAGGATCCTACAGTGCGGGAGAGACCACCAGAGGCCGCCCCTCTGAGTATACAAGGAAGATAGGGGATCCAGCAGTGTGGGAGAGACACCAGAGGCCACCCCTCTGCAGTGTGGGAGAGACCACCAGAGGCCGCCCCTCCGCCTATACAAGGAAGACAGAGGGTCCCACAGTGTGGGAGAGACCACCAGAGGCCGCCCCTCTGCCTATACAAGGAAGACAGAGGGTCCCACAGTGTGGGAGAGACCACCAGAGGCCGCCCCTCCGCCTATACAAGGAAGATAGGGGATCCTACAGTGTGGGAGAGACCACCAGAGGCCGCCCCTCCACCTATATAAGGAAGATAGGGGACCCCGCTGTGTGGGTGTGACCACCAGAGGCTGCCCCTCTGAGTATACAAGGAAGACAGAGGGTCCCACAGTGTGGGAGAGACCATCAGAGGCCGCCCCTCCACCTATACAAAGAAGATAGGGGATCCTACAGTGTGGGAGAGACCACCAGAGGCCGCCCCTCCGCCTATACAAGGAAGATAGGGGATCCTACAGTGTGGGAGAGACCACCAGAGGCCGCCCCTCCACCTATACAAGGAAGATAGGGGACCCTGCTGTGTGGGTGAGACCACCAGAGGCTGCCCCTCTGATTATACAAGGAAGCCGGAGGATCCCGCAGTGTGGGAGAGACCACCAGAGGCCGCCCCTCCACCTATACAAGGAGGACGGAGGATCCTACAGTGCGGGAGAGACCACCAGAGGCCGCCCCTCCACCTATACAAGGAAGACAGGGGACCCCACAGTGTAGGAGAGACCACCAGAGGCCGCCCCTCTGAGTATACAAGGAAGATAGGGGACCCCACAGTGTGGGAGAGACCACCAGAGGCCGCCCCTCCACCTATACAAGGAAGAGGACCCCCAGTGCAGGGGAGACCACCAGAGGCTGCCCCTCTGCCTATACAAGGAAGAGGACACCCCAGTGCAGGGGAGACCACCAGAGGCTGCCCCTCTGCCTATAGAGACCACCAGAGGTGCCCCTCTGAGTATACAAGGAAGATAGGGGATCCCGCAGTGTGGGAGAGACCACCAGAGGCCGCCCCTCCACCTATACAAGGAAGAGGACCCCCAGTGCAGGGGAGACCACCAGAGGCTGCCCCTCTGCCTATACAAGGAAGAGGACCCCCCAGTGCAGGGGAGACCACCAGAGGCTGCCCCTCTGCCTATAGAGACCACCAGAGGTGCCCCTCTGATTATACAAGGAAGATAGGGGATCCCGCAGTGTGGGAGACACCACCAGAGGCTGCCCCTCTGAGTATACAAGGAAGACGGAGGATCCCGCAGTGCGGGAGAGACCACCAGAGGCCGCCCCTTCGCCTATACAAGGAAGATAGGGGATCCCGCAGTGTGAGTGAGACCACCAGAGGCCGCCCCTCCACCTATACAAGGAGGACGGAGGATCCTACAGTGCGGGAGAGTCCACCAGAGGCCACCCCTCCACCTATACAAGGAGGACAGAGGATCCTACAGTGCGGGAGAGACCACCAGAGGCCGCCCCTCCACCTATACAAGGAGGACGGAGGATCCTACAGTGCGGGAGAGACCACCAGAGGCCGCCCCTTTGCCTATACAAGGAAGATAGGGGACCCCGCTGTGTGGGTGAGACCACCAGAGGCTGCCCCTCTGAGTATACAAGGAAGACGGAGGATCCCGCAGTGTGGGAGAGACCACCAGAGGCCGCCCCTCCACCTATACAAGGAAGACGGAGGATCCTACAGTGCGGGAGAGACCACCAGAGGCCGCCCCTTTGCCTATACAAGGAAGATAGGGGATCCCGCAGTGTGGGAGAGACCACCAGAGGCTGCCCCTCTGAGTATACAAGGAAGACGGAGGATCCCGCAGTGTGGGAGAGACCACCAGAGGCTGCCCCTCCACCTATACAAGGAGGACGGAGGATCCTACAGTGCGGGAGAGACCACCAGAGGCCGCCCCTCTGCCTATACAAGGAAGATAGGGGATCCCACAGTGTGGGAGAGACCACCAGAGGCTGCCCCTTCGCCTATACAAGGAAGATAGGGGACCCCGCAGTGTGGGAGAGACCACCAGAGGCTGCTCCTCCACCTATACAAGGAGGACGGAGGATCCTACAGTGCGGGAGAGACCACCAGAGGCCGCTCCTCCACCTATACAAGGGGGACGGAGGATCCTGCAGTGTGGGAGAGACCGCCCCTCCACCTATACAAGGAGGACGGAGGATCCTACAGTGCGGGAGAGACCACCAGAGGCCGCCCCTTCGCCTATACAAGGAAGATAGGGGACCCTGCTGTGTGGGTGAGACCACCAGAGGCAGCCCCTCTGAGTATACAAGGAAGACGGAGGATCCTACAGTGCAGGAGAGACCACCAGAGGCTGCCCCTTCGCCTATACAAGGAAGATAGGGGACCCCGCTGTGTGGGTGAGACCACCAGAGGCTGCCCCTCTGAGTATACAAGGAAGACGGAGGATCCCGCAGTGTGGGAGAGACCTCCAGAGGCTGCCCCTCTGCCTATGCAAGGAAGATAGGGGATTCCACAGTGTGGGAGAGACCACCAGAGGCAGCCCCTTCACCTATACAAGGAAGATAGGAGACCCCGCTGTGTGGGTGAGACCACCAGAGGCTGCCCCTCTGAGTATACAAGGAAGACGGAGGATCCCGCAGTGTGGGAGAGACCACCAGAGGCCACCCCTCCACCTATACAAGGAGGACGGAGGATCCCGCAGAGTGGGAGAGCCCACCAGAGGCCACCCCTCCACCTATACAAGGAGGACGGAGGATCCTGCAGTGTGGGAGAGACCACCAGAGGTGCCCCTCCACCTATACAAGGATGACGGAGGATCCCACAGTGTGAGAGAGACCCCCAGAGGCCGCCCTTCCACCTATACAAGGAGGACGGAGGATCCTACAGTGCAGGAGAGACCACCAGAGGCCACCCCTCTGCCTATACAAGGAAGATAGGGGATCCCGCAGTGTGGGAGAGACCACCAGAGGCCGCCCCTCCAACTATACAAGGAGGATGGAGGATCCCGCAGTGTGGGAGAGAATACCAGAGGCCGCCCCTCCACCTATACAAGGAGGACGGAGGATCCTACAGTGCAGGAGAGACCACCAGAGGCCGCCCCTCTGCCTATGCAAGGAAGATAGGGGACCCCGCTGTGTGGGTGAGACCACCAGAGGCAGCCCCTCTGAGTATACAAGGAAGACGGAGGATCCTACAGTGCAGGAGAGACCACCAGAGGCTGCCCCTTCGCCTATACAAGGAAGATAGGGGACCCCGCTGTGTGGGTGAGACCACCAGAGGCTGCCCCTCTGAGTATACAAGGAAGACGGAGGATCCCGCAGTGTGGGAGAGACCTCCAGAGGCTGCCCCTCTGCCTATGCAAGGAAGATAGGGGATTCCACAGTGTGGGAGAGACCACCAGAGGCCGCCCCTTCACCTATACAAGGAAGATAGGAGACCCCGCTGTGTGGCTGAGACCACCAGAGGCTGCCCCTCTGAGTATACAAGGAAGACGGAGGATCCCGCAGTGTGGGAGAGACCACCAGAGGCCACCCCTCCACCTATACAAGGAGGACGGAGGATCCCGCAGAGTGGGAGAGCCCACCAGAGGCCACCCCTCCACCTATACAAGGAGGACGGAGGATCCTGCAGTGTGGGAGAGACCACCAGAGGTGCCCCTCCACCTATACAAGGATGACGGAGGATCCCACAGTGTGAGAGAGACCCCCAGAGGCCGCCCTTCCACCTATACAAGGAGGACGGAGGATCCTACAGTGCAGGAGAGACCACCAGAGGCCACCCCTCTGCCTATACAAGGAAGATAGGGGATCCCGCAGTGTGGGAGAGACCACCAGAGGCCGCCCCTCCAACTATACAAGGAGGATGGAGGATCCCGCAGTGTGGGAGAGAATACCAGAGGCCGCCCCTCCACCTATACAAGGAGGACGGAGGATCCTACAGTGCAGGAGAGACCACCAGAGGCCGCCCCTCTGCCTATGCAAGGAAGATAGGGGACCCCGCTGTGTGGGTGAGACCACCAGAGGCTGCCCCTCTGAGTATACAAGGAAGACGGAGGATCCTACAGTGCGGGAGAGACCACCAGAGGCCGCCCCTTTGCCTATACAAGGAAGATAGGGGACCCCGCTGTGTGGGTGAGACCACCAGAGGCTGCCCCTCTGAGTATTGAAGGAAGACGGAGGATCCCGCAGTGTGGGAGAGACCACCAGAGGCTGCCCCTCCACCTATACAAGGAGGACGGAGAATCCCGCAGTGTGGGAGAGACCACCAGAGGCCGCGCCTCCACCTATACAAGGAGGACGGAGGATCCTACAGTGCGGGAGAGACCACCAGAGGCTGCCCCTCCACCTATACAAGGAGGACGGAGGATCCTACAGTGCGGGAGAGACCACCAGAGGCCGCCCCTCTGCCTTTGCAAGGAATATAGGGGACCCCGCTGTGTGGGTGAGACCACCAGAGGCTGCCCCTCTGAGTATTAAAGGAAGACGGAGGATCCTACAGTGCGGGAGAAACCACCAGAGGCCGCCCCTTCGCCTATACAAGGAAGATAGGGGACCCCGCTGTGTGGGTGAGACTACCAGAGGCTGCCCCTCTGAGTATACAAGGAAGACGGAGGATCCCGCAGTGTGGGAGAGACCACCAGAGGCCGCCCCTCCACCTATACAAGGAAGACGGAGGATCCCGCAGTGTGGGAGAGACCACCAGAGGCCGCCCCTCTGAGTATACAAGGAAGACAGGGGATACCACATTGTGGGAGAGACCACCAGAGGCCGCTCCTCTGCAGTGTGGGAGAGACCACCAGAGACTGCCCCTCCGCCTATACAAGGAAGACAGAGAATCCCACAGAGTGGGAGACACCACCAGACCAGGAGTGATGTTGGATGTATATATTTCCTGAATGATCGCGTCTTCGCTTGCGTGTTGACCTGACGTTCCAGAGAGCCTTGGTGTGTCCTCTGCTGAGTCCGGATTCTTGCTCTAGCCAGCGTGGCTGCTTTCAAGTTCCCTCTGCATCATGCCACCCCTTGACTCATTCCTGAACCTGAAGACCAGAGTGGGCACCACGCCAGCCGGGTGAGTCTTCATTTGGAATACATTTGGTTTGCTGGATCCCAGGAAGTAGGTGTTGGCCCAAATACTAGGATGATTTGTGATGCTCACCCAGCCATGCCTCTGTAGGATGAACACTATGAATACATGTTTCCATCTACACTGTGGACCTGGATGTGTGCTCTCTCCTACGCCTGCTACCGCCACAACCCGTCACCCCGCCCAAGGGGATGTCCTAAAATAGAATGTCCCAGGCTACAGGTGCACAATGTAGATCATGGTTGACGTGTAATGTGAAAGTTCTAGTCCAAGCGCGTCCTGAATGTCTTGTCAATGTTTCAGTGCAGTAGTAACTAGATTCTGAACACTCCTTCCCATGAGGTAGGTGATGTAGAGACAACCAAAGAATATCTGACACCATATTACAGAAAGTGCCGCGGGGGTGCAACGGGCATGTGCGCCCACTTTGTGCACCCCGGGGTACTTTACTATTACAGAAGGCGCCCGACGCCTGTGTGGCCCCTTCTGTAATACTGGAAGCACTGGAGCACATGTAGGGCCAGCACTATCATGAGAGGGTGTTCCCTCATTTGCATGGGTGCGTAGCCCCATGCAAACAAAGGAATCTCTTTGCCTCTACACCCACGAAAGGTTGTGGACGCGGGCACAGAGGCAAAGAAGCCGCCAGGAGACGCACTGACAGTAGTGCACCACAGAAAGATGGCGCAGTGTCAGTGCCCCCCTGACCCCCCCACCCAGAGCAGTCCTCTGGAGGGAGGGAAGAAGATCCCTTGGACCCCCTTGACATCCCCCTGCAGGGGGGCGCAATCACTGACTGCACCCGCCTGCAAGGAGATCTCTCTCCTCACTTCAAAGTGCAGACAGGTTGCAGCCTGCGCAATGAAACATGGAACGCCTTTGAAGCAGCCAGTCCATCTTTCTCTTGAACACGCTGCCCTGGGAGCAGCATGAGTTTGCGGCTGCCCTAAGGGCAGTGCATTCTCTGTGATAGGGTGCACTTTCCCTGTTTGAGCACGGCACAACTATTTATAGGGGCGCCGTGGCGCAAACAAGAAAAGTGCCTCCTATGTGTAATAAGGGCCAGAGGTGCAAGGTGACACCCTGTAAAAAGCAAATGGGGAGGGGGAGGGAGGGAGGATGGAGCTGCTCTGGAGGAGATACTCAAATGCAGTGGATTGGTATTGATACTCCCTCGAACCTCTAGACAGCCAGGGGGGCCCTGGCGGAATGCCCACAGGACCCAAGGAAGCAGGTTGTAGAGAGCACAGACGGAGAAAGAATACTCAAATGAACTGCTGTTTACTGCAGGCAATCACTGTGTCCTCCATAGGACAACATTCCCAGTCACACAACATGTGCACAACATGCCTCACACACAGGTCACTCTACAGCCTCCCTGGGGAAAAGAGCTCCAGATATAGAGGGCTGCACAGGGGACTGACTATATAGGCTGCCTCCCCACCAAGGATACCAGTGAAATGCCCTGTGCCCCTCCTCCTATAAACAGCAGCCTCACACTGTCCATCTCCTCACACCATGGTTCAGGGCCTGTACTCACCCTGGTATAGGGGTGCATTTTGGGAGCACTCCCTGGCCCTGCAGCATTATGCTCTGCTGGAAACATCAGGGACAATGTTGGAACAGCACCTTTGGATGCACAGATTGATGAGTCCCCTGGTGGGAAGGACTTGGGGTCAGGCCAGAAAAGGTCAAGCATAGAAAGGGAGGCACAGCGGTCCCTACCAGCTCGACTGGAGCTCAGGTGGACCCCTGAAACTGGATAGTGGTAGTCTGGCTGCCCAGGCACTTGGCACCCTAACATCCCTTCAGTGGCCTCTATTTATTTTGGGTTGAGGGTCACTGAGTGAGTGCATTGCAAGTGTTTATGGCTTTCTCAGCAGTCTGGGCTCTAGTTCACTGAGTTGTCCAGCCTAGCAACCAGGGTCACCGAAAAACTAGGGCAAAGGGCAAATGGATCACAGTCCGCTTCATACAATGCAGCATTCGGTTTGGTACCTTTGCTCCATTGACTAGAACTTGTAAACAAACTAAGCCTCTAGTAAAAGACAAGGTCAAAGAGTTCTGAAAGCTTAGTGATGACACCCAAACCATTTACTATACAATAAGATTGTCTGCAGGTGTTATTTTTATTAAAGCACCTTACTGGTAAGCACTATATGTGGACTTTGGGGTGTGCGTCCGCCCCAGAAGGTACTCATTTTCTGTGTTGTCTCATAGGCAACTGTCCCACATTCACACCAGATAAAAATGTTTTTAAAAGAGAGACATCCTCATTTAAAGAAAGTACTGTTGTACCTAGGGTTGACCACTGTGTCAGCTGCCATTTTGTTGTCCACAGAGGTCCACACCGCATAAGCGGAAACTGCTTAATTGTTGGGAAAACTGCCCTTACCCCCTCAATCGAAGTGAGGTCAGGATTGCAGGATGTGTGTGGACAGGAAGGCCGGCAATGTTTGGTGGCTGCCCATTACTGGTCACCTCAGTAATAGGCCCATAATTCACACAGGGCATTTATTTTAAAAATAAAAACTTGTAATGTTGGGATCCTCATTCTCTACTTCGTCCTGGATAAGCCTCACTAGTAGGATAGGCTGCTGTGAGTTCCCGGGCTCTACTCTATGTCCCGAGGTAAGCCTCACTACTAGGATAGGCTGCTGTGAGTTCCTCATGCTCTACCCTATGTCCTGGGGTAAGCCTCACTAGTAGGACAGGCTGCTGTGAGTTCCTCATGCTCTACTCTATGTCCCGTAGGCTGCTGTGAGTTCCTCATGCTCTACTGTATGTCCCGGGGTAAACCTCGTGAGTAGGATAGGCTGCTGTGAGTGCCTCCTGCTCTACTCTGTCACTGAGTAAGCCTCACTAGTAGGATAAGCTGCTGTGAGTTCCCCGTGCTCTACCTTGTGTCCCGGAGTAAGCCTTGCTAGTAGGATAGGCTGCTGTGAGTTCCTCATGCACCACTCTATGTCCCGGAGTAAGTCTCGCTAGTAGGATAGGCTGCTGTGAGTTCCTCATGCTCTACCCTATGTCCTGGGGTAAGCCTCACTAGTAGGATAGTCTGCTGTGAGTGCCTCATGCTCTACTCTATGTCCCGGAGTAAGCCTCACTAGTAGGATAGGCTGCTGTGAGTTCCTCATGCTCTACTCTATGTCCCGTAGGCTGCTGTGAGTTCCTCATGCTCTACTGTATGTCCCGGGGTAAACCTTGTGAGTAGGCTAGGCTGCTGTGAGTGCCTCGTGCTCTACTCTATGTCACTGAGTAAGCCTCACTAGTAGGATAAGCTGCTGTGAGTTCCCCGTGCTCTACCTTGTGTCCCGGAGTAAGCCTTGCTAGTAGGATAGGCTGCTGTGAGTTCCTTGTGCTCTTCTCTATGTCACAGAGTAAGTCTCGCTAGTAGGATAGGCTGCTGGGAGTTCCTCGTGTTCTACTCTATGTCCTGGGGTAAACCTCGCTAGTAGCATAGGCTGCTGGGAGTGCCTCATGCACCACTCTATGTCCCGGGGTAAGCCTCGCTAGTAGGATAGGGTGCTGTATGTTCCCTGTGGTCTACCTTATGTACTGGGGTAAGACTCGCTAGTAGGATAGGCTGCTGGGATTTCCTCGTGCTCTACTCTATGTCCCGGGGTAAACCTTGCAAATTGGATAGGCTGCTGTGAGTGCCTTGTACTCTACTCTATGTCACTGAGTAAGCCTCACTAGTAGGATAGGCTGCTGGGAGTTCCTTGTGCTCTACTCTATGTCCTGGGGTAAGCCTCTCTAGTAGGATAGGCTTCTGTGAGTGCCTCGTACTCTACTCTATGTCACTGAGTAAGCCTCACTAGTAGGATAGGCTGCTGGGAGTTCCTCGTGCTCTACTCTATGTCCCGGGGTAAGCCTCGCTAGTAGGATAGGCTGCTGGGAGTTCCTCGTGTTCTACTCTATGTCCTGGGGTAAACCTCGCTAGTAGCATAGGCTGCTGGGAGTGCCTCATGCACCACTCTATGTCCCGGGGTAAGCCTCGCTAGTAGGATAGGGTGCTGTATGTTCCCTGTGGTCTACCTTATGTACTGGGGTAAGACTCGCTAGTAGGATAGGCTGCTGGGATTTCCTCGTGCTCTACTCTATGTCCCGGGGTAAACCTTGCAAATTGGATAGGCTGCTGTGAGTGCCTTGTACTCTACTCTATGTCACTGAGTAAGCCTCACTAGTAGGATAGGCTGCTGGGAGTTCCTTGTGCTCTACTCTATGTCCTGGGGTAAGCCTCTCTAGTAGGATAGGCTTCTGTGAGTGCCTCGTACTCTACTCTATGTCACTGAGTAAGCCTCACTAGTAGGATAGGCTGCTGGGAGTTCCTCGTGCTCTACTCTATGTCCCGGGGTAAGCCTCGCTAGTAGGATAGGCTGCTGGGAGTGCCTCATGCTCTACTCTATGTCCCGGAGTAAGCCTCACTAGTAGGATAGGCTGCTGGGAGTTCCTCATACTCTACTATGTGTCCCAGCGTATGCCTTACTAGTAGGATAGGCTGATGGGAGTTCCTCGTGCTCTACTCTGTGTCCCAGGGTAAGCCTCGCTAGTAGGATAGGCTGCTGTGAGTTCCCCATGCTCCGTTGTATATCCTGGTGTAAGCCTCATTAGTAGGATAGGCTGCTGTGAGTTCCTCATGCACCACTCTATGTCCTGGGGTAAGCCTCACTAGTAGGATAGTCTGCTGTGAGTGCCTCATGCTCTACTCTATGTCCCGGAGTAAGCCTCGCTAGTAGGATAGGCTGCTGTGAGTTCCTCATGCTCTACTCTATGTCCCGTAGGCTGCTGTGAGTTCCTCATGCTCTACTCTATGTCACTGAGTAAGCCTCACTAGTAGGATAAGCTGCTGTGAGTTCCCCGTGCTCTATCTTGTGTCCCGGAGTAAGCCTTGCTAGTAGGATAGGCTGCTGTGAGTTCCTTGTGCTCTTCTCTATGTCACAGAGAAAGTCTCGCTAGTAGGATAGGCTGCTGGGAGTTCCTCGTGTTCTACTCTATGTCCTGGGGTAAACCTCGCTAGTAGCATAGGCTGCTGGGAGTGCCTCATGCACCACTCTATGTCCCGGGGTAAGCCTCGCTAGTAGGATAGGGTGCTGTATGTTCCCCGTGGTCCACCCTATGTACTGGGGTAAGACTCGCTAGTAGGATAGGCTGCTGGGATTTCCTCGTGCTCTACTCTATGTCACTGAGTAAGCCTCACTAGTAGGATAGGCTGCTGGGAGTTCCTCGTGCTCTACTCTATGTCCCGGGGTAAGCCTCTCTAGTAGGATAGGCTGCTGTGAGTGCCTCGTACTCTACTCTATGTCACTGAGTAAGCCTCACTAGTAGGATAGGCTGCTGGGAGTTCCTCGTGCTCTACTCTATGTCCCGGGGTAAGCCTCGCTAGTAGGATAGGCTGCTGGGAGTGCCTCATGCTCTACTCTATGTCCCGGAGTAAGCCTCACTAGTAGGATTGGCTGCTGGGAGTTCCTCATACTCTACTATGTGTCCCAGCATATGCCTTGTTAGTAGGATAGGCTGCTGGGAGTTCCTCGTGCTCTACTCTGTGTCCCAGGGTAAGCCTCGCTAGCAGGATAGGCTGCTGGGAGTTCCCCATGCTCCGTTGTATATCCTTGGGTAAGCCTCACTAGTAGGATAGGCTGCTGTGAGTTTCTCATGCTCTACTCTATGTACTGGTGCAAGTCTCATTACTAGGATAGGCTGCTGTGAGTTCCTCATGCACCACTCTATGTCCCGGAGTAAGCCTCACTAGTAGGATAGGCTGCTGTGAGTTCCTCATGCACCCCTCTATGTCCCAGGGTAAGCCTTGTTAGTAGGATAGGCTGCTGTGAGTGCCTCATGCACCACTCTATGTCCTGGGGTAAGTCTCGCTAGTAGGATAGGCTGCTGTGAGTTCCCATGCTCTACTCTATGTCCCGGAGTAAGCCTCACTAGTAGGATAGGCTGCTGTGAGTTCCTCATGCACCACTCTACGTCCTGGGGGTAAGTCTCGCTAGTAGGATAGGCTGCTTTGAGTTCCTCATGCACCACTCTATGTCCCGGGGTAAGCCTCGCTAGAAGGATAGGGTGCTGTGAGTTCCTCATGCACCACTCTATGTCCCGGGGTAAGCCTCGCTAGTAGGATAGGGTGCTGTGAGTTCCTCGTGCTCCACTCTATGTCCCGGGGTAAGCGTTGCTAGTAGGATAGGCTGCTGTGAGTTCCTCGTGCTCTACTCTATGTCCCGGGGTAAGCCTCGCTAGTAGGATAGGGTGCTGTGAGTTCCCCGTGGTCTACCCTATGTCCCGTTGTAAGCCTTGCTAGTAGGATAGGCTGCTGTGAGTGCCTCGTGCTCTACTCTATGTCCTGGAGTAAGCCTCGCTAGTAGGATAGGCTACTGTGAGTTCCCGTACTCTACTCTATGTCCCGGAGTAAGCCTCGCTAGTAGGATAGGCCGCTGTGAGTTCCTCATGCTCCACTGTATGTCCTGCAGGAAGCCTTACTGTGCTATGAGCAGGGCCACTGCAATTTTGCAATTTTGCAGCTTCTGCTATTTTAGCAAAATTATAGGTTTTCTTCATTTACCACATAATCCATCGTCTGCCACATAATCTTTAGATTTGAGCAAAAATACATTTTGTTTCTAGCTCAAATGATTCAAAAGTTACTAAAAACGTAGCAACATGTTGCAGCAAAGTGGAAGGCCCTTTAAAAGGTTGACTGGTCACCTTTCTAGTGCTTATTCCTAAATATGGGTGTTAAACTGGTACTAATGAGGTGCAACCAATGTCCAGACAGTGTCAACAAGTTTAAAAATGACAAAATAATAAATGAATGTCATCACAAAGCGTGTCACATTACGCTGCATAATTTGCCGTTTCCTTCCGCATTATTTACTCAACCCTGCTGCATACTTAGGCCCTCCCCTGCGGCATAATTCCAGTGGCCCTGGCTGTGAGTTCCCCATGATGTGCTTTATCCTGGATTAAGCCTTGCTAGTAGAATAGGTTGCTGTGAGTTCACCCTGCTCTGGTGTATATCCTGGGGTAAGCCTCACTAGTAGGGTAGGCTGCTGTGAGTTCCCCATGCTCTACTCTATGTCCCGGGGTAAGCCTTGCTAGTAGGATAGGCTGCTGTGAGTTCCCCATGCTCCACTCTATGTCCTGGGGTAAGCGTCACTAATAGGATCAGCTGCTATGAGTTCCCCATGCTCTACTCTATGCCCCGGGTTAAGCCTTGCTAGTAGGATAGGCTGCTGTGAGTTTCTCATGCTCTATTCTATATCCTGGTGTATGCCTCACTAGTAGGATAGGCTGCTGTGAGTTCCTCATGCTCTACTCTATGTCCCGGAGTAAGCCTCGCTAGTAGGATAGGCTGCTGTGAGTTCCCCATGCTCTGGTGTATATCCTGGGGTAAGCCTCACTAGTAGGATAGGCTGCTGTGAGTTCCCCATGCTCCGGTTTATGTCCTGGGGTAAGCCTCGCTAGTAGGATAGGCTGCTGTGAGTTCCTCGTGCTCCACTCTACGTCCCGTGGTAAGCCTCACTAGTAGGATAGGCTGCTGGGAGTTCCCCAGGCTCTGGTGTATATCCTGGGGTAAGCCTTGCTATGATACGAGTGCTCCATGTTCTACTACATGTCCTGGGGTAAGACTCACTGTGCTTTGAGTTCCCCATGCTGTGCTATGTTCTGGGTTTGGCCTTGCTATGCTGTGAATTCCCCACGTTCTCCTACCTGTGTGGGGTGCGCCTCACTCTGCTATGAGTGCCCTGTGCTGTGCAATGTCCTGGGTTAATCCTTCTTTGCTATGAATTCCTCATGTTCTACTACATGTCGTAGGCTACGCCTCAATGTGCTATGAGTTCCCCATGCTGTGCAAATATCTGGGTTAGGCCTTACTATACTGTGAGTTCTATGCCATGAGTTCCCTGTGCTGTGCAATATCCTGGGTAGCCCTTACTATTAGAGCAGGTTGCTCAGCAAGTACTAATCACCGATCCAGAACTGTGAGTTAAAAACAGAAAGCAACAGCCCTCATGTTACAAGCACTATTAAAATATCACTTTTGCAAAAGACAAAATACCACAGAAGAAACAGTGGTGTCAAAAGGAATGGTGGCGCTATTACAGGGAGCACAGGTCGGACATGACACAGATTCTGTGGAATCAGGAGGCTGAGCAGACACTGTCCTGCCCACAGGATGTGACGTATCAGGCAGCGCCACTGCAGAAAGACAGACAGACAGAAGAGATGCACAGCTCATTATACAGCTACATACCACTGCGCCCCAAGACAGACCACCCACAGATAACAATGTAGGATTTCAAAACCACCATCAAACGTTGACATGCCCTGTAGCTACAATGTTGGCTGAGCTCAAAGATGTGATGAATTTATACTTGTTCTGGAAGAAGCGAGGGGTATGCAAAAACTGTGCATGGTATGCCATATCGCAGGGGGAGATGTGCTGTCAAAGACCTCAATAAGACTTTCCCTACTAAATATTTTGATTCTAAGATCAATTTCAGCTACATAAAATACACCGTCAGCCAGGCGCGGCACATGAAAGTTGAATCCATGGATAAATGTGCAACTTGACTCTGAAAACTAATCAAATGCTGCAAATTTAATGAGTACAGTGATGAAGACGCCATATGCTATGCATCATCGATGGGTGCCAAGCCAAGGTATTCCAGAATCGATTAATGAGAACAATATATGAATGAAATGACATATTGTAAATAGCCACACCAGATGGCAGAGCTTTAGGAGAGGGTGCACACCTTAAATACGTAAAGTGAGGAAATCCCGAGTATGATCTGCTTAAGTCACTCAACAACAGTCACACAAGAGGCCAGCACCAGTCAAAACACTGGCATCAGGTGTGGACAGGCACGTGCTCGTTATGGGCAGAGCCCAGCCATAGGTGAAACCAGCCATGGGTGCAGCAACAATAATCATTTCCACACCTACCAGCTCGCAAGGTTGCAACTCGCAGAACTACAAATTCAAATGTCCCAGTCATAAGAAGAAGACCTCAAGCCAGCAGATATGCTCAAAAGAGACCAGGATCAACAAGTCGTCCTTTGTATCTGCCGCGCCTCCATACAGCCCTGCTTCTTCATCGGACGATGGTGCCAATGAACAGCTTTACATTATATAAGAGAGAAGCCCTCTCAATGAGGCACCAGTGGTCACTCTTATAAGGGGTGATGGCCAACTGAATTAATTAACTACTTTGCAGCTTCCATCACTATCATGTGCTACAGTGGACTCTGTGAACACTAAACCACCACTCATGGCAACTTACAATTGGGTTTACACACAGGTCAAAGTTAAATTCCTCATCTGTCAAGGGAAGTTCATGGTGCCCAAAAAGTGGAACAGTTGTAAACCAGTTGTCATTCATGTATTGAGTAGGAAAGTACCGATCCCATGGCCTCTTGGACGTGAGACCCCAGATGTAAACCAGACGTCATTCACGCATTGGGTACAAAAGTACCGATCCCATGGCCTCATGGACGCGAGACCCCAGATGTTAACCAGCTGCCATTCACGCATTGAGCAGGATAGTACCGATCCCATGGCCTCTGGGATGCGGGACCCCAGATGTTAACCAGCTGCCATTCACGCATTGAGCAGGATAGTACCGATCCCATGGCCTCTGGGATGCGGGACCCCAGATGTTAACCAGCTGCCATTCACGCATTGAACAGGAAAGTACTGATCCCATGGCCTCTGGGACGCGAGACCCCAGATGTTAACCAGCTGCCATTCACGCATTGAGCAGGAAAGTAGCGATCCCATGGCCTCTGGGACGAGAGACCCCAGATGTAAACCAGCTGCCATTCACGCATTGAGCTGGAAAGTACCATGGCCTCTGGGACGTGAGACCCCAGATGTAAACCAGCCGCCATTCACGCATTGAGCAGGAAAGTGCCGATCCCATGGCTTCTGGGACGCGATATCCCAGATGTAAACCAGCCGCCATTCACACATTGAGCAGGAAAGTGCCGATACCATGGCTTCTGGTAGGCGACATCCCAGATGTAAACCAGCTGCCATTCACGCATCGAGCAGGAAAGTACCGATTCCATGGCCTCTGGGACGCAAGACCCCAGATGTAAACCAGCTGCCATTCACGCATTGAGCAGGAAAGTACCATGGCCTCTGAGACGCGAGACCCCAGATGTAAACCAGCCGCCAATCACGCATTGAGCAGGAAAGTGCTGATCCCATGGCCTCTGGGACGCAAGACCCCAGATGTAAACCAGCTGCCATTCACACATTGAGCAGGAAACTACCATGGCCTCTGGGACGTGAGACCCCAGATGTAAACCAGCTGTCATTCATGCATTGAGCAGGAAAGAACCGATCCCATGGCCTCTGGGACGCGAGACCCCAGATGTAAACCAGCTGCCATTCACGCATTGAGCAGGAAAGTACCATGGCCTCTGGGACGTGAGACCCCAGATGTAAACAAGCTGCCATTCATGCATTGAGCAGGAAAGTACCAATCCCATGGCTTCTGGGACGCGCTATCCCAGATGTAAACAGCTGCCATTCACGCATCGAGCAGGAAAGTACCGATCCCGTGGCTTCTGGCACGTGATATTCCAGATGTAAACAGCTGTCATTCACGAATCGAGCAGGAAAGTACCGATCCCATGGCCTCTGGGATGCGAGACCCCAAAAGTAAATCAGCTGTCATTCACGCATTGAGTAGGAAAGACTGATCCCATGGCCTCTGGAACGCAAGACCCCAGATGTAAACCAGGTGTCATTTATGTATTGAGTAGGAAAGTTCCAGTCTCATGGCCTCTGGGACACGAGACTCCAGATGTAAACCAGGTGTCATTTATGTATTGAGTAGGAAAGCTCCAGTCTCATGGCCTCTGGGACGGGAGACCATAGATGTAAACCAGCTGTCATTCACGTATTGAGTAGGAAAGGACCATTCCCATGGCCTCTGGAACGCAAGACCCCAGATGTAAACCATGTGTCATTTATGTATTGAGTAGGAGAGTTCCAGTCTCATGGCCTCTGGGACGCTAGACCCCAGATGTAAACCAGCTGCCATTCATGCGTTGAGCAGGAAAGTACCGATCCCATGGCTTCTGGAACGCAAGACCCCAGATGTAAACCAGCTGTCATTCACACGTTGAGCAGGAAAGTGCTGATCCCATGGCCTCTGGGACGTGAGACCCCAGAAGTAAACCAGCTGCCATTCACGCGTTGAGCAGGAAAGTACCGATCCCATGACCTCTGGAACACTGGACCAAAGATGTAAACCAGCTGTCATTCATGTGTTGAGTAGGAAAGAACCGATCCCATGGCCTCTGGAACGCTGGACTCCAGATGTAAACCAGCTGCCATTCACGCATCGAGCAGGAAAGTACCGATCACATGGCTTCTGGGAAGCGATATCCCAGATGTAAACCAGCTGTCAGTCACGTGTTGAGTAGGAAAGGACCGATCCCATGGCCTCTGGAATGCAAGACCCCAGATGTAAACCAGCTGCCATTCAAGCATTGAGCAGGAAAGTACCGATCCCATGGCTTCTGGGACGCGATATTCTTGATGTAAACCAGCTGACATTCACGCATCGAGCAGGAAAGTACCGATCCCATGGCTTATTCTGCGACGCGATATCCAAGATGTAAACCAGCTGTCATTCACGCATTGAGCAGGAAAGTACCGATCCCGTGGAGTCTGGGATGCGAGACCCCAGAAGTAAATCAGCTGTCATTCACATTTTGAGTAGGAAAGTACCGATCCCATGGCCTCTGGGAGGCGAGACCCCAGATGTAAACCAGCTGCCATTCATGTATTGAGTAGGAAAGTTCCAGTCTCTTTGCCTCTGGGACGCGAGACCCCAGATGTAAACCAGCTGTCATTCACATATTGAGCAGGAAAGGACCGATCCCATGGACTCTGGAATGCAAGACCCCTGATGTAAACCAGGTGTCATTTATGTATTGAGTGGGAAAGTTCCAGTCTCATGGCCTCTGGGACACGAGACTCCAGATGTAAACCAGCTGCCATTCATGCGTTGAGCAGGAAAGTACCGATCCCATGGCCTCTGGAACGCAAGACCCCAGAAGTAAAACAACTGTCATTCACGTATTGAGTAGGAAAGGACCATTCCCATGGCCTCTGGAACGCAAGACCCCAGATGTAAACCAGGTGTCATTTATGTATTGAGTAGGAAAGTTCCAGTCTCATGGCCTCTGGGACGCTAGACCCTAGATGTAAACCAGCTGCCATTCATGCGTTGAGCAGGAAAGTACCGATCCCATGGCTTCTGGAACGCACGACCCTAGATGTAAACCAGCTGTCATTCACACGTTGAGCAGGAAAGTGCTGATCCCATGGCCTCTGGGACGTGAGACCCCAGAAGAAAACCAGCTGCCATTCACGCGTTGAGCAGGAAAGTACCGATCCCATGACTTCTGGAACACTGGACCCCAGATGTAAACCAGCTGTCATTCATGTGTTGAGTAGGAAAGAACCGATCCCATGGCCTCTTGAACGCTGGACCCCAGATGTAAACCAGCTGCCATTCACGCATCGAGCAGGAAAGTACCGATCCCATGGCTTCTGGGACGCAATATTCCTGATGTAAACCACTTGACATTCACGCATCGAGCAGGAAAGTACCGATCCCATGGCTTGTTCTGGGACGCGATATCCCAGATGTAAACCAGCTGTCATTCACGCATTGAGCAGGAAAGTACCGATCCCATGGCTTCTGGAACGCAAGACCCCAGATGTAAACCAGCTGTCATTCACACGTTGAGCAGGAAAGTGCTGATCCCATGGCCTCTGGGACGTGAGACCCCAGAAGAAAACCAGCTGCCATTTACGCGTTGAGCAGGAAAGTACCGATCCCATGGCCTCTTGAACGCTGGACCCCAGATGTAAACCAGCTGCCATTCACGCATCGAGCAGGAAAGTACCGATCCCATGGCTTCTGGGACGCGATATTCCTGATGTAAACCAGCTGACATTCACGCATCGAGCAGGAAAGTACCGATCCCATGGCTTGTTCTGGGAGGCGAGACCCCAGATGTAAACCAGCTGCCATTCATGTATTGAGTAGGAAGGTTCCAGTCTCTTTGCCTCTGGGACTCGAGACCCAAGATGTAAACCAGCTGTCATTCACATATTGAGTAGGAAAGGACCGATCCCATGGCCTCTGGAATGCAAGACCCCTGATGTAAACCAGGTGTCATTTATGTATTGAGTAGGAAAGTACCAGTCTCATGGCCTCTGGCACACGAGACTCCAGATGTAAACCAGCTGCCATTAATGCGTTGAGCAGGAAAGTACCGATCCCATGGCCTCTGGGACACGAGACCCCAGATGTAAACCAGCTGTCATTCACATATTGAGTAGGAAAGGACCGATCCCATGGCCTCTGGAACTCAGGACCCCAGATGGAAACCAGGTGTCATTCATGTATTGAGTAGGAAAGTTCCAATCTCATGGCCTCTGGGACACGAGACCCCAGATGTAAAGCAGCTGCCATTAATGCGTTGAGCAGGAAAGTACCGATCCCATGGCCTCTGGAATGCAAGACCCCAGATGTAAACCAGGTGTCATTTATGTATTGAGTAGGAAAGTTCCAGTCTCATGGCCTCTGGGACACGGGACTCCAGATGTAAAGCAGCTGCCATTAATGCGTTGAGCAGGAAAGTACCGATCCCATGGCCTCTGGAACGCAGGACCCCAGATGTAAACCAGGTGTCATTCATGTATTGAGTAGGAAATTCTAGTCTCATGGCCTCTGGGACGCGAGACCCCAGATGCAAACCAGCTGTCATTCACGTATTGAGTAGGAAAGGACCGATCCCATGGCCTCTGGAATGCAAGACCCCAGATATAAACCAGGTGTCATTTATGTATTGAGTAGGAAAGTTCCAGTCTCATGGCCTCTGGGACACGAGACTCCAGATGTAAACCAGCTGCCATTCATGCGTTGAGCAGGAAAGTACTGATCCCATGGCCTCTGGAATGCAAGACCCCGGATGTAAACCAGGTGTCATTCATGTATTGAGTTGGAAAGTTCCAGTCTCATGGCCTCTGGGACACGAGACTCCAGATGTAAACCAGCTGCCATTCATGGGTTGAGCAGGAAAGTACTGATCCCATGGCCTCTGGAATGCAAGACCCCAGATGTAAACCAGGTGTCATTCATGTATTGAGTTGGAAAGTTTCAGTCTCATGGCCTCTGGGACACGAGACTCCAGATGTAAACCAGCTGCCATTCATGCATCGAGCAGGAAAGTACCGATCCCATGGCCTCTGGAACCCAAGACCCCAGATGTAAACCAGCTGTCATTCATGTATTGAGTAGGAAAGTTCCAGTCTCATGGCCTCTGGGTCGCGAGACTCCAAATGTAAACCAGCTGCCATTCATGTATTGAGTAGGAAAGTTCCAGTCTCATGGCGTCTGGGACGCGAGACTCCAAATGTAAACCAGCTGCCATTCATGTATTGAGTAGGAAAGTTCCAGTCTAATGGCCTCTGGGACACGAGACTCCAGATGTAAACCAGCTGCCATTAATGCGTTGAGCAGGAAAGTACCGATCCCATGGCCTCTGGAACGCAAGACCCCAGATGTAAACCAGGTGTTATTCATGTATTGAGTAAGAAAGTTCCAGTCTCATGGCCTCTGGGACACGAGACTCCAGATGTAAACCAGCTGCCATTCACGCATTGAGCAGGAAAGTACCATGGCCTCTGGGACGTGAGACCCCAGATGTAAACAAGCTGCCATTCATGCATTGAGCAGGAAAGTACCAATCCCATGGCTTCTGGGACGCGCTATCCCAGATGTAAACAGCTGCCATTCACGCATCGAGCAGGAAAGTACCAATCCCGTGGCTTCTGGCACGCGATATTCCAGATGTAAACAGCTGTCATTCACGCATCGAGCAGGAAAGTACCGATCCCATGGCCTCTGGGATGCGAGACCCCAAAAGTAAATCAGCTGTCATTCACGCTTTGAGTAGGAAAGACTGATCCCATGGCCTCTGGAACGCAAGACCCCAGATGTAAACCAGGTGTCATTTATGTATTGAGTAGGAAAGTTCCAGTCTCATGGCCTCTGGGACACGAGACTCCAGATGTAAACCAGCTGCCATTCATGTATTGAGTAGGAAAGCTCCAGTCTCATGGCCTCTGGGACGCGAGACCATAGATGTAAACCAGCTGTCATTCACGTATTGAGTAGGAAAGGACCATTCCCATGGCCTCTGGAACGCAAGACCCCAGATGTAAACCATGTGTCATTTATGTATTGAGTAGGAGAGTTCCAGTCTCATGGCCTCTGGGACGCTAGACCCCAGAAGTAAACCAGCTGCCATTCATGCGTTGAGCAGGAAAGTACCGATCCCATGGCTTCTGGAACGCAAGACCCCAGATGTAAACCAGCTGTCATTCACACGTTGAGCAGGAAAGTGCTGATCCCATGGCCTCTGGGACGTGAGACCCCAGAAGTAAACCAGCTGCCATTCACGCGTTGAGCAGGAAAGTACCGATCCCATGACCTCTGGAACACTGGACCCCAGATGTAAACCAGCTGTCATTCATGTGTTGAGTAGGAAAGAACCGATCCCATGGCCTCTGGAACGCTGGACTCCAGATGTAAACCAGCTGCCATTCACGCATCGAGCAGGAAAGTACCGATCACATGGCTTCTGGGAAGCGATATCCCAGATGTAAACCAGCTGTCATTCACGTGTTGAGTAGGAAAGGACCGATCCCATGGCCTCTGGAATGGAAGACCCCAGATGTAAACCAGCTGCCATTCAAGCATTGAGCAGGAAAGTACCGATCCCATGGCTTCTGGGACGCGATATTCTTGATGTAAACCAGCTGACATTCACGCATCGAGCAGGAAAGTACCGATCCCATGGCTTATTCTGCGACGCGATATCCCAGATGTAAACCAGCTGTCATTCACGCATTGAACAGGAAAGTACCGATCCCATGGCCTCTGGGATGCGAGACCCCAGAAGTAAATCAGCTGTCATTCACATTTTGAGTAGGAAAGTACCGATCCCATGGCCTCTGGGAGGCGAGACCCCAGATGTAAACCAGCTGCCATTCATGTATTGAGTAGGAAAGTTCCAGTCTCTTTGCCTCTGGGACGCGAGACCCCAGATGTAAACCAGCTGTCATTCACATATTGAGCAGGAAAGGACCGACCCCATGGACTCTGGAATGCAAGACCCCTGATGTAAACCAGGTGTCATTTATGTATTGAGTAGGAAAGTTCCAGTCTCATGGCCTCTGGAACGCAAGACCCCAGATGTAAACCAACTGTCATTCACGTATTGAGTAGGAAAGGACCATTCCCATGGCCTCTGGAACGCAAGACCCCAGATGTAAACCAGGTGTCATTTACGTATTGAGTAGGAAAGTTCCAGTCTCATGGCCTCTTGGACGCTAGACCCTAGATGTAAACCAGCTGCCATTCATGCGTTGAGCAGGAAAGTACCGATCCCATGGCTTCTGGAACGCAAGACCCCAGATGTAAACCAGCTGTCATTCACACGTTGAGCAGGAAAGTGCTGATCCCATGGCCTCTGGGACGTGAGACCCCAGAAGAAAACCAGCTGCCATTCACGCGTTGAGCAGGAAAGTACCGATCCCATGACCTCTGGAAAACTGGACCCCAGATGTAAACCAGCTGTCATTCATGTGTTGAGTAGGAAAGAACCGATCCCATGGCCTCTTGAACGCTGGACCCCAGATGTAAACCAGCTGCCATTCACGCATCGAGCAGGAAAGTACCGATCCCATGGTTTCTGGGACGCGATATTCCTGATGTAAACCAGCTGACATTCACGCATCGAGCAGGAAAGTACCGATCCCATGGCTTGTTCTGGGACGCGATATCCCAGATGTAAACCAGCTGTCATTCACGCATTGAGCAGGAAAGTACCGATCTCATGCCTTCTGGAACGCAAGACCCCAGATGTAAACCAGCTGTCATTCACACGTTGAGCAGGAAAGTGCTGATCCCATGGCCTCTGGGACGTGAGACCCCAGAAGAAAACCAGCTGCCATTTACGCGTTGAGCAGGAAAGTACCGATCCCATGACCTCTGGAACACTGGACCCCAGATGTAAACCAGCTGTCTTTCATGTGTTGAGTAGGAAAGAACCCATCCCATGGCCTCTTGAACGCTGGACCCCAGATGTAAACCAGCTGCCATTCATGCATCGAGCAGGAAAGTACCGATCCCATGGCTTCTGGGACGCGATATTCCTGATGTAAACCAGCTGACATTCACGCATCGAGCAGGAAAGTACTGATCCCATGGCTTGTTCTGGGAGGCGAGACCCCAGATGTAAACTAGCTGCCATTCATGTATTGAGTAGGAAGGTTCCAGTCTCTTTGCCTCTGGGACGCGAGACCCCAGATGTAAACCAGCTGTCATTCACATATTGAGTAGGAAAGGACCGATCCCATGGCCTCTGGAATGCAAGACCCCTGATGTAAACCAGGTGTCATTTATGTATTGAGTAGGAAAGTACCAGTCTCATGGCCTCTGGCACACGAGACTCCAGATGTAAACCAGCTGCCATTAATGCGTTGAGCAGGAAAGTACCGATCCCATGGCCTCTGGGACACGAGACCCCAGATGTAAACCAGCTGTCATTCACATATTGAGTAGGAAAGGACCGATCCCATGGCCTCTGGAACGCAGGACCCCAGATGGAAACCAGGTGTCATTCATGTATTGAGTAGGAAAGTTCCAATCTCATGGCCTCTGGGACACGAGACCCCGGATGTAAAGCAGCTGCCATTAATGCGTTGAGCAGGAAAGTACCGATCCCATGGCCTCTGGAATGCAAGACCCCAGATGTAAACCAGGTGTCATTTATGTATTGAGTAGGAAAGTTCCAGTCTCATGGCCTCTGGGACACGGGACTCCAGATGTAAAGCAGCTGCCATTAATGCGTTGAGCAGGAAAGTACCGTTCCCATGGCCTCTGGAACGCAGGACCCCAGATGTAAACCAGGTGTCATTCATGTATTGAGTAGGAAATTCTAGTCTCATGGCCTCTGGGACGCGAGACCCCAGATGCAAACCAGCTGTCATTCACGTATTGAGTAGGAAAGGACCGATCCCATGGCCTCTGGAATGCAAGACCCCAGATATAAACCAGGTGTCATTTATGTATTGAGTAGGAAAGTTCCAGTCTCATGGCCTCTGGGTCACGAGACTCCAGATGTAAACCAGCTGCCATTCATGCGTTGAGCAGGAAAGTACTGATCCCATGGCCTCTGGAATGCAAGACCCCAGATGTAAACCAGGTGTCATTCATGTATTGAGTTGGAAAGTTCCAGTCTCATGGCCTCTGGGACACGAGACTCCAGATGTAAACCAGCTGCCATTCATGCATCGAGCAGGAAAGTACCGATCCCATGGCCTCTGGAACCCAAGACCCCAGATGTAAACCAGCTGTCATTCATGTATTGAGTAGGAAAGTTCCAGTCTCATGGCCTCTGGGTCGCAAGACTCCAAATGTAAACCAGCTGCCATTCATGTATTGAGTAGGAAAGTTCCAGTCTCATGGCGTCTGGGACGCGAGACTCCAAATGTAAACCAGCTGCCATTCATGTATTGAGTAGGAAAGTTCCAGTCTAATGGCCTCTGGGACACGAGACTCCAGATGTAAACCAGCTGCCATTAATGCGTTGAGCAGGAAAGTACCGATCCCATGGCCTCTGGAACGCAAGACCCCAGATGTAAACGAGGTGTCATTCATGTATTGAGTAGGAAAGTTCCAGTCTCATGGCCTCTGGGACACGAGACTCCAGATGTAAACCAGCTGCCATTCATGCATCGAGCAGGAAAGTACCGATCCCATGCCCTCTGGAACGCAAGACCCCAAATGTAAACCAGCTGTCATTCATGTATTGAGTAGGAAAGTTCCAGTCTCATGGCCTCTGGGACGCGAGACTCCAAATGTAAACCAGCTGCCATTCATGCATTGAGTAGGAAAGTTCCAGTCTCATGGCCTCTGGGACGTGAGACTCCAAATGTAAACCAGCTGCCATTCATGTATTGAGTAGGAAAGTTCCAGTCTCATGGCCTCTGGGACACGAGACTCCAGATGTAAACCAGCTGCCATTAATGCGTTGAGCAGGAAAGTACCGATCCCATGTCCTCTGGAACGCAGGACCCCAGATGTAAACCAGGTGTCATTCATGTATTGAGTAGGAAAGTTCCAGTCTCATGGCCTCTGGGACGCGAGTCCCCAGATGTAAACCAGCTGCCATTCACGTATTGAGTAGGAAAGGACCGACCCCATGGCCTCTGGAATGCAAGACCCCAGATGTAAACCAGGTGTCATTTATGTATTGAGTAGGAAAGTTCCAGTCTCATGGCCTCTGGGACACGGGACTCCAGATGTAAAGCAGCTGCCATTAATGCGTTGAGCAGGAAAGTACCGATCGCATGGCCTCTGGAACGCAGGACCCCAGATGTAAACCAGGTGTCATTCATGTATTGAGTAGGAAAGTTCCAGTCTCATGGCCTCTGGGACACGAGACTCCAGATGTAAACCAGCTGCCATTCATGCATCGAGCAGGAAAGTACCGATCCCATGGCTTCTGGAACGCAAGACCCCAGATGTAAACCAACTGTCATTCATGTATTGAGTAGGAAAGTTCCAGTCTCATGGCCTCTGGGACGCAAGACTCCAAATGTAAACCAGCTGCCATTCATGCATTGAGTAGGAAAGTTCCAGTCTCATGGCCTCTGGGACGCGAGACTCCAAATGTAAACCAGCTGCCATTCATGTATTGAGTAGGAAAGTTCCAGTCTCATGGCCTCTGGGGCACGAGACTCCAGATGTAAACCAGCTGCCATTAATGCGTTGAGCAGGAAAGTACCGATCCCATGGCCTCTGGAACGCAAGACCCCAGATGTAAACCAGGTGTCATTCATGTATTGAGTAGGAAAGTTCCAGTCTCATGGCCTCTGGGACACGAGACTCCAGATGTAAACCAGCTGCCATTCATGCGTTGAGCAGGAAAGTACCGATCCCATGGCCTCTGGAACGCAAGACCCCTGATGTAAACCAGGTGTCATTCATGTATTGAGTAGGAAAGTTCCAGTCTCATGGCCTCTGGGACATGAGACTCCAGATGTAAACCAGCTGCCATTTATGCATCGAGCAGGAAAGTACCGATCCCATGGCCTCTGGAACGCAAGACCCCAGATGTAAACCAACTGTCATTCATGTATTGAGTAGGAAAGTTCCAGTCTCATGGCCTCTGGGACGCGAGACTCCAAATGTAAACCAGCTGCCATTCATGCATTGAGTAGGAAAGTACCGATCCCATGCCCTCTGGAACGCAAGACCCCAGATGTAAACGAGGTGTCATTCATGTATTGAGTAGGAAAGTTCCAGTCTCATGGCCTCTGGGACACGAGACTCCAGATGTAAACCAGCTGCCATTCATGCATCGAGCAGGAAAGTACCGATCCCATGCCCTCTGGAACGCAAGACCCCAAATGTAAACCAGCTGTCATTCATGTATTGAGTAGGAAAGTTCCAGTCTCATGGCCTCTGGGACGCGAGACTCCAAATGTAAACCAGCTGCCAGTAATGCATAGAGTAGGAAAGTTCCAGTCTCATGGCCTCTGGGACGTGAGACTCCAAATGTAAACCAGCTGCCATTCATGTATTGAGTAGGAAAGTTCCAGTCTCATGGCCTCTGGGACACGAGACTCCAGATGTAAACCAGCTGCCATTAATGCGTTGAGCAGGAAAGTACCGATCCCATGTCCTCTGGAACGCAGGACCCCAGATGTAAACCAGGTGTCAATCATGTATTGAGTAGGAAAGTTCCAGTCTCATGGCCTCTGGGACGCGAGTCCCCAGATGTAAACCAGCTGCCATTCACGTATTGAGTAGGAAAGGACCGACCCCATGGCCTCTGGAATGCAAGACCCCAGATGTAAACCAGGTGTCATTTATGTATTGAGTAGGAAAGTTCCAGTCTCATGGCCTCTGGGACACGGGACTCCAGATGTAAAGCAGCTGCCATTAATGCGTTGAGCAGGAAAGTACCGATCGCATGGCCTCTGGAACGCAGGACCCCAGATGTAAACCAGGTGTCATTCATGTATTGAGTAGGAAAGTTCCAGTCTCATGGCCTCTGGGACACGAGACTCCAGATGTAAACCAGCTGCCATTCATGCATCGAGCAGGAAAGTACCGATCCCATGGCTTCTGGAACGCAAGACCCCAGATGTAAACCAACTGTCATTCATGTATTGAGTAGGAAAGTTCCAGTCTCATGGCCTCTGGGACGCAAGACTCCAAATGTAAACCAGCGCCATTCATGCATTGAGTAGGAAAGTTCCAGTCTCATGGCCTCTGGGACGCGAGACTCCAAATGTAAACCAGCTGCCATTCATGTATTGAGTAGGAAAGTTCCAGTCTCATGGCCTCTGGGGCACGAGACTCCAGATGTAAACCAGCTGCCATTAATGCGTTGAGCAGGAAAGTACCGATCCCATGGCCTCTGGAACGCAAGACCCCAGATGTAAACCAGGTGTCATTCATGTATTGAGTAGGAAAGTTCCAGTCTCATGGCCTCTGGGACACGAGACTCCAGATGTAAACCAGCTGCCATTCATGCGTTGAGCAGGAAAGTACCGATCCCATGGCCTCTGGAACGCAAGACCCCTGATGTAAACCAGGTGTCATTCATGTATTGAGTAGGAAAGTTCCAGTCTCATGGCCTCTGGGACATGAGACTCCAGATGTAAACCAGCTGCCATTTATGCATCGAGCAGGAAAGTACCGATCCCATGGCCTCTGGAACGCAAGACCCCAGATGTAAACCAACTGTCATTCATGTATTGAGTAGGAAAGTTCCAGTCTCATGGCCTCTGGGACGCGAGACTCCAAATGTAAACCAGCTGCCATTCATGCATTGAGTAGGAAAGTTCCAGTCTCATGGCCTCTGGGACGCGAGACTCCAAATGTAAACCAGCTGCTATTCATGTATTGAGTAGGAAAGTTCCAGTCTCATGGCCTCTGGGGCACGAGACTCCAGATGTAAACCAGCTGCCATTAATGCGTTGAGCAGGAAAGTACCGATCCCATGGCCTCTGGAACGCAAGACCCCAGATGTAACCCAGGTGTCATTCATGTATTGAGTAGGAAAGTTCCAGTCTCATGGCCTCTGGGACACGAGACTCCAGATGTAAACCAGCTGCCATTCATGCATTGAGTAGGAAAGTTCCAGTCTCAGGGCCTCTGGGGCACGAGACTCCAGATGTAAACCAGCTGCCATTAATGCGTTGAGCAGGAAAGTACCGATCCCATGGCCTCTGGAACGCAAGACCCCTGATGTAAACCAGGTGTCATTCATGTATTGAGTAGAAAAGGACCGATCCCATGGCCTCTGGAACAGAAGACCCCTGATGTAAACCAGCTGCCATTAATGCGTTGAGCAGGAAAGCTCCAGTCCCATGGCCTCTGGAACGGAAGACCCCAGATGTAAACCAGCTGTCATTCACGTATTGAGTAGAAAAGTACCGATCCCATGGCCTCTGGAATGTAAGACCTCAGATGTAAACCAGCTGTCATTCATGTATTGAGTAGGAAAGTTCCAGTCTCATGGCTTTGCAACCAGAGGCCCCAGGTGTATCTGGAGTTTTCTTTCACGTCATGGTCCTGGTACAAACAGAGTGAAAGAGGTGCCCTGCAATATCACTGAATGTGGAACGACATCATGGTCAATTCGTTTTAGATAGCAAAGCTTCGCAAAATGTAATGCGTGTCAACAAATACATTTGAGTGAAGAGCCCACTGACTATGGAAAATAGTGACTTTCTCGTCTACACCTGAGCTTCATCAATACCTCTTGAATGTTTACACCTATTCCAGACATTGGTGAAGAACAAGGCGCTGAGGAGTCGCTTCTCGTACATTCACTCAAAGGTGAAAAGCCTGAGTCATGCCTCTTGCGAGTTGTGATGGCGGAGCTGATGGGTTTAGTTCCCCTTTGCTACATGCTAGATGTACGTCTCAATCAACAGTGTAATGCCAAAAGTATTTGAAAGAACTAAGGAAACTTAAATCTTTCAAGTCAAAACTCAGACTAATGAGTCAATCTCCCCACTCTCTCAAAATCATTGAAAAGTTGTTTTTAATCTACAGCAGACTGTAGTGGGAGAGTTACAAAGGCCGAAGGATGTAGCTATAAGAGAAGAATGAAAAGAACCCTCTCCACAGGTGTCACCCAAGAAGGAAAGCCGCAGAGTCAGAATCAGTGTGGACTTGCACCAACCCGACAAAGCTATTGAGCAAAATATAGCACAGATATGCAGCACGACCATACACCTCAATGGGGCCCAAGTGTCCCCAAAACCTGGACTAAGCCTAGGTTATCACCAGCAGGAACTAGCTGAAAGGTTTTTTTATTTTATTTTATTGCCATTTCAAAAAGACATACAATAAAAAGTTAGTACAAGCACTTTAGTGATATCCTATTGTCAGTTACAGAGTTAAAGATACATTGCATCAATTCAAAACTAGCTGAAAGTTTCAAATAAATGCAATGCCTACGTTGAATTACTCTGAAATAAACAATTCAGTTATGAAAAGTCCTCACTAGCAGCAATATTTCAAGACATACCATCATTTAAAGTACAGTTGTACCTAAAGTTGACCACTGTGTCAGCTGCCATTTTTTTGGCCAGAGAGGCACACACCTCCATAGCGGAAACTTCTTCATTGTTGGGAAAATCGTCGTTACCCCACAATCTAAGTGAGGTCGGTATTGCAAGACGTGTTAGAAGGATCGTTCGACATCCATGAACTAGGCACATCGAAGAAGCAGCAAGACATTGTCTTAGACACAGGGTACTGTGCACAGCAAGAGACAGATCTTACTCAATGTTGACAGGAATTCATTTCACAGACCTAAGATTCAATGGACATAAAATGTTAGCTCAGGACATGTACAGTAGCACTGAAAAAGTAGAGGCAGCCTGGAGTCTATGAAGGAGCTTCAAGGTATGACCAGTTACTGTGCCAGGTACGTAACAGAATACAGCAAACACAAGGAGATGATGGACAGAGCGCTGAAACTTTTCAGACTCTCACCCCCAGTCACAGATCTGGGTTGAATCCATCATCATTCTTTAGCTCACTTCGCCACCTCAGTTCAGACCCAGCTATTTGCAAACCATCTTGACCCTGTGCCTCATAGGAACAGTCCAGCCCGAACTGCCAAGCCAGGTCTTCCCTAAACGGGAAACAAGCATCCTGAGACCGGTTTTCTGGGTAACACCCTTCATCAGCCAGGCTAGCTTGAATCCAGTGGCAAAGTGAGCAAGGGACCCACGTCTGGGCATACCCTGCCAACTTAGGGCCCGATTCACAGAACTAACTTAAGACAAAATCCTAAACTTACTACCATTTTGGTATTCACAGAAGGCACTTACTCATTTTGGTATTCACAGAAGGCACTTACTTACTCATTTTGAGTAACTTACTCATTTTGAGTAACTTACTCATTTTGGTATTCACAGAAGGCACTTACTCATTGATGAGTAAGTGCCTTCTGTGAATACCAAAATGAGTAAGTTACTCAAAATGAGTAAGTTACTCATTTTAGTATTCACAGAAGGCACTTACTCATCAATGAGTAAGTGGCTTCTGTGAATACCAAAATGAGTAAGTTACTCAAAATGAGTAAGTTACTCAAAATGAGTAAGTAAGTGCCTTCTGTGAATACCAAAATGAGTAAGTGCCTTCTGTGAATACCAAAATGAGTAAGTGCCTTCTGTGAATACCAAAATGGTAGTAAGTTTAGGATTTTGTCTTAAGTTAGTTCTGTGAATCGTGCCCTTAGGGCGAACAAAGCAAACACGAGGGGATGATGGACGGAGCGCTGAAACTTTTCAGACACTCACCCCCAGTCACAGATCTGGGTTGAATCCATCATCATTCTTTAGCTCACTTCGCCACCCCAGTTCAGACACAGCTATATGCAAATCAGTCTTGACCCTGTGCCTCATGGGAACAGTCCAGCCCGAACTGCCAAGCTTGTTTCCGGTTCAGGGAAGACCTGGCTTGGCAGTTCGAGTGTCTGAAAAGTTTCAGTGCTCCGTCCATCATCTCCTTGTGTTTGCTTTGTTCGCCCTAAGTTGGCAGGGTATGCCCAGACGTGGGTCCCTTGCTCACTTTGCCACTGGATTCAAGCTAGCCTGGCTGATGAGGGCTGATAGCCCGCAACCGGTCCCAGGATGCGTGTTTCTGGTCCAGGGAAGACATGGCTTGGCAGTTCGGGCTGGACTGTTCCCATGAGGCACAGGGTCAAGACTGATTTGCATATAGCTGTGTCTGAACTGGGGTGGCGAAGTGAGCTAAAGAATGATGATGGATTCAACCCAGATCTGTGACTGGGGGTGAGTGTCTGAAAAGTTTCAGCGCTCCGTCCATCTCCTTGTGTTTGCTTTGTTCGTCCTAAGTTGGCAGGGTATGCCCAGACGTGGGTCACTTGCTCACTTTGCCACTGGATTCAAGCTAGCCTGGCTGATGAGGGCTGTTAGCCCGAAACCGGTCCCAGGATGCTTGTTTCCAGTCCAGGGAAGACATGGCTTGGCAGTTCGGGCTGGACTGTTCCCATGAGGCTGATGGAGCAGGGTAAATATAAAAATGTTAACCTCCTAATATTTTCGTATAATAATAATAAACATGTTCGTTCAAGTAAATAACCAACAATGTATGTTTGGGGAAAGGATAACACGCAGTTTAATGTGCAAAGTAATGAACTAATAGTTGTTTACGTTTCTAATATAACATAATATTTTGCGTACTGAAATGATAATAAAATGCATGTTTTTGTGCTTTGAATAAAACGTGTAGTTGCAAAATAAAGCGATGGTAAGTAAGGGACAGCTTTATATGTTGCTTCTGCTAGGTAATACCTAATTGGGGTACGTAGAAAGACGGGAGGGAAACAAAAGGGTTTATATTTAATTGTTTTAATAACATTTTGTTTTCTTTAGAAATAGTGCGCTTAGGCCTGCCGAGCAGTAAAATAAAATGGCCGCGAGTTACTAGAGTGCGCAGGAGCGGATGTGACCATGTGATAGAGGAGAGAAGCTGTTGCAAAGGGATGATCACGTGCTGATGTCGAGAGGCTAAGATGAAAGTATGGTCAAGGCTGCTGTGACCCTTCTGAGCAGATGTGTGCCAAGATGATCAGCAAGAAGCGTGAGAAGCCTGGTTGAATCAATAGAAAGAACATTATTATACAATTGTTGCAGAAAAAGAAACAATTTGGACTGATCGAAACGGATGAGCAAGTGTATGAACTGTGGGAAACGATGCTTGCATGGACATTCCTCACGGAACTAGTTAAGACCAGGAAGCTTGATTAGAATGTATAGGGACCTGAGTTTTGGACCAATGAGAATGAATCGCGCCATGAAAGAAGAAACATTTTATGCTGTAAGCTAGAATTAGGGTATAAGAAGACCTACTCTTGGTGGGAGGGGGTTAGAATGCTGCGGGATGCTGCGGGAGATGCTGAAGAAGTTAGATGCTGTAGATGGGAGAGTTTGCGGTTGCTGATGCTGACGAGCTGATGCTGCTGTTATTTTCCTTTTCCAGTTGAGTATGAAATGCCGCTTTAGGAGAACTAGCATTTGACAAGATTTATATTACAATTATTAGGATTTCCCCGAGAGATAGATAGGTTGATCTATAGAGTCTTTTAGTATGATAACCTCATTTTCGGTCTAATAAAAGTGTCATGCATTTTACAAATATTCTTATAATGATGATAAAGGCAATGATCTGAATAATAAATTAATCCTGAATTTTCTGCATTCAAAACTTTATATAAACTTTATTATTCTTTAAACAAATGACTCAGTGACTTTCTTTAACATAATGATTAATAATGTTTTGGTAAAAGAGTTCATTGTGATTGAGCTGGTCTTAATCACCATCAACTGATTCCTACTAGTTGGTCCATCGACCAATGAGCGGAATACCTTAAAAGCATATGAGAATTATTGTGTCATTATAAAAGAGGTATCCCGTCTCCTTCCAGCAAATCGTTTTTCTCCTAGGTTTCATGTCGGAGGAAAATCCAGGGAAATAAATGAGTAAGTGAATGTATATGCGGTGTTATGGGCCCCACCGTCATATGGATATAGTGTGTGTGTGTTAGAGAAATAATTGCACCTGGATGACCCAAAAACATAGTAGGAGAAAATATTTTTATTGTAAGCGCTGGATCAGATTTCTTGGTAGCAGAGTTATGGTTAATATAGATTAGTTTGGTGATTATTGATTTTTGATTATAGATTATTGATAAGTTTATGTCTAAAACTTTTTGTTGAGTCTCGTTATGTTATATGTAAGTTTTCACGCTTCTGGGAAGTAGGAAGTGGAACACGTGTGGCAAGAGAAGTCGCATGGAATTTTACACTGTCTGAGTTCATTTTTGGTAATAACACAGGTTGTGTTATATTAGGGACATTTTGCGTATAAAAGGTGTGTAAGTGAAATAGTGATCGGTTTTCTTGTGAAACTCTGGCCTTAATTCTCAGGAGCAGTATAGTGTCCACATGTGTTTTATCCCCAGAGAAACGGGTTTATCGTTTGCTTGAAAGAAGGGTAAGGTAGAGGGAAGTGCTACTTTATCGACGTAACTGAAAGTTCTGTGGTAGGATAGAGGTAAGTGCTGCCTACTGGAAAATACGGAATTCTTGTGTGAATGATCAAAGCTATCTTTTCGGTTTAGCGAATCAGACAATGGAAATGTGGATAAAATGTTGTAACTAACAAGAATTGTTGAAAAAGAAATTGCCGATAAATTTTGTAAAGGAGGGGTCAAGAGCAGAAGTGACGTAGACAATAGCCGCGCTGGGATTGGACAGTGCGATAGTCATATGAGAACAAGAGCAGAAGTGACGTAGACAATAGCCGCGCTGGGATTGGACAGTGCGCCGTAGACAGAAATCGTTGTGATTGGAGTGTTGGTGTGAGTCGCGCTAGCATTGGTTGAAATAAACGCATAGGGAAAAGAGTTGATTTGCCGATTGTTGTAGGAGAGAAAGGTTGTGAATCATGACGTACTATGAGTATGGAAGAGAGAAAACGTCTTGGATGTCGAAAGTTAAGAACTTCTTTAAGAAGGACAAAAAGGTAGTGACTAGAGAGGGACAAATAATTCCTCCGCCGAAATCACCAGCTTCACATATGATGCTGAAATATGGATATCATACATGCATTTGGTTAGAAAATTGGACAAAATACACCAAGAACGATGGAGCATTGGCTTTTCCTGAGAATGGTTCATTTAATGTAGCTGTATTACGGAACTTGAGAGAAAAAATGGTGATGTTGGAACCTAGACCGACACAGTTTGAAGCTTTAGCGGAATGGGAAGATGAGATGTATGAAAGAGAGAGATCCAGAGGATTGAAGAATCATGAGTTTATACCAGGAAGATTGTGGGGAATAAATCATGAGGACAGAGTAAAGCGTTGGAAATACGCTAACATGGCAGGAGGTTTGTTTCCAGCTTTTGCGGTTGAGGAAGAAGCAAAGAGGAAGTGTACTGAGAAAAAGAAACATGTAGTGGTAGAAAAGTATGTGTATGGTGGTAGTGAAACAGATGACGAATTGCTGGAAGATATTTTAAACGGAAATCCACCTCCATACCAACAGACTTCTGTAGTGGTGACACCTAATGCACCGCAAATGGAAACTGAGAGGAATAAAAAACCCGAACGAAGAAATGAAATAAATAGGTCACAAGAAACATTTAAAATTTCACAAAATGATAAGACAGAAAGTGACAATGCAACTGAACTAGCAAAAACGACAAAAGAATTGACAGAGAAAATAAGAGAATTGACAAAGAATATGGAAGCTGTAACTGTACCAGTAACAATAGGTCCAGTAATGCCAATTTTTGAAAATCAGAAAATAAATTAACATTCTTTGGTGATTCCCATGAATTCACATGTGCAAAGAAAAAGAGAAGGGATGGAACTGAATAAGGAAGGTGCACACAATTCGGCGAGTACGTGTAGACCAAGTCCACCTACAAATTTGACGATAAATGAGAGTGAGGTTAGAAGAATACCTATGGTGACAGAGTCCGCATCAGGAACACCAGAAAGAACCAGTGATTGGATTGAATTAAATAGTACACCTGTAGGTCCGACTCCAGAAGAGTTAAATGAATGGATGAAAGCGCTAAAAGCGAAAGAACCTGAAGAAAAACCATTAGATGTAATTAGGTTAAAAATAGACATGGAAGAGTTGATTTTGGGAACAATTGGAACGGAAAAACTAAAGAATTATCAGGATGATGAGATTATGTTTTTGTGTAAGAGTCTTACATGGAGAGCTAGAAATTTACATGACAAATTGGAAGAGATGGCAGATGAACTAGGAGTGGAATTTGTGAAAGTGAGGACATTGCAGAAACCGTACAGAGTAGATTTTTATGAGAAAGACATAGAAAATAAATTTGAACACATCAGGAAGACTGACCCAGATAAAAGAGCTGATTGTTTTATTGAGAAAATGGGGTGATGTGGATAGATGGAGAAACAGATGGACAAAGAAGAATGAGAAAACGACAGATAAAGCAGCTTTAGCTTTTGCAATGACAGATAAGGAACCAGTTACCAGAGAGTACCCAATGAGAGAAACACCAGGTGGTAGTTATGTGCATGTTCCGTGGACCAGACAGGATATACTGTCATTTACAAATGACTTCCCAAAATTGAGAGAGAAACCAGTAGAATGGTACAGACAAGTGGAGAGATTTGTTAAGGTGTCAAAAGTGCTGTGGATAGATCTAGATGGATTGTTTGACATAGTAGTGCCTGCTGATTTATGGACGGAATGTAAGATTACAATTGATTGGCCAACTGTAGAATATCCAAGGGATGCCAAAACAGGAGCACCAGGTCCAGAGGTGATGCGGAAATATGATCAGGTAGTTACCTTTTTGAAGAATAAAATTCCACCAAAAGAAACAGATTGGGTGAAAATAGACAGAACAACACAGGAAAGCAAAGAATCAGTGCATGCGTACTATGAGAGATTGTTGTTGGTTTTCAAACAGTATAGTGGTTATGAGACGTTAAGTGAGAAGGACATGAGTCATTTTGTATATAGGTTTGTGTATGGATTAACACCGGAGATAAGTGAAAGGATTAAGCAGCATTTGATAGGGTGGCAGAATAGCACAGTGGACGATGTTTTGAGATATGCTAAGTATTGCAGTGATGAAATTGAGAGTAAACAGCGTAAATTGAAAGAAAAAGCCATGTGGGCACAGGTGAAAGTTGCAGAGAAGCAAGAAGCTCAATTGAATAATACTAGCAGTGAAACAGGACAGTTTAAATCCCGACCTAATATAGGTAAAGGAAAAGGACAAATGAGCATAGATGAGGCGAAGAAAAAATGGCCATGCCACAATTGTGGAAAGTTAGGGCATTGGAGAAACGAGTGTAAATTTCCTCCTAAACCTAATGTAGAAAATCAAACATTAAATTCACAGGTGCAGAGTGAGGTAGTTACTCAACAAGGTCAGGTGCCACAACCACCACTTCCCAAGAGTGCTAATCAACAGAAGTACAGTGCAGAAACAGGATTCTACGGAGGAGAACAGGTAAAACAGTTGTCACGTGCAGCTGAAATCTCACAATATTGGTTGCGACAGAGTGAGGATGAGTCGTATGAAAGCTCATGACGGTGTCTGAAAGAGAGGGGAGAGTGCGTGCTTGGCGCAACTCTAGAGGTAGACCAGTCAGGTCCATTTGTGGATGGAGAAGTGAATGGTGCAAATATAACATTCCTTGTTGACACTGGAGCTACCCGTTCTACTGTTAGGTCAGTGGAAATTCCAAATCTTCCTCTCTCAGGTGAACATATACAAGTGGTTGGAGTTTCCAATCAGCAAATTGAAACGCCTCTTACTAGATTAGTAAAGGTAAGAATTGGTCCATTTAATGAAATGCACCGATTTGTGGTGTGTGATTGTAGTCCGGTTAACCTTTTAGGACGCGATTTATTGTGTAAGATGAACTGCACAATTTATTGTACTCCGGACGGAATTGCATTTCAAACTCCAGATGAGGATGTACTGTATAAAATGACAATGGTAAATGTGGAACCAGAAGTAAATCATTTGTTTCCTGTATTTGATGCAGAGAAAATCCCAATTGAGTTGAAAGGGACAGTAAAAGAAGAAGTGTGGGACTTGACAGGAGAAGATGTAGGATTAATGAAAGGAGTAGATCCCGTAAAAATTTCAGTAAAAGAAGGAACGAGTTACCCAAATACACCCCAGTATAAATTGACTCCAGAAATAATTGAAGGAATAACGCCAGTAATAAATAAAATGATTGAACAAGGGATTCTAAAAGAAATCATGAGCAGTCCATGTAATTCGCCAATAATGGGACTGAAAAAGCCAAATGGAACATATAGAATCGTACAGGATTTAAGAAAGGTAAACAAAATTGTTGTACCTTGTTGCCCAATAGTACCGAACCCTGCCGTGATTCTATACCAGATTCCACACGAAGCAGAGTGGTACACTGTGATTGATTTATGTCATGCATTTTTCTCTATTCCATTACATCCAGATAGCCAGCCAATATTTGCGTTTAGGTTTGGAGAGCGTATTTTGGCATGGTGCCGAATTCCTCAAGGGTATACAGAGAGTCCCTCAATCTTTAATCAGATCCTAAAGAAATCATTGGAAGATTTAAAAATGTCAGAAAAGTCAGTAATGGTTCAGTATATTGATGACCTACTGGTGGCATCAAAAACAAAGGAAGCATGTGTTAATGACACGATTGCTTTGCTGAATCATTTAGCAAAAAGAGGACATAAAGTGTCCCCTTCAAAATTGCAGTTTTGTAAACAAGAAGTCCAGTATTTAGGGCATAAAATTGAGAAGGGAGTACGAAAGGTAACGACAGAGAGAATAAAAATGATTCAAGGAATGAGAGCTCCAATGACACAAAGAGAGGTAAGAATGTTTTTGGGAATGGTTGGATATTGTCGACAATGGATAAGCGGTTTTTCACTAATTGCTAAACCATTGCAGAAACTGACAAAGAAGGATGTTAAAGATCCTTTTGAAATGAATGATGAAGAAATGAAAGCATTCAAAGAGCTGAAAAAGAAACTGTGTGAGGCTCCAGCATTAGGAATGCCTGACTATGAGAAAGATTTTGAGCTGTTCTGCAGTGAAAGAGATGGATGTGCATTTTCAGTTTTGGTGCAGAGACATGGAACTATGAAAAGACCAATTGCATATTTTTCAGCTGTTTTAGACCCTGTAGCGAAAGCGTTGCCTGGATGTTTGAAAGCAGTTGCTGCTACTTGTGTGAGTCTGGAACAGAGTGAAGGCATAGTGATGGGGTATCCATTGAGAGTGTATGTTCCACATTCTGTGGAAATTCTTTTGACAAGAACGAAAACACAATACATGACACATAGTCGGCTGACTAGGTATGAAAATGTAATTTTGAGTGCAGATAATGTGACCATTGACAGATGTATGAATGTGAATCCTTCAACATCATTGCCAGATGAAGAGAATGTGATTGAAATGGATGAAGTAGATCACGATTGTCTGAATGTGCTCGAATACTGTACAAAACCAAGAGCTGACATCCGAGATGAGCCTTTGAAAGAATCAGATTATATTCTGTTTGTGGATGGCTCATGTTTGAGAACGAGTGATGGAGTTCTCAGTGCAGCATATGCAGTTTGCACAGTAGCAACTGTATTGGAAGCATCTTGTCTGAAAGGTGTACGGTCTGCCCAAGTTGCAGAATTAGTAGCTCTGATTCAAGCATGTAAGTTGGGAAGAAATGTACGGGTTACGATTATGACTGACAGCCAGTACGGCTTTGGGGTCGTGCATGACTTTGGTCAGATTTGGTCACAAAGGGGTTTCTTGACGTCTGCAGGGACACCCATAAGGAATGGAGATTTTGTGAAAAAGTTGCTTGAGGCAATACAGCTGCCTAAAGAGATAGCTGTAGTGAAGTGCAATGCACATAAAAATGGGGAAGACTACATTACTGTTGGCAACAAATATGCTGACGAAATGGCACAATACTGTGCAAAGAATGTGGTCTCTT
Organism: Calotriton arnoldi; assembly: GCA_963921515.1. Lineage (NCBI taxonomy): Eukaryota > Metazoa > Chordata > Amphibia > Caudata > Salamandridae > Calotriton > Calotriton arnoldi. The sequence continues at coordinate 350,495 of CAWUFW010009938.1, forward strand.
TAAACAAATGCCGCGAGAGAGAGCATATTTCTTGTCCATTGCTTTTTACTAACTCAATTGAAACATGGGATGAGGTAAGACAGTTACAAGAGGCTGCAGAAGATGAAGAAAAAGATACATGGCTAAAAGCAGGATGTAGGAAACATGAAGAAACTGATGTATGGGTTTGCAGGGATGAGAGACCAGTTATGCCTGATAGCATGATTTCTGACATGGCACGGATGTACCATGGGCAAGCCCATATTGGGAGAGATTCAATGATCAGACTTTTTAGACAAACATGGTACAATCCAAAATTCAGAGCCATAGCTAAGAGTCTTTGTCAAAGATGTCTGACTTGTCAACAGTTAAATCCAGGAAGGAAGACCGTAGTGAGTCTAGGGAGAATAGGACGAGAAGGGGTCCTTTTACCAGAATGCAGATGGATTTCATAGAAATGCCACCTTGCAGCAGATTGAGGTATGTTTTAGTGGTCGTCTGTTTGTTTTCCCGTTGGGTGGAGGCATATCCAACAAGAAGGAATGACAGTATCACAGTAGCAAAACTTTTGCTGCGAGAATTCATTCCGAGGTATGGTTTTCCAGTCACGATTGAAACAGATAGAGGAACACATTTCCAAAACGAATTAGTTAAACTGATTTGTGAAGCCCTTAGTATTAAACAGAAACTGCATTGTGCATACAGACCAGAGGCTTCTGGAATAGTAGAGCAAGTGAATGGAACAATCAAGAACAGGTTAGGAAAAATGTGTCAAGCTACAGGACTGAAATGGCCAGATGCTTTGCCATTGGTTCTGATGACAATCAGAAGTATTCCGGAAAGGAAGACTGGACTCAGTCCACATGAAATAATCATGGGACGAGCAATGAGACAAGCACAAGTACCTGTCAACAAGCTACTGACTATAACTGATGATCTAGTACTGGATTATTGCAAAGGATTGGCTGATGTGGTGCGTTCTGTGTTTCATCAGGTTGGACCGGATGCGACCACTCTTGAAAGAAAACCAGCACACGACTTGAATCCAGGAGATTGGGTTCGAATAAAAGTCCACCAGAGAAGAAATTGTTTGGTTCCTCGCTGGGACGAACCACGACAAGTGATCCTAGTGACAACGACCGCAGTTAAGTGTGCAGGAGTGAAACACTGGGTTCATGCCAGCCACACCATCAGAGTTCCAGAAACTAAAGATCGACCTGTGAGTCGGCATCTGGAAATATTAGAGAACAGTTCAGCATCTGAAAGAGAAGAGGAAACAAACAAGGTGCCAGAACTTGAAGATCGACCTGTAAGTCGACATCTGGGAGACCCAACTACAAGTGAAACGATAGAAGAAGAAGAAGAAATAGAGGAAATAGCTGAAGTACCAGAATTTGAAGATCGACTTGTAAGTCGACATCTGGAAATATCTGATACCAGTTCAGAATCTGATACAGAACATTCAGAAGGAGAAGAAATTTCAAAGACAAAGTGGAATTTTGAAAGCATAAGAGAAGAAACTGAGCCAGAAAACAGTGACAGTGAACAACCAAGTACAAGTTGTGGTAAAATTCCTTCGAAGATAATATTAATAGATGAAAAAGGGAGAGTTTCAGACCAAAAGTTAGAAAAATCGGAAAAACCCCGAGGAGCAGTAGGGACAGATAGTCAAACACAAGAACAGGGAAATTTAGAAGCAGATAGAGAATCTAACACAAAACCGGAAGAACCTCGAGGAGGGACAGAAGTAGGTGAATGAAGGAAGACAAGAAAAGAACCACAAGTGGCTGAAAGCGAAATAATTAGTTTCAAAATAAGAGGAAATAACGAAAAGATTGAAACAGAATCAGAAGAAAGTGGAGAAGAAAGAAATGAAAAACTAGAGACAAGAAAAAGAAATTGGAAAACAGAAAGAGTGGAAAAAGGGAGTGAAGCAAAAAGGCCGAGAAAAGGAGACAATTGGCCCAACGAAGTAAGAAGGTTAAGATACAGAATAGTAAAATTGGATGGAAAAAGTGCTGAACAAGTGAATGAAATAACAAGTCAAAAGGAGCAAGGAAAACAAGGTGGTAAGCACTTGCAGAAAACAAAAAGAATAAAGAAAGTGAATCAGAAATACAGATCACCTGAATGGTTGTATCGTGCTCTAACTAGCTACAAAGAAGAATTGAACACTCACAAGAACCCAGAACAAAGAAACCTGATGGGAGAAAGTGAAGTGCAACAAACCTGAAGAAACAAACCTGAAGTGGTTGCTGTAGATAGTTTACCGGATTTGACAAAAACACTGAACTGACAAAATTACCGGATGTGACAAGGAAAGAATTCTGAAAAAGAATTAAAAGAAAGAACCAAGCAGAGACAAAAATTCTGAAAGTACAGAGTGGCAAGCAAGTCATTTCTGAGGTGTAGTGACACAATTTTCTAGAAAACAAGTACACAATGGAGAATATTAGAGATAGAAAGTGTAAATGTGAGTTTTTAAAAAGATGGTGCAAAATATGCTGTTTTTGTACAGGATTATTAATAACAGTATGGGTAGTTTTAGCAATAACTATTCCAATTAGTTTAGCTGTAGTGGAAAAGTCTAATAACACTGAGAAAGAAAAAGGAGCTAACACTCAAGAGCCAGTTATTTTAAGGAGTAGTGCAGAATTACATAAGGACAAATCAATAACAGATTTTTCAAAGAATGTGTTTACTAAATTACTGTATGAGTACGTAGAAACAATGGATGTAAGGGATTGTTATGTTTGTATGCAGTTGCCTGCATCTGTAGCAGAGGGTGTGACTTATCATCACCTCCCTTTAACATATGGAATAACATGTAGTGTATTAGCAAGCTTATTTTATAAAACAGGCAGATTAGAATATTATTACACTGATGTAGATAGGATTTTTGCAAAGGTTTCTGTAGTTCCCGAGCTTAATAAAATAAAAGAGGGAAAGATTTTTGGTGAGTATTTCTTAGAAGATAAGATTTTAACATTAGATAATATATTTAGGTACAACCTTACCTGTGAGTTAAAGAAAGAAGAAAAAGTATTTCTAGAAATGGTTGAGGAAAGAAGAGTGAAATTTGAAAGAAAAGTAATTGAAGAGACAAAAACACCTCTTTGGGCGTTTGAGGAAGACCATCATGACAAGAAAAAGATAAATGCAGCTATGACTCTGGATTGGCCCCAACAGGGAAGGTTGTGCATTAGAAGAAATAAGACAAGATATGACAATTATTTTGTGGGTTCCAGTAATTGCCATGACAATTACCTAATTATAGGTGGATGGGGATTCAAAGGGGGAAAAGATCCAATATTTCCAGGGATTTATTACGTTTGTGGGAATAGGGCTTATTATAGGTTGCCGGACCATTGGTATGGATCATGTTATTTAGGCCTGGTCTTTCCAAAGATTTTTCATGTGGATAGAAAAGAAAAAGGAACACACAAAATGATAAATACCTTTACACGTAGAAAAAGGGAAAGTTTTTCAGAAATAGTAGGTGATATTTTTGGTGCATTGATACCAGCAGTGGGAATATCTTTGAATGCATTTAGAATTCGGAAATTATCCACAGTAGTAGATCGTTTATCTACAAATACTGCTGGAGGGTTCTTAATGGTAAATACTGAGATGGTTGCCATGAGAGCTATGGTGATGCAAAATCGTCTTGCCCTTGACATTCTTTTGGCAAAAGAGGGCGGAGTCTGTGGAATGCTGAAAGTCCAACATTGTTGCACTTACATTCCTGATAAAAGCGAAAATATACAGAAGTATATAACAAATATCACAAATTTGCACAAAGAACTAGTACCACTGGAGGTTGAAAGTGTTTGGGGAAAACTTGGTAAAGGGTTTTCTTCTGTAACGAATTGGTTAACAAGAATGAGTGGATTAATAATAGGGAAAGTTATAATAATAGCAACCATGATAATAATAATAATATTAGTATTGAAGCTTGCAGTAACATGTATAAAGAGACGAAGAAAGCAGAATAAGTTAGAAAAAGAAAATATGATAAACAAAGAGAGAGAGAGAGAATAGGTGAAATAGAGTTAGAAGAAATAAAAGAGAACCTGTACAAGAAAACAAAGAGACAAGTTGAAAGCGATACAGAAGTATAAAACTAACAAAAGCAAATGGATAAAAGATATATGCTGTCTGAGAAAATTGTATAACTTGGGTTTGTGTGGTGATGTTAAAAATCACCAAAGGGGGAGTTGATGTAGCAGGGTAAATATAAAAATTTTAACCTCCTAATATTTTCGTATAATAATAATAAACATGTTCGTTCAAGTAAATAACCAACAATGTATGTTTGGGGAAAGGATAACACGCAGTTTAATGTGCAAAGTAATGAACTAATAGTTGTTTACGTTTCTAATATAACATAATATTTTACGTACTGAAATGATAATAAAATGCATGTTTTTGTGCTTTGAATAAAACGTGTGGTTGCAAAATAAAGCGATGGTAAGTAAGGCACAGCTTTATATGTTGCTTCTGCTAGGTAATACCTAATTGGGGTACGTAGAAAGACGGGAGGGAAACAAAAGGGTTTATATTTCATTGTTTTAATAACATTTTGTTTTCTTTAGAAATAGTGCGCTTAGGCCTGCCGAGCAGTAAAATAAAATGGCCGCGAGTTACTAGAGTGCGCAGGAGCGGATGTGACCATGTGATAGAGGAGAGAAGCTGTTGCAAAGGGATGATCACGTGCTGATGCCGAGAGGCTAAGATGAAAGTATGGTCAAGGCTGCTGTGACCCTTCTGAGCAGATGTGTGCCAAGATGATCAGCAAGAAGCGTGAGAAGCCTGGTTGAATCAATAGAAAGAACATTATTATACAATTGTTGCAGAAAAAGAAACAATTTGGACTGATCGAAACGGATGAGCAAGTGTATGAACTGTGGGAAACGACGCTTGCATGGACATTCCTCACGGAACTAGTTAAGACCAGGAAGCTTGATTAGAATGTATAGGGACCTGAGTTTTGGGCCAATGAGAATGAATCGCGCCATGAAAGAAGAAACATTTTATGCTGTAAGCTAGAATTAGGGTATAAGAAGACCTACTCTTGGTGGGAGGGGGTTAGAATGCTGCGGGATGCTGCGGGAGATGCTGAAGAAGTTAGATGCTGTAGATGGGAGAGATTGCGGTTGCTGATGCTGACGAGCTGATGCTGCTGCTGTTATTTTCCTTCTCCAGTTGAGTATGAAATGCCGCTTTAGGAGAACTAGCATTTGACAAGATTTATATTAGAATGATTAGGATTTCCCGAGAGATAGATAGGTTGATCTATAGAGTCTTTTAGTATGATAACCTCATTTTCGGTCTAATAAAAGTGTCATGCATTTTACAAATATTCTTATAATGATGATAAAGGCAATGATCTGAATAATAAATTAATCCTGAATTTTCTGCATTCAAAACTTTATATAAACTTTATTATTCTTTAAACAAATGACTCAGTGACTTTCTTTAACATAATGATTAATAATGTTTTGGTAAAAGAGTTCATTGTGATTGAGCTGGTATTAATCACCACCAACTGATTCCTACTAGTTGGTCCATCGACCAATGAGCGGAATACCTTAAAAGCATATGAGAATTATTGTGTCATTATAAAAGAGGTATCCCGTCTCCTTCCAGCAAATCGTTTTTCTCCTAGGTTTCATGTCGGAGGAAAATCCAGGGAATTAAATGAGTAAGTGAATGTATATGCGGTGTTATGGGCCCCACCGTCATATGGATATAGTGTGTGTGTGTTAGAGAAATAATTGCACCTGGATGACCCAAAAACATAGTAGGAGAAAATATTTTTATTGTAAGCGCTGGATCAAGGCACAGGGTCAAGACTGATTTGCATATAGATGTGTCTGAACTGGGGTGGCGAAGTGAGCTAAAGAATTATGATGGATTCAACCCAGATCTGTGACTGGGGGTGAGTGTCTGAAAAGTTTCAGCTCTCCGTCCATCATCTCCTTGTGTTTACATAACAGAATTCGCCTTGGTGCGTAGACCATTGAGAGAGTCGAGTAGTAATGAAATAGAATTCAAGTCGCGAAGGAAAAGCGTGGATGTGTTCAATATCATCAAAGGAAAAGTCTCAATTACAGAACTCTTGGTGTTTTTCAATCGGAAAATGTGCGCACAGCTAACAATAGATACAAGCCCAAAGCGGCTGGCTGCAGTTGTCACCCAACTCAAAAAAAGTTGGAAAACTGATGGACAAATTATCTTGAACACCAGGTGGAGCCTTTCTAACACTGAATGAGCCCACAGCTATCCACGGACAGAGGGTCAGGATGTTGTGTGGACCTGTGAAGACTATCCCTACTTTTGTGTGGGCAAAGATTACCATTATTACAGACCATGAAGCACTGCTCTCAATCTTTAGAAAAAACAAAGCCATGATGGCCCATCAGTTCTCGAAATGGGTCATCCTGCTGCAATAATATAACTACATGATCATTCCTAAAACTGGAAAACTGGGAAAGCCCATAATACTGCAGACATGTTTCTTCACCCGACTGATGAATGGTGAAATTCCCTCCTTGCTGACAAAGTAATTCTTGGGTTTCATTGTCTAAATAGCTTCACTCCTAGCAGTACCATGAAACAGCAGCAGATTTCATGAAGCATTTCATCAGAAAACACATTTGCACGCAGGTTGGAGGCATACAAAAAAAAACAGAAGACTCAGGTCAGAAGTAGATGTAATTGACAGCATGCATTCATACACAAGTATAAGTGTCAATGACGCCTGGCTGATACTCAGGTACACCTTAATATTCTCCTTCAATGTTTATGGAGTGTTAGAAATGGGATTTTTGGTAGGCTAGGGTATGTGCCAAAGCCAGGCAGAAACCACCACTCTAGTCAGGATAAGGGAGTTACACTCCTAAAATAACCCCTGCTCACCCCCTTGGTAGCTTGGCACGAGCAGTCAGGCTTATCTTAGAGGCAGTGTGTAAAGCATTTGCACATAACCAACAGTAATACAGTGTAAGCACTACAAAAGGACACCACACCAGTTTAGAAATATATCCAATATTTTTATATACATAAGGCAAGACCAAAAACGATAAAAATCCACAATACAGTACTTAAAAATCTTCAGTTATCAAAATGTGCTTGAAAAACAGTTCCTTGATGTCGGTAGCTTCGTCCAGGCCTATCACGGCATCGTGAACAAACAAATCCAAACAGTTCTGGCTGACCGCGGCGTCGCGGGCCAGCTACGGTGTCGGGAAGACCCGCAAACAGTACCTTTTATAAATGCAGGGCGTCGGCGACCTCTCGTTGAGCTTCCGAAAGCACGGCGTCCGCAAGCGTCGGTTCCGGAGGTCGGTGCAGGAGTCGTCGGGGCCCTCGAAGTCACACGCGTTGCAGGTCGAACTCCTCTCTGTTGAAATGAAATGAAATGAAATAAGGGATTTGTAAAGCGCGCGGCTACTCACATAGAGTGTCCCGGCGCTAATCTCTAAAACCACCGGGCAAGACCCCAACCCACCTGCCATCGTATTATTGTTGGAACAGCCATGTTTTAAGTTGTCTCCTAAAGGACAGCAAGTCCTGAGTCAATCTGAGATGTAGGGGCAGGTTGTTCCATAGGCAAGCCGCTTGAACCTGAAAGGAACGACCTCCAATCCGAGATCGAGTGAATTTGGGAATCACCATCAGGGATTGTCCCGAGGACCTTAAGACACGTTGAGGCTGATAGTGCTGGATCCTACTTCTCAGGTAAACCGCACCCGTATCGTAGAAAGCACGATAGGCAAACACCAAAGCCTTAAACTGAATCCTCTTTCTCACCGGGAGCCAGTGTAGTGCTTTCAGGTGAAGCGACATGCGCGTTCTGGGGCTTACCATAAGAATAGCTCTGGCTGCGGCATTCTGAACAACCTGCAGCCGATTGAGCAAGTATTCAGGAAGCCCCAGAGACAAGATATTTACGTAATCCAACCTGGATGTAATTAAGGCTTGCACTACGATCTTCCGGGATTCTACCGGGAGTAGAGGAAGAAAGTTTTTTGCCATTCTAATCAGTCCGATACAAGTACCAGCAACAGTTTGGATATGGGACTTCATTGATAGACTAGTGTCCAACTTAACTCCCAAGTTTTTTACTGTGCCAACTGGAGCAGCAGGAGGAGACATGTCGCACGGCCACCATAAACTCCAGTCGACACATGGGGGACATCCAAAAACATAATTTCTGACTTTTCTGGGTTACACTTAAGTTGATTAAGCTGCAACCAGGAAAAACCTCCGTTAGGCATCTATTTATCTCCATTCCATGAAAATTCGCCCCTTTGTCACACGTGAACAGTAGTTGGGTATCATCAGCGTAAGAAATAATCTTCGCTCCGTGTGAAGTCAGGAGCGCTGGCGTCGGTAGGCGTCGGGTGCTGCGGTGCGTAGTGCAGCGGTGCGGCGAGCGGTGCCCTCAGGTCGCGGTGCGAGCAGCGGCTCGGTGGTGATGTCAGATGGCGTCGTCGGTGAGACCAGGGTCACGGTGCGAAGTGAATGCGGTGTTCGTCGCGGTGCTGGCAGGTCGCGGTGCAAGCAGTGGCATCGTCATTGCTGAAGTGCTGTCGTCGGCTGACGAATGGGAGTCGAAGGCACCGGCGTCGGTAGGCCAAGGCTACGGTGCGGAATGAGGGCGGTGCATCGTGTAACTTTACGAGCGGTGCCCTCGAACCACGGTGCAAGCAGCGACGTAGATTTCGGCATGGAGCGGTGTCGTCGGGGATACCAAGGCGTTGTCGTGAGGCGGTGCGGAGTGCGGTGCCCACAGGTCGCGTTGCGAGCAGCGGCTTGGTGGCGGCATCAGCAGGCATCGTCGGTGAGACCAGGGTCGTGGTGCGGTGTTGTGGCGGTGCCCTCTGCGGTGCCTTCAGGACACGGAGTCGGCAGCGGCGTCGTAGACGGCGTCGGGTTGCTTTTTCTTCTGTTGCAGCACAAAACACACAGTCCCCAGTGCTGAGGGCAGAAGAACTTGAAGTCTTTGCTGTTCCTGAGACATCTTGAACAGGGGGCAAGCTCTACCTCAAGCCCTTGGAGAAACTCACAAAAGTAGATTGCAGAAAGTCCAGTCCAGTCCTTTCACTGCCCAAGACAGAAGCAGCCACTGCAGGCCAACACAGCAAAGCACACAGCAAAGTGGTAGTTCCTCCTCACAACTTCTCCAGCTCTTCTTCTTGGCAGTCTTCTTGGTCCAAAAGAGTTCTAAAGTTCAGGGGTCTGGGCCCCAATATTTATATCCTAAAATCCTTTGATCTCTTAGGCAGAGAGTGTCTGTGCCCAGCCAGAATCAGTTCTGCCTTCTCTGGTGTGACTTCCTGGCAGGAGGTGGAGACAGCATTGTCAGAGGCAGACCAGGCCCATTGAGGTGCAAGGAAATCTCCTCCCCCTTCCCCAATTGCAGCCCAGGTCTATTCAGCCCTTTCCTGACCCACCTAGACTGGAGCCACTACTGCCCCCCAGCCTTCTGTCATCCAAAACCCAGACATGCAATCCACATTCCAGCAGAGGCACACGGGATGACTGAGCAAGAAAATACCTACTTTCTGAAAGTGGTATTTTCAAACACAGAATGTGAAAATCACCTTCACTAAAAGATGCATCTTTAGATTCTGAGTTCAGGCATACTAAACTTTATTTCCCTACCTAATTCCCTGGGCCAGTTATGTTTATAAGATGTTATAAACAAACTCCCCATTTTGTTCTATGGGGAACAGGTATCCTTGCAATAGTGAAAAACAAAATTGGCCGTAATTCACTATCAGGACATGCCACACACACCAGGGCACGTCCTACCTTTCACATACACTGCACCCTGCCCACAGGGGTACCTTGGGCCTACCTTAGGGGTGACTGACATGTAAGAAAAGGGAAGGTTAGGGACTGGCAAGTGTGTGCACTGGCCAAGTCGACATGGCAGTTACAAACTGCGTGCAGACTCTGCAATGGCAGGTCTGAGTTACCTTTTCAGGGCTACTCACGTGGGTGGCACAATCAGTGCTGCAGGCCCACTAGTAGCATTTGATTTACAGGCCCTGGCACACTCAGTGCACTTTACTAGGGACTAACAAGTAAATCAAATATCCAATCATGGAAACACCAATCCATAACACAATTTACACAGAGAGCATATGCACTTTAGCACTGATTAGCAGTGGTAAAGTGCCCAGAGTCCTAAAACCAACACAAACAGGTCAGGGAAAAATAGGAGGAAGAAGCAAAAAGTTTGGGGATAACCCTGCAAAAAGGGCCATTTCCAACATGGAGATAACTCATCGATCAGGCCCATAAAGGACATTGGGCACCGTTGACAGAAAGAAAGCATGAAGGGTTCAATTATGGTTGCCACCGTTACAGAAAACACTCCAGTAACACCTGTTCCACAGCAAAGAACACTCATCCACTCCACATGCAGATGTGTGAGTTGTCAGTGGCTGTATATGACTTCTTCTGCCCCAAGTCAACGGGGAAATCGCTGCTGATTTCAAGGAGGACTATCCCTGATGCCCCATCATGAATGTCATCTCACTCACAAATTTAGAGACGGTCATTCCAGCTCTGGGTGACCATTTATGAACAGGGGGATTCTTCTCAAAGCCACAACAGTCTGTGGCCTGCCATTCACTTGCCACAAGTATGAAAACTTTGGGCACTACCTGAATTTAAACCACAGGGAACAAATAACACCATTGTGTCCTCAAGCGAATGGAACCCAGACACCTCTGATTAGACTAAACGTTACATCACCTCTAAGGGCATATCACAACACACCACACAGCTTAGTTGCAAAGTGTCTTTCCCATCTCATGTTCCGACAAAAGGTCTGACACTACTTTTTCAATGGGCTACAGCTAAGAAAGAATGAAGATATCCGAAACATGACAAGAATCGGAAACAAAAATATATGTCCTCTCCATAACAGGTGTACGAGAAACTGAGATCGAAAAAATGAGTGGGTGTGAGAGTGTCAACAGTTAAGATAGAAGTCTAACACCCCTTTCAGTTTAACACTACTGACATCTAAGGGAGATCTGCTGTCACTAAAAACACATTCCACTAAAAAAAGCATAGAAGGTAATCAGTGGCGGCTTCTCCGCTAAGGTGGAGGAGCGTCACCCCACAGCTGCTGTACAGCAATAAAAGAAAAGGACAAATAAAATGATAACGCAATGTTATTATCATTTTATTCTTGCCTGCTGTGGCAGCATGAGGGCGGGGCTGCTCTGCTGACAGAGCAGGGGAGGAGTGGTGGGCACACTAAAATGTGCATGATGCTTTGACCGGCGCGAGGCAGTCATGCACCCTTTAGCATGTTCTTCACCCAGGCTGCATTACAACCTGCATGGAGAACATGCCCAGGCCCCCAGTCCCAGTCTGAGCGCCAAACCACGGCGCTCAGACCAATCACAACACTGCATTGCAGCGTTGTGATTGGTTTAGGGGAGCCAATCACAATGCTGCATTCGTTGTGATTGGCTCAGGGGAGCCTGGCTGTTTCCTGTTCGGTGGAGGAGAGACTACGTGGGACAGAGAGGCGAGGAGGTAAGTGAATTTTTCTTTTTTTCAATCATACCTCCCTACCCCCCCCCGCCCCACCACCCCAGATCCATGCTGGTCACCACTGAAGGGGACATAACAGATCACAATACTGATCATCAGGAGTCACCATGTCGGAACCCCCTTCATAGGGGAACAGGGCACACATGGGCTACTGGGCCCAACTGTGGTGGTTGAGGCCTTTTACTCCTGCTGTCCTGGGGCCCGATCTACTTAGGTCCTGAGCATGTGGGCCAAATACCCTTTCTGTACTTGACTCTCAGTGGTAGCTGTGGTCGAGCAGTAAAGGCTCCCTCGGAGGAAGTGTAGATATAGGGCAATGAACCCAGCTCATAACTCAAAATGCAAGCAGTATATCAATGTCCAGCCCAATACTCGTATTTATAGAAAAAAAATATGTATTCTATTTTTAACAATACACATGCAAAGGCATACGACATTCAGAAGCAATAACACAATCCTCCCTTGAGGTCGGGACACTAAAAGTTATCAGGTAAATCCCTGTCACACCCTCCTTCGTGTAACATGCTCGTGGTTATTCCCCATTCACTGATGGAGGCATCCAAGGAATGCAAACTATTAGGCCGTACTCAAGAGATCACCCTTTGACTCTTTTAGGAATTAGTTAAAAGTGTCTGTGGTGCCGCAGCACCATTAGCAGAAAGTCCCCCTGGGCCCCAAAGGGCTGGTTTCAGTCTTATCCGCTCCTGCGGTATGGCAGTACTCAGCGGTGCAGCTAATGCTCTCTCCTCAGACACTCACAAGTCTGGATCCTGTACTGCAAAATCGGGCTGCCCACAAGGGATGCGGCAACACCTGGCGGTGCAGGTTCTTCCTATCGAGGAGTGCTGCCAGTCCATTTCCAGTGATCAGAACTGCTTCCGTTGGGGATGGGGGGGTTTTGGGGAATCCTGTTGTGATCCTCCAGCTCCCGTCCAGACCACCAAAGAGGGTGCAACGACCTCGGTGGCGTCTCAGTGAACCTCTGGGACTTTGTCATGTACAGATCACAGCATGTGAGCTCGACCCGCTGGTCACAGCAGATCTCCTTCCGTCCACACAACGACCCGAACCCTAGGCCAAAGTGGTTCCAGTATCCCCTCCTGGCATACGGGGTTGCTGCAGTAATCATGATCTGGGCACAGACTCTCCTTATGTTATCACCCTCACTACGGTGTCCCCTCTTGGCATACGGGCCGTCGATTTCGGCAGCCACAAGTCCTGCGCACCTGGCCCAACTCAGTTCACTGGTGACCCTCTCTGGCATACAGAGTCACCGCTGTGGTACAACTTGTACTTCCTGCCCATTGCTTCCAATATGGCTCAGAACAACGCAACCCTCTCCTGACTTACGAGGGTCATGGAGCCAATACTGCACATGGGCAACAGCCCGATTGGTGCACATCTCACACTTCACTCAAGCAATCCTCATGCAGGGCTCCCCACTGGACCTCGCTCCCTCCAACGATCTCCTCTCCCTCACAGGGCACACTGGTCTTGGCAAGCAGGCAGACGGTGGTGCTCCAGGCTCCAGGGCAGGTGATCTTGGTGTCCTGGGTGATATCCCCTCACCCAGAAGGGATACTAACAGGCCTTGCTCTAGTCCTGGTCACAAGCAGAAGTCTTGCAGAGCTTCCCCTTCTCACACAGCCCTTCTTCTAGTCCTTTTCCAGGCACCAAATGTGATTTAGGGTCTGAGTCTTTGAAGTTTTATGCTGGGGTTATGATTCTTGTGAAGTGGACGCTTCTCTCTTTCTTCTTTTCCCATGGAAGATGTATGTCACAGCAGGCATGACTCCGAAGCTGACTGACGCACAACACAATTCATGGGAGTGACCAGAGTTCACACCTGAATGTCAGCCACAGTGATATGTGTATCAAAAGGTTGACCCCAACCTCACTCTTTATGATTCCATTATCAGCCCCATCTCCCTTCCTGAGGTGTGTCCTGGCCCCTTCCTTATGATCTATCACTGAGGCAAAGAGTAACCACTTGAAGTGGAAAGGAAGTCCCTCCCTTCCCTTGGGGTGTGTCCCTCCTAGGGATGCAGCAATCTACAAATCTCTCTGGGGGGAATCGTTTCCTCCTCATGTCTTCACAAGGCAGGTCTGGGCTTCCCAAAATGGGACCCAGAGCCCTCCATATAAAGCACCCTTGCAGGCACTGTACACTCATAGCACATTTACTGTCCAGCACTAGCACCTCTATGCATTGTACCCTCTCATGTACACATGACACAGCACACACACTCAGTCTCCACTCACCGCACTGTTCAGTACTGAAGTTCTCCTATGTTCAGCCAGGGCGTGCTTATTTTAAAACACACACACTGCCAGCCTTCACACTCACTATGTGTGCGCCGTACAACACTTCTCCCTTCATGTGTTGTACTTCACACAAGCACACATACACCCAGCACATGCTCTCCCCACGCACGCACTACACAGCACTACATCTTTCATGTAATGTATTCCTTTCAAGCATACATACACCCAGTGCGTGTACTAACCACACATGCAGTCCACAGTACTGCTCCATCCTTGTACGGTACCCTTTCCAGACACACATACATCCAGTGTAGAGTCACTACTGCTCCACTGCACAGCATTCCACATCTACCAGATGTAGGCCAAGGGCAAGCTGAGCACACAGTAGCGGAACTTTTCAAAAGGTGAATGAGCCTGTAGGCCTCACTTCAGTGACACAGAGTAAACAAGCATTGGCATAGCCAATAGGTCTCGCCTTTGCGACCTTATAAGTGTTTAGCCATGCAACAGTTGATGTTGTTGCACCAAGGATATTGTGCTGCATAACTAAATACTTATGAGGTCCCAAAAGCGAGACCTATTGGCTATGCCAATGCTTGTTTATTATGATGCTGAAACTTGATCTAAGCATTTCTCATTTCTCCAAGTTGATGTTTTGCAATGAAATTTATCAAGGAATAATATACTGCTTTAAAAATAATGGAAGTGAGTATATTTGTATTTAATGTTGTTAGTTTTCCACTGAGTCGCTGCAATTAGATCTACGCACTTATAACCCTTCCAAGTGGATGCTTTTTAATGAATCTTATTGTGGATATTTTAATGTTTTTTGTAAACTGCCTGTTTTTATCTGTTTGTGTTTTATGATCTGATTTTGGAAGATCGAATATTGATTATTGATTGATACTGATTGATTGACAAACGTTTATTAATGTAAAAAGCACACTCACTCTCCTCAACCGTATACCAAGAACTTCAAACTCTTTAAAAAATAGTTTTGCTTCTTCTTTTCTTTCCCTTGATAATGTGAAACAAACTTAAATAAGAGTCTAACGAGACTTTCATTTAAGCTAGAGCGTCTTAAAGGACAGAATATGCAGAGCAGATTTTCAACACAAACATTGCGCTTTTTGCTTCATATGGAAGAATTGTTGTAGGTCATTTGAGAATGGAAGACTCAACGAAGATCCACATGAAAATTCTCCATCAAGGTAACAATGTCGTGAAATACATTTTCAAAACTGTAGTCCTGAAGATGAGGAGCAGTTCTGTGAAGTCCACTTGGGTAAAAGTGCATATACTGCACACTCTCCTGTAACCGAAAATTAAACCATTCTAGTTGCTGCAAAAAGGCTCTATTGCTATTGGGCATTAAATCATCTGTCTCTGAATTATGGGACTGAGAAGCAGGCATGCTCTCTAATGGGAGAGAGGCCATTTAGTATCTAAAAGCGTGCATCCATTGTGGGCAGCATGCTAAAAATTAAATAGAGAGCAACTGTAACATTCGAATGCAGGAGCGAAAGCCTTATAGGAGTTATTAGCCATCCTGTGAAACACGATCGTTTTCAGTTTAGCGCTCAGCATTCCAATGTCCAAAATCCCCTTACAAATTGCGTCTATTTCTCAAATTCAAATTTCTGACAATAACTCAAGCATTATATATGACCTCAGCCACATAGAGACATTTTGAGAGACAGACATAGCGAGACACACAAAGAGGGAAAAATAAAGAGAACGGCGCAGAGTTAGACAAGCAGATGGAAGCAAAAGGAATGGCACCATGAAGTGAACAACCATATACTGAAACAGTGAAAGAGGGAATGAAAGAGACCAAGCTTGCCAAAGTTAGACAGAGACAAAAAGTGAGAGCGACAGTCAGTAAATGTCCAGACACACAACAGACCGAGAAAGACATTCTGAGATAGATACGGACATCAAACACAGACAGGAGGAATCACCCCACCCCGTTTCATTGGTCCCATTGAACTTGGGCTGGCGGCCTGAAGACGAGACAAACTTGCGTGTGTTGACAGGTAAAATGCAATCAATTTGTTTGCAAAAGCAGACGGTGCGAGTCTCGAAATGAATGCTTCCGCAGGAATTGCATACGTTTCAAATGTAAAGGCATCTCAATTTATTTTGCCCGTCTTTTGCTGTTTTCAGCCTTTCCCGCAGGTGAGGTATTTTTCCAGTGTTCGAGTATCAATGCATGCGGAGCACAGGCAGCATAATGGTCTGAAAGGTAAAGCCACCACAACCTAAAACAGACACAAAGTCTAGCAGACTAGCAGTGAAACATCAGGCGTGTGGGGCTGGTTTAAAAAAAAAGCACTTTGCCGAAGAGCATGTCAGGCAGGACAAAAGCAATTATAGAACACAGTGCAAAACAGATGGTCCCTGCGCGCGCCGCTGAATGTAAACAAGCGCGCGCGTGAAGCCGACTAGAAAATGAAAGTGACGCGAGCAGGGAAATGTAAACAAGCGCGCCCGTTGCTCGCTCCCGCAAGGTGGATGCCACCCTGAAAAGAGCTGACCGATTTCTAAAGGTCATCTCCTAGAACAGCGCATGCGCGCTGCCTAGGCGAGACCTAAAAAATCGTGTTCACTATTACTGATCACTACACAGTATGCTGCCACCACCGCACTCGTGCTGCTTAACTCCTGATGAAGGCGGTAGCCCCTTCCACCCATATTTGGGAAGCGCTTTGGGCCTATATCATGGCGCACATATATGATCCGTGTTTGCCTATGACAAAAAGTCAGCATTTCTCTCCAGACAACAGGACATTAGGACACTCAGGGTAGGAGTACACGTCTTTACCACGCTCGGACTTTTCCATCCCAACACTCCATTAGGAGTGAAAGGCAAACCCCAAGGAACCGACAGACGTGGTCAACTTTGCAAAACGGAAGTCATCAAAATCCCCTTGGTGTCCTTGGTGAAAGAATGCAAATCACCTGCCTGCACAAGAAACATGGAAAGAACACCGTCAATTAAGGATGGGAGGTGTCATAGAAAGGGGCACTTGGACCCTGAGGTTTGGGGAAGTATTGAACAATGGACTGAGCCCTTCTAGAAGGAAGGATGGCCAGGCTTAGGTCAAAGGGTGAGCATTGTAACCAGGCCAGCAGAGGGCGCACATGCTGAGAGGCAAGCTCCAGAAGCAGTAGAGAACAAGTGTACACAGAGCCATTTGAATACTATAGTAGTAGTCTCTGTGTCTTCCTTTACCTATGCGCTGTCTGCCTCCATGATGATCAGACAGCGCGCGCTGCAAACACAAGGCTGTGTCCCTGTTAAAGACAGTATGTGCTGTGACCGCCTCTGTGGGTTTTTTCCATGAGTACCAGCAACCAAAGCTGATTGCTCAGGCTTAGTGGGAATCAGCTTTGACCGTCACGTCCTTTTCTCTGAAAAGTACTCCAGGCGCCTCCAGTTGCTTATTGAATAACCAGCTGCAAGGGACGCTGTCCTGTCTGGAGGATTTGTCTGCCCGACCCAAAATGGAGCCCACGAAATGGCATACATTGCGTCACAGAGCCCGAAAAGCTCACCTGCAGAGTGGATAGGAAAGTCTGCTTTCCGAGTGGAAATGAGGCAAATATCGCCTGTGTAGTATTACCCCGAAAACATTTGCAGTGATTCGACGTATGTGCGGGCTGGTAACCCCACGGCAGGCCAGTGTCGCCTGCTTTCCTCCTTAGTAGGGTGGAGTAAATTGAGTGGAATTCCTGAATTAATTTCGAGTTTTGGTACCACTTCCCACGAATGAAAAATAAAATTCTTCCGCAATACCCCTGGTGGCAGCAGGGCCCCATGCGTGGAGTTCTGTTCCCCAGAATGCCAGGGGTAGTGAAAGTGACGTTGTCTACCCTTTGACCTCTTCTTCAGCAAGGTCACCCTGAGCTCCTCAACGTCCTCCTGTTTTCTGCAGTGAGACCGGGCAGGACACTGCAGAGAATAAACATGTCTGCTACGGCTCTGTTTACTTTCTGTCCTTGTCGCTGCCTTCATGAGAAGGGTACCCACGGCCAGCCCTGACTGCCCACTGGCATGATGCAGGCTACTAGCCCTGTGGGTACAGGTGAGCGTGGTAAGGGGCACAGTTGCCCCAGTACTTGAATATGAGGCCATTAGTTATTGGATGAAGACAGTAAACATTGAAAATTGCACTGCCGTCCAGGTGGCATCACAGCACTGCACCTGCACTGTGAGCCAGGTAACACCACAGCACTGCGCCTGCACTGCGAGCCAGGTGGCACGACAGCACTGCGAGCCAGGTGGCATCACAGCACTGCACTTGCACTGCGAGCCAGGTGGCACGACAGCACTGCGAGCCAGGTGGCATCACAGCACTGCGCCTGCACTGCAAGCCAGGTGGCACGACAGCACTGAGAGCCAGGTGGCACCACAGCACTGCACCTTCACTGCGAGCCAGGTGGCATCACAGCACTGCACCTGCACTGCGAGCCAGGTGGCACCACAGCATTGCACCTGCACTGTGCTTGCACTGCAAGCCAGGTGGCACAAGAGCACTGTGCTTGCACTGTTACCCAGGTGGCACAACAGCACAGCACTTGCACTGTGAGACAGGTAGCATCACAGCACTGTGCCTGCACTGCAAGCCACGTGGCACCACAGCACTGCTCCTGCACTGTGCTTGCACTGCGAGCCAGGTGGCACAACAGCACTGTGCTTGCACTGCGAGCCAGGTGGCACCACAGCACTGCGCTTGCACTGAGAGCCAGGTGGCACCACAGCACTGCACTTGCACTGAGAGCCAGGTGGCACCACAGCACTGCACTTGCGCTGAGAGCCAGGTGGCACAACAGCTCTGCACCTGCACTGTGAGCCAGGTTGCACTACAGCACTGAGTTTGCACTGCGAGCCAGGTGGCACCACAGCACTGTGGTTGCACTGTGAGCCAGGTGGCACCACAGCACTGCGCTTGCACTGAGAGCCAGGTGGCACCACAGCACTGCTCTTGCACTGAAAGGCAGGTGGCACCACAACACTGCACCTTCATAGTGAGCCAAGTGGCATCACAGCACTGCACCTGCACTGCAAGCCAGGTGGCACCACAGCACTGTGCTTGCACTCCGAGCCAGGTGGCACAGCACTGCGCTTGCACTGAGAGCCAGGTGGCACCACAGCATTGCACCTGCACTGTGCTTGCACTGCAAGCCAGGTGGCACAAGAGCACTGTGCTTGCACTGTTACCCAGGTGGCACAACAGCACTGCACTTGCACTGCGAGACAGGTAGCATCACAGCACTGTGCCTGCGCTGCAAGCCACGTGGCACCACAGCACTGCTCCTGCACTGTGCTTGCACTGCGAGCCAGGTGGCACAACAGCACTGTGCTTGCACTGCGAGCCAGGTGGCACCACAGCACTGCGCTTGCACTGAGAGCCAGGTGGCACCACAGCACTGCACTTGCACTGAGAGTCAGGTGGCACCACAGCACAGCGCTTGCGCTGAGAGCCAGGTGGCACCACAGCACTGCACTTGCGCTGAGAGCCAGGTGGCACAACAGCTCTGCACCTGCACTGTGAGCCAGGTTGCACTACAGCACTGAGTTTGCACTGCGAGCCAGGTGGCACGACAGCACTGTGGTTGCACTGCGAGCCAGGTGGCACCACAGCACTGCGCTTGCACTGAGAGCCAGGTGGCACCACAGCACTGCTCTTGCACTGAAAGGCAGGTGGCACCACAACACTGCACCTTCATAGTGAGCCAAGTGGCATCACAGCACTGCACCTGCACTGCAAGCCAGGTGGCACCACAGCACTGTGCTTGCACTCCGAGCCAGGTGGCACAGCACTGCGCTTGCACTGAGAGCCAGGTGTCACCACAGCACTGTGCCTGCACTGCGAGCCAGGTGGCACCACAGCACTGTACTTGCACTGCGAGCCAGGTGGCACCACAGCACTGCACTTGCACTGCGAGCCAGGTGGCATAACAGCACTGCACCTGCGCTGAGAGCCAGGTGGCACCACAGCACTGCGCTTGCACTGTGAGCCAGGTGGCACAACAGCACCTCACCTTCACTGCGAGCCAGGTCACATCACAGCACTGCGAGCCAGGTGGCACATCAGCACTGCCCCTGCACTGCATTGCAGGTAGTCCAGAATGCTGCGGCCAGGCTTCTTTTTAATATCCCAATTAGAAGCAGTGTTAGACAACATCTGCGCATACTTCACTGGCTGCCTGTTGCCGAACGTGTTAAGTTTAAAGCCCTGGTCTTGGCGCACCGTGCCCTACACGCTTCCGGCCCAATTTACTTAAGAAAACGTTTTATGTTTTATACTCCAGCTAGACAGCTTCGGTCAGCTTCTCAGCTTCTCGCCCAGATACCTCGCTTCCGCCTCCAAAGAATGGGTGGCAGCTCTCTTGCTTTTAGGACTGCCACGGCCTGGAACTCTCTTCCATTTGCTCTTCACAGCATCAAGGACCCTACTCTTTTTAAAAAACGGCTCTTGCACTGAAAGGCAGGTGGCACCACAACACTGCACCTTCATAGTGAGCCAAGTGGCATCACAGCACTGCACCTGCACTGCAAGCCAGGTGGCACCACAGCACTGTGCTTGCACTCCGAGCCAGGTGGCACAGCACTGCGCTTGCACTGAGAGCCAGGTGGCACCACAGCATTGCACCTGCACTGTGCTTGCACTGCAAGCCAGGTGGCACAAGAGCACTGTGCTTGCACTGTTACCCAGGTGGCACAACAGCACTGCACTTGCACTGCGAGACAGGTAGCATCACAGCACTGTGCCTGCGCTGCAAGCCACGTGGCACCACAGCACTGCTCCTGCACTGTGCTTGCACTGCGAGCCAGGTGGCACAACAGCACTGTGCTTGCACTGCGAGCCAGGTGGCACCACAGCACTGCGCTTGCACTGAGAGCCAGGTGGCACCACAGCACTGCACTTGCACTGAGAGTCAGGTGGTACCACAGCACAGCGCTTGCGCTGAGAGCCAGGTGGCACCACAGCACTGCACTTGCGCTGAGAGCCAGGTGGCACAACAGCTCTGCACCTGCACTGTGAGCCAGGTTGCACTACAGCACTGAGTTTGCACTGCGAGCCAGGTGGCACCACAGCACTGTGGTTGCACTGCGAGCCAGGTGGCACCACAGCACTGCGCTTGCACTGAGAGCCAGGTGGCACCACAGCACTGCTCTTGCACTGAAAGGCAGGTGGCACCACAACACTGCACCTTCATAGTGAGCCAAGTGGCATCACAGCACTGCACCTGCACTGCAAGCCAGGTGGCACCACAGCACTGTGCTTGCACTCCGAGCCAGGTGGCACAGCACTGCGCTTGCACTGAGAGCCAGGTGTCACCACAGCACTGTGCCTGCACTGCGAGCCAGGTGGCACCACAGCACTGTACTTGCACTGCGAGCCAGGTGGCACCACAGCACTGCACTTGCACTGCGAGCCAGGTGGCATAACAGCACTGCACCTGCGCTGAGAGCCAGGTGGCACCACAGCACTGCGCTTGCACTGTGAGCCAGGTGGCACCACAGCACCTCACCTTCACTGCGAGCCAGGTCACATCACAGCACTGCGAGCCAGGTGGCACATCAGCACTGCCCCTGCACTGCATTGCAGGTAATCCAGAATGCTGCGGCCAGGCTTCTTTTTAATATCCCAATTAGAAGCAGTGTTAGACAACATCTGCGCATACTTCACTGGCTGCCTGTTGCCGAACGTGTTAAGTTTAAAGCCCTGGTCTTGGCGCACCGTGCCCTACACGCTTCCGGCCCAATTTACTTAAGAAAACGTTTTATGTTTTATACTCCAGCTAGACAGCTTCGGTCAGCTTCTCAGCTTCTCGCCCAGATACCTCGCTTCCGCCTCCAAAGAATGGGTGGCAGCTCTCTTGCTTTTAGGACTGCCACGGCCTGGAACTCTCTTCCATTTGCTCTTCACAGCATCAAGGACCCTACACTTTTTAAAAAACGGCTCAAAACGTTTCTGTTTATCTAACCAGTCCTTCTTCACTTCTCAAGGCTCGCGCCGGGACACTCTTGGAGTATCTGTGCGCGCTACAAACTTCAATAACATAACATAACAGGTGGCACTACAGCACTGCGCTTGCACTGAAAGCCAGGTGGGACCACAGCACCGTGCCTGCACTGCGAGCCAGGTGGCATCACAGCACTGCACCTGCACTGCGAGCCAGGTGGCACAACAGCACTGCACCTGCACTGTGCTTGCACTGCAAGTCAGGTGGCACCACAGCACTGTGCTTGCACTGCTAGCCAGGTGGCACAACAGCACTGCGAGCCAGGTAGCATCACAGCACTGTGACTGCACTGCAAGCCATGTGGCACCACAGCACTGCTCCTGCACTGTGCTTGCCCTGTGAGCCAGGTGGCACAACAGCACTGCGCTTGCACTGCGGGCCAGGTGGCACTACAGCACTGCACTTGCACTGAGAGCCAGGTGGCACCACAGCACTGCACTTGCACTGAGAGCCAGGTGGCACCACAGCACTGCGCTTGCACTGAGAGCCAGGTGGCACCACAGCACTGCGCTTGCACTGAGAGCCAGGTGGCACCACAGCACTGCCTTTGCACTGCGCCAGTGATGCGTCCGGGTCCTTGTGCTGTGAAGATGAATCAATCGGTCACAGTTCAAAGGGTCGTAGGTCATATTACCGTGGTTCAAATATGAACCTACACATGCTGTGAGCGTGATATCGACTCCAAAATGTCCCCAAGGTAAGTGTAGATTTACTATTAATAACTCCGCTGGGACAATATTTCAATGTCGACATTACTGTGACCCTATATGCAGCAGTGTAATCATGGGCCCTAGTGCAAGGAAGGGAATGACCCCCCCAGCTGCTGTTTGAATTGTTAAATAAACGAACAATTAGGGTTGAGTGGCCCCCTCAGGCCTCTGGGGCCCGGTGCACTGCACCAGCTGCACCAATGGAAGCTACGCCCCTGCATATATGTGCAGGTGGATTTTTCTACCACAATAATGTCGTACAACAGCAGCTCAGAAGGGCTGGTGCCAGGCTCTGCAGAAGTGCTGTCTCACCAGTATCCATGAACCAGGATCCCATCTGTGGTGGAGTCCTGCAAGGCACAGCAGACGCCATCTCTGCTTCCACCATCACACAGCCCCATAGATTGCAAACCACTGACACATCTCCTTGCACATCACAAGCAAGGCCTCTGTGCCGCCAGCTTTTCCTTATGATGAAATGTTTAGAGGATGTTTGCAATTTACAATGTAATTTGAATACCTTTCTTTTTGTTTTTCCTCCCATGCCTGTCACTTGCCACAGTGAAGGCTTTGCCAGAGAGTCATGCACTGGGCTCTAGTTCAAGGATGCTCCCACTAATATAGGTGCAGCTCTCGTACACTGCCCCCATCAATTGATTGATTTTGTAACTGACAAAAAGTGTTTATAAGTCCTGCTGTTGTGTTCTCCAAAGTCAAGAGGGACAGAATAGGAGGAGCCTGAGAAGTTGCAAAGCTTTCTCTTGCGATATTTCTGTAATTCTTCACAATACTAAGATTACTACCCAGAGTCTGCGAAGTTTTCTGCTGTTTTTACCTTTCCTGCTTTCTCCCTGTTCTCACATTAAAAGAAAGTTAAAACCGCAACTTTTCCTCCGCTTTTAAGTTGTTTTGAGAAACAAAATGTCACCACTATTCTTCTAGTTTCAAAGTGTGAGGAAAATCAATTTAAAGTTAAATTGTGGAAAAATGGCACATCTTTATCAATGTACGCCAAGGATAGTGGAAAGCGGGACACATTGGCTCGATTAATTGCGATATATGTGGTAAATCGTTTTATTGCACATCTCGTAATTATGGGTTTTGTAATAGATTGTAATAAATATCGTCAGGCTTAAATCTTGTGATGTGTATATATAGGGGAAACCCCAGTATTAACCGAAACAAGCCAGTTTCGGTGCGGTTAGCACCAATAGCAGCACGTTATTCCCCAAAAGCCGTAATCTCGTCCAACAAATTCTGACTTGGTGGATAAATCGCCCACCATTTACTGGGCCACTCGTCATGTGGGCCCAAGGGTAGGGCGACAATCGATCTCTCCTCAAGACTTGCTCGCGTACTAAAAATGTTTTGCACAACCACCAAATATTTGATCATTTCTCTTGGGTTTTTGGGAAGATTTATGTTTTTAAACATCAAATCAGGTTAAAATTTAAGAGACCAATGATATTTGGAGGCCTTCTCAGAAGGCGGTGCAAGTCTACTGCAGAAGGACTGATGTATGGACAAAGAGTCATTGCTGAAGATGGCAGCGTCATTGCGATAGACCACCGTATACGGGCTGGTCTTGGGCAGATTCCCAAATGGTTAGAGCAACCCAGTGGGATCGAGTTCATGTCCAGATTAAATTAAACTCCAAGCTAAACCTACATGTGCCTCAACATCCCCTCCAAAATGTTCTTCGCCTATTGCATTCCCAGGACATGTGAACCCAACTCCAGAATCCCCACATCTGGGACACTGATTTAAAACATAAGGATTCCACTTATGCAATGATGCTGCAGTGTAATACACCATCCACTGATCATTCGGCTGCATTCTAAGAAAATGAGGGTCTCTTTGCCCCCTTAAATTCAGGTAGGAGGCTTCCAGCCTCTCCCTCTCGTGTTATATGTGTACCTCTTTAGCCATATATTGACCCGGTAACTAGATAACTTTAAAAAATAAGAAAATATCCTAAATACATTGTGAAAGATGGACGTCTTCGGTGGAAGACATAATACCAGGTCGTTTGCATGCAATTTCAGTTTCAGCTTTCACTTCCTTACCTTGCCTCAGTCAGCAGGCCAAAGTCTCTCTAAAGGACGTAAATAAGGAAAGAGAAAGAGGGCACCCCTGCCTCGTCCCTCTAGTGATCTTGATTACGCTAAATTGCACACCTAAGTTCCCTACTAAATATAGCGTAAGTGATCGATCTTTTATTTACCTAAAGTGGTTGAGGGGAGGAAACAACTCAGACAGATATTAGCAAAGTCGTCATGCCCGAAAAGATCACCGACTCCAAAGTGCAGTTTGAATATTTATTATAAGGCCAAAAACAATTGGATGTAAATACATCTCAATAGCAAAGTATAGAGGTACAGAAAAATTAATACAGAGCCGATTTTACGAATATAAGTAATGCGGCCCAAAAGACAGATGATTATAAATTCCAAAATCACAATGCAACACAGAATAGATGCAATATTCGGTTCTCGACTCATTGAAAGAAATCGAAATCTTTCCCTACACTGCTCTACATTAGCTTATGGCTTTGGAGCTTGCTCTAAGATGCTCCTTCTTCTCCGAAAGCTAGCAGAAGTCTGGTCTCGCTGTCCCTGTGCATCATACAAAAAGATGGGATTCAACCCACAATACGTCATTCGTCTTAAAATTTTCCATCGCACCTCTAGGCAGTAGCTTTTTCTTTCATGAAACAAATTTAATTAATGATATCTTCTTCCAGTGGCCTTGGCTTCCAGACAGACCAGATACGCAAGGCATCCTCCCTTCTCGCTTCCCAGGCATCTTCAAAGTCATTCCGGGTTTCTCCTTAACTCTGAAAATAACGAGGTGTATTGTTGCACCTGCAGCAGGATGAGAACATTCTAACTTCGAACACAACAATCATTTAATTATTTACTTCTCGAGAGCAAGGAGAATCGAAACACTAACTTTGGACCTATATTTCAGGCAACTTAAACTAATCACAATTACGATATATAGGAATAATATCGTCCTGCACATTATGCATGAAGGAATCATAATACATACAAAGTTCTACTTAAATGCGTTCACTAGTTTCAACATCAAATGATTCAAATAAATGTTTCTTAATAGTCATAAAACACTGCAAACAATACGAATACATGAGAGTGCATTTAAACCATGAGTATAGTGCACTCATACAAAATTGAGTGCTATCAGCGCTCTATCAGTTCCCCCTCTTATGACTAGTGTCATAACACCAACTTTCTATTCTCCTGTATTTTCTCCTTGTAGAAGAGACCGACCTAAACAGAAGCTGTAGCTTGCCGTCCCTGTCTGAATCGTTCTAACCCCTTAAGGTGCTGATAATGACTGTCCTGCAGTCGTTCAAGTTGAAGTTCTCGCTTTTTCGAAACAGTCTCCTGATGTCGTGCCCTTTGCCATTTGTAAGCCTTGATTGCTCCTAGTAGGACAATTATACAAATGACAGCTATTATAACAGGCTTCAAGATATATCCCATTATTCCTTGTCCCAAACTTCCAAACCAACTGCCTATCTTGCCAAATCCTTTCCCCACTTGTTCCCAGAGTCCTTCAGCAGCCATCTCACGTAACTCTTGGTGTATATCTGAAATATTGTTGATGTATTTCCTTATATCCCGACTATTGTCAGGAATATAAGCGCAGCACTGTTGAACTTTCAATAATTTGCAGACTCCTCCGGCTTTTGCTAGCAGCACATCTAGGGCAAGACGGTTTTGCAAAACCATAGCCCTTATCGAAACCATCTCCCCATCTACAAGTAGTAGTATCTGAGCTGTATTTATTGAGAGCTTATCCACTAGTGTTGCCAGCTTTCTGATTTTCAAATCATTCAGAATCACACCCATACTCGGTATCATAGCTCCAAATATGTCTCCAATCACTTCTCCCGCACTCACACCACGTTTTCCTCTTTGAGATCTTTTTCTTTCTAGAGGCCATAAATCATCCACATTAAAAATCTTAGGAAATACCACAGCCAAATAACAAGTGCCATACCAATTTTTGGGCAACTTCACATAAACATTCTTTCCACACACAAAATGCACATTGGGCAATACTGTTATTTTGTCCAATAATGCTTTTCTAATTGATTCTTCGATCAAAAAGACATGCTCACAATCACTCTCACCCACAAATATCTTATCGTAGTATGTGGTCGGGTGTCTAATGCACAACTTCCCCTTCTGCTGGAAATCTAATGCTATGGGTCCAAAACTCCCCTTTTGCTTTATGATCTAATTCTTCTTTAGTCCAGGGGGTAACCTTGTGCTTTGGATCAAACTGTCCCATATCTTTCTGTTCAATTGTATCCAATCCACTATGCTGCTTAAAAGCTAACAATAATCTTTCGTAATAATCATGTACTGATTCCTTAGAGTCTTGAGTGGTGCGATCAATCTTCAACCAATCAACAGTCTGAGGAGCTACCTTCGATTGCAACCATGTAATCACTTGCTCGTATTTTCTCATTACATCAGGTGAAGGACCATGAGTCATTGAATCCCTAGGCGGCTCTGCAGTAGGCCACTCAATGGCAATCTTACATGCCGCCCACAAATCCGCTGGTACTACTATATCAAACAAGGTGTTCAAATCAATCCACAATACTTTCGAAATCTTTACAAACGGATCTATTTGCTTGTACCACTCAGCAGGTTTTTCCCTCAGCCGAGGAAAATCATTCGTAAATGCTGCTAAATCAGCCCTGCTCCATGGCACATGTACATACCCTCCATTCTGTACCTCCCTGAGGGGAAATTGCCTGCAGCTCCCGTCCCTCCACCCGGAGGCGGAGTATTTCCTATTCCAGTCTGGAAGCTTTTCTTTTGGCCCATCTTTCTTTCCATTTGTCTAGTTCTTTCCATATCCATATCCCTATCACTGGTTCTCTAATTTGTGCTTTCAATCCAATCGTTCGCTTCTCTTCCAAATCCTTATCTGTGTAATTTAATCTGCAAGAACCCTGTGTCAGCTTGGTATTGACAAATCAACCTCATATCTTTGTGCCAAAAGCAACAAGGCATCATAAGCTCGTTTGGCCTTTCTTGTCATGTCCTTTGCTACGAACAATAGTTCGCTCGAGTCATATGTATCAATTTAGATCAGGGGCAGATTACCTGCAATCACCTCGTCTAGTTCTGCCTTTAAACGTACCACATCCAGCATTGGCGCTTTTATTGTACCTTTTAACACTTTCTGAATTTCCTCATTCTTTGTATCTTCCCTGTCACAGCTTCGAGTTCTCCTAGGAACTGCACCCTCTTCTCTCTCCGATGCTGAGCGTCTATCTCTTTCCCAGCTTCGACTTCTCCAATGGTCACCTGCACAAATAACCTGTGGCCCAAACAGTACTCTAGGCGCTTCTTGTCTCTTGTTTGTCTCTTCCCTCTGCATCATTGACTCTCTCACTGGTTGAACCCACATTCGAAGGTCAGACCTAGAATTCGCTAGAGCTCCTCTCCGTACTTGTTCTGCCCCACTATCCATTCTTGATGGATCAGCTGTAGCTGGCAGTGGAGTACTAGACTCCACTGGTATCCGACTGAAACCTGTCCCACTCATTGCAAGACTCCCTCCAGACATGGTCTCTTCCCCTTCACTTCTTTGCTGTTGACTGTCATCGGTTCTTTCTCTAGGAGTATATATCGGAACCACCGGCCCTATTGTGACTGGTACTGACAAAGCATCTGGTAACTGCATGTTTCCTGCAGGTTGTACTGGCTCAGAGTTGGAATACCTCCTTCCTCCAGACCCTCCCGGAATGCGTACCATTGTAATTTTGCCTCTTACTCCTGCTGATTGTTCCTCTGAACCCAGTTGTCCCACACCTACAAGCTCTTCTGATGGGCGCAACCTCTCTGTCTCTGATCTAGAGTCACACGTGGGGGATGGTCCGCTAGCAATCTATCGAGGAAGCTGTCATCCATATCACTGTCCTCCTCTGTCGTCTTTTTCCCTTCAGCCCCCTCTCTTAACGTACGAAATGGGTACAAACGTTCTCCCTCTATGGTGTATACTCTCCATTTTTTCAACTGGGCATCCCATCTAGCATCATGATATGCCTTCATTGCTTTCCTCATTCTTCCTTGTGAAGCCTCTCTCCTTTTTACTAGGGCAGCTCTCATCCATGCATCTAATGCCTCAAATTGTGTGGGTCTAGGGGGAGGTTTCAGTGCATTCATCACCCCCTCAGCTGGGTCAGCACTTCCATACGAAAAGACCCATAACGAGGGAAAGCCAATTCACCCTCTTTCTCTGTCAGTTTATGCCAATTCTGAAGCCACACTATAGTATGAAGTCCTACATTCGTTGCCATGTAATGTGCCGGTGTGTCTTCTGGCGGAGCTTCTTCTCCTACCCGAGTCACTACCCCTGTGTCGCCTCTACACAAATCTCGCAACACCCTAAAGCATCTCATTGTAAAATCGATCAATTGCAAGCCCAAATTACGCTGTTCCCCTGCAAACGAACTTCCACCAATCCCAGCGCGGCGTTACACCAACCTACCTATCACAGCGCGGCTCACCCTGACGCCACTTCTCACTCCTTGCAACGGCTCACCCGCCTTTACAATTTCACCGCAAACTCTCATACACACATTCGTACTACAAGTAACTGTATAACCAAAGTTATTAAACCAAGTAACTGTTCATACACAATTACAATAACTTACAGTTACATAAAACAAATAATTGTCTGACACTAAAGATCGATAGAACACTCTCACAAGAACATTCAGCCGTTGTGACCCCGGACCTGGGTGGTCACTCAATCGCCATAGTCCACCCCGGTACCTGAGGCTTTCTACTGCGACCTATTCCTCATTCACACAAAGGTCCCTAACACAAGTGGATCGTTGATAGCGCTTCACAACACCCACATTTAATCAGACAATTACAATACAAAACTATCCCGGGATCTTGGACTTCTCTTGAGTCCACTCACCAAAACTTCCTGCTCCGCACGTGTCCGGACCAGTAAATCAAAAACCACATTCACTTAACATACATCCCAACTCCGCAAGACATCACCCACTTACTCATCACTGCAATCTAATACCACAATTCCTTTCATACTCACGCCACCACTGTTTCCGCCGCACCATCAACGTCCGCCAGTCTCCGGTCTCCGCCGTCTTCCACTCCACTTCAGGGCTCTTCAACCTTCAACCCTACTCCTGATTACTCCCCTTACCTTAGAGGTAAACCACTTTAAAGGTAAACCATCCTCTGCTACCATTTGATTACGCTAAATTGCACACCTAAGTTCCCTACTAAATATAGCGTAAGCGATCGATTTTTTATTTACCTAAAGTGGTTGAGGGGAGGAAACAACTCAGACAGATATTAGCAAAGTCGTCATGCCTGAAAAGATCACCGACTCCAAAGTGCAGTTTGAATATTTATTATAAGGCCAAAAACAATTGGATGTAAATACATCTCAATAGCAAAGTATAGAGGTACAGAAAAATTAATACAGAGCCGATTTTACGAATATAAGTAATGCGGCCCAGAAGACAGATGATTATTAATTCCAAAATCACAATGCAACACAGAATAGATGCAATATTCGGTTCTCGACTCATTGAAAGAAATCAAAATCGTTCCCTACACTGCTCTACATGAGGGCCCTTCCTGTCTCTCTGCTATCATTCCCCAATGGTGTCAGCACGTGTTGACTTCCTAAGAAGTACTCAAGTCAAATGGGTCGTTTAGCTTATGGCTTTGAAGCTTGCTCTAAGATGCTCCTTCTCCTCCGAAAGCTAGCAGAAGTCTGGTCTCGCTGTCCCTGTGCATCATACAAAAAGATGGGATTCAACTCACAATACGTCATTCGTCTTAAAACTTCGATCGCACCTCTAGGCAGTAGCTTTTTCTTTCATGAAACAAATTTAATTAATGATATCTTCTTCCAGTGGCCTTGGCTTCCAGACAGACCAGATACGCAAGGCATCCTCCCTTCTCGCTTCCCAGGCATCTTCAAAGACATTCCGGGTTTCTCCTTAACTCTGAAAATAACGATGTGTATTCTTGCACCTGCAGCAGGATGAGAACATTCTAACTTCGAACAAAACAATCATTTAATTATTTATTTCTCGAGAGCAAGGAGAATCGAAACACTAACTTTGGGCCTATATTTCAGGCAACTTAAACTAATCACAATTACGATATATAGGAATAATATCATCCTGCACATTATGCATGAAGGAATCATAATACATACAAAGTTCTACTTAATTGCGTTCACTAGTTTCAACATCAAATGATTCAAATAAATGTTTCTTAATAGTCATAAAACACTGCAAACAATACGAATACATGAGAGTGCATTTAAACCATGAGTATAGTGCACTCATACAAAATTGAGTGCTATCAGCGCTCTATCAATCTTAATTGATTCTAATTCTCTACTATTCGAAGCGATTAAAGCTGCCGAGCCCTCACATAATGTAGCTATTGGCCTTATAAGCTGGCTGAGAAATCCCATTGCTTCCAGGACTTTAAATAAAAAGTTCCAGCTCGCAAGGTTAAAGGTTTTCTCAGCGTCTATAAACAAAATCGCAGCAGGCATCCCGCTGCCAGAAAAATAATCCATAGCCTCCCCTAGGTAGTGCGTATTGCAGTACAGTTGATGTCCCGGTGTAAATCTATACTGGTCATGACTGACCAGACTGGGACTCACTTCCGCTACCCTTGTTGCGACTATCTTCATGATGATCTTGAAATTTGCATTTAGCAGAGTAATCGGGTGGAAGAAATTAACATCCTCGGGATTCTTATCCTTTTGAAAAGAAAAGGTAAAGACTCCCTTACGAAAGGATGGAGAAATGGGACCCACTTCAATATCGGATTACACATATCTAGCAAAAAAACTTCAACTCCGGGAGCAAAGTTAGGTACCACTCTGAAGGGAACCCATCTTACCTAGCTGCTTTACATCTAGGAAATACTTTAATTCCAGCTTCGAGTTCCTCCATTACAATAGGGGAAATCAAACTTTGGGCTACTTCTGTGATTAATGCAGGCAGTGTAACATGTGATAAAAATAACCCTAATATCCCTATCTTCTGGATAGAGCTGTTCATTATAGATTTTAGAGAAATGTTGGTGAAACTTCTTCAATTTGATGACTTGCAAGTAGCAAGTCGACCATGGCTGGATCTCTGATTTTCAACACTGCATTCTTTAATTGTTGTGCTCTAGACCGCCAAGCCAACAGTCGACAACTCACCTTGCCCTCTTCATATAGTCTCTGTCCAAATGTTCTACAATTAAGTATTTGTTTCGCGAACACGAAGGTCTCTATCTCCCGATTAGCTGCATCTCTAGGCAGATAGTGCTGCTGGAGGTCTGATTGGGACTACCTTAGTTTAGCATGTGACAAAGAATCAACTAGCGCCTTGTACTTAATATTCTCCAACATTCTAAGAGTAAATTAGTAGGCAATTACATCCCTATTCAATGTTGCTTTGTATGCTTTCTAAAATATTAAATATAAAGGAGGAGTTTTTATTCTCTTCGGCCCTTCATCTGCTCAATGAAGGCACTCGCAGCAAGCTGAGCTCGATTTAAAGACCAGCTATAGGAGGAGACACTAATAGACATAAAAGAAACATTCAAAGCAATAGCGGTGTGGTCTGACAAAGGATTTAAAATTATTGATGCTGAGGACTTGATAAATTCAGAAGATATTAAAAAGAATCAATTCTAGAAGTCGACTGATATCAAGAAGAAAAGTAGGTACAGCACCTGTAGAGTGGGTTCGGAGCTCCCCACGGATCAAACAAGCCAGGCTTCTCTTTAAGTTTAGCCATAGATGTGGCAATGTTGGGCTTACGCTGGGGGTAGAATGTTTACTTAAATCTAAATCAGCTGACTGGATACAATTTAACCCCCCTCTCCCCCCTTATTATTATATTTTTTGAGAAGCCCACTCATCAAAATGATACCTCATATACCGCCTGGGGATCGATCAAAGTTGACCCATAGAATGAGACTGAAGGAAGTGACTCGATTAGGGCCACCCGGGTCACTCGCGACCACCTCTCAGCCTTCCATACAAATGAAGAGTCGGTCAGACAGTAGAGAATACAAACCAAGTATATGTTTATTCAGCTACACTCGAGCGGAGCCCTGTCTGCCCAGTCGCTTGGGGGTGCTGCAGAGAGGACTGACTTCAACAAGCATAGCGATACAATATGCACATTTCAGAACCAAAGAAGGCACGACCAGACTGGAAATTTCCAGATGGAGGCAGCTACACAAAGGAGGTACAGAAGGATAAGTTTCGATCCTGAGACCGGGCACACAATATCTCTATGCCAAGGTCGTTCTGTCTGTGCCTACCGCTAGACTAGTGGGAGAAGGCCTCTATCTAGTGGGAAAGGTATGCGCTAATAAGAACAGTGTATTCATTAGCAGAGCAAGACCTAACCTTGGAGAAATGAAACTTTCCACAGCTTGCTTCTCGAGGAGTGAATACACAGTTAATGGCAAGATTCAAAATGGCGGCTAAACATAAAATGGTGCCGCGAATGCTAACTTACATAGAACAATGCACGAGCAAAATAGCAAAAACATATTCATTTCATCAAGACCAGCGAAAAAATAAACAGAATTCATCTGAGTCTCCAACACAACCCACCTTCCTAGCTGGTTGGAGTCTGATTTAATTATACCACCCCAGAACTTTCTACTTACTAAGATTGCCACCACCCGAAAGGCTGCTGATACGGAGGAGCACCCCACTAAGTCAAAAGGACTCAATTTATTGATTTCAGCTTTCATTTCTTAAATATGTCTCATGAAAAAAATTTATAGATGCCCTGTGTTCTGTCAGGCAATCAATATCTGCGTTCCGCTTTCTCAACTTGTTCACTCCATTGATACTTAAAGAAACAATCCTTACATTTTAGGGTAGACGTGTATTCAAAATGAAGTGCAGCAAAATAGCCTGCAGCTCCCATCCTGCTTTTAGATCTTACATCCCTCATGGTTAAAATCATCATAGAAATAATAATAATAATAATAATAATAATAATAATAATAATAGTGCTTTCGTACAGGAAACCAGTTTGCTTTTTTGCATCTGCTGCACCACTTTAGGGGCCACAGTCCTCCCACACCCCCACCTTCTGATTCCATCCCTGTCCCTCCCCCAATAACCCACCCCCTTTCAGTTTCACAACGTGCTTCCTCTTCTTCCACCCCTGCCAAGACCTAAAGCCGCCCAGCCCTGGCATCAGTGCCCTCCTTCCTCTGTGGTGCGGTCTTTGCACCTATGCTAGATGCTCCCAGACACGCTGTCCCTCGCCCTCTGTCCACCCCTCACACAGCTAAAAGTTATCCGCCTTCTAACATCACCCCATTACCCCCACACCTCCCGGAGAGCCCTTCCCCTATGTGCACGTGCACACCCACTACCTGCACTATACTACAATCTTGCTGAGAGAGAGAAGAAGAAAAAGAAGCAAAGCCGTTCATGTAATTAATGGACCTCTCCTCCCACCCTCACAGCATCCTAACCAGGCGCCTTTGGTCAAGAAAGTCCTCTAATTCAAACAACATATCAGTTTTTCTTATATCCTGACCCCCTCCCCTCCCCCCTTTGCTGGGATCAGCAGCCAACGCTCCTTGCACCTCTTTGAAGTATCATAAGCCTCATCCGGAAAAACCTGAACACTTTCGTGCAGTTTATTCCCTTTTTGCTTACTAGCTCGTGAGAGTACATTTTCACGCAATCTGAAATCTCCAAAGTTGACCAGCATTGTGCGAGGCCGAATTTTATTGGGTACTCTAAGAATGGGACTCAATATGCATGAGTTATCATTAAATCCACTTTACCCCTGTAGAATATGCGCACAGATCAGATCTTCTATGTATTTTATGGGTGTCGCTTTTTCCTCTTCCCTGTCCGGGATCTCAAAACTCTGAGATTGTACCTCCTTGATGGATTCTCACGCTCCTCTAGCTGTTGCCTTACACTCCCCAGGTCTTTTTCAAGCATGGAGTTTTGTTTCACCAAACCAGGTTGCGTGCCCTCTAAGTTTGAGCTCCTTAATTTAATTTCCTGTACTACATGTACGTCAATCTTATTTTTGATCTCAGACATTATGTTACCCACCGTTTGAGCAAGGAGGTCCTTGCTAACTTTCATGCCTTGTATTTCTGCCAGGATTGTATACAATAATTATTCCATTTTCTTTTGCGGGGTTTGCATCTTATAGTTACAGTGAGAGGAAGACTCCCTGCTTTCTTCTGCAGGTCAGTTGTTACAACTTTTTGGGTCTTGCAGAACCTTTATGATAGTTTGCTGAGTCGCTGAGCAGCCCTGCATTGTCCAGTGGTCAAAGTGGGGGGATCTGAGGGGCATGACGTGCCCATTCTTCCTTAATGTTAGAAAAACAGTTTCCCAACTTTTTGTGAAAAGAAGACCATCCTGGGAATTTCGACAGTTGAAATGCTTCAGCTGAAGCATAAGGCAAGGAGTCTTCTGTGCTGCGAAACCGAGGGAGGGTCAAAGAGCTAAACAAGCCTTCTTGCCAGGGTGCCTACTGGCTGAAAGAAATGTAAATGTGCTCAACTTGTCAATCTGCAAATGTAAAGGGTGCTTGGAAGCCGATATTGGCTTTAATTGATGGAATCACATTTATTCTTTTTGAGAGGTAGTGTAAGGGAGCTATCAGCTAAGCTGTGAAGCGTTTGCTTTTAAAAGACAGTTATGAAAAAATTAATTGCACTATGTACAGTCTGGGTATTACAAAAACCTATATTTTGGAAGCACTCGTAGCAGTCATCTTACACTGTGAGTAATGAAAGTTTAAAATAATGACTCATGTTCATAGTGATTTCTGTATTAGCACTAAACATACACAAGTCACTATTCTCCACTGCACCACCCAGGATTCATTTCTGTGGCTCTCTGGTGCAGTGCATTAAGTAATAGAGGTTTCATAATGTGCAATAGACATTTCCCACTAATTAACTTAACTTGCCTTTCATTTTCACTTACTCTGTGTGTTAATTTATATGTAGCTGCCTGAAGGTGAAAGACCCAAAAAAGTTCCAGAATATTTTGTTTTTTTATCCATACCTTTCCCCCACGCTCACTCACCCTGCCCCCATTGCGTACAGAATCACAATTCCCAAAATCTGCGCTGCATTCACAAACTTCATCTTCATTAAAGGGTTGTATGACACAACCACGCCCTTCTTTTCCCACGCGTTCCTCAACAACGTGGGCGGAACAACGAATGCGCCTGAACCATCAGTCGCGGTCCGTGTAGGAGTGCCGGCCGGGCGGTGACGTGGGGCGGGGGAGGGGCCGGGTGGGGGGTAGCAAAGTACGGATTACGGACCAATACAGGTAAGTAAACATTTAAATCAATAAAACGAATTTCGTTGTGAGCGCTGCATCGCCAAATGCGATGCAGTGCGCGCAACGAAATTCGTTTCATTGATTTAAATGTTTACTTACCTGTATTGGTCCGTAATCCGTACTTTGCTACCCCCCACCCTGCCCCTCCCCCGCCCCATGTCACTGCCCGGCCGGCACTCCTACACGGACCGCGACTGTGAACCATGCATTCCATTTACAAAGCAAGTCGATATGATGACTTGTGTTAGGTAAAGCGGCGTTGGACTTTAAAGTCCAACGCTACCATACTGTTGCAGGGACTGGATTTGGAGTAGTACATTACAGTATTCCAACGTTCAGCTTCCCCCAAGGCAAGTCGTTGTAACGACGTTGTAAATGGAATGCGTGGTTCAGACGCGTTCGTTGTTCCGCCCACGTTGTTACGGAACGCGTAGGAAAGGAAAGCGTGGTTGTGTCGTAAAAAAGATGACGTTTGTGAATGGAGCAGAGATTTTTTGCTGCCAGTGATAGAGCGAAATGTTCTTGTGAATTGTAGGGGTGCATCATAATCACTGATAGGCCGCACCCATATGTATTCAGACATATATTCGTTTATATTCCATCGTATACCCATGCATGTTTAGTAAAGAATGAGTAGTTCACTGAGACAAAGTGAACTCGGCAGTATAATGGTGCTAGGATATTGATGTAATGTAATGCTTATTAAATTGTGTGAACTTAATGCATAGGGAAATTAGTTCGTATGTGTAATGTAATTGTAGTAGTTTAAACGTGCACCATATTAAAGTTGCACATGTGATTCAGTGTTTGCATATGAATCATAATGAAAATGCTTATAGGGAAACATAAGATGTGTGTTTAAAAGTTATATGTAAAGGCCTGATTACATATATGCTTAGGGAAGGCCTGGTTTATTCTTATGTTAGCTTATTTTGTAGGCAGTGAAAAGATTCTCTTGGTAAGGCTCTCTGGGCACAAACGGTAGATTTAATTTGCACAGTAGAAGGTTTCTGTTGAAAGTATCTTTTGTTGCAGGTGCAAGGACACATGTCTCGTTAGTAAGACTAACTCTTTGTTTTCAAAAGCTAGAGAGAGGGGAGGCATGGTACGGGGAGTTAGATGGAATGTAGGGATGATACTTTCAGCGGAGAAGGTGCCTGGGACTCAAGGTCAACGCAACCGTCCAGGATGAAGTCACCGTTTCAGTGGAAAAGCACAAGAAAGAAGACCTGGCCAAGGAGGCGTGACAAAGGCGTGTACAATTGTATTGGGGTTTTGTATTAGGGATAGTGCCCTGAGGGAGGAGGCCAGAGAAGAGGTAGGGGAGACCTGAGAGAAGGACAGAGCTGAGCTTAGGTATTATGTGATTGCACTTCTTAGGAAGTCTTCACAGCTGACACCTTTTATTCTTTCTTGCCTGGGAAAATCGTTATGCAGGGATGCCACTTAGCGTTAGTGTAGGGACAGCAATTGATTTTAAGCTTGTTTAGGCAAATGAAGAGCAACTTAGAAATAGGAGCAATCATAGTCTGGTTGATCCTTCTAGAACTTTCTATTCTCTTTATCCTGAGTCGGATGAGATTCTTGCGTAGATTATTATTTGTATTAGTGCCCATCTATTTCTTTAACCTCGTGTTGAGGTGCTTGCACGTTCAGTTATTTTTGGCGATAATAAATTCTCAAACTTGAATTCGGAGTCAGTGGTCCTTTCAGACAAATTGAATGCTGATATATAACCAGATGAGATTCTCTCCTTTACACTATTCAACAGGTAAAAAGATCTTGGCGACCAGAAGGTTCTTATAGATAATTAGATAAGAATCGGCGTTATCAGTTGGTAGCAGAGTAGGATGGTTACCTTTGATGGTAAGGGGAGATCTAGAGCAAGATAGGAGACTAAGTTGCCCCATAGAGCCCGAGTGACGCAGATCCAGAGGACCGCGGGAGAAGGATGTCGGAGGTCGTGGAAAACTGACGGAGAGTGACGGTGCGGCGGAAGTAGCAGTTCGTAGTAGAGTGAGTATGAAAAGAGTGATGTTTGGTAGATTGCGGTGTTTTATTGTTGTGTGATGTCTTGCGGAGTTGGAACGAGAGTTGTGTGATTGAGAAACGGACCGTGAGCGCGCGCGGGACCGGGAGATTTATTGTGGTGTAGAATACACCCAGAGTTGAGAACGTTGACCAGAGTTGTGGGGGTCACGAGACGTCATTGACAGACCCACTGAAGATAGGGAACACATGAGTGAGTGTGTGAATAACCAACGCAGGTCGTAGGTTATTGTGTGCAGAACATCGAATGGTTGAATCCTATCGAGTGTGCTAAAGGCGATTGTCCGGTCGTTTCGCGGACAGACGATTGCCAGATTGAGGTCAACAAGCTCAAGAGGCTGATCGGTCATTGGTAAGACCGACGGTCAGAGAGGTAATTGTTCGGTAGGACGGACATTATTTCAGAGTATGATTGGGATAGATGCGAGTGAGAACAAGTGAATTAGAAAGGAGGGGAACTGCTGCGAGCGGAGGAAAAGTGACGTCAGACAAGAGCCGCGCTGCGATAGGCCGGTTGGTGTGAACCGCGCTGGGATTGGAGGATTGGAATCAGGAAGTAAAAGCGGACATTTTGAGTGCAAATACAAAGTTGATTCATCATGAAATGTTTTAAAGCTTTAAGGGAACTTTGTAGAGGTGATAGACATGTGGTTGTTCGGGAGGGAGAGGAAGCTCCTCCCGAGGATACACCAGCACATTATATGGCAAAGAATGTAGGATTGCATACCATAATTTGGCTTGAGAATTGGCATAAAATGACAGAAGCAGAAGGAGAATTGTCGTTCCCTCGATATGGTACTTTCAGGTTAGAGGTGCTGTACCAGCTCAAGAGTGTAATGGCTTCATTACGACCACTACCTAGACCAACACAGTTTGAGGCACTACATGCGTGGATAAGGGCAGCGTATGATAGGAAGAAGGACAGATGCCAAGAAAGGGTGAAGAAATCGGTCAGGGCATTTCAAGATGCAAGGTGGGATGCCTTGGAGAAAAGGTGGAGAGCAGACACGATCGAAGGAGATAAGTTGTACCCATTGTTAGTACAAAATGGGAAAATAATAAGAATCGATGAAGACGACAGTGATCTAGATGACAGTTTGTTGGATAGGATGTTGGCGGAGAGGCCACCACCATTTAACCCAGATTCAGAAGAGGGAAAGACGACCCCAGCAGTGGCAATAGTTGATGAGAGCCAGAACCAGACTAGCATGAGAGTAGTGGGAAGAATTTCCACAGGAACGGAGGGGCAACGGCGTCTATGATAACACAGCCTCCTGCGGGGAACACGAGATTACCGGACTCCTTGACAGTACCGGTTACCATTGGCCCTATAGTACCGGTATATGACCCAGACCGAGTGAGAGAAGGGAGCTCCGTACCGATGAGAAGGGAAGAAGGAAACAGTGAGAGTGGGAATGGGTTTGGAGTAAGGGTGGTTCATTTCCCAAGACCAAAGGAGACAGGTACGCCGTTACCGGCTACTGCGGACTCTTCATGTGGGCGAGAAGAGGAGAGACCGGAAAGACCGAGGTCTTTACGGGAATCTAAGTCAGCTTTGAGGGAGTGGACACCAACAGTAACGAACCAAGAGGATAGGATGCAAAGAGATAGGGCACAAAATGTCTCGGAAGACAGACCAGGTTCCAGGAATATAGAAGGGAATAGGTCACAAGGACAGAATAGTGACTGTGATGAGCGAGATGGCTCGGGTTGTCGAGACGTACTGAGAAGTGCAGTACAGGCAAGGTTGCTAGACGTAGTGAGGCTGAAAGCAGAGGTAGACGAAATGATCAGTGGGGGTCTGCCTTTGGAAAGGATAGAAATTTATGGATCAGATGAGCTGCTGTTTGTAGCAAAAGATGTGACTCGAAAAGCTAGAATGGCACATGATAAATTGAAGGAATTGGCCAAAAGATATGAGGTGGACCTGAACAAAACTAAAGCGTTGCAGGGACCACATAGATTGCATTACAGTGATCAGGAGTTGGAGGAGAAAAGAATCACAGGATTAAAGACGCACACCAGAGACCTGATCATAGGAATGAGAATATGGATTTTGTTGGACAAATGGGAAGAAAGGTGGTCCAAAAAGAAACCAGTAAAGAGAGCAGAAGGGGAAACGCCGCCGCCAGGAGGGGGGCGACGGGGGTTGGAAATTTTCCTTTACGGGAAGTACAGAATGGAGGGTACGTGCATGTGCCGTGGAATAGAGGTGATTTGGCTGCATTTACAAATGATTTTCCTCGGCTGAGGGAAAAACCGGTGGAGTGGTACAAGCAGGTTGAGCGGTTTGTGAAGATTTCAAAAGTATTGTGGATTGATTTGAACACTTTGTTTGACATAGTGGTACCAGGAGATTTGTGGACGGCATGTAAAGTCGCTATTGAGTGGCCGACTTCGGAACCGAAAAGAGAGGCGGTTACAAATGGTCCATCACCTGATGTCATGAAAAAGTATGAGCAGGTGATTACATGGTTGAAGTCGAAGATTTCACCTCAGGATATAGATTGGGTTAAGATAGATCGGACTGTACAGGAACCCAAGGAAACGGTGCATGAATATTATGAAAGACTTCTGCAAGTTTTTAAACAGTATAGTGGGTTAGATGTTTTGGACCCTAAGGATATGGGACAGTTTGTCTCAAAGTTTGTAACGGGTCTGAGAGTGGAAATCAGCCTCATGATACAGCACCATTTGATCTGCTGGCAGAACAAGCCACTAGATGAAATTTTGCGGTATGCGAGATACTGTAGTGATGAGGTGGAATCGAAACATCGAAAGCTAAAAGACAAATTGATGCTTGTCCAGATGCAGACAGCACAGAGTCAGCCTAGTGGAGGGACCTTAGGAAGAAAGCAAGGAAATTTCCAGGGAAACCAGAATGGGCAGGTACAGGGAAAGGGAAAACCAGTAGACCCCAAGACAGGAGTGGACGTGGCCACACTGAAGAAGACCACTGCGTGTCATCTTTGTCGCCAGGTCGGACATTGGAAACGCGAGTGTCCTTTGAACCCAGCAAATCAGGTACAGGAAGAGGAAGAGGGGGCTCAGGCACCCGCGCAAGAGGTAGTTAACACAATAACGAGACCTAGGACGATGAAAGGGGGGTTTACAATTCTCACGCTCAGATTCCCCAAGCTCCAAGGATTTCACAAGGAACACGAACGTACCAACAGATGCCCCTGTTCGAAGGTTATGATGAGGATAGCTCAGACCCTTTATCCTGACGGTGCCTGAGAGGGGAGGAAGACTGCACACTTGGAGCGGTCTTGGAGGTAGACCAGAGAGGACCTTTTGTGGAGGCAGAGATTGAGGGCAATCCTGCAACACTTTTGGTTGATACTGGAGCTACCCGGTCTACTGTAAGATCTGCAGTAGTCCCTAACCTACCCCTCTCGGGACAATCAATCCAGGTTGTTGGAGTAGCGAACAAGAAGATGAGCAGCCCATTGACAGAACCGATCCTAGTAAAGATAGGTTCTTTCCAAACTAGACATCAGTTCGTAGTGTGTGATACGAGTCCAGTTTGTCTTTTAGGGAGAGATCTGTTGTGCAAGTTGAACTGCACGATTTACTGTACACCACGGGGAGTGGAGGTCCAGACGAGAGATGACGATGCTGACTTTAAGATTGCCAATCAGCATCTGTGTATAGATCTGTACCCAATGGTGACGGTGGAAGAACTTCCACCTGATCTGAGAGACGCAGTGTCGTCTGTGGTGTGGGATTTCGCAGGAGACGAAATAGGTCTAATCAGAGGGGTTGAACCAGTGCGGATTGAGGTGAAACAGAATGTTGATTTCCCAAGAACACCTCAATACAACCTGTCGACAGAAACGATTGCAGGAATAAAACCTGTGATCGAGACTTTCATTGAGAAGGGTATTTTAAAAGAGATCAGAGGTAGTCCCTGTAATTCGCCAATAATGGGACTACAGAAACCGAGCGGGAAGTACAGGATCGTGCAAGACCTGCGAAAGGTCAACACGATAGTTGTCCCTTGTTGTCCAGTGGTACCGAATCCTTCAGTAATACTGTTCCAAATCCCATGTGAAGCCGAGTGGTTTACGGTTATCGATTTGTGTCAAGCCTTCTTTTCAATACCGCTCCACGAGGAAAGCCAATTTCTTTTTGCGTTCAGGCTAGAAAATCGAGTGTTAACATGGTGTCGTATCCCTCAAGGGTATACAGAAAGTCCATCGATCTTTAACCAGATCCTGAAGAAGAACCTTGAGAGTCTTGTGTTGCCACAGAACTCAGTTCTCGTGCAATACATAGATGACTTGCTCATTGCCGCAGAAACAGAAGATGCTTGCAGAATTGACACTGTAGCATTGTTGAACCACTTAGCAGAGAACGGACATAAGGTGTCCCCTAACAAGCTGCAGTACTGTTTGAAAGAAGTACAGTACTTGGGACACAGATTGGAAAAAGGCAAGAGGAAGGTGTCACCAGATCGAATTGAGGCAATAATGAGCATGGCAGTACCCACGACACAGAGAGAAGTTAGGATGTTTCTAGGAATGGTTGGCTATTGTCGACAGTGGATTCCTAGTTTCTCCTTGAGAGCAAAGCCTCTGCAGAGGCTTACGCACAAGGATGTGAGTGATCCGGTACCATGGGACGAG
This sequence comes from Calotriton arnoldi, assembly GCA_963921515.1. Taxonomy (NCBI): domain Eukaryota; kingdom Metazoa; phylum Chordata; class Amphibia; order Caudata; family Salamandridae; genus Calotriton; species Calotriton arnoldi. The sequence continues at coordinate 393,156 of CAWUFW010009938.1, forward strand.
GAGTGCTTGATATCATTCCTGAAACTGAGAGAGGATTTGTGCAGAGCTCCGGCATTGGGAATGCCTGATTACAACAAGACCTTTTCATTGTTTTGTTACGAGAGGGAAGGATGTGCATTAGCAGTGTTAGCTCAGAACCATGGAGGTGTCCGTAGACCAGTTGCCTACTTTTCAGCTACTTTAGATCCAGTAGCTTCTGCGTTGCCCGGATGTCTAAGATCCGTTGCTGCAACAGGTGTCAGCATTGAAAGATGTGAAAGCATTGTAATGGGACATCCATTGACTGTACATGTGCCACATTCGGTTGAGTTATTAATGACCAGGACCAAGACCCAGCACCTAACGAACAATAGGTTAACGAGGTACGAGCAAGTCATACTTGCCGCAGAGAATGTGACTCTGAAAAGGTGCTCTGTCTTGAACCCTGCAACATTGATGCCTACACCGAATACAGATGATGAAGATTGTGCGGACCATGATTGTCTCGATGTGACCGAACTTTGCACCAAACCGAGACCTGACATTGTCGATGAGCCATTGGCTGACCCAGATGAAATTTTCTTTGTCGATGGTTCATGCTTAAGAGACAGTGTGGGGCAATTGAGAGCAGCGTTTGCTGTATGTACTATTTCAGGAGTGGTCGAGGCTGCTTGCCTAGAAGGAGTACGCTCCGCGCAGGTAGCTGAGATCATTGCCTTGACCCGTGCCTGTTTGGCCGCTGATCGAATTCGAATCACGATTTACACAGACAGCCAATACGGCTTTGGCGTGGTGCATGACTTCGGGCAGTTATGGTCTCAGAGGGGATTTTTGACATCATCTGGCTCACCCATTCGTAATGGAGAATATGTAAGACAATTGTTAGAAGCATTACAGCATCCTAAGGAAATTGCTGTTGTAAAGTGTTCAGCCCATGGGAAGGGGGAGGACTTTGTATCCTTGGGTAATAACTACGCGGACGAGGTAGCCCGCTTCTGCGCAGAACAAGGATGCATATTCACAGGAAGAGAGATAGAAGAGAGCCAAGAGGGAACCGATCTCAGCATAATGTTGACCATGGCAGACACTTGGGAAGAGCTTAAGCGATTGCAGGATGAAGTTTCTAACCAGGAGAGAGAGGGATGGATCAAAGCTGGGTGTGAGAAAGGAGACGTGGATGTGTGGGTATCAAACGATGGGAGAGCTGTGTTGCCGGAAGAATTGCTGAGTCCGATGGCAAGATTGATACATGGACAGGCACACCTGGGTAGAGACGCAATGATGAGAGTGTTCAGACAGACGTGGTATAACCCACGGTTCCGAGCAATGGCTGAGACGGTATGTCAGAGGTGTGTTACGTGTCAACAGATGAATGCCGGAAAGAAAACTGTAGTTACATTGAGTCATATTGGAAGGTCAGGAGGGCCCTTCAATAGATTACAGTTGGATTTCGTGGAGATGCCTAGGTGCAATGGCTTGAGGTACATTCTAGTGATAGTATGTGTATTCTCACGGTGGGTGGAGGCTTACCCCACACGCAGGTGTGACACGCTCACAGTGGCTAAGTTACTGTTGAGGGAGCTTATCCCTAGATTCGGGATCCCGACCTCTTTGGAATCAGATAGAGGAGGGCACTTCCATAGCGAAATCATGAAGTTGCTTTGTGCTGCATTGAACATAGACCAGAGACTTCATTGTAGTTACAGACCGGAGGCTTCTGGGATGGTGGAACAAGTTAATGGAACTTTGAAAGCCCGGATGGCAAAAATGTGTTCTTCGACATCCCTGAAATGGCCCGACGCCTTGCCACTGGTGCTCATGAGCATGCGAAGTGTCCCAGACAGAAAGACCGGGTTGTCCCCCCATGAAATATTAATGGGGAGGGCAATGAGACTGCCAGCAGTACCAGCTACAGCCTTGATAAGCATCACTGATGATTTGATTCTCGATTACTGTAAAGGACTCTCTGATGTGGTCCGTTCTGTATCCCAGCAGGTGCAAGCAGCTGTGGTTCCAGCCTCGAGTGATCTGTGCCACGACTTGTGTCCCGGTGACTGGGTGCTCGTCCGGAAGCACGTGAGGAAGAGTTGTTTGGATGCCCGTTGGCGTGGTCCGTATCAGGTGATTCTGATCACGAACACAGCAGTAAAGTGTGGAGGATTGCCGAACTGGGTGCATGCTTCCCATACCCGCAGAGTTCCAGCACCCTTGGAAGAAACAGCTCCTCTCGTAAATGAAAACCCAGCGGATGTGGCAGGGCCACATGAGAGGACAAGTCAAGCTGTAAGGGTCGCTGACACAGCTGGTGGTGCACTAGAGCAAGCTGAAGGGGGTTTCCACAGTTCGAACCCTGACTCAGACACCGAGGACAGAAACGGTGCAGTGGGCGGAGAAGAGTCAGATTCAGCAGAAAGAGGAAGTAGTGCACTGGGTATAGAAGGGGAAGGCAGACGAACGAACAGAAGTGCAGAAAGTTGGCCTGAAAGACAGAGGCGACTGAACCTGAGGTTAGCACCTGAGAGAGACCTTGCTCCAGTGTCTGAAGTATCTGAAACAGAAGCAAGTGACGAAGACCAAGCACAAGACAATCGGCGAAGGTCAAAGAGAACAAGAGTGCCTTGTCGCAGATACTCTACCCCTGAGTGGACTTACACTGTGTTTGATGCAGGGGGTGGTGAGTACGGGAAGACTGAGGTCAGTGGAAGTGGTCTGTCGGAGCCCGAATGTGGTGGTGAAGGTGGTGCTGCGGATGCCAGGGCTCGAGATAGAAGGAACACTGACACTCACGGTTCCGAATCCCCCGCTTCTGAGTGAAGTCCGAAACTTGCTTTTGCATCGACTCGAATTCCCGCCGTTTGGAGTTGAGCCGTTTTCACATGAAGTGCTGATTTTGCGTCTTGAACTTTTGTATCACGTTCTGGTCTTGCTCAATGAGGATCTCATTGTGGATCAGTTATGAACTGTAAATAAAGGTCTAAAAGAAGAAGATAACCTAGGTCCGAGTGGAAGAAGAATAAACTTAGGGACTTTCCACAAGAAGAGGAACGAAAAACTAGGGAAGTCTTTTTCTGGACTGTGTAAATAAGTTGTGATCGGAAAGGGAAAGCCCGGAAATTTCATGGTTGCTCGAGCTGGTTGAGCAAGTCACAAATAAAGGACAGAGACTTTTCTGAGTTCTTTGCGATAACCAAGACTTTTGAGAACTTTCGAAATCATGGAGCCGGGAAATCCCAATCGTAGAGCAAAGTGGATTATAGGCATTCTTATAAGTAGTGTGATAATTTCTATAATCATAGTAGTTGTAGTCTCATATACTGGTTCGCACGAGCCAGAAGTAGAGGCAGTGACAGGGACACCGACACCTATCACACCTAGTCAGGAGGGGGTAGACAGGGCAGCTGATAGAGCTATGTTATTAGAAGAAAGTCGTAGATTACATGTAGATTTGTCTAAGGGTGATTTTAAGCTTAATGCGTATGCTAAGTTGTTGTATGAATATGTTGACGTGATGGATGCGAAAGATTGTTATGTGTGTATGCAGTTGCCTACTTCGGTGGATGAGGGTATTAGGTATCATCATCTTCCACTGACTTATGGTATTTCATGTAGTCTTTTGCTTAGTTTGTTTTATGAGAGAGAGCAGTTCGAGTATTTCTTTTCCAATTTCGACGCAGTGCTTCCTGAAGTCCCAGCTTACAAGCATTTGAATAAGTATGACTATTATAAGACCGAGGACAGACTGAGGAAGTACTTCATACCGAGTTTGGAATTGGATACAGCATTTGCACACAGACACAATCTGACTTGTTTGATGTCGGATGTAGAGAGAAAGTTTGTAGATCAGGTTGAAGATAGGTATAGAAAGCTGACTGAATCCCGAGATATGGGACATCACAGGACTGATTGGACAGAGGAAGAACGGTTGCATAAGACCAGGGGAAGCTATGGTCCTATAGCGTTAGATAAGGAGCAGAGGGGTAAGTTGTGTATAAGGCGTTATCAGACTTACTACGAAAAGGTTCCAGTGGGACAGAGTACTTGTGATCACGTTTTCACCATGGCAGATGTGGCAAAAGATTTTCTCCAAGGTCCTGTACAAGTGATACCTACGGTGTATTACGTATGTGGGAAGAATGCTTATGTGAGGTTGCCTGCAAATTGGTATGGAACATGTTATTTGTCAATAATATTTCCAAAGATTTACCATACAGAAGACTTAAATCTTCTGGAGGGTGGAGAGCATTCAAGAACGAGAAGAGCTGCAAGTGCAGGGATCGTTGTGGGGGATATCTTTGGAGCCATGATACCTAGTCTAGGAGTAGTCTTGAATGATGTGAAGATCCGGAGGTTAGCGACTGTGGTGGATGAATTTTCGATGAACACAGCAAAGTCGTTGGTGTTGGTGGAAGGAGAGATGTTGTCGATAAGGGGTATGGTTTTGCAGAATCGCCTTGCTTTGGATGTCCTATTGGCAAAAGAGGGCGGAGTCTGTAAAATGCTGAAGGTTCAAGAGTGCTGCACTTATATACCAGACCGTAGCAAGGATCTGGAGAAATATATAAGTAACATCACTATGATCCACACAAAGATAGCGGATTTGACCGAAGAAGGGGCCTGGGAAAAGGTCGGAAAGGGTTTTGGTCAAGTGGGAGGTTGGTTTGCGAACCTAGGAAAGGGATTCCTTGGGTACTTCCTGAGACCACTCCTTATTTTGGTGGTTTGTGTGGCTGGCTTGTGGATTATGATCAAGGCCTACAAGTGGTATCGAGCAGGCAGAGTCAAGAGAGCTTTGAGGGAAAATGACATGAGATTGGCAAGATTGCAGGACAATCAGTATCAAAGGCTCAAGAGCATGGAGAACTTCAGATCAGGGAAGATGGGAACAAGTTCTGTTTAGGTCGGTTCCTTCTCCGAGGGAGTAGAATGAGATGTGATGACAGGAGTCATCAAAGGGGGGAACTGATAGAGCGAAATGTTCTTGTGAATTGTAGGGGTGCATCATAATCACTGATAGGCCACACCCATATGTATTCAGACATATATTCGTTTATATTCCATCGTATACCCATGCATGTTTAGTAAAGAATGAGTAGTTCACTGAGACAAAGTGAACTCGGCAGTATAATGGTGCTAGGATATTGATGTAATGTAATGCTTATTAAATTGTGTGAACTTAATGCATAGGGAAATTAGTTCGTATGTGTAATGTAATTGTAGTAGTTTAAACGTGCACCATATTAAAGTTGCACATGTGATTCAGTGTTTGCATATGAATCATAATGAAAATGCTTATAGGGAAACATAAGATGTGTGTTTAAAAGTTATATGTAAAGGCCTGATTACATATATGCTTAGGGAAGGCCTGGTTTATTCTTATGTTAGCTTATTTTGTAGGCAGTGAAAAGATTCTCTTGGTAAGGCTCTCTGGGCACAAACGGTAGATTTAATTTGCACAGTAGAAGGTTTCTGTTGAAAGTATCTTTTGTTGCAGGTGCAAGGACACATGTCTCGTTAGTAAGACTAACTCTTTGTTTTCAAAAGCTAGAGAGAGGGGAGGCATGGTACGGGGAGTTAGATGGAATGTAGGGATGATACTTTCAGCGGAGAAGGTGCCTGGGACTCAAGGTCAACGCAACCGTCCAGGATGAAGTCACCGTTTCAGTGGAAAAGCACAAGAAAGAAGACCTGGCCAAGGAGGCGTGACAAAGGCGTGTACAATTGTATTGGGGTTTTGTATTAGGGATAGTGCCCTGAGGGAGGAGGCCAGAGAAGAGGTAGGGGAGACCTGAGAGAAGGACAGAGCTGAGCTTAGGTATTATGTGATTGCACTTCTTAGGAAGTCTTCACAGCTGACACCTTTTATTCTTTCTTGCCTGGGAAAATCGTTATGCAGGGATGTCACTAAGTGTTAGTGTAGGGACAGACATTGATTTTAAGCTTGTTTAGGCAAATGAAGAGCAACTTAGAAATAGGAGCAATCATAGTCTGGTTGATCCTTCTAGAACTTTCTATTCTCTTTATCCTGAGTCGGATGAGATTCTTGCGTAGATTATTATTTGTATTAGTGCCCATCTATTTCTTTAACCTCGTGTTGAGGTGCTTGCACGTTCAGTTATTTTTGGCGATAATAAATTCTCAAACTTGAATTCGGAGTCAGTGGTCCTTTCAGACAAATTGAATGCTGATATATAACCAGATGAGATTCTCTCCTTTACACTATTCAACAGGTAAAAAGATCTTGGCGACCAGAAGGTTCTTATAGATAATTAGATAAGAATCGGCGTTATCACCAGCAGTGTCCTTAGCCAAAATGCCAGCCTCATCCGGATTTACCGAGTTATCTAATTGATCAATTTCTAAAGCTCCTGGAGTCTTCCGCGGGCATTCTAGGCGCCCCTGTGTACCGTCAATAACTGATATTAGAGGACTTCCAATATTTCCGAAGGCCGCAGCAGTGGTTCACATATGTATGCTTTGATGAATGGTAATAGATTTTACATTCATTTTTACATTTAAGAAAATGTTTTTTTCAATAGATTGTGTATTGTGTATGTTGTAACTATCGATGTGAATAACTGTGCTGACGTGTGTAGCGCCTACGCAGTGTCAGGCCAGGCAAAAGGGCATGTTTACCCCAAAAGTTGAAAACATAAACTTTACCGTTCAAAGGAAACCGCCGACACTTGGTCTGAGTTTACTGTCGCAAAAGTATCGGAGCCAAGCGTTGTTGACTGCAAAGAAACAGACAATAACATTGCAACTTGTTCTGTTTTAGGTTTCTGGTGCAGGCCTGTATAGGCCGGTCAGAGGAGATGCCACAAACTGGTGTAACCTGCCTGCAGGTTCCCGCCTCCCTGCCAAACGATCTTCACATTTGTAAATTGGGCTTTGGGGCCAGAGGGTGTTCTAGGCGTGGCCTACCTTCAAAAGTTGGTGACTACCCACAAACCTGTGGGTTTTAGGGGTTACAAAATTTGTTTGATTTTCTTTTTTTGTCTAATTACGCCAAATGTCCCAGTGACCTCACAAGGACAGACATAGCATAGACAGAAGCAGTGCAAGCTTCGCACTCTGGTAGACATTCCCTTTCCCTCAGGAAACCACATGTACAGCATACGTGCAAGCTTCCCTCACAGACAGGACGCATACCGCAGGGCATCAGCAATGCTAGAGTCCCACACACACAAAAACATGCACAGCATGCATAGCACAGGCAGAAGCAGTGGAAGCATCACACTCTCGTACACATTCCCTTCCATTCAGGAAACCACATGGACAGCATAAGTGCAAGCTTTCCTCACAGACAGAACTCATACTGCAGGGCATCAGCAATGCAAGCTTCCCACACACACAAAACATGCATAACAGGCACAGCACAATCAGAAGCAGTGGAAACTTCACACTATCATGCACAATCCCCTCCCCTCAGGAAACCACATGGACAGCATAAGTGCAAGCTTCTCTCACAGACAGAACCTATACTGCAGGGCGTCAGCAATGCAAGCTCCAAACACACACAAAAACATGCACAGCATGCATTGCACAGACAGAAACAGTGGAAGCTTCACACTCTCGTGCACAATCCCCTCCCCTCAGGAAACCACATGGACAGCATAAGTGCAAGCTTCTCTCACAGACAGAACCTATACTGCAGGGCGTCAGCAATGCAAGCTCCATACACACACAAAAACATGCACAGCATGCATTGCACAGACAGAAACAGTGGAAACTTCACACTCTCGTGCACAATCCCCTCCACTCAGGAAACCACACGAACAGCATAAGTGCAAGCTTCTCTCACAGACAGAACCTATACTGCAGGGCGTCAGCAATGCAAGCTTCATACACACACAAAAACATGCACAGCATGCATTGCACAGACAGAAACAGTGGAAGCTTCACACTCTCGTACACAATTCCCTCCCCTCATGAAACAACATGGACAGCATAAGTGCAAGCTTCTCTCACAGACTGAATGCATACCGCAGGGCGACAGCAATGCAAGCTTTCCACACACACAAAAGCATGCATAACAGGCATAGCACAATTGGAAGCAATTGAAGATTCACACTCTCGTACACAATCCCTACCCCTCAGGAAACCACATGTACAGCATATGTGCAAGCTTCCCTCACAGACAGAACGCATACAGCAGGGCGTCAACAATGCAAGCTTCCCACATACACAAAAACATGCATAACAGGCATAGCACAATCAGAAGCAGTGGAAGCTTCACACTCTCGTACACAATCCCTTCCCCTCTGGAAACCACATGTACAGCATACATGCAAGCTTCCCTCACAGACAGAACCTATACTGCACAGCATCAGCAATGCAAGCTTCTCACACACAGAAAAGAATGAACAACAGGCATAGCACAGTCAGAAACAGTGGAAGCTTCACACTCTCGTACACAATCCCTTCCCCTCTTGAAACCACATGTACAGCGTACATGCAAGCTTCCCTCACAGACAGAACCTATACCGCAGGGCGTCAGCAATGCAAGCTTCCTACACACACAAAAACATGCACAGCATGCATAGCACAGAATGAAGCGTGTGGAAGCTTCACACTCTTGTGCACATTCCCATCCACTCAGAAAATCATATGGAAAACATAAGTGCAAGCTTCTCTCACAGACAGAACGCATACCGCAGGGTGTCAGCAATACAAGCTTCCCACACAGACAGGACGCATACCGCAGGGCGTCAGCAATGCAAGCTTCCCACACACACAAAAGAATGCTCAACAGGCATAGCACAGTCAGAAACAGTGGAAGCTTCACACTCTTGTACACAATCGCTTCCCCTCAGGAAACAACATGGACAGCATAAGTGCAAGCTTCCCTCACAGACAGAACGCATACCGCAGGGTGTCAGCAAAGCAAGCTTCCCACACAGCAGTCTCTTCCCTCTGTTCGTACTCCTGCCCTCCCAGAGTCCTCAGCATCCATGCACCATGTGACCGAAGCGGACATTTAGAGCTTACTCTGTGTTACTGCCCCTTACCAGAGCCCCTGCTGGGAGTAACGCACAGATTCCCTCATATGAGGGTATCCTCGGAATGTTCATGGGCAAGAGCCAGCATCAGTGCCTTCTTAACGCATGGGCACGCTGGGCAGTTGCCTTGGGTCCCCACGAGCATAGAGGCCCCACGCAGACCAGAATTTAACACTAATTTCACATTTTGGGCCTTATTTACGAGAAAGTGACTCAGCGCGTTGTCGCAAGCCATTTTCCTGTGCTGCACTGAGTCACTTTCAAAGTACAGGGATGCATCATATCTACAACGATATGACGGATCCCTATGCTCTCCCCTGCGCTGGCGCACAATTGGCTGCCATGCGCCGATGCCATGCGCCAAGGGTGCCTGCGTTGCGGGGATGATTGTTTTTGTGCAGAAAGGGACACTTTCCTGCACAAAAACAATCACAAGAGGTGATTTCCTCTTTCTGCAGCACGCATAAAAAGAGGAAAAACGAGAGGAAAGGAAAACATTTCTCCTCGTTGCGCCTCCCTATGCCTCCCCTAGGGAGGCGTAGCATTCTGATGCATTCCCAGGTTTACAATTTCTCGTAAATCTGGTAATGCAGCAGAATTCATGGGTGTTGCGTGGGAACACCCACAGCAACACCTATGGCATGCCCCTTTCACGCAAAGCGATGCATGAAACATGGCCGTATTTACAAGACCATCAAATGGAGCCCACGCTCATAATAGCAATCAGGACGACCTACAAATATCGTATATGCACCTTATGCAGGATCTGCAGAAAATTCAAACTGATGATATAGAATTGAATACAAGGCCATCAACACAACTAGTCATTGAACAACAATCCCCAAATACATATAAACAAGTTGAGATGCCTTTTAAACCAAAATCAACCTTTATACCAATGGTGCCACAGGATGCAAATGACATATTTAATGCAAAGATAATTGAACAAATCAAAAGGCTCAATTATACAACTCAAAGAGCACGAAAAAAGCAAAGTGATCACAATAGGAGATATCACAACTTAATCAAGAAATTAAAGAGCAACAACCAGATTGTAATATATAATGCCGATAAAGCTGGTAATATTGTCATATGGCCAAGATCAGAGTGCATGTCGGAGGCATACAAACAACTGAATGACATTCAAGGTATTACGAGAAGCAATATCCAGAACTTATGAGCTACTAACAATAGGTTCCAGTTGGAACTTACAAGATGGAAGAACGAAGGCTTTTTAACTATGGAAGTTTATTAATATCTTCGCAATGAGTATCCAACAATGCCTGTGTTATACTTTATTCCAAAAGTACACAAAACATTGTTCCACCTCCTGGTAGACCTATCATGTCTGCCAGAAACAACATATTTGAATGTACATCACAATATGTAGATTTCTTTTTGCAGGAACATGTGCGTAATTTACCGTTGTTTATTCAGGATACGAGTGATTTCTTGAAAAGAATAGATGATATCCCATGGAGTCAGGAATATCTTTTAATGACATTGGATGGTATGTCGCTCTACATGAGCATTAACCATCATGATGGTTTAAGAGCTGTAGAATATTTCCTTAGAAGTAGACCATTGAGACTCTATGAACACAGTAAGATGCTACTTTCTATGATGGTGTTTGTAAAACAATTTCTTCCATTTCAATAGAGAAATATTCCATCAGGTGCGTGGGGTCGCCATGAGTGCCTGCTTCTCCACCAGTTACGCGTGTTTACACATGGGCTGGTGGGAGGAGCGGGTACTCATGGTTGACCACAGTGAGTGTTGGGAAAATCATGCTATCTGTTTGCTCCGCTATATAGGTGACATTTATTATAAGCATGGGCACTCCAGACACTGCTGAAAAGTTTGTAGAAAATATTAATATCAATTCTTTCAATCTTAATTTTACAGCACACATTAGCAGACAAAGGGTTGAATTCTTGGATGTACAGGTATATATAAAGAACAACAAAATAGAATCCCAATAACATAGAAAAGAAACAGCGGGCAATTCAATGCTGCATTCTAGCAGATTTCATCCAAGACACTTGAAAAATAGAAATTCCATATTGGGGAAATGCTTAGACCGAAGGGACCTCAGTTGTGACAATGACCTAAAATACACCAACAGGAAGCTGAACAAAGATTCCTAGCTAGTGGATATTCTGTGAATATTCTTGATTGGGCTATCACCAAAGCCAATGAGAAAAGCAGGGAAGTTGTTTTATTTGGGAGTAAATCGAACATAAAGAAAAAAGAAGCTATCAAGACAACAGAAAATGAGGTGAGATTGCTCCTTACAAACAACAAACAGGAACAACAACTTAGGTCCATACTTAGAACACAGTGGCCTATACTTCTTATTGGCTTAAGACTCCCTAAAAAAACGATCAAGTACATTCAGAAAAGCAACATCTATGAGCAATGCTTTGGTTAAGAAGACCCAGAGATAATTGAATCCACGAGCTGGCTCCCATCTAGAAAAGGATTTTACAAATGCAATTCCTGTAGAGCCTGCCAGTATGGGGTCAGTATGTTGCAGTATTATACCCCATTCCATGACAGGCAAGTTAAGATTGAAAAATTTCTCACTCGTAAAACCGAATTTGCAGTATATGCCATTGAGTGTTCATGTAAGCTTCGCTACATTGGGAGCACTAAATTACAAGTCCACAAATGAATATTACAACACATAAGAGTCATCATAAATTCTGATCTTACTTATCCGGTAACCTGTCATTTTAAACAAAATCATGACAATAACCTCGGCTATTTTAAGTATTGTGTAATTGATGCGGTGCCAAAATTGAGGCGAGGTGGCAACCGAGAACCATTGTTAAATCAGTTGCAGACATAGTATGTTTTAAATCTGGATACTAAGTCACCAAATGGTTTGAATGCCAGTGAGGATTTATACACCTACCTCTAAACCAGATATGACAAATACCGAGCCAACGATGATCAAAAAACATAAGTTAGTTTTTATATCAAGGGGCTTTTATGTGTCTTAGAATAACTCTTCAAATGTACTCCAGTGATAAATTCTCTTAAATGCTTTTTAAACTTTTTGCACTTATCACTTTAGGGGATTTGAAGTTAGCTACAGAAATGAAAAGAGTGGCAGTTTACAGTTTTTGAAAACATTTCCACAATTGGCATTGTATTGGTGTGAATTATATCATCTATCAATAATTGTAGATTAAAAGCATACATACTTATACAAATACTTTGAGGTTGTAATTATTGATAATTTATAGAAACAATAAACCAAGTAAAGGCTATTTAAGGTTCACAGTAAGCTCACTTAGGGCGTAAGTATGACAACAAGAGGATATGAACAAAAACTAAATGTATGACTATGCATTATGCACTTTATGACCAAATTGTTGTCTTTCCACAAATACTAAAATTGCACCGTTGCCTAGTCTACCAGATCTTTCTATGTATTTATGCATTTATATGTACTAAATCTATTGAGATAAGCATATATATGCACTTTCTTATAAATATGAACATACATGAATTGCAGTCCATGAAATCATTAATTTATGTGAAGAACTTTGGTTTATTTCTACAAAGCTAGTCTGTCGTCAGAAAAATCGCTAACCTTCGCGTAGTCTGTTGTTTATTGTTGGTGATCATGAATCATGTCTGCACTATAAAAAGCAATGTTTGTATCATAGCACATATATGTGAACAAGGCCAGGCTTGGCCGATATGCGTCTTCGCAAACTAGCAATAAAGAAAATTGGCACTTTGGAGTCTGTGTCCCGGGTTTGGTGCAACGGTCTATGGAATGGGATTGGCATGCATATATATATTTATATACATATATATAAATATATTACCTAATGGTGGTCGCCTGTAGATAGTTATAGTTAGAATGTGGTTTCCAGAGGAAGAGCGCTTTTTCATTTGCCAAAAACTATTACGCCGTTTGATGAATCTTCACAAAAGTTTCAAAACTAATTGGCCAGTCAGTTCAGCTGCTGTCTTCAAAGTTTCGGGGTGATCCTTCAAGCAGGGCTGAGAAAAGGGGGGGGTCCCAAAACAAGTTTTACCCGTGTTAATTTCCATAGAAACTTTAGACATGGCTAAAGGTCGAACTGCAGAACGGAATTACACCAAATTTGGCAGAAACGTAGATGTTGGTTCAGGGAAGTCCCTTTCTGTGATTTGGTGTAAATCCGTTCAGTAGTTGCGGAGTTATTAAAATAATTTTCTGATTGTACTGGGATGTGGAGGATCCGCAGCCTCTCCTGATCTCGTGCTGAGATCTGATTGGCTGCCAACACTTCAACCAAGAAGTGTTGGCAGCCATCTTGGGACTCGGCTTGAGCCGAGTCCCAGAAAAAACATTTTAAAAAAAGAAAAGGGGGCAGGGTAGACATACCCTGACCCCCTAGGCCTCTTAAGGAAGGTCCCGCAGGGCCAGAAATGCATTATATTTCTATTGTCAGCAGGATCTGCGGATCCTGCCATAAGTTTAAAAAAAACAAAGCCCAGGCTCCCGTGCTTCGATAGTAATCAGTTTCCGGGTGGGCCAGGTCCCAAGGCATTTTTATAATACGGGAGGGGGCTTATTAATGCTCTGGGGACCACCACCACCCTGAGTCACATGCCAAAATGAAATTGGGGGGCCTCTTGGACCCAGTGCCCCGGAGACCACCACCTCCCCGGGCTAATGCATTATTAAATGGGGGACCTTTCGGACCACGCCCTGGGCCCCAGGGACCACCACCTCCTTGGTGCCACATTCTAAAATTAAATAGGGTGCCTCCTGGACCCCTCCATGACCCAGGGACCACCACCTCCTTTCAAATTTGGAATTGGGGGACCCCTGGGCCCTGGGGACCACCACCTCCTTGGGGCCAACTTCAACAAGAAAGGAGGGGGCCACGTGGCCCCCTTCCTGGAGCCATTAATGGCTATGGGGACTGACACCCCCCAGGGCTGGCTCCTGCTATGTCCTGGGGTACCCACTCCCGAAACATAGCTGTTTGCTGGGGCTTGGCGGGAGCTTTACCACTCCCACCAAGCCACAGCAAACGCTTTGCTTCCAGCAAGTGGGAGCATTAAAATGCTCTTGCTTGCTGGAAGTGGACCAGAATTGCTTTTAGACAGAGAGAGATGCATATATAGAAGCTCCCTATGTCTAAAAGCAATGCCGGCTCCTGCAGGAGGCGGGGAGCCGGCAGAGACCGTGGGGGCCTTCAGGCTCCCCCCGTGGTCCCCAACAGATGTGAGTGGGTGCCCTGGGTAGGACTAGGGCACACACAATAGAATCCAGGCCCCGGGCGACCCAGGAGGCCACGCGGCCCCCCTCCCCTACGGTAAATAAAAAAATAAAAGGGCCGGGCCCCGGGGTCCCAGGGGCCACAATCGGCCCAAAAAGGGGGGCCCCCTCCCATAATAAAAGCAACATTTTTTTTTTAAAAAGTCAGCCTGGCAAGTCGCTGGAGGCCCGCCCACTTTCCCCACCACTCTGCCAACTAGCTCTCCTGTTACCTCCAGTAAGCCCCACACAGCAGGATTGCTGAGAGGTCAATGGAGGCCTGTCCCCTTTCTCCACCACTCTACAAACACGCCTCCTTGCGCACTACTGGTTGGGGGATGAAGTCCCCTTGGGTGCTGAGGGACATTGGGTGCCAGTATCCCCTCCTGTTATCTCCAGTAAGTCCCACACAGCAGCATTGCTGAGAGGTCATGGGAGGCCCCACCCCATTTCTCTACCACTCTGCAAACGCGCCTCATGGTGCACTACTGGTTGGATATGAAGTCCCCTTTGCTTCTGAGGGTCCTTGGGGGCCAACAACCCCTCCTGAATCCTCCAGTAAGTCCCACACAGCGGGATTGCTGAGAGGTCATCGAAGGCCACACCCCGCTTTCTCTACCACTCTGCAAACGCGAATACTAGTTAAAAAAGTCATAGAAATTCACTTAAAAAACCAAAGGATACAGGGATATTATAGTTAGAAAATAGAATTAAAAAATCCTTAGAAATTCACTGAAAAAGCCAAAGGTTACAGAGACGTTATAGTTAGGCTCAGATTTCACTCGCACAAAACCAGAGAAATTCAGCAGTTTTAGTTACCTGAGTTAACTATAGTTTACGCCCCTGCAATACTCTGCTTATGACCTCAGATATTACATCACTCATGACATGGTCAGTAACATCACTCATGACATCTCAAATGACATAACTGATGATATCACTGATGACATCATCAAGTGAGTGTAAGTGTTTTTAAGAGTTTATGGGTGTTAAACATCGGCGATAGTCGTGGGCCCCAGGAGCCAAAAGAAGGAGAAGAAAGCAGGGCATCCTGCCTGCGATTCTGGTGATGCCCGGGGGACATCTGGACCAGAGAATCCTGAGGTTCAGAAGCCCTGGGGAACTGGGAGAAGCCAGAAAGGAGAGAGAGCAGGCCCCCCCACGGCAATCCCTGAGTCGACAGGGGACCCAGGGGTGGTGACTGCAGCCCCGGAAGCAGCCACAGCAGGAGCAGCAACGAAGAGGTAATGGGGCTAGGGGTGCTTGTGCCACGAGGGGCATCCGCAACCCACATTACGTGCAGTGAGAAGGACAAACCAGCTGTGCTCGGGGGTGGCAGCCCATTCAGCCCGCAAGGTGCATCCGAACGCCTGAGGAGCGAAGCCTGCATAGTGGTGCAGATGGCCCCGCAATTGTGACTCAGGCAGCAGCAGTGGCTTTGAGATGGTGAAGTTCAAAGCCCCCAAAATGATGGGGCCGGAGGGACCAGGTCTAACAGGAGGTGATGATAGTGGCCCAATGCAGGAGAACAGGGCCCTGGACCTGGGAATGCACACAACAACGATTTTGGTGGTTATATGCAAAACAAAATCCGCAATGTTATGTTATGTTGTGTTATGTTGTGTTATGTTACAGAAATTTCTACTTAGCAAATAGCCAGGTTTTGAATACCTTCCTAAACAGGAGCAGGTTTGAGATATTCCTGATGTTGGGGGGCAGTAGATTCCATTTATTAGCCATAGTATTAACAAACTCTGAAACAGAAAATCAACACTGTGGCCTAGGATGTGGGCCTGCTGAGAGCCGACCATTGCAAATTTGCAGACAAGGTGAAAAAGATGGACGTGGAACTCACCGAACTGAGACCAGTGGTAACATCGGAGGGCGCCCGCATTAAGGCACTGGAGACAGCTGTAGCCACCCTGGAGAGCAAGATGGACAAAGCATAGGGGCGCTTCGCTGTAATAATGTGCGCTTTGTCGGGATCCCTGAAACAATGGAAGGGCCCAGCATGGAGTTATTCCTGGAAGAGTAGCTTTCTCCAGTGGTGCTTGGGGGAAACATCCAAGCAGTTCTCTGTTGAAAGGGCACATAGAGTCCCTGGCCGCCCTGCAGCACCGGGCAGCCCCACCAAGGGTAATAATGGCCCGGCTACTGAACTTCCAAGATAGCGATCATATACTGCAGATGGTTCGATCCCACGGGGCGTGGTTAGTGAAGGGTGGGCAAGTGAACATTTACCCTGATTACATCACTGCGGTGCAGAGACAACGCTAATACTTTCTGCGCCATTTGAATCTCCAATATACGCTCTTCTTCTCGGCTAATCTCAGGGTCACCAATGGGGCAGTATCTCACTTCTTCATGATGGAGGCTGAGGCCTGAGGCTGGCTGGAGGCCGGGGGGCATCGGATGCAGGATACCAGGATGGAGGTGAAGAGCTGGGGCTGGAGAAATCCCCTGTGATGTCGAAGAGCTCGGAAGCGCCCCTCCTCTGCCCCAACAGGAGACCAGTCAGAGTCAGAACGGTGAAGGTCATGGCTTCTCTGCAACAGCTGATGGGAGGCCCTGAAAGTGGACTCTGAGGATGCAAAGGAGGGACCCTCGTTGGGGGTGGAGGAGACACCCAGACCCCCAGCAGTGGCACCAATGATGACAGACAAGGTCATTTAGCCTGGAGGAACGGAATGGCCCAATGGAGAGTCGGATATACTTGAGGGTGCATTTGGAGTCACGGTGATGTCTCCTGGAGGCCCATATGTAGTCCCATAGGACAAGCGGAGATGAGAGCTGCCCCCCAAGTAACGCTTGAGACAGACTTAAGAACAATGTGTTTATTTTACAGGGGCCACAGGCACCTCATCAGTTAGGGATGCTGGCAGTTCTAAGCCAGGAGCACGAAGGTGTAGAGAGGGGGAGTGGACTATGTCAGAGAGAGCGCAGGGCAGAATAACAAGCAGAACTGCCCATGGCCATGCGCCAGACACCCTAGCTGGGGAGAAGCTCACCCTAAAGATACTGTCCTGGAATATTAATGAACAGAGGATCAAGTTGAAAAGGGAAAAAGTGACAAAATACTTGAACAGGCAAGACCCAGACGTGATCCTACTGCAGGAAATCCACCTGGTGGAAAACAACTGTGGGTTCCTCAACCCCGGCCGCTATCTACCTTTGGCACATGCAGGCTTCTATAGGGACTTTTTGGGTGTGGGGGCGATGGTGAGAAAGAAGCTGCAGTTACAGGTCACTCAACACCTGGACTGACCTGCAGGGCTGCCACGCTGCAGTGTGTGGCAGCTGGAATGGCACGAGTTGCGTTGTCATCCTGGTACTTCCCCCCGGGTCTCCAAAGCAAGGGGCTGGTGCCACTGGATAACATAGACCCCTGAGTCCCTAATCTTGGTGCGGGGAGACCACAACATGACACTTCAAGGGGATCTGGACTGACTGACGTGCTTTAGAAATCCTACAAGGGCAGATTCTCAACTGGGGGACTTACGGAGAACCTGCTATCCTCAGATGAGGCAGAACTCCTATGCCTCAAAGTCCATGTGGTCAATGTCCAGGCTGGATTAGCTGTTGGTACCCTACCCCCAATTGTCACTCTTTAGGGGCACGGGATACCTACAAAGGGGAAATTCTGATCACACACCAGCAAGAGTTGATGGTTCCTTCTGCATTCTGTATAACCAATCATTAATGACCTGGAGTTTTAGTTTCAGAAGGGCCCTCCCCACCATCTTCAAGCTTTTGTGTCCGGTTGGAGAGAGCTATCCGAGATGGGCCTCTGTCCCATATTAAAAATAGGGTTGCAGCATCCCTAAACAAACTATCTGGGAAGGCATACGCCGTGCTCTGGAGTATATATAGATATTTAGGGAGATATATAATTTTATAGAGGGCCACCCAGCCCAGCACGGAGACCGGGAGTTTCCTCCAGTGAGTCACTGTCCCCTTGTAATCATCTAGGATGCTCTCCAGGTTTTCTATGAAAAAGGTTCCTGGGTGTGTAGAAACATATATGCCCAAGTATCTGAATCCCATCTGTTCCCAACTGAGGGGAGCCACCAGCCCTTTGTGCCAAATAATTTGAGAATTTGCAAGACACGTGGGATCGAAGCCTCCTCTGGGTCAGCCAAATAGCGCAAGTCATCCTGTGTATAGAGAGAGATGAGGTACTACCTGTCCAGGTCCCATGGCAAGCCCCTGAGCAGGGCATCTCCCCATATCAACATCGCCAGGGGTTCTGTTGCCAATGTGAACAGCAGCGGCAAAAGGGGACATCTTTGCCTGTGTCCCTGCTCAATTGAAACTTCCTCGATTGCTTCCCATTTTCCTGAACTTGGGGGAGAGGCTCCTGGTAGGGAAGGCCTGCCCAGTTCTGGAAAACTGGTCCAAAGCCCATCTTCTGGAGGACTGTCATTGGGTAGAACCACTCCACCGAATCGAACGCCTTTTCAGCATCCATGGAAAGCAATATCGCTGGCCAGACACCCGAACAGGCGAATGAGGTTGTGCATGGTTGCTCTATAAGCAGTTTACAAGGAAGCAAGGGAACCCTAGGAGTCGAGAGGGACCGAGTGATTGCAATTTGTTATTAGAGACAATGGCCCCTATCACAAAATTTTTTTAAAAATGCAGCACAGAGCTGCAATGAGAACTGTGTAGGTTTTTCAAATGAGCAAATTATATTTATTTAAACAATTATTTCGACAGAGAAACAAAGTAAAAATAAGGTGCAGTGGGTTAAAATGGGGTTGGAAATCAACAGATTTCCAGACCTCAAGCAATTACCCGCATAGTGACTACACACATATATTTACACCAGTCACAATTGTAAGAACATCTTATGCTCCACAAAAATCAAAATCAACAAGTACGAGTCAAGATGTGGTTGTCGATGACGTTTCGAACCCGACTAGAGTAACGGGATCATCATCCAGACAGCAAAAATATAAATGCCTGAGCGTGAGCCTGAATGAGGATAGACAAGGGTGGGACTGACGTTCTTGACGCAACAGTGGTATTCGAGCGACGTCTATGTTCGATGACGAATTCAAGGTCAACAGAGCAGGGGGGTCAGTAGTCGTAGCTAAGTGCAGCAATCCGGACCGATTGGCATTGAGACGTATTTATCACAGCCGGAAGCGCCTCTACAAGGGGGCCGCTGCCCCTCATTGGGGGCAGCGTTCGAAAATCAATTAGCCGAGAGATGATAATGGTCACTGTATGATGTTGATGTCCGTCGATCCCGCGGGGCTGCAATGGACCCTAATTCATGCGGCGAGAGAGTGTGTGGTTCTGAATGGCTGCATCCTCCGGTTATGGTTCTTACAATTGTGACTGGTGAAAATATGTGTGTGTAGTCACAATATGAGTAATTGCCTGAGGTCTGGAAATCTGTTGATTTCCAACCCTGTTTTAACCCACTGCACCTTATTTTTAGGTCTCGCCTGAGCCAGCGCATGCGCTGCTCTGGCGAGAGTTTTAGTAAGCGGGTTTTGGAAGTGCAAACAGCAGTTTGCTGGCGACCAGCTTGCGTTCACGCGAGCGTGCACGCGCGATCAGGCGCCATATGGCTTCCCTCGCCATCTGGCTTCCCTCGCGATTACTTTCACTTTCGCGATCGCGCGGCCGTGTCAGTTTCACGGCCGCGCGGCCATTGCTTGTTATGCTTGATTCACTTAAAATTGGGGCATTATGAAGAGTACCTTCGTTCTACTTACTTCTACAGTTAACACTAGCAGTAAGACTGTTTTACATCCCACTGTCCTTGGACGGCTGCACACTTTGTTAGTAACAGACATGCTAGTGAACAGACTTAAATATGAAATGGGTTGATACTGCCAGGCTGCCACACATAAAGTCAAAACTTTGCTGGTGCATACTGCTTTATGTAGCACATCAAAGCTTTTTTTTTCTTCTGTTATTTTCTGAAATAATTTCAACACCTTCATTTTCTCCTCAAGATACCACACTTTGTACTTGCCTCAATTATCTTTTCAGTTCCCATGCAGAATATTTGTTTTGCTTGGTTCGCCTGTCATTGAAAGACAAGTGTTTTACTACTTTGCGCCATGTATCATGTCCCCATCCAATTCACAATCGGTTTGGTTTCCTGGTCATTAGTTAGCAGTTGCATGCCTTGTGCTTATTTACATACATTCTCCCCCGCCATTCCTCGAGTCTTTGATGACCTGCGGTCGTCTGAGTCATTCTTGGCGATGCTGATGCCTGATTGAGCTCTCCGGATGGCCGTTGGTGAGCGGGGATGAGGCTCTCCCCTCCTGGACTTCCCTCTGCCTCTGGGCTCGATTGCTGCTGCTTGCCCTACTGCCAGCCCTCCGGTTTCGCCTCCCTTTGGACGTCCGATGCCGATGCCTGTCTTTCCTGCCCTGGTGGCCCCACCGATCGACGCTTGCCTTCCGGACCCGTGCTGCGGTTTCCTGGCTCCTGCGGCGCCTCTCCAGAGCTGCAGCTGGGGCGTGTGGATCGTTCCTCCCCGTCGGAGCTTCCTCCAGAGTGCCGTGACGCCGGTGCCCTGCTTTTCTCTCTTCAAGCTTGTTCTCCCTTTTGCGTGCTGTGCGCTCCCTCCGGACACCGTAGCTGCTTTTCCCCCCGAGCTGGTGCCTGTGCTGATTTCTTCCCCACTTTAAAAACTTAAGAGGGAACAATGACTTCCAGCCTTTCCCCCTTCTACTTCAGGTGACTTGCCCTCCTCATTCCGCCCTGCTCCTGGGGTAGGTGTTCCTTTTTTGATTTCTGAACGGATGTGCTTGCCTGCAGCCCTGCCATTTTGTTATGTGGTCCTTGGGATCCTTGACCTGATCCCTCCATCTTGCGGTTGCCTTAGACTTCCAGATTGCTCCTCTTCCGCCATATGGACCTTTAAAATTCCTCCAGTAACCAATGTTAACTGTATTTTGATGCAATGTTTTTAATCACTGTTCATCCTCTTGTATTATGCCCCTTTTCTCTTTCACCCTCTACCCCCTCTGCTCCATTATTTCTGTTTTTCCTGTTCGCAAATTGCTCTAGTATCTTATGTAACGGAATATTGTTTTGTTCTCAACCTCATGTAAAGCTCTCTGATACCTCTGGGTCTAGCCAGCGCTATATAAAACTCATCAAATAAAAAAATACATACGTTTCCACCCACCCCCATACTTCTTAACTTGTGAAGTTTATCAACCCCTTCCTGTGCACTGCCAATCATTGTAATTCCTTTGTAGGTCTCGCCTACCAGATAGCGGTAGCTGTATGGTTCTGAAGATCTCTTGTGAACTTAATGTTAATGCTTCTTACTCAACTTTCCTTGTCCTGTCTTGTTTGCCCTTCTCCTTACAACCTCTGTACCATTCTTTGGCTGACTTGTATCTGTCCACTACTCCTTTTTAATTTTTTTTAAATGAACTTCTTTTTGTCTTCCATTTCTTTCCTTGTGTGCTCTTCGCCCCTGCATACACCCTGTCCCCATGCTACATGTTGCTTTCTCCCTCATGCGATACTCCCCATGCAAAACATCCTCTGCACTCCATGTTGTTCTGTCTCTTCACCAAAAATCACATTGGACCCCTGCGTTCATGTTGCTCTTTCGTGTGCTCCCCCCCCTCCCCTCCAAAGCACCCCATTGCTCTCCTTGCGCTTCTCCCCCTGAAAACACCCTTGCCCTCACGCTTACTGTTGCATCCCCTCCGATTTCCCCTGAGCCAGAGAACCATATTTTCTTCATAGTGTGCATCCCCTCATGTGAACCCCGCCCCAAACTGCATTAGCAAAGCTAGTAAGTCTAAAGGGCGAGACCTATTGGCTTTGACACAGCTTAAACAAAACTTAAAGCTGTAGACCAGAGAGAACTCAAAGAAATTGCCACATAGAGCTTCGGAGAGAGTCTCTTGGGTTTATAATGATTTTTTACTCATTTTTTATTATCACAAAGAAGACTGCACTTTACGCTAATAGATAGCTTCATTAATAGCACTCAGAGCTCTGGATGGAGTCACGGGCCTCATGCCACATCATGTGCACTTTATCTCCTTTTTTTTCTCACAATTTACCACTTTGTCCACACTTTGTCATATTATGGAAAAAGCTGCACTGTACGCTAATTAGGAATTGTATTGGCCTCCCTTCCTCCAACGGTGCACACAACTTGCCTTTATATTTCTGTTAAACTCCTACAATGCGTCCCTCACCTTTCCTTCTTCTCAGTTAAATAATGGCTATTTATAATATTTAACGTTACAAATACACCGTCTCTTGGCACTAAATTACAGCAGCTCTTATTGCATGTTAAAACCTCCAACAGCTATGCAACAGCTTTATAATTTAACACTCCGTCTTCCGCACTTTCAGTTTACATAAAACCCTACAAGTTGCATTCAGCTGTAACAAAAGCATACTTTACTTTTTAATTTGCACAAATATTAACCAAATATTTAATTTTACTTATAATGCAGGGAGTGCTCCAACACTAAAATGCTATTTTGCTTCCATACCAGTTACTTCATACAGCGTCACCAATCCTTCCTTCCTGCTCTCTAAACATGGCTGAAACTAAACTTAAAGCTGCAGAGGACATGGGGCACAGATAAATTGCCACACAGAGCTCCGGAGGGAGTCTCTGGGGCTTATAATCATTTTTTGCCCATTTTGAAATATCACAAAGAAGGCTGCTCTTTAGGCTAATAGAGAGCTTTATTAATAGCACAGCACAGCTCAAGATGTAGTCACACGCCATAACCAGTGCACTTTATACGGTCTCTTTTACAAAATACCACTTTTTCCCACTTCTTAATCTTACGGAAAAAGCTACACTCTACACTAATACAAAGCTCTGTTGGGCTCCCTTCCTCCCAAAGGTGATGTTATATTAAATGGTGCATGGGTTCCTTTTATTTTAATTAACATGCAGGGAGTGCTCCAAAAGCAAAATGCTATTTTGCTTCATTAGCAGTAACTCTATGCCGCTAATCTTTCTTTCCTGCTCTTTTAAAACAGCTCAAACCGAACTTCAAAGTGTAGAGCACAAAGGGCTCACAAAGAAGGCTGCACTTTACCACATCCAGCGCACTTTACACGTTTGCTTTTTACAAAATACCACTTTTTGCCCACTTCTTAATCTTACGGAAAAAGCTACACCCTGCGCTAATATGAAGCTCAGTTGGGCTCCCTTCCTACCATTAGTGATGTTATATTAAATGTTGCGCGTGTTCCTTTTATTTCGATTAACATGCAGGGAGTGCTCCAAAACCAAAATGCTATTTTGCTTCATTAGCAGTAACTCTATACAGCGCCTCTAACGTTTCTTTCCTTCTCTTTTAAAACAGCTGAAACCAAACCTAAAGCTGTAGAGCACAGAGGGCTCAGAAAAATTCCCACCCAGAGGTCCGGAGGGAGTCTCTGGGGCTTAAAAGAATGTTTTTATTTATAAGGTGACAAAAATGGTTATACCACTTTTTTTATTATAACTTATAACTTTTCAACATGCTGCACAACATTCCCAATGCTCTACAACACATATTAAAAACGTTAACAAAGCCAATAGCTCTGTCTAAACACTTATAAGGCCCCAAAGGCGAGACCTATTGGCTATGCCAATGCTTGTTTACTTTGTTTCTCTGTCGGAATAATTGTTTAAATAAATATAATTTGCTCATTTGAAAAGCCTACACAGTTCTCATTGCAGCTCTGTGCTACATTTTTACAATTTTGTGGTTGCTCTGTAAGGCATAAACCCTGATTGGTTAAATTCAATTATGCCATTTATCAACCTCATTAGTCTGGTCGCCAGTACTTTGGCTAGTATTTTCTTCTCTATGTTCAGTAGAGAGATCGGCCTGTAGGAGGCACGCACATCTCTCACCTTCCCTTCCGTGTGCATGAGAACTACTTCAGCCTGCTGAAGGTCTCTGGGCAGATCCCCTTCCTTCTGTGCTTCAGCGTACATTGTCTTGAGGGGGGCAACTGTGTGGGCCTTCACTCCCTTAAACAATTCATCTGGAAAGCGGTTCAGGCCCAGGGCCAGTTGCCTCTTGATCTTTGTTATGTCCTCCGAGATCTCTGCCTCAGTGAGTTCTGCCTCCAGGGTGTTACTTGCCTCCCCTCCTATGTGTTGGGCAGGGATGTCTCCAATAAAATCCTCCATCTAGGTCGAGCATCCTCCCAGTTTAGAGCTATACACAGCTCCCAGTATAGAGCTATACACAGCTCCCAGTTTAGAACTATACACATTGCCCAGGTACTTGGCAAAAACCTGGGCAATCTCCTGCCGTGACCCTGCCACCACCCCCTCTGGGGTCATCACTCTGTGGATCCACTTCTGGCCCTCCTCCTTGCGAACCAACCATGCTAGCAGTTTCTCTGCCTTGTTGCCTAGTTTGTACAGCCTTCCCTGTTTGCTCCCGTGGAGCACCTGCACTTCTTGGCTCACCAGGCTCCTGTATTCTTCCTGTAGGAGCTCTAGTCACATTGCTCTCTCCCCTGTGGAGCTCAGCAGATACTCTGCCTCACCCCTTTTCAGCTGGTCCTCTAGCTCCCAGCACTTTTTTCCCACTCATGTTTTTCCCCTGTCACAGGGTCTATCAAGTCCCCCCTCAAAACCATTTGTATGCCTCCCAGAGAGTACCCTATGAGTGCACTGTCCCCTTATTTTCGGCAGAAGAATTCTGTTACTTGTGCTACCATATCCTGTGTACGCCTATCCACAGCTCCCAGGGGTCTAAAATCCATCGCCAGTCCAGCCTAGTCTGAAGTGATGTTACTGTTACATGATCAGACATTCTGCATAAATCCAGGAGAGCGATGGACCCTGAGGGTTACTCTTAATGGCTGCACGGGACGGGCATGGAGATGCCACTGCCGGGCCCCACCGCTGTGGTGGCGCAGAACTGGTGGGGCCGCGACTAAACAAATGGACTGGGAAGGACGGGTGACGTTTGAGACCCCACTGTTGGACTCGGCGCTCCTGTCCCAACTGAAGACCAGAAATGGGACCTGCTGGGCATCTCTAAAGTAGGCGCCATCTGGAGGGAGGGCAAGATGCTCCCATTCTCTGAGCTGCAGATATAGTTCACACTCACTGGGAGGCAGTATCTTCGATACCAGCAGCTGAAGAGCATCCTGTCGGGGCTTGGGGACCTCCTCTGTGACATAGAGGAGGAAACACATTTAGACTGTCTCGTACTGGGGGCCCGTTACACAAGCATGCAGTGTCAGGCTTATATGGATCCCTGCTTACGCATAGTTTGCCCCCCAGACATGTTGCAGGACAAATGGGAATGGGATTTAGGGTGACTGGGGGGGTGGGGGGCTTGCAGGATCCGGGGATGCTGGGAACGGGTGAGAAACAGGACTTCTTCAGTCTTAGAGACCCATTTGACGCTTACTCTACAATTGGTAATGGTGGTTATATGGGGGGCAGGCTTTGGACAGGTACTCCCTCCTCTTCTGGAACGTGGCACTAATGGTGGCCAGAAGGGATATCGCCCAACGATGGGCGAGAGGGGCACTGCCAACAGAGTCTGAATGGGTATCTAACGAGAATTGGTGCATAAGGGCAGACGGACAGGTCTATCAAGGAAGAGGGTGTCCACGTACATTTGAGCGGCTGTGGGCCCATGGAGAGAGGGCATGACAGACCTGGAATTAGACGGGTAGAAAGGAGGAGGGCGACACCAGCGGTGGGGGGGGCAGAGCACCCCATGATGAGAGACACCAGGGAGGGCACTGTAAAGGCAGGGCAGGAGAAGATAAACTGGGCCAACGTGGAGGATGTGGTGGAAAAGGGAATGAGGGGGATACGACGGCAGGCGCAAGTACGGGGGCTGCAGTTTTCTATTGTACTGTTGTAGTCTGTTTGAAACCAATAAAAATATATATATATATTTTTTTTTTTTTTTAAAGAGAGATTATCTTTCGAGTAAAGATTAAGGTAAAATGCTCGAAAGGCATCCAGTTTATCCTCTTCAGAAGAAACAGCCTGGCCATATATAAGGTTTTATTACCAATATAGTACTGTTCTTTTTTCTTTCACTCTGTATATATGGTGATCAGAGGGGAAAGCACTGTATTTTTTTGTAGAATGGGCCCCCTGTGGCAGTTTTGAAATGAGGAAGAGAGATCCCCAGACTAATGGTGTGGCAAAGTGTGGTCTGTGTAAGTTGTAGGCCTGGGAGTAATTCTAATTAAGCCAGAGTAATATTGGTGATTCTGCAGTACTCTTTGATGCAGAATTACCCATAATAGCGCAATTACGTCCGCTGGCGTAATTATGAGTAATTTGGAGGGGAACTTCCTACTTCAAGAGCACAATGAGGGAGTGGCTGCTCGCCCTGCTGTTCATGCTGTGTTGCATTTAGTGCTATTTTCTTAGCCCAAAATGAAGGCAAGAATGCACTTTGCACTAAGAAACTAGCGCTAAATGCTGGGAGTAAATTGGGGGTAAATCCTACACCAAGTCCACATTTAGCGAGTGCGAACTCGCACGGCTATTCATGTTCTGTAGCATTTAACACTATTTCTTAGTGCAAAATGCATCCCTGCTTCCATTTTGAATGCAAGGGTGCATTTTTGCACTAAAAAAATAGCGCTAAAAGCAGAATTTTTCTTCTTGCGTAATTCCACGGAATTAAGTAATTCCGCTACAAAAAATTACACAAGTTATGTCCACCCCTACTAAGTTGGTGCAATCCTAGGTCTCTGATTGGCGTAGAACCAGCTAGGAGATGATGGATCCCAGGAAATTGGCTAGTACCTATCAAATTAGAAATCAGCCTGTGACCACCAATTCACCACAATAAGGCAAGAAAATTCCCTTCTCAGGGCTGCCCATATTGTGCATAAACACCGGTGAAAGATGCATGCCCACTACTAGCAATCTATACCAACTGGGCAACAATTCATACCTACAGGTAAACAATCCATCCCTACCAGTGAATAATCTACACCTGCAGGTGAACAACCAGTTCCAACTGGCAGACAATCCACCCCTACAAGAAAACAGTGCAAACCTACTGGGGAACAATGCTTACCAACAGGTGAGCAAACCATATCTACTGGGGAGAAACCCATCCCTTCTTGTAAACCGTGCACAGTTTCTAGTCAACAATCTATACTCACTGGTGAATAATCTGCACCTACAGGTGAATCACCAATAGCAACTAGAAACAACCTATACCTAAAGGTGAGTAATTCATACCTAATGGTGAACAACCAGTACCAATTGGGAAACAATCCATGCCTACAGGTGAACCACCAATAGCAACTAGAAACAACCTATACCTAAAGGTGAGTAATTCATACCTAATGGTGAACAACCAGTACCAATTGGGAAACAATCCATGCCTACAGGTGAACCACCAATAGCAACTAGAAACAACCTATACCTAAAGGTGAGTAATTCATACCTAATGGTGAACAACCAGTACCAATTGGGAAACAATCCATTCCTACAGGTGAATCATCAATAGCAACTAGAAAACAACCTATACCTAAAGGTGAGTAATTCATACCTAATGGTGAACAACCAGTACCAATTGGGAAACAATCCATGCCTACAGGTGAATCATCAATAGCAACTAGAAACAACCTATACCTAAAGGTGAGTAATTCATACCTAATGGTGAACAACCAGTACCAATTGGGAAACAATCCATGCCTACAGGTGAATCATCAATAGCAACTAGAAACAACCTATACCTAAAGGTGAGTAATTCATACCTAATGGTGAACAACCAGTACCAATTGGGAAACAATCCATGCCTACAGGTGAATCATCAATAGCAACTAGAAACAACCTATACCTAAAGGTGAGTAATTCATACCTAATGGTGAACAACCAGTACCAATTGGGAAACAATCCATGCCTACAGGTGAACCACCAATAGCAACTAGAAACAACCTATACCTAAAGGTGAGTAATTCATACCTAATGGTGAACAACCAGTACCAATTGGGAAACAATCCATGCCTACAGGTGAACCACCAATAGCAACTAGAAACAACCTATACCTAAAGGTGAGTAATTCATACCTAATGGTGAACAACCAGTACCAATTGGGAAACAATCCATTCCTACAGGTGAATCATCAATAGCAACTAGAAACAACCTATACCTAAAGGTGAGTAATTCATACCTAATGGTGAACAACCAGTACCAATTGGGAAACAATCCATGCCTACAGGTGAATCATCAATACCATCTGGGAAGCAAACCATACAGACTACAAAACAATACATTTGTATGGGTGAAGAAGTTTTATGTACTGGTGAAGGGCACATAAAGGGGAACAAACCACATCTTCTCAGTGACCAACACCTACTGATGAGTGACTAAGGAATACTGGGGAACGGGGCGTGGCCATGCCGTCGACCGTAATGGCCACTCTGCTGTGAAGCTCCGGAGTCTTTCGCCCTTATCCTCAGGGTGACTGTGCCTAATCCTCATTGCTACACACTACAGGGAATGGAGATTGCCCTCCCCTGACTTCCAGGGGGCACGGGACCCGCTGAATGTCTGCCCGCCGGAGTATCCTGTTGCGGTGCTGCTGGATGGGGTGAGTGTGGTCTAGCCCACCTCGGAGGCCCTGCAGCAACAGGGGTCATGGGTGAGCCTGAGGCTGGGGTAGCGGAACCTTGCTGGGCCCCCTCCCCGTACCTCCCTTGATCTCCCCTCCACAGCTTTCCGCCTCTGGGCTCTGCTGCCTTCTTCTCTGCTCCTGGCATGGTGACTGGAGGATCGTGCCTGCCTCTGCCTCAGCCCATCAAGGTGCCTGTACGGGGCCGGAAGCTGGCTGCTGGGAGAGACCCAGACTGCCATGTTGCTGCCCTCATCACCACCGGCCCCAGGCGGCCCACTGCACACCCAGCCTTCGCCCTCCTGCGGAGGTAAAACCACACCAGTGGAGACCTGACAGCCGCCTACCATGGAGGCTTGAAGATTAAACTGCGACGTCTCCTGATGCTTTCCCTCGGCGAAGCGGCAAGTTGCCATTGTTTTACTCCTGAACTGGCTTGCTCCTCAGGCCGCGCCAAGAGGAATTCATACCCCAGGCTCTGCTGCCTGAATCCCAGTGGGTGAGTGTCGCTTCTCCCCCCTATTAAGTATTTGGAACTCATCCCATTGTGAACTACACTCCCCTTCGGCTCTCTGTATTGGTGGTTGCCCCCCAAACTTTCCCACCTCAGCCATGGTGCACTTTTCTGTTTTAATAAACTCACCACATTTGAGAGCAGACATACTCCTCCACTGCCTCACTGGGGCCTTTTCTAGTCATTCCCTGTGGCCTGCTGTCACTCTGCTTTAGCAGCCCTGGAGCCCCACTGCTGTTGGGCCCCTCCTCTCCTTTCGCTAGGGACCCGGTGGTATTCGGTCTGGATTTACTCCACGTCACACACT
The DNA here is from genome assembly GCA_963921515.1 of Calotriton arnoldi. NCBI lineage: Eukaryota > Metazoa > Chordata > Amphibia > Caudata > Salamandridae > Calotriton > Calotriton arnoldi. The sequence goes on from CAWUFW010009938.1 coordinate 422,800, forward strand.
GGCCACTTCCCTTGTTGCGGCTACTGTAAACTTTATGTTTCGCTCACGCTTCAAAGTGCCTACTCACCATTGGTCGGAGGGACTCTGAACAACAAAAACTTACCTTTGAATGCACCAAGGCTTCGGGGAGATCCGAGTCTTTCTCAGACACTGAGGATGGCTGTGGCGCCGCCCAATCCCCTGATCCCCCTGAGGGCACTGCAGCGATAGTGGCGGATCTGCGGGCTGGCTTCTGTGCCATTGATGCCCGCTTCGACACACTGTCTCCCGTCTGGACCGCATGGGGGAACATCTGGAACGCCGTGGTCACTGGCTTGACTCGGTGGAGGTACGCATATCTGGCCTGGAAGACAACACAGCTACCATGGCTCATCGTTTGCAGAAAACAGAGCGCCACATAAAAGCAGTAGCCATTAAAAAAGAAGATTTAGAGGCACGTTAGCGCCAAAACAACATTTGTATAGTAGGCACTGCGTAATCCACAAATATTGGCACTTTGTAGAAACTCTACTTACCGAGTTATTCGGCTCTGAACATTTTACTTCCACATTCATTGTTAAAAGAGCTCACAGATCTCATGGACCCTGTCCACCCCCGGGCCTCTCTCATTACCCCATTGTGGCACGGCTCCTAAATTACAGAGACCGGGACACTATACTTCGTTTGGCCTGGGAGCAGGGCCCTCTACAGTATCAGAATGCCACAACCTCCATTTATCCTGATTTCACGCTCGCCGTCCCAGGCCAGACGGAAGTTCAATGATGCTAAAGCAATGCTCTGTAAACATGGACTCAAGTATGGTATGTTAAATCCTGCCAGGCTCTAGGTGGTGGTGGACAGTAAGACCCGATTCTTTGGTTCCCCAGCTGAAGCTCTCTCCTTCTGTAAACAGCTGGGCCCTGGTAAACCTTCAACGCCCCATAACACCCTGGACCGCTCCTCACCAGTCCCCAATATATCGGCCAGTGCTGACCTTTTCAATCCTGGTTGACTTAATCTATGCCACCTTTGTACTCTCTGCTGTTCCTCTATGGCTCCTATGGTGACAAACTATTGCATTCCAATGGCTTTGATCCCCTGTTGTACATCTTATCCTTGTAATCCTAATGTCTTTTAGACTCCACCTCAAGATCTATGCTTCAGTATGGGCATTGACTACTGTTGCGTTGCTCGCTTCCCAAGGAATATTCAACATTCATGTTGGAATTTTTGTTCATAATTTGGGGTTTGTTGGGATTGATCCAGCGCTGACAATAAAAATAATTCTCCTATTATGCTTTGGTCATCCAGGTGCAATTATTTCTCTAACACACACACTATATCCATATGACGGTGGTGCCCATAACACCGCATATACATTCACTTACTCATTTGTTCCCTGGATTTCCTCCGTCATGAACCTAGGAGAAAAACGATTCGCTGGAAGGAGATGGGATACCTCTTTTATAATGACATAATATTTCTCATTTGCTTTTAAGGTATTCCGCTCATTGGTCGATGGACCAACTAGTAGGAATCAGTTGATGGTGATTAAGACCAGCTCAATCACAATGAACTCTTTAACATTTCATTTTAATCATTGAGCTAAAGAATCACTGAGTCATTGTTTAAAGAATAATAAAGTTTATATAAAGTTTTGAATGCAGGAAATGAGATTAGCTTATTATTCAGATCATTACATTTATTATCAATATAAGAATAATTTCAATCAATCAATCAATCAATGCATTTATAGAGCGCGCTACTCACCCGGGAGGGTCTCAAGGCGCTGGGGGAGGGGGGAGTTACTGCTCGAACAGCCAGGTCTTGAGCTGCTTCCTGAAGGAGAAATGGTCCTGGGTTCGCCGAAGGTGAGTGGGGAGGGAGTTCCAGGTCTTGGCTGCCAGGTAGGAGAAGGATCTTCCTCCGGCGGTGGCTCTGCGGATGCGTGGTACGGTGGCGAGGGCGTGGCTGGTTGATCGTAGCTGGCAGGTGGGCGTGTAGAAGGTCATGCGGTCGTTGAGGTACTTGGGGCCCAGGTCGTGGAGGGCCTTGTGTGCGTGGGTGAGGAGTCTGAACGTGATTCTCTTGCTGACGGGGAGCCAGTGCAGGTCTTTCAGGTGTCCGGTGATGTGGCTGTGTCGGGGGATGTCCAGGGTGAGTCGTGCGGAGGCGTTCTGGATGCGCTGGAGTCTTTTTGAAGTTTGGCTGTGGTTCCGGCGTAGAGGGTGTTCCCATAGTCCAGTCGGCTGGTGACGAGTGCCTGGGTGACGGTCTTCCTGGTTTCAGTGGGGATCCATCTGAAGATCTTGCGGAGCATGCGCAGGGTGTTGAAGCACGAAGATGAGACGGCGTTGACTTGTCTGGTCATCGACAAGGAGGAGTCCAGGATGAAGCCCAGGTTGCGTGCGTGGTCCGTTGGCTTGGGCGCGGTGCCCAGGGCCGGGGGCCACCAAGAGTCGTCCCAGGCGGAGGGTGATGAACCCAGGATGAGGACTTCCGTCTTGTCTGAGTTCAGTTTAAGGCGGCTGTTCCTCATCCAGTCGGCGACGTCTCTCATCCCGTCGTGTAGGTTGGCTCTGGCGGTGGTGGGGTCGTTGGTGAGGGAGAGGATCAGCTGGGTGTCGTCGGCGTAGGAGATGATGTTGAGGTTGTGTTGGCGTGCGATGGCTGCGAGGGGGCTCATGTAGACGTTGAAGAGGGTAGGACTGAGTGAAGATCCTTGTGGAACGCCGCAGATGACTTCGGTGGCCTCGGATCTGAACGGGGGAGGCGGACTCTCTGGGTTCTTCCGGCGAGGAACGAGATGATCCATTCCAGTACTTTCTCTCGGATTCCGATGTTGCTGAGGCGCTTCACTAGGGTGCGGTGGCAGACGGTGTCGAACGCCGCGGAGAGGTCCAAGAGGATGAGGGCTGCTGTTTCCCCGTTGTCGGTTAGGGTTCTGATGTCGTCGGTGGCTGCGATTAGGGCGGTCTCGGTGCTGTGGTTGGCCCGAAACCCGGACTGCGAGGGGTCGAGGGATCCATTCGTCTCGAGGAAGGCGGCAAGCTGTCTGTTGACGGTCTTCTCGATGACTTTGGCCGGAAACGGAAGGAGCGAGATGGGACGGTAGTTCTTGAGGTCGGTGGGGTCCGCCGTTGGTTTCTTCAGGAGGGCGGTAAGCTCGGCGTGCTTCCAGCTCTCCGGGAAGGTGGCGGTGTGGAAGGAGGAGTTGATGATGTCCCGGAGATGGGGTGCGATGGTGGCGTCGGCTTTGTTGAAGACGTGGTGTGGGCAGGGGTCGGTTGGTGATCCGGAGTGGATGGAGTTCATCGTGCGGGTGGTGTCTTCGGTGCTGATCGGGGTCCAGTTGCAGAGGGTGGTGGTGGCGGGCGTTGGTTCGGCGGTAGGGTGCGTGGTCTGTGCGTCGAAGCTGTTATGTATGTCGGTGATCTTGCGGTGGAAGAACGCGGCGAGTGAGTTGCAGAGGTCTTGCGAGGGGGTGATGTCGTTGTTTCCGGCGCTGGGGTTGGAGAACTCTTTGACGATGCTGAAAAGTTCCTTGCTGTCGTGGGCGTTGTTGTCCAGTCGTTCTTTGAGTGCCGACTTCTTGGTGGCACGGATCAGCTGGTGGTGTTTGCGGGTGGCGTGCTTGAGGGCGGTCCTGTTGTCTGTGGTCTGGTCGAGTCGCCAGGCTTTCTCGAGAGTGCGGCAGTTCTTCTTGGATTCCTTGAGTTCGTTGGTGAACCAAGGGGTTTTCTTGCTTCCGGGTCTGCTGGGAGGGCTTTTTAGTGGTGCGAGGTCGTCGGCGCAGGCGGTCAGCCACTTGGCGAGGTTGCTGGCTGCTTCGTTTGGGTCCGTTGTGTTAGTGGGTGTGTTCTGGCTGAGGGAGGCGGTGAGCTGCTCGGGCGGTGATCTTGCTCCAGCTCCGGCGGGGAACCTGTTGCGGGTGGTGGTGGGTCGCAGTCTTTCTGAAGCTGAAGTGGACGCAGCTGTGGTCGGTCCAGTGGAGTCCGGTGGCGTGGCTGAAGGAGATGTGCTTGCTGGAAGAGAAGACGGGTCAAGCGTGTGGCCGGCGTAGTGGGTGGGCGTGTTCACCAGTTGCTTGAGTCCGAGGTTGGCGAGGTTGTCCAGCAGGGCGGTGGTGTTTCTGTCGTTGTTGTTCTCCAGGTGGAAGTTGAGGTCCCCTAGGAGGATGTAGTCGGCGGAGGGCATGGCGTGCGGGCTGATGAAGTCTGCGATGTCTTCGCTGAATAGTGTGCGTGGTCCCGGGGGTCTGTAGATGAGGGTGCCTCGGAGGGTGGTCTTGGGGTCAGTGTGTATCTGGAAGTGTAGGTGCTCGGCGGCGGTGAAGGTCTCGTCGGAGTTAGTCGAGATGCGGATGGTGTTCTTGTGTACGATGGCGATGCCTCCTCCCGTCTGGTTGACGCGGTCCTTCCGGGTGATCTTGTATCCGTCCGGGATGGCTATGGCGATGTCGGGCGCTGAGGAGGCGTTCATCCAGGTTTCCGGTGAGGAAGGCGACGTCCGGTGCTGTTGCGTCGAGCAGGTCCCAGAGTTCCACGGCGTGCCTGTGGACGGAGCGGGTGTTCAACAGGATGCATTTCAGGTGGTTGCTGCTGGTGCTCGACTTGGCGGGGGTGGTGCAGGTCCGGGGGCAGGTGAATCGGCAGGCTTGGCAGGTGAAGGGTCCGTGGGTGCGTCTCGGGAGGCTCGGTAGCAGGCAGGGTTCCGGTCGGCATTGAGTGCGGTGAGGGTGGCGGCGTCGTAGGTCCGTCGAGTGGTGTTGCATCGGTGGGATCCAGGGGTCCTGGCGCTGGGCGCGGGCCAGGCGCGGATGGGTGCAGACGGGCTTACCTTTGGCGCACCTTCGGCGCTCCGTCGGTGCTCCCGCTGCGCGCGGCCGCTGCGCGGTCGCTTAGGGGGCGTCATAAGTAAGGAGCCGGGAGGGAGGAGCAGCTGGGTGGCGGGAGCGGGGCGGCGAATGGAATCATGGGGTGGGGGCCGCAGGGAGGCAGTGGCGGGAAAGTCCCAGGAGCAGCGGGAAAGTCCCAGGAGCAGCGGGCAGCGGGAAAGTCCCAGGAGCAGCGGGCAGCGGGAAAGTCCCAGGAGCAGCGGGCAGCGAGCGAAGGAATCTGCAGGCAGGAGGCGACAAGGCAGGCAGGAGTGGCAGCAGTGAGTGGGGCGACCAAGCCCTGTGGAGGGCTGAGCTGAGCTGAGCGAATTTGAAATTGCAATGCATTTTTATTAGACGGAAAAATAGGGTTACCATGATACGAACTCTAAAGATCAACCTATCTATCTATCTGGGAAAAATCTGATAGTTCTAAATAAAATTTATCAGGAAAAGCTCTCCTAAAGCAGCATCTTAATACTCAACTGGAAAAGAGAAATAACAGCAGCAGCATCAGCTCGTCAGCATCAGCAACCGCAACTTCACTCATCTACAGCATCTAACTTCTCCAGCATCTCCCGCAGCATTCCCGCAGCATTCTAACCCCTCCCACCAAGAGTAGGTCTTCTTATACCCTAATTCTAGCTTACAGCATAAAATGTTTCTTCTTCATGGCGTGATTCATTCTCATTGGTCAAAACTTCAGGTCCATATACATTTTAATCAAACTTCCTGGTCTTAACCAGTTCCGTGTGGAATGTCCATGCAAGCATCGTTTCCCACAGTTCATACAATTGCTCATCCGTTTCGATCAGTCCAAATTGTATCTTTTTCTGTTACATTTTGTGTAAAACAGTTCCGTCTATTGATTCAGTCGGACTTCTCACGTTTCTTGCTGATCATCTTGGCACACATCTGCTCAGAAAGGTCACAACAGCCTTGACCATACTTCCATCTTAGCCTCTCAGCATCAGCACGTGATCATCCCTTTTCCACAGCCTCTCTCCTCTATCACATGGTCTCCCGCTCATGCGTACTCTAGCAACTCGCGGCCATTTTATATTGCTGCTCGACAGGCCTAAGCGCACTATTTTCAAAGATAAACAAAATATTGTTAAAACAAAGAAATATAAACCCTTTCGTTTCCCTCCCGTCTTTCTACGTACCCCAATTAGGTATTACCTAGCAGAAGCAACATATAAAGCTGTCCCTTACTTACCTTCGCTTTAATTTGCAACCACACGTTTTATTTAAAAGCACAAATCATGCATTTATTATTTAATTAGTACGCAAATATTATGTTATGTTAGACACGTAAACAATTATAAGTCAATTAATTTGCACACGGAATAGCGTGTTACCTTTAACCCTTAACATACATTGTTGGTTATTTACTTAAACGAACATGTTTATTAATATTTTACGAAAATATTAGGAGGTTAAAATTTTTATATTTACCCTGCTCCATCAGGATTCACTGGTTTCTTTGCATCCACTGTGGGAGGGGGGGACTTCACTGGTTTATGTAAGTTTTGGTTTCTAGGTTTTTTCTACTAGGCTGGACGAGACCAACCTTGGTTCTGCACTTACGACTTGGCATGCATGATGATGACTTCTTCCATGGTGCTACGGGGTAACAAACAGACCTCACACTGCTCACCTGGAATATCCGAGGTCCTAACAAACCCCCGTAAGGGTAAATTTGTATTATCATATCTTAATCGACATGTTATAACAGTAGCTTTCTTACAAGAAACACATGTTCCTCCTCAATCCTCCTCTGCCTTTGCAGCCTCTTGGGGACCCCATAGATATTTCGCCAACTACAGCTCCTATTTCCTTGGATTTTTTTACTCCTTCATAGAAGTCTCTCTTTACATCACCATACCACCATCTGTGATAATCAAGGCCGTTACATTCTAGTTACAGGACTGCTTTTAGGGAGGAAGGTCCTTCTACTAAACATCTATGCCCCCAACATGTACAATCCCTCTTTTTTTTCAAGAGCTATCGGCTCGTTTAGGCTGTTCTAACACTGACATTGTACTACAAGGAGATGATCTAAACTTAATAGTCGACCTCTTTCGGGACACTACTAGCCTCTGTTCTGGTGGCAAACCCCGATCACTATGCATTCTCCTCTACATCATTAATACTTATGGCCTCAAAGACATTTGGCATCTTCGTCAAACTAACATTCCGAAATACACTTTTTATTATGCCCCTCATGCAGTGTGGACCTGACTGGACTACTGGTACATGTCCGGAAATAATAGTCCATGGATCCGAGATATACAGGTATTACTGCATACATTGTCGGACCATTCCCCAGTCAGGCTTACACTCACGCTACCATGTGGTGGAGGCTGGGAACGTCGTTGGTCCTTCCCCTTCAGTGCCCTACTTGACGTAGTATTTCACTCTGAGCTAAGAGACGCGATCCTTAAATATTTCAAGCTCAATACTGGCTCCATTGGCACTCATGCTATCTTGTGGGATGCCTTCAAAGCATACATCCGTGGGACCTGCATCTCAAAGCACACCAGTGTGCTCCTTGACCTACATAACAGTTTAGCATGAATAGAGGCCGAACGCATATATATCAATAAGGCAAATTTCTCTAATTCTAACCCCACCTCCCTCCATAGACCAGCACGACTACTCTCGGAATTTCAGGACCTTGCGGAGAGGGAAGCCACTTATCTTGGTAAATACGCAGCTGCACGGCATTATGACGAGAGGGAGCGCCCTGGTCGCGCCCTGGCCCATCTCCTACTTCCCCCTCGAGGTCATGGATATATCACTGAACTTTGCCTTGATAATGGCACTCGAGTAACTTCTAATGAGGACATTATTCGAGAATTAGTCACATGTTAAGTCCTTATACACTAAGGCTAATTGCTTTAGCCATTGACTCTTTAGATGGCTCTAAGGCCAACGGCCTTGATGGCTTTACCAGTGCCTTCTATAAAAAAAGTTTAAAGGTATTCTAATACCCCACTTGTCTATGCTGAACCTCTAGACAAGAGAGTCCTCCCTCCCACTATGAGAGAAGCGGTGATCTCCTTGCTGCCTAAACCCAGCAAGGATCATACTCTTTGCGCCTCCTATAGGCCCTTATCCTTGCTTAATTTTAACAATACAATTCTGGCCAAAGCGATGGCCAATAGGTTATCGCTGCTTCTTGAACAGATCATTTCCCCCATTCATCCCCCACAGATCCACTTTGTTCAATTTACATACTGTATTCTCCGTTTTGAACAGGGTCTCCCCGGACATACCCGCTGTGGTCGCTCTTCTCGATGCGGAGAAAGCTTTTGATTCTCTCGAGTGGCCCTTCCTCCACACAATGTTAAAGAGGCTCTGCATTCCCGGAAAGTTCATTGCTCTTATATCCCTTTTGTATTCAGAACCTACTGCCCGTATAGGGGTCAATGGCTCCCTATCTGAGCCCTTTGTCATAACTAGAGGCACCAGGGCACGGATGTCCTCTTTCACCCCTCTTGTTTATCGTAGCTTTAGTTCGCCATCTCCAAGAAAATCATATGCATTGAGGTCTCCATTTCAAGCCGGGCCTCTTCTCATATCTATGTACGTTGATGACATTTTATTATCTGTCAGATACCCCTCGGTAAATCTGACCCCTCTTGTGCGAGAAATTATTCGATTTGAGGGCCTTTCCAGACTGCACATTAATTGGGCGAAGTCTGAACTTTTCCCTCTTACCGATATTACTAGCCCCCGTTGTTATGATTACCCTCTTAAATGGTGCACAAACTCCACTAAATACTTGGGTGTGGTCCTGCATAGACACAAAGAACAAGTTCTCCACCTTATTCCCGGCCCTGCCATTGACAGATTAACTGATCGGTTTGAGCGATGGATACAGCTTCCTTTTTCTATGGCAGTCCAGATTGCTATTATAAAATTGATTGTTCTCCCCCGTTCTCTGTATCTCTTTTTAAACATACCCATCGCTCTGACAAACTTCTTTTTTGCCTCCCTACAGCCTTTGACACGCCTGATTTAGTCCGGCCGTAGACCTCGGGTTGCCTGGGATACCCTTGTCCTCCCATATGAATGCAGTGGCTTTGCCGTCCCCGACTTTCAAATTTATTTTCTGGTCGCTCTGGCTCAGTTTGCATACCATTGGAATCACCCAGAGATGCCGGCCTACCTTACGCTAAACCAGAGCTTGATCTAGCTGACCCAACTCCTCTGGCTGCTTTCTTACCGCAAAGCCTAAAATCTGGATATACAGACCTTATCTACAACGTGTTGGGCCCTCTGGAAGCAGTGTAGGCTCTTGGGTTATGACTTTTTATACTACTCAGCACTCCCCCTTTCCCAAAATCCCTGGTTACCTCTTACACTTGAAAAACTAGTACAGCATACACTGACCAGACTTGAGCTCGACACATTGGGTGACTTATTCCCTGACGGTCATGTGATATCCCTCACCACTGGCATCACTACTACTGATGTCACATATATGGATCAATTAATTTTACGCAAATTATATGGGACGTTACGCTTCCACCTCCTCTCTTATACTTTGGCACCTGAGGACTTCACATCCCTTACATTCCTAATACGGGACCCAGATGGGACACACTTGGGGGAGATTTTCAAACCATCTGCGCAACGCAGCGCAGCCCCTCTGCGAGGCTGCGCTGTGTGGCAGGTAGGGAGCAGGAGAGTGACATATCTTCAGCGATATGGTTCTCTCTTCACCTTTCCCTTGCGCCGGCACTGATTGCAGCTGCAGTGCGCCAGGCACACACCTTAGCGCCACAGCGCTAGGGTGTGTGCATGAGTCTAGCATAGGTTTTGTACAGGAAGGGTAGCCTTCCTGTACAAACTACTATGCCTAGACACAATGCAAAGCTTTTCCCACTTTGTTTGAATGCTGCACAGTGCAGCACGCATGCTAAGTCGCAAAAGCACGGAGAAAGAAAAGCATTTCTTAGCGCCTCCTTTGAAAGGGCGTGAACTTTTGGTGCAAAACCATTCCTACAACTCTTTTTAAATATGGTTTTGCGTCAAAAGGCATGGGTGGTTGAATGGAAACGCCCATGTGCCACCCATGTAACACCCCCTCGGTGCTAGGTAACGCAAAGCAGAGCTTTGCGCTGCTTTGCGCTACTTTGAGGGTGCTCTCCAGAGCAAAACAAGTTTTACACTGGAAAGTAAATAGCAAAAAAACATTTTGCGCTGGTTAGCATCACTTTTGTGGCGCTAACCCAGCGCAAAATGTTTGTGAATCTCCCCATTGGTCTCTAGGCTTTACCATGCCAATGCTAGAATCACACACGTTGCAATGGACAAACAATAGTGCACTGCGTAATGATACAATCCTGTGCTGGGCAACGGAATAATAATACAATGCGTAACGATACACCCCGGTACCTGCAATGGGAGAAATAATGCAATGCGTACCGCTACAATCATGTACTGCGCAATGAAGGAATAATGCAATGCGTCACACCCCAATCACGTACTTTGCAATGAAGAAATAATGCAATGCGCACGGCTACAATAATGTACTTTGCAATTAAGGAATAATGCAATGCGTAGCTACAATCATGTACTTTGCAATGAAGAAATAATGCAATGCGGGCTGCTACAATCCTGTACTTTGCAAGGGAGAAATAATGCAATGCGTAGCGCTACAATCATGTACTTCGTTATGCAGAAATAATGTCAGGCGTCATAAGATAGTCCGGCAGTTCGTTAGCAGCAATATTGGCAATGTGTATTACGACAGTCAGCCTCTTCGATAACAGATGCCCCCCACACGTATCAACGATGACATAAAGTACAGCTTCTCACTCAGGCCCGAGCACTGCCACTCCTGACCGCAGTACGGGCCCCAATCTGAGCCGAAGCAAAGGCTCACGCCGCCAGAAGGTCTGAGAGGCCGAGAGAGTGTCCCTCCGAGCTTGCACCCCGCCCAGGCAGTGATCCACGTTACCTGGGGGCGCGACCCCACTCTCCTCTCCTCCTTCACCGAACTGGGCCTTCAGTGTAGAACTTTCTCAATGGGCCTCAGCGGCTCGGCCTGGCAGTTCAGCTCCTCCAGGCTGCCGGTCCAGGCAGCGACTGTTAGAAAGGTCTCAGGCGGCCGCAGGGCACACGTACCCCATGCCCCTGAGATTACATTACTCCGGGTGCACGTTCACCACAACACCCTCCGGGTCTCCTCTGGCACGAAGCCCCACACACAACGCTGATGGGACTTCACGTCGACTCCGAGTGCACGTTCACCAGGCACTCCTTCCTGCGGTCTTAGTTGGCACCAAGACCCGCACACCACGTTGCAGAGACTCACTTTCTTCCGGTGCACACGATGATCAGCCGATCACCTCCACAGTCCCAGGTTGCACCAAAGCACGCACACTGCTTCACTGACACTTACTCCAACTCCGGTGCCCCGATATCCAGGCGCTCTTCACCAACGCCTTCGGCCGCACCCCGACACGCTCACCGTGTCCGAGCCTCACTTCTCCTCTGGTGCACTCGATGACCAGGTGCTCTTCACCAGCGCCTCCGGTGCACCCTGACAAGCACCCTGCGCGTCTGAGACTCACTCCACTTCCGATGCACACGTTGACCAGGCACTCCTCACCAACGCCTCCTGTGCACCACGACACGCACCCTGCGCGTCCGAGACTCCCTTCACCTCCGATGCACCCGCCGACCAGGGGCTCTTCACCAACGCCTGCGGTGCACCACGACACGCACCCTGCGCGTCCGAGTCTCACGTCACCTCCGATGCACACACTGACCAGGCGCTCTTCACCAACGCCTGCTGTGCACCATGACACGCACCGAGCGCGTCCGTGTCTCACTTCACCTTCGATGCACACGTTGACCAGGCGCTCTTCACCAACGCCCCCTGTGCACCACGACACGCACCCAGCGCGTCCGAGTCTCTCTTCTCCGTGTGTCCAAGATCACAGGGCACACCTTCCGAGGGTCTCAAGCTGCCACAACACGCCCACCGCGTCGCTTGAAACTTCTCCGGAAACTTTTATGTTCCTGTATTTTCAAACAGGGAGCCAGCTCACCTCGGGCCCTTGGGGTAACAAGACACAGCACAAAGCACAGTCTTCTTCAAGCAGGGGGACCCAGCGCACACAGCACAGTCCCAACAGCCTCTTCCTTGGTTAAAACAGCAAACTGCAGACCAGCCCCAGATCACGAAGCAAGGGTTGGTCCTTCCCAGCAGTCTCTTCAGTTGTTCCTTCCTTAGCAGAGGTTCCTCTTGACCACGAAATGGGTCCAAGCCTTTTCAGTCTCAATCCATTTCTATTCCAACGTTCAGGGGTCTCAGGTCTCATAGTTATACCCCTAAATGTATTTGAAGTTCGTTGTGCTCAGAGGTCCCTGACCCCTGCCTAAATCAGTTCTGGGTGTCTCCCTCCCAGTGTCACCTTTCTCCATTTGATACTGGGGTTCTGGATCCTTAATCACTCAGCAGGAGATGGGTCAATTGTTTTATAGCTGCAACCCAGGCCTCTTCACCTCCCGGTGCTATTCCCCGCCTACTCTCCAGATGCAGGTCAGCCTGGTGCCATCTCAACCCCTCCCTGGGTCAAGACCTCCCCCAGCTCCTCTCCCCTTTCAGATCCAGACAGTCAATCCACATTCAGCAGAGACACACAGAAATGCTTAAAGCACAAGACTCAGCCACTTTCTAAAAGAGTGGCTTCTGGACACACAGTGACAAAACCACTTTCATAGAAAGATGTGTTATGACGCTGTGAGTTCATACATACTAAACTTCACCTCTCCATTTTAAACTTATGGGAAACTAGGCTAACAAACACAATACCCAGCCTCCCCCATTCTGTCCTATGGGCAGGATGGCCTTTCACCAGTGAAAAATGAAATGGAGTGTTTTTCACTGTCAGGACATAACACACACCTCAGTATATGTCCTGCCTTTTACCTACACTGCACCCTGCCCAGGGGTTACCCGGGACCTACCACAGGGGTGCCCAATGTGTACGCAAAAGGGAAAGTAAGGCCTGACAAGTGGTTGCACTTGTCAGGACAACATGCTAACTTAGCAAACTGCGCGCAGGCCCTACACTGCAGGCCTGAGTTCCCTTCTCCATGCACCTTTGCATTACTAGCCCTGGCACACACAGTGCACATCACTAGGGATTTTACTACCAACACACAGGAACATACCAATCATGGCCAACCAATTACCCTTACACTTTACACAGGGAACACTTGTACTTTGACACTGATCAGCAGTGGCAAAGTACCCAAAGCATCTAAATTGGCAACTCTATGTCAGGAAAACGGTCTTTGGGGAAAGCAAAAAGTTTAGGGAACTTTAGCCAAAAAGGCCAAGTCCTACACAACCCCCTCCCAGCCAAAAGCCAGGGTAGACCAATCATTACCTTGATGGACTTCCCAGCTTCGGGCGATAGAACCAGGACGCAGGCCCTTTACCACAGGGACACCCTCCTGTTCCACGCCTTCCACACCCCAGGGGGTCTTCTTGATCACTACTCCCTGAGCCAACAAAGCTGTTCCATGGACCCCTCCCAGCCAGGGGGACCCCTCCAGGGGTGCTGGACCCATGCCAACCCCACACTGGAGTGGTACAGTGTGAAGGCCCATCGGTCAGGATACTACCTCCAGTCATCCTGCCCTCCAGGCTAAAAGTGGGTTCACCCTGGTCACTTCTAGGGGACCCAGCCCCATTGGCTGGACATTGTCCCACGGATGTTCCCACTGGGGAACACAACCCTCTTTTATCCTTCCATTTATTTTTCTGGGCCTGCCACTTAGAAATGGCACCCACAAACTTCAGGACAGCAGGAGCTCTGGCTACAGACTCCCCACGCCCTCCTGACGCTAGGTGTCCTTCCTCACACCTCTGGCAAGTAGGCACTAGGCCTCCACCCGGGGGCTCTCCTACGGCCCCCCCCCAGTTTCCTGGGTGGTGCTGCTGATCCCTGGGGGTGCTGCTTACTCTTCCTCCCCCTCTTTTGAGACAAGGTGCTAGCCAGCAACCCCTCCTCACTACTCTGGGATCTCCTTGCGCCACTTGGCCCTTCTTCCCTCTCTGGGGCCTTTTCAGGCCCCTGGACCCATGACCAGGGGTCCGGTTCTCGTGCAGGCTCCCGGGAATCAAGGAGCCCACACCTTAACCTGGGGTGGCGCAATCCTGGAAAATAATTTCTGAGCCTAGTCTCCCCTGGGGCCAAATTGGACAACCCCTCCAAATCATTTACCATGCTAACCACTACCCAATCTTCCAGTGCACACTTGTACTCATCCACACTTGGCACTGGCTGTGCGCTGCCACCATTCGAACTGGACTCTGTTGGTTTACCCTTAATGTCCAGTTCCCTCATGCTTAGCTCATGAGCGAAGAGAACCCGTTTCTTTTCCAACGCGAGAGCGTTCCTGCTCTCCTCTGCTTGAGTTTTAAGTTTTAACACCTCCAACTCATGCAGTCTGACCCTTTGGTTTTCCGCCAACTCCTTTGGTGAAAAACTCCTCCCTGAATGGCTACTACCAGCCCCTGCGACTGGTCCCTCCACTGGCAAATCCTGTGGACCAAATCCATTCCCTGGGTCATCCTCATCCACCTCAACATCACCCGTCTCCTGAGCCTCTCTGGCTTCCCACCAGGCCCTCAAGGCCACTTGCAGCTCCTCCTTCTTGGCCCTACCCTTCATGGGACATCCCAAAGCTCTGCAGAATTTCCTCAACTGATCAACCTTGTAGGTCAACAATGCCTCAATGTTAAACTCTAATTCTGCAGCCGCAGCCTCACCGGCTATCTGGCTCCCCTCCTGAGACATGATGTGTGGTTTAAAGGTTACTCAACAATAGAACCAACAATTCAAAACAATATGTTGTTGCGTCGTGGTTTGCGATCAATTTATGATGTACACCAATTACTGTGAGTGGTTTTGCACACAAGCGTTTCAATTACGTTAGGATCGTATCCCACCGCTCTGCCGCCAAATGTTGGAAGCCAGAGTCCCCGTCCCGCGCCACTGTCACAAATGCGAGACCCGGGACTCCTCCCTCAACGTTAGGCCAAGTAAGGACACCGTTTGAGATAGCCCTGCTCACCCCCTTAGTAGCTTGGCACGAGCAGCCAGGCCTATCTCCAAGGCACGAGTGTACAGTATGTGCAACCACACTCACAACAACCCACTGGTGACACCACAAATGGACTCCACACGAGTTTGATAAAACGAGTAAAAACTTTATGTAAAAAGATATACGATCAGACCACACGATACATAAGCCAACATATAATAAAGGGTAATATTCGTTCCGGCTGGTTGGTAGGTTCAAATCCCAACCACCGCTTTCACAATGCTATGCTGGTCGTAATGCTAGAATCACACATGTTGCAATGGACAAACAATAGTGCACTGCGTAACGATACAATCCTGTGCTGGGCAAAGGAATAATAATACAATGCGTAACGATACACCCCGGTACCTGCAATGGGAGAAATAATGCAATGCGTACCGTTACAATCTGTCAAGGTTTTACTCCAAACTCCCAGGATCGGTGCGTTGCTCAAATGGGTCCACCTCTCAATCGCTCCACTCTCTGATGCTATAACAGCGCAGAGGGTAGGAAGGATTAAGCGAGGGAAGGAAAGGATGGGGACAGCGGGGAGGGAGACCTACAACACAAGAAACACAAGTAAAGGCCTGTTTCACTTCCTGTAACGCACTTATTAATAACCATAACACATACGGAGCAGTAACTACCTGTAAAGGAAAATAAAGAACTTGCTTTCATGCAGACCAGTTCTTTGATGAAGGTATCATATCCTAGGGAGGCTCTTTATATGCAAAATGAGAAATGATACAATATAATGAGTTTCAACAACCTAAATGCTCACACTACTCACACATACTCACTCACTCACTCAGACTGTACCCACCACAATGAATGTTGATACTTGCATCACAGAGGGGGTTGAGCGTAACTCACACCACTGCCCCTGCTAGGAAGAAAGATCACAAGAGCCACATAAGTCTTTAGCAATACTCATCATCTTAAATGAATTTAACGGTACTGCCATTAACCTTTCATGCCAAGCACTCTTCGGCTGCTTGAAGCACTGCAAATACGTATGAAATCAGCAATAATCCACTTCTAACCACCATGAATTGTTAGTCCTTGAACATTACACGGATGAGGTAGCAACTCCTTATCTCAAACGTATTTGTCAAACGCTAAGGCTTGGAGCCATGCGGTCCGAATCAAATCCTTAATAAGTAACCACTTATGCCCCCCCCCAGAGCGGTGACAACGTCACCCTTACCGCCCTGTATGTTATCGTTCAATGCCCCAGAGATATCATCAGCGTGGGTCTTCCTACCTCCGGCGTCTGGCCGATCAGAATTCGCAGCACCGCATCACCGCCGCCCTCCTGCATATGGGGCTTCTGGGCAGGCGCGTCATCAACGCGCGCGCCTACCCGGAAGCAGGATACCTGGGAAATGTAGTTTATGTGGGGCGCGAGCGAACGCTGCTACCGCGTTCGTCGCGCGCCCCGTAACGAAGATTGTTCCAGCTTCAGGCAAGTGTGACAGTACATTCCTCTCCCTAGAGGGGTCGACGAAGACGGGGCTTTCCGGGAAACCGCACATGGAACGCGCGAATCATCCTGGGTGCGTGAACACTCCTTGCTGGTTCCCAAGAATTCTCCTCTACACTATATCCTTTCCATGAAATTAGATACCATAAAGAGGATCCCCTCATCTTGGAGTCTAAGATCCTGGACACCTCATATTCGGGCTCACCGTCCACCCACACGGGAGGGGTTCTTTTCTTCACCGGTGTGTAGGAGGGTTTCTGCAACGATACATGGAACACAGGGTGTATTTTCATGGTTTTTGGCAATGCTAAACGGACTGAGACTGGGTTGATGCATTTTATCACCTTGTAAGGCCCTACGTAGCGAGGGTTAAAAATGCTGTATCTGCGAAATCTAATGTTCTTAGTGGATAACCAGACCACATCGCCAGGCAGGTATGGGGAACCTTCCCTACGATGTACATCGGCGTGCCTTTTGTAACGTGTCTTAGCTTTTTGAAGATTCAGCCTCGTCCTTTTTATAGTGCATTGTATATGTTTCACTCTGTCCTGTACTGCAGGTAATTTAAGATCCATCCCAGGGTGGACTAACGGCAAGAATCTAGGATGAAACCCATAGTTGCTGTAGTAAGGGGTGTGATTAGTGGACTGGTGGGTCGCACTGTTGTACGCTGTTTCTGCCACCCACAACAGGTCGATCCACTCATCAGTGTTTTCTTTCACGTAGCAACGTAGATATTGCTTTAACGTTTGGTTCAAACGCTCAGTCTGCCCATCGGTTTGTGGATGGAAACTTGTGGATTTTGCTGATTTTATTTGCAAAGCTTCACACCACACCTTCCAGAAATGAGCCGTGATTGGGATCCACGATCGGATACAATAGTAGACGGCACTCCATGTAAACATACTATCTGACTCAGGAGTATTTTGGATAACTGCCCAGAAGTAGGTAGAGATTTGCATGCTATGAAATGCCCCATCTTTGTGAGGCTATCAACCACTACCAGAATTACCGTGTGACCTTGATCTTTAGGCAACCCTACTATGAAATCTATGGATATAGTAGGCCATGGAACCGCGGGTGTGGGTAGCGGTTGCAGCAACCCTTGAGCCTTTCTGTGGTCTGATTTTGCTTTTGCACATGTTTCGCATTTCCTTACAAACAGTACCACATCTGTTTTCACTGAAGGCCACCAAAAATATCTCAGAATCCTGTCTGGTGTTTTGTTGATGCCATTGTGTCCTGCGCTGGGATCCGTATGACACCAATGAAATACTCTCTCTTGTAATGCTTTTAAGGGGATTAACATCTGTCGGTTTCTTATGGGCACCCCTTTTCTCATTTTCCATTGTGGATGTACCTTGAGCCATTTCCTCCATATGGGAGTTGTGCTTGCACGAGCCACAGAGCGTAAGAACTGCTCAGAGTGTACCACACCTATGACTTGATCAGGGGCCAAAATAGATAGAGTTTGATTTTTTACCGGACTACACGCTGTTTCTTGTTGGGTGAGAGCATCCGCCTTCCTATTCTCCGCACCTGGTCTGTAGGTGACTATATAATCGAATTCAGAGAAAAACAACATCCAGCGCATCTGCCTGGGGGATAGCAGACGGGCAGACCTCATAAATTGTAGATTACGGTGATCGGTGTATACTGTGATCACATGCTTGGCCCCCATCAAATGATGTCTCCAGGTAGTGAACGCATCCTTGATGGCCATTAACTCTTTTTCCGCAATGGTGTACCTTGTTTCAGCCTCATTTAGCTTGCGAGACATGTAGGCTACAGGATGTAGCTGTCCTGTCTTCTCATTCCTTTGTGATAGAATTTCCCCCACTGCCATATCTGACGCATCAGCTTCCACTACAAATGGCTTCTCAGGATCTGGGTGGGCCAAAACTGGGGCTGAGGTAAAGGCTCTTTTCAGCTGAGAAAAGGAGGCTTCAGTTTCGGTAGTCCATTCAAACGGAACGTTTTTCCGTAACAACCTTGTTATCGGTGTAACCACCCTTGAAAACTGAGGAATAAATCTTCGATAGAAATTGGCGTAGCCTAAAAAACATTGAACCTCCTTCACATTAACTGGTTGTGGCCATTCCTTTACAGCTTTTATTTTCCGATCAGACATTTCCAATCCTTGTGGTGAAATGATTACTCCTAAAAACTCTACCCTCTGAACGTTGAATTTGCATTTAGTGAGTTTGCAAAACAAACCATTGTCTCGCAAGGCTTGCAGGACCAGACACACGTGCTGATAATGCTGGCCCACTGAAGCAGAATATATCAAGATATCGTCTATATAGACTACTGTGAAGACGTCCAGATACTCCCGCAACACCTCGTTCAAAAAGAATTGAAAAGCAGCGGGAGGGTTACACAGCCCAAAGGGCATCACAGTATACTCAAATAACCCAAAACGAGTGCGAAACGCTGTTTTCCACTCATCTCCCTTCCTCACCCTGACTAGGTGATAAGCGCCTTTTAAGTCCAATCGTGTGTATATTTGAGCAGTTTTCACCTGGTCCAGTAGGACTGGAATCAAAGGTAAGGGGTACCTGTTCTTAATGGTAATGTGGTTCAAGGCCCTAAAATCGATGCAGGCGCGTTTTTCCCCGTTTGCCTTCGGTATGAAAAACAAAGGGGAAGCTGCAGGGGATTTAGATGGCCTTATGAAGCCATTCGCCAAATACTGGTCTAGATATGATTTGAGATGCTCGTTTTCCTTATCCGTGAGAGCATAGATTCTACTACATGGAACTACAGCACCTGGCACTAGATCAATCTGACAGTCGTAAGACCGATGAGGAGGTAACACATTGGCTTGTTGCTCATTGAACACTTCCCTGTATTGTTCGTACTCCTCGGGTAGGGTCATGTCCTGTTCAGCTGTGGTAGCAATGTGAAGGAGAGTGGCTAAGGCTTTTACCGGCAGATCCCTATGTTCCTGACTGCAATGTTCCTTGCATTCCGGGCTGTTAAAAAGTACAGTCTTGGCCACCCAATCTATGGAAGGATTGTGCTTGATCAACCAAGGCAACCCCAGAATGATGCCATACTGAGGTGCTCGTATTATGTTAAAGTTTAGGGACTCTACATGTTGAGGAGCACAGCGTACTAATAATGCTCTTGTGGAGAAACCAATTGGTCCCGTGATCAATTCCCTCCCATCTATGGCCAAAACCGGTTCAGGCACTTCCTTCTTAAGTAATGACAACTGCAATACCGTAGCCAATGCCTCATCCATAAACAGCCCAGTGGCCCCTGAATCTATCATAGCTTCCAGCTCTCTCCACCCTTCTGATAACTGGATTTGGATAGGGATTCTAAAATGTCCTGATGTGTTCACCTGTATGTCCAGAGTTGAAGGGATTACTAAGCCGCTCAAAAAGCCCCCTCCTGTTACCTTTGAGCATTCTAGTTTTCCGACTTAGGGGGCACGGGTGCCCTCATACTACCAAACCCGGGTTTATTCTTGGGTTTAGCTAGGCAATCCCTTACAAAATGGCCTTTCTTGCCACAATACAAACATAGCCCATTCTTACGTCTTTGCTCACGTTCCTCCTGCGATAAAGGAGCCCTTACAGTTCCTATCTCCATGGGTTCTGACTCCCCAGCCGTGCTAGACTTAGGAAACCTTGGTTTTTCGTATCTAGTAAAAACCCGATCAGGTCTTCTCCTGTCGGTCCGGCGATCGTTCATCCTACTGTCTAACCTCAAGCCCAAATTAATGAGATCAGTACACGTGGCTGGTTGAGGATCTACCTGGGCTATCACATCTTTATTACCTTGCCTTAGTTCCAATAACTCCCTATCGGCTGAGAAGCTATGGGATCTCCTATCGAAGATATTCTCAAACTCTTTTCTAAAACCGTCCCAATCGTGCAACAGAGGATCATCATTATGAACCAACGGGACGGCCCACAAAGCGGCATCTCCAGCTAAATAAGAAATAAGGAAAGCTACCCTAGCTTGATTAGTAGGAAACGCCCTAGGTTTACAGGTAAAGTGCAATAACACCTGTGTCATAAAAACCTGTACTTTGCTCTCATCCCCTGTAAACCTTTCAAGGGCCGCCAACGGTATAGGCGTGGGAAATTCCACCGACAACGGGGGTGCGGCTCCTGCAAAGGTACCTGAAGACCAAGTAGCACCACTACCTCTTCCTGCGCTCACATCAAACGGAATCCTCTGCAATTTGTCAACACGGTCTTGTAAGACCGCGGTTTCTGCCCTAGAGGCAGCTAATTCCTGTTGAACCATAACCAAGGCCGCCATTACATCATCTAAGGTGGCCATCATCAACCCAACACCGATCAGGAGAGAATAAATTCTTGGGCTGCGAATTCTGTCAAGGTTTTACTCCAAACTCCCAGGATCGGTGCGTTGCTCAAATGGGTCCACCTCTCAATCGCGCCACTCTCTGATGCTATAACAGCGCAGAGGGTAGGAAGGATTAAGCGAGGGAAGGAAAGGATGGGGACAGCGGGGAGGGAGACCTACAACACAAGAAACACAAGTAAAGGCCTGTTCCACTTCCTGTAACGCACTTATTAATAACCATAACACATACGGAGCAGTAACTACCTGTAAAGGAAAATAAAGAACTTGCTTTCATGCAGACCAGTTCTTTGATGAAGGTATCATATCCTAGGGAGGCTCTTTATAAGCAAAATGAGAAATGATACAATATAATGAGTTTCAACAACCTAAATGCTCACACTACTCACACATACTCACTCACTCAGACTGTACCCACCACAATGAATGTTGATACTTGCATCACAGAGGGGGTTGAGCGTAACTCACACCACTGCCCCTGCTAGGAAGAAAGATCACAAGAGCCACATAAGTCTTTAGCAATACTCATCATCTTAAATGAATTTAACGGTACTGGCATTAACCTTTCATGCCAAGCACTCTTCGGCTGCTTGAAGCACAGCAAAAACGTATAAAATCAGCAATAATCCACTTCTAACCACCATGAATTGTTAGTCCTTGAACATTACACGGATGAGGTAGCAACTCCTTATCTCAAAAGTATTTGTCAAACGCTAAGGCTTGGAGCCATGCGGTCCGAATCAAATCCTTAATAAGTAACCACTTATGCCCCCCCCAGAGAGCGGTGACAACGTCACCCTTACCGCCCTGTATGTTATTGTTCAATGCCCCAGAGATATCGTCAGCGTGGGTCTTCCTGCCTCCGGCGTCTGGCCGATCAGATTTCGCAGCACCGCATCACCGCCGCCCTCCTGCATATGGTGCTTCTGGGCAGGCGCGTCATCAACGCGCGCGCGCGCCTACCCGGAAGCAGGATACCTGGGAAATGTTGTTTATGTGGGGCGCGAGCGAACGCTGCTACCGCGTTCGTCGCGCGCCCCGTAACGAAGATTGTTCCAGCTTCAGGCAAATGTGACACAATCATGTACTGCGCAATGAAGGAATAATGCAATGCGTAGCTACAATCATGTACTTTGCAATGAAGAAATAATGCAATGCAGGCCGCTACAATCCTGTACTTTGCAAGGGAGAAATAATGCAATGCGTAGCGCTACAATCGTGTACTTGGTTATGCAGAAATAATGTCAGGCGTCATAAGATAGACCGGCAGTTCGTTAGCAGCAATATTGGCAATGTGTATTACGACAGTCAGCCTCTTCGATAACAGATGCCCCCCACACGTATCAACGATGACATAAAGTACAGCTTCTCTCTCGGGCCCCAGCACTGCCACTCCTGACCGCAGTACGGGCCCCAATCTGAGCCGAAGCAAAGGCTCACGCCGCCAGAAGGTCTGAGAGGCCGAGAGAGTGTCCCTCCGAGCCCGCACCCCACCCAAGCAGTGATCCACGTTACCTGGGGGCGCGAACCCACTCTCCTCTCCTCCTTCAGCGAACTGGGCCTTCCGTGTAGAACTTTCTCAATGGGCCTCAGCGGCTCGGCCTGGCAGCTCAGCTCCTCCGGGCTGCCGGTCCGGGCCGCGACTGTTAGGAAGGTCTCAGGCGGCCGCAGGGCACACGTACCCCACGCCCCTGAGATTACATTACTCCGGGTGCACGTTCACCACAGCACCCTCCGGGTCTCCTCTGGCACGAAACCCCACACACAACGCTGATGGGACTTCACGTCGACTCCGAGTGCACGTTCACCAGGCACTCCTTCCTGCGGTCTTAGTTGGCACCAAGACCCGCAAACCACGTTGCAGAGACTCACTTTCTTCCGGTGCACACGATGATCAGCCGATCACCTCCACAGTCCCAGGTTGCACCAAAGCACGCACACTGCTTCACTGAGACTTACTCCAACTCCGGTGCCCCGATATCCAGGCGCTCTTCACCAACGCCTTCGGCCGCACCCCGACACGCTCACCGTGTCCAAGCCTCACTTCTCCTCCGGTGCACTAGATGACCAGGCGCTCTTCACCAGCGCCTCCAGTGCACCCCGACATGCACCCTGCGCGTCCAAGACTCACTCCACTTCCGATGCACACGTTGACCAGGCGCTCCTCACCAACGCCTCCTGTGCACCACGACATGCACCCTGCGCGTCTGAGATGCCCTTCACCTACGATGCACCTGCCGACCAGGCGCTCTTCACCAACGCCTGCGGTGCACCACGACACGCACCCTGCGCGTCCGAGTCTCACGTCACCTCCGATGCACACGCTGACCAGGCGCTCTTCACCAACGCCTGCTGTGCACAACGACACGCACACAGCGCGTCCGAGACTCACTTCACCTTCAATGCACACGTTGACCAGGCACTCTTCACCAACGCCCCCTGTGCACCACGACACGCACCCAGCGCGTCCGAGTCTCTCTTCTCCTCCGTGTGTCCAAGATCACAGGGCACACCTTCCGAGGGTCTCAAGCTGCCACAACACGCGCCCACCGCGTCGCTTGAAACTTCTCTGGAAACTTTTATGTTCCTGTGTTTCCAAACAGGGAGCCAGCTCACCTCGGCCCCCTGGGGTAACAAGACACAGCACAAAGCACAGCCTTCGTCAAGCAGGGGAACCCAGCGCACACAGCACAGTCCCAACAGCCTCTTCCTTGGTTAAAACAGCAAACTGCAGACCAGCCCCAGATCACGAAGCAAGGGTTGGTCCTTCCCAGCAGTCTCTTCAGTTGTTCCTTCCTTAGCAGAGGTTCCTCTTGACCACGAAATGGGTCCAAGCCTTTTCAGTCTCAATCCATTTCTATTCCAACGTTCAGGGGTCTCAGCTCTCATAGTTATACCACTAAATGTCTTTGAAGTTCGTTGTGCTCAGGGGTCCCTGACCCCTGCCTAAATCAGTTCTGGGTGTCTCCATCCCAGTGTCACCTTTCTCCCTTTGATACTGGGGGTCTGGATCCTTAATCACTCAGCAGGAGATGGGTCAATTGTTTTATAGCTGCAACCCAGGCCTCTTCACCTCCCAGTGCTTTTCCTCGCCTACTCTCCAGATGCAGGTCAGCCTGGTGCCATCTCAACCCCTCCCTGGGTCACGACCTCCCCCAGCTCCTCTCCCCTTTCAGATCCAGACAGTCAATCCACAGTCAGCAGAGACACACAGAAATGGTTAAAGCACAAAACTCAGCCACTTTCTAAAAGAGTGGCTTCTGTACACACAGTGACAAAACCACTTTCATAGAAAGATGTGTTATGACGCTGTGAGTTCATACATACTAAACTTCACCTCTCCATTTTAAACTTATGGGAAACTAGGCTAACAAACACAATACCCAGCCTCCCCCATTCTGTCCTATGGGCAGGATGGCCTTTCACCAGTGAAAAACGAAATGGAGTGTTTTTCACTGTCAGGACATAACACACACCTCAGTATATGTCCTGCCTTTTACCTACACTGCACCCTGCCCAGGGGTTACCCGGGACCTACCACAGGGGTGCCCACTGTGTACGCAAAAGGGAAAGTAAGGCCTGACAAGTGGTTGCTCTTGTCAGGACAACATGCTAACTTAGCAAACTGCACGCAGGCCCTACACTGCAGGCCTGAGTTCCCTTCTCCGCGCACCTTTGCATTACTAGCCCTGGCACACACAGTGCACATCACTAGGGATTTTACTAGTAAAGCAAACATACCAATCATGGCCAACCAATTACCATTACACTTTACACAGGGAACACTTGTACTTTGACACTGATCAGCAGTGGCAAAGTACCCAAAGCATCTAAATTGGCAACTCTATGTCAGGAAAACGGTCTAGGGGGAAAGCAAAAAGTTTAGGGAACTTTAGCCAAAAAGGCCAAGTCCTACAACCTGGACCTGCCCTGCTATTGCTGCATACTGGTCGGAAGTATTTTATACCCTGCCAGACTGGTGGCCTCCTGACTGGTGGTCGCCAGACTCGTGGGCTCATGAGTTAGGCAAGGCCCCGTCTCCCCGTAAGGTAGCAGAAAATCTCGGAGTTAAGGTTGACCTGGAACTTAACACGAGGGAGCAGGTTATATCCACCACAGGCATTTGCTTTTCTACTTTACGCCTATTAAAGAAAGCTCTGCCATTGCTCCCACGGACAGCCAGAAAGACCTTGGTGCAGGCTCTTGTGGTAAGGCGGTTGGATTACGGGAATGCGCTATTGGCTTCTGTCAACAAGTCCTTAATAGCCAAATTACAGGTTGTCCAAAACACGGCCGCACGGCTGATCAGTAATCAGTCTCCCAGAACGCCCTCGGCTCCTCTTCTACTTTCTTGGCCTGGTTGCCAGTAAAGAAAGAGTTGCTTTTAAAATCTGCTGCTTAACTTATAAAGCACTTCAGGGAAAGGATCCCAATATCTCTGTCAGAAACTCAAGGGCTATCTTCCCACAGTGATAAAGAGCTGCTTGTGATTCCACGCATTTGACGTTCTAGATGTGGTAGCAGAGCCTTTTCTTATGTGGAAGAGTTTGCCTTTCTCTCTCCGAACTTGCCCGGACTACACCAACTTCAGGAAAGCATTAAAGACAGTACTGGTCTGGGTCTCATTTACAGGCTTGAATTGACCGAGCGCCCAGATCCTCTGCCTGGGTGATTCGTGCACGATATCAAATTGTATTATTATTAAGAATAATCCTCTCCAGCATGACGTCGCTGGTTCTTACCCCCTCTCCACTACTGGCACTTCTGGGTAAAGCATCATCCCTCGCTAAGAACCTTTGTAGGATCCCAGCCATCGCTTTATCACGAGCCAAAAAGGAGATCGCATTTCGATGGGGCAGAACAGCATGCCTGGATCAGGAATATGACATTTTGTGACCTAACAAGCGAAGTCAACGCCACATTACGACCCCCCCCTTCCGCCAGACCCAAAGATATCTGGCAACCACTTCGAACTCATTTATTAACTCTGGAATCGGACCTCCAAAACCCTACCCCTCAACCTCCCCCACCACTCCCTCCCTTTGTCTCACCAGCCAAGACCTCTACTTCTATCCCCACTCAACTCTTCTCCTCATTGATGGTTTTTAATTTTTGTGATCATTGTAATGTCAAGTCTTATTCTGTGTATCTTACAATACAATTTTCGATGTGTGCTCAGTTCATGTCAGGACCTCATGTATTGACATACTGTTATACATAACGTCACGCCTATTTCTTGTTTTATGGAAAAATTATAACTTTTTTAAAAAAGAATATTGGGGAATAATCAAAACCCAATAGTGAATAAATCTTATCTACATGTTAACAACCAACACCAACCAGGAAACAATCTATACCTCCAGGTAAACAATCTATACCAGCTGGTAAACAATCTGTACCTATTGGTGAACAAACCATACATACAGATAGACATTCCATACCCGCAGTTAAACAATCCAACCTATTAGTGGACAATCCATACATACAGGTAAACAATCCATACATACAGGTAAACAATCCATACCTACTGGGAAGCAGCAATATCTACCTACAGGTTAACAAGCCATACCTATATATGAACAACCAATACCAAGTTGGAAACAATCTACACCTACAGGGGAACAAGCCATACCAGTTGGGAAGCAATCCTTATCTGTTGGTAAACAATCCATATATACAGATAAACATTCCATGCCTGTAGATAAACAATCCATACTTATTTGTGGAAAATCCATACCTACTGGTAAACAATCCATACCAACTGAGAAAACACCATGCATAGATGTGAACAAGCCAAACCTAGTGTTAAATATTCTGGTGTACAGGCCATAATTACTGGTGATACCTATGTTGACCACCTGATACTGATGGGTGAACCTGACACATTTTGGGCTCATCACAAACCTGCATGAATCGTAAGACATGCTGGTGTACTCGTCCAGGTCCATGGACATGTGTCTATTTATCTCCATCTATTGAAGAATGCGGATGTGTTTCCTGCCATTGTCTTTGATAAAACCTCTGCTTCTCCGAAGTATGTCAGGTGGAGCTTTGAAGTATCCTGCCCGCAGTTCCCAGATGTTGCAGAATGAGGGAGCTGACCTAGTTCCCTCTTGGCCCTGGGCCCAGCCTGGGATTAGTGTTTTTTTTCTGCCCCCCTAATCTCTCAAGTGACACCCAAACCTTTCATTTGATAGCAGGTTATTGCTCAGGAATCAGGAAGGGATGGGGACCTTCAGATCTGTTATCAGAAGATCTTGGAGGCATTCCACTTTGAGACTGCGACAGAGTGGCCTTTTGAGGCAGGATGCCACAATTGGCACAGACACTATGTTTGGTTAAGGAGCTGGAATTTTAGGCCGAGACAGGTAGGTAATATTTAAACAACTATTAGGCAAATGGACACTGCCTAGCAACTTTACGTGTTGCATTGACTCTCCGCTTGCAGTAGAGCTGGGTCACCATTTCGTTCTGTGCCTGTAAATTTCCTTCTGTTTGGTTCTCTCTGTATTCCTGGCCTTTACCTGATTTCTTTAATTTGGCTTTGTTGCATTGCTGACTTTCCTTTGCCCTGTTCCTTCTCCCTTGCAGTGGTTCCTTGGCTTGTCCACTAGCTGTTTTTCCAGTTTCCTCCAGTTTGGATTAGGTACACTACAACTGCCATCTTGAAGCTGGTATGTGACTGTGGGGTTCTATCATCATAACAAGTTTCTTCTGTTGAGTATCATTACTAGACGCTTATTTACTCTTTCCCTGCATAGAGACAACCCGTTATTGGTCGATAACATTGCTGTGACACTAGACGTGAGACAAGAGAGTGGTCCCACACTTGACCTTAGAGTGTTGATTCTCTCTCTCTGAATTTCAGCCCTCCTTTCCTCTGGAATTTAGTTCTGCCTGGAACTTCCATTTGGGCAGTCCTACATTCCTGGGAGTGAGGTGGATTGTCATCAAAACGTGTCGGACATCGCTCGGAAAGCCAGACAAGTCTTGTGCTGTCTCCTGCTCTGCTTTCGATTACTCTTTGCTATGCCCACGGTGATCCCGGTCTCTACCAGTACACTGTCTCACGTTTATTTACACTTATGGAAAGGAATGTCTTCTTGGGTAGCTTCTGAGACATCTTTCTTCCTGTCCTAGGTTGTGTTCTCCTGTTTACAGAGTAGCCTTCTGGAAAATGCTGCTTTGTCTGGATTATTCCATTTCGAAACATGAGAGTCCCCACCATGTCTCTGATTGCCTTTTGTATGTATACTGTGGCTTCAACAATGTACCACTAGCCACACTCTATATTTTTAATTCTAGAATTGTGCCGTCTACCCAGAAATGGACACAATGTGCCAGGAGATGCCTCCAGAACAGGGTCGAATATTTCAAGCATGGCCTCTAGAAATGGACACATATTAAGCACACCTGGGCACAATACTTGAAATGTGGTCATCACAACTGGACAATACTAGGCCACCTTTGACTAGCTGTACTGGACACTGGTGCCAGAAGTTACCTCAGGTCATTTCACTCTTACATAAGCCCCCAGAATAGGCACAAAATTTCAAATGTGGCCTCCAGAAAGGACACGTGTGATTTGGCTTCCAGAAACAGTCACATCTATGGCTGTGGCTTCTCAGACTGGATAAAATGTTCCAGGAGACCTCCAGAACTTGACATAGTAGAACCAGAGTTCCGTGGGGCTCGACACATCACTCACAACTAGCAGAAGTCTTAGACGTGGCATCCAATCTAGATTAGACATGGGTATAGTGTTCCAGAGAAAGTCTTTAGTCCTCATCACAATACTTAAGGTGTAACCTCCAGAGAAGACATCCCTAGCTCGACCTACTAGGCATGAAGGCACCCATATTACAAAACACAGCAAAGCGAATGAGACATAAGAAGGTCGAAAATTGGGAGGTTTCCCAATTCTGGGAGACCTTTTAGACCATGGTGATATCTTTATATGGTCTATGTAGGACCCTAATCACAACACTTGGAAAACAATTCAAACATTTGAGAGGAATGGCCTCACACACCCTCTTGGGTGTCATGCTTCATCATCTGCCATCCTACCACACCACTGCATTCTCTAGTTGCGGGTCGGCTACACTAATTAGATAATTTTGAGCCTATTTGGGTTGAAAGTTGCGGTGGAATCCACACAAAAGGAACAGAAATTAAAAACCCCAGGAAACCCCACTAAGTGGAGACCTTTATTGAATTGTGAGAGTATCAGGCTGACTAAAGGTTTGAGCGATGCCTAGGAGTCGCCATTCATGCTGCATCTAGTAGGTGCTCCCGAATTGGGGATCCTCACAATTTTGACCTTTTTATGTCTTATTCACTTTGCTGTGTTTTGTACTATGTAAGGGAGGATGCACAGGAAGACAGCCCACTTTCCCTCTCGGTACCTTGTTCTCCTATAAGGATAGGGTGTCATATGTGTAGCCCCTCACAGTAGCCCAGCTGTGACTTCAGAGCTGAATAAAACAATCTATGTGACTTATAGAACTGGATACAGTGTTACTGGAGGGTGCCAGAACTGGACACAATGTTACAGCAGAAGGGGGCCAGAACTGGACACAATGTTACTGGAGGGTGCCAGAACTGGACACAATGTTACAGCAGAAGTGGGCCAGAACTGGACACAATGTTACTGGAGGGTGCCAGAACTGGACACAATGTTACAGCAGAAGGGGGCCAAAACTGGACACAATGTTACAGTAGTGTGGCAGAACTGGACAGTGTTGCAGGATGGTGCCAGAACTGGACACAATATTACTGGAGGGTGCCAGAACTGGACACAATGTTACAGCAGAAGGGTGCCAGAACCGGACACAATGTTACAGTAGCGTCCCAGAACTGGACACAGTGTTGCAGGAGGGTGCCAGAACTGGACACAATGTTACAGAAGGGGGCCAGAACTGGACACAATGTTACAGTAGCGTGCCAGAACTGGACACAATGTTTCAGGAGGGTGCCAGAACTGGACAGTGTTGCAGGAGGGTGCCAAAACTTGTTACAATAGTGCTGGCCTCCTCGAGAAGTGTCCAGTAATCCAGATTTGAACAGAGAGCTTGAGATGCTGCTTCCAGACTTGGACAAGACATTTCAGATAAAGCTTCCAGAACTGGTACTGCAGATGTGACCTTCTGAAGTGGACACAATGTTTCACATAATCCTCCAGCCCTTGACATGATGTTCCACACAAGTCTCCAGCGTGGAACGCAGTACTCTAGATAAGTCTTCTAGATAGAGTATCTAGAGCCCTCTGGACGGGACCTGCAGAGCTGGACACAATACTGTAAGATAAGTGTACGGCAGTAACACAAACACAAACTCCCTTTTATTTCTTGAAGCACCTCCCTCAGTCCCCCACAATATTCCCTTAGTTTACTGTTAGCAAGACATTTTGGTTCTGAAGAACCCACAACCCATCCCAATGAACTGCACAATGAACCCTCAATTGAAGCATGCAGTCACCCAGAATTGCAGACATTTTAGTCTGCGGCCAATCTACATATCACGGACTCGCCAAACGTGAAACACTTGTCCCATAGCTAGAGAGCAGATGGGACAATAGTTGTGGAGGGTCCTGGCATAGGGGGCGGGGCTTTCACTCCATTATTTCCTGAACAGCCACAGAGTGGGAATGAAGGGGGTGGGCCATGGAGAAGGGCCGGGTCTGTGTGAGGGGGTTGGTCAAAATTGTTTCTGCAACTTCAGGTGAACTTCAATATGAGATACATTTTTATGAAAAGTAGAACAAATCTGTGAGAAACATCACCCCAAATGAAGTTGGGAAACTGAGCAAACTTCATAAACTGAACCAGGGAGAAGCTTGAGGAAGTGGAGGGCCCTAGAGTGGACCACATCTTCTTGAACCCCTGTTTTGATCGATACAAGCAAACTAGCAGAAAGAGCACCCCCCCCCCCCAAAGAGGCCACCAAAACACCATGTAAAATACAACATTTTATTTGCGTTCTTTTTCCTTCCATCATTTATTTTAAAGTAAAAATGTTTTCCAAACCATCAAAAATTCTGCAAAGCAGGTTATTCTGTTTAATCTTAGATCATTGATTTAATAGGGCTACTTTGTCGCAATGGTACCGGTCGTCGAAGACATGGGATGTGGATACAAGGCCTTCTCCATTATGGCTGCTTGTTTATCCACGTCACATGATCTCAGACTGCCAGTCTCCTTTGCAGATACCCCTTCTCTGGGCACCTGTAGCCCTAACATCTGAGAGGTTTTGTGTGTTCACCCACCTAGCACTCCGCTCCAGTGGCACCTCTAAAAAGCATAGAAAAGAGCAGTGCACTGAAGGAAGGCAGAATGAGCGCGCCAAAGGAGGAAATAATGCACGTGGGCAAATGAGTAAGGAATGCACGCGCAGTAGAGGAAGTAGCAATGCGCGCGGGTAAAGGAAGAAAGATTGCATGCGGGAAAAGGAATGAGGAATGCATATGCCTACATGCGCTGATTAGCAATCTTGCCCTCCTTATCTGTTTACAAGAATGGCAGTGACACAAAATTGTAAGCAAGAGAGATTTGTCCAACTTGGAGAGGGAGAGAAAGAGCACTCCAGGATGGACCACTGTTGTCTGAAAATGGCGCCTACCACATCCCAGCATGCTCTGCAGGGCAGGGTGAGTGATAATAAAGAAGGAAAAGAGGGCCCAGAGGACTCCCACCACAACAATGGTTCTCATTCGAAAAAAAATGTGTATTGCTTAAAAAAAAACGCCCTCATGGAGGGATAAATGTTTGGATGACTCTGAAGGAAGCAAAAACTAAGTTGGAGAGAGCACATTTATTTTAAGTCCTGCTTCCCTCACTCTTCCAACCCTAGATCAAAGATGGGTCCTACCCACTCCCGCCAAGAAATGTTAGGAATTGTAGAACAGAGCAGAGCCTTAAACCTGTTTGTCTAAGGCTGGGTATGTGCCGAGTGACAAATATATGCCCAGGGTGAGAAGTAAGGGGCAGTAGAAGGTCCAAAGTTGACGACATCCCCTCGATGCAATGTCCGCTTTCTTCTATCCTTCCATGGTCTTCTTTACCCTAGAGGGTTCCAGAGATGGGGCAAATAAATGGAAGACCCCGTCCAAACCCCATTGTTCCTCCGTCCTCTTCCTTTTGCTTGCCCAACAATGACAAGTGCATCCAGAGCCCTACAGGACGGGCGCGAAATAAAATTACTAAAAGATTCAGTGGGCTCATTGGTTGACACGAAGTTTGAAATTTACGCGCCCAGCAAAGCTGTCACGAGTCTCGAATGCAATATTCTTGGCGTAGATGGCACATTTGATGTTGTAGTCAGTGTTCATGGTGAGGTTGCTGAACTGGACTGCCACGATTGGTTGGGTGTAGTTTGTCTAGAAAAAAAAAGGTAAAAAACCTACATTAGAAAAAACAAGGAAGTAGTGGGAGAAGCTATGAAGTGGAAAAATGACCACTGGAGTGAAGCTGCACCACCCAGCAAGTGCTGTACCTATTCTATATTACAAAGGAACATTGACAACCAGTGGGTCTTAATGAAGCTTGTATGTTTACTACTTCACCTCTTTGGCATGCACAATGTGAAGGAAGCTTGCCCATGTGCTCCTTCTGATGCTGTTGCTTATCTACGTGCATGTTGTGAGTTTGCACTGCCAGTACTCGTGCTGTACTTACTCTCAAAGAGGCAACTATGGACTTCAGCTGCCCATCCTATACCAGTTCTGCATGTGATGATGGAGAAGCTTGCACCAGTGCTGCCCGTCCTATACCCATTCTGCATGTGATGATGGAGAAGCTTGCACAGGTGCTGCCTGTCCTATACCCGTTCTGCATGTGATGATGGAGAAGCTTGCACAGGTGCTGCCTGTCCTATACCTGTTCTGCATGTGATGATGGAGAAGCTTGCGCAGGTGCTACCTGTCCTATACCAGTTCTGCATGTGATGATGGAGAAGCTTGCGCAGATGCTGCCTGTCCTATACCAGTTCTCCATGTGATGATGGAGAAGCTTGCACAGGTGCTGCCTGTTCTATACCTGTTCTGCATGTGATGATGGAGAAGCTTGCACAGGTGCTGCCTGTCCTATACCAGTTCTACATGTGATGATTTGCATGTGTGCTGACTGTCCTATACCAGTTCTGTATGTGATGATGGAGAAGCTTGCACAGATGCTGCCCGTCCTATACCAGTTCTACATGTGATGATTTGCATGTGTGCCGACTGTCCTATACCAGTTCTGCATGTGGTGATTGTGAAGCTTGCACAGGTGCTGCCCATCCTAAACCTGTTCTGCATGTGATGATGGAGAAGCTTGCACTGGTACTGCCCATCCTATACCAGTTCTGCATGTGATGATGAAGACGCTTGCAAATGTGCTAGCTGTATGGCATCAAGTCATTAAGTGATGGAAACTTGCACCTGTGTCTGTGAGGCACCCTTGCACTTATAGGAGTGATGTACCATCTCTGCCTGTGATGGGGAAGCTGCCCTCTTGCTGCCTGTACTGCACCTGTCCTGTCAATGCTTGTACTGTATCTCTTTTTTGTGAGTGAGGCAGGGTCTTGAGGTACTGCCACTCGAGCTATCCCTGGTCTGTGACTTTCTGTGTGTGCAAGGGAATCCTCGCCTGCTGCATCCTCTTCTTGCTTGCATTTCATTTCTGCTGGGGAGTGTGTGAGCGTACTTCTCACACTTGCTCTCTGTGCTTATAAGGATTCTTGCTTGTTTGCAACCCATTTTGTACCTGTCATGTGTGTGAAGAAACTTGTGCTGATACTGCTTGAGCTCACACGTTTGTGAGAGTGGGCCCCAGTTATGCTTCCCTTGAAACGCCCATTTTGTGTGTTAACATAAACTCGCTCCACTTTGTGAGGGTAGGTTGTGCTGCAGCTGCACATTTTTACCAGTTCAGTGTGTGATGGGGAATCTTGCCCTGATGCTTCCTCAAGTGTGCATGTTTTGTGTGTGTGGTGGCGCTTCCTCAATCAACTGTGCATGTTCTGTGTGTGTGAGATCTGCTGCTTCCTCAAGTGTGCATGTTCTGTGTGTGTGTGGTGGCGCTTCCTCAAGTGTGCATGTTCTGTGTGTGTGAGATGTGCTGCTTCCTCAAGTGTGCATGTTCTGTGTGTGTGAGATGTGCTGCTTCCTCAAGTGTGCATGTTCTGTGTGTGTGGTGGCGCTTCCTCAAGTGTGCATGTTCTGTGTGTGTGTGGTGGCGCTTCCTCAAGTGTGCATGTTCTGTGTGTGTGAGATGTGCTGCTTCCTCAAGTGTACATGTTCTGTGTGTGTGTGGTGGCGCTTCCTCAAGTGTGCATGTTCTGTGTGTGTGAGATGTGCTGCTTCCTCAAGTGTGCATGTTCTGTGTGTGTGTGGTGGTGCTAACTCAACTGTGCATGTTCTGTGTGTGGTGGTGCTTCCTCAACTGTGCATGTCCTGTGTGTGTGTGGTGGTGCTTCCTCAACTGTGCATGTTCTCTGTGTGTGTGAGATGTGCTGCTTCCTCAAGTGTGCATGTTCTGTGTGTGTGGTGGTGCTAACCCAACTGTGCATGTTCTGTGTGTGTGTGGTGGTGCTTCCTCAACTGTGCATGTTCTCTGTGTGTGTGGTGGCGCTTCCTCAACTGTGCATGTTCTGTGAGTGTGTGTGGTGGCGCTTCCTCAACTGTGCATGTTCTGTGTGTGTGTGGCGGCGCTTCCTCAAGTGTGCATGTTCTGTATGTGTGAGATGTGCTGCTTCCTCAAGTATCCATGTTCTCTGGGTGTGTAGTGGCGCTTCCTCAAGTGTGCATGTCGCATGTTTGATGATGCTTCCTCTAGCGTGTATGTTGGGTGTGTGATGATGCTTCCTCTAGCATGCATGTTGAGTGTGAGATTATGCTTCCTCAAGTGTGCATGTTCTGTGTGTGTTTTGTGGAGCTTCCTCAAGTGTCCATGTTCTCTGTGTGTGTGGTGGTGCTTCCTCAACTGTGCATGTTCTGTGTGTGTGTGGTGGCGCTTCCTCAAGTGTGCATGTTCTGTGCATTTGTTGTGGCGCTTCCTCAAGTGTGCATGTTGCGTGTGTGATGATGCTTCCTCTAGCATGCATGTTGCGTGTGATAATGTTTCCTCTAGTGTTCATATTGTGTGTGTGATGATGCTTCCTCAAGTGTGCATGTTGCATGTGTGATGATGCTTCCTCTGGTGTGCATGTTGGGTGTGTGATGATGCTTCCTCTAGCATTCATGGTGAGTGTTTGATGAGGAATCTTGCCTTGGTGCTTCCTCAAGTGTCCATGTTCTATGTGTGTGGTGGCGCTTCCTCAAGTGTGCATGTCGCATGTGTGATGATGCTTCCTCTAGCGTGCATGTTGAGTGTGAGATGATGCTTCCTCAAGTGTGCATGTTCTGTGTGTGTTGTGGAGCTTCCTCAAGTGTCCATGTTCTCTCTGTGTGTGGTGGCGCTTCCTCAAGTGTGCATGTCACATGTGTGATGATGCTTCCTCTAGCATGCATGTTGAGTGTGAGATGATGCTTCCTCAAGTGTGCATGTTCTGTGTATGTTGTGGAGCTTCCTCAAGTGTGCATGTTCTGTGTGTGGTGGCACTTCCTCTGGTGCGCATGTTGGGTGTTTGATGATGCTTCCTCCAACGTGCATGTTGGGTGTGCGATGATGCTTCCTCTAGCGTGCATGTTGGGTGTGTGATGATTCTTCCTCTAGAGTGCATGTTGGGCGTGTGATGATGCTTCCTCTAGCGTGCATGTTGGGTGTGTGATGATGCTTCCTCTAGTGTGCATGTTGCATGTGTGATGAATTTTCATCTAGCGTGCATACTGTGTGTGTGATGATGCTTCTTCTAGCATGCATGTTGTGTGTGATGATGCTTCCTCTAGTGTGCATGTTGCGTGTGATAATGCTTCCTCTAGCGTGCATATTGCGTGTGTGATGATGCTTCCTCTAGTGTGCATGTTGCGTGTGATGATGCTTCCTCTAGCATGCATGTTGCATGTGATAATGCTTCCTCTAGCGTGCATATTGCGTGTGTGATGATGCTTCCTCTAGCGTGCACATTGCGCGTGTGATGATGCTTCCTCTAGCGTGCATGTTGCGTGTGATGATGCTTCCTCTAGCGTGCATGTTGCGTGTGTGATGATGTTTCCTCTAGCATGCATGTTGTGTGTGTGATGATGCTTCCTCTGGCATGCATATTGCGTGTGATGATGCTTCCTCTTGTATGCATGTTGTGTGTGTAATGATGCTTCCTCCAGGTTACCTGTTGCGATTGGGGATGCTTCCTGTAGAGTGCATGTTGCGTGTGATGATGCTTCCTCTAGCATGCATGTTGCATGTGTGATCGCGAATCTTGCACTGATGCTTCCTCTAGTTTGCATGTGCAGTCCTGGCACTGCTTATACTGCACCTGTTCTCTTGTTCTTGGGTAGTGAGGCTGCTTTCCTTGTGTGCCAATGTGTGATGGTGCTGCCTATACTAATGGTTGTGTGTGAGAAAGAAAGCTTGTTCTGATACTACATGTGCTGTCCCCGTTCGCTGTGAGCGTGGTGCCTGCGGTGCTGCTGCTCGTGATGTACTTACTGCTTCTCCTACTCTGGGTGGATGGAATTTGCACTCGTGCATCGTTTGTAAGTTAGAAAGTTTGCAGCTTGCTTGCTCCACATATATTACTCGTTTGTTGACAGCTCACACTGCTGCCGAAGGACATGTTGTGTGACTTGCAATCTTGATGTCCTATCACCTTCCACATCATCTGACCCTGTTATTGACTCCTCTGCTTGGGGCCACGTGTATGAGGGACAGGCACCTTCTGATGGACTAGGTGCGCAGGAGGAGGCGCTGTGTAGCTGAGGCATGAGGTCTTCCGGTCTTACCTGAGCTTTCTTTCCATAGTAGGGAAAATACTTGAGGCGTATGATTCCATAACTATTTGCATCAGCATTGCTGCTGCTTGGGAAGTAAGTTGCATTAAGACCATCTGCAGATTTCTGTAGAGGAAAAGCAGAGAGGTAAGTTCAATACTGCAAGATAAGGATTGCTTTATAGCGCCTCGTTAGCACTCCAGGCAACAAACCCTGGATAAAGATAGGAGGCATTCTGGTTCTTGCCATTTACTGCTGGGACATGCTCAAATTCATGCAATGTGTAAGTAGGAAGGAGGTAGGACACGCATCTTCGTACAAATCAGTCTAGCAACGTGAGCGTAAAAAGAAGCAACAGGTGAATCATGGGTTGATGTATGGAAGGGCTCCTGAGGTAAAGACCTGACGCAGCCTGCAGGCCTCAGAGTGGGTGCCATCACAATGTAAAGATGAGTTACGTATAAGTCTTGGGAAAGGTGTTAGCATGGGACAGCTCACATTATTCACAAATCATCTCGAATTCCAGTTGCTCTACATAAGATTAGCACATAGCGCACAGCTGAGCAAGAACGATAAAAACCAATTATATCAGACTTCCTGGAGATTTGCATCTTGTTATGATGTGCCACCTCCCAATATATCACACTCCACCTATACTGTGCCAAATTATAGCAAAGTACCCATAATGTGCGATCTTTGAATATTGCACCACTCAGGATTTAGTTGACGACCAGATCACTGAAGCCAAAAAGCTTCCGCTATATTCCTAAAGCTAGAGGATTGATACGTATGAGTAGGAGGCAGAACAACAGCCTAGACTGGAAAATGAATGAGTGATATATGGGATCCTGTTGCAGAGATCAAGGGCACAGCAGTCTGAAGGGCATTAACATTCAAAGAGAAACAGCCAAAGGCAGACAAATCGCGGGACATCTGTCATTTCGTATTGTTAATACCCTTCATTCAACCCCTGTGACAGGCTGACCACCTTCTTGTGCGTCATCTGCACTGAACGCAGTGCAGCAGGAGGCTCAAGCAGACTGTACACTACAGCAATAACCATGGAAGCTCACACTGGCAGGATAGCCCCATCCTGTGTACATTCTATAGTGTGTGGCAGGCAACTAGGCCTGGGTGGTGAACTTCGCTCTGTTCGCGGAGTTTGCGGAGTTTTCTACACTCCGCACTCCGCGGAGCTTGCGGAGCTCGCGGCGTGCAGAAAACTCCGCTTCGTGATGTGCAGTGGAGTTTTTTTCACCACTCGCGATCGCGAATGGTAAGTTTGCGCTCGCGAACGGTAAGTTCACGAGCGCGAGCTGCCGCTCGGGTAGAATTTCTACCCGAGCGACAGGAATACCAGCACAAACTGCAGTTCGCACTGCACTCCGCCACTTGCGGAACTTCGCGGAGGGTTTTTGTAACTTCGCGGAGTTCCACGTAGCAAAACTCCGCGAACTACGCCCAGGCCTATGAGGCAACTGCTGGGAGTAAAGTCTCTGCTTATGTTCTTACCAGCCCACACTGTGCAAATCTGAGTTGCTAAAGAGCAGAATAGAGAAAATAGGGCAATGAAGAACTGAAAACACACCCAAAGCAGCTCAGGAGATATGTGTCTGTGGCCCCTTTGCCCAAAAGAAACAATTTAAAAGGGATCAGATAGGGGAAAGGAGTTGAATAAACTAAGAGCAATGGTAAAGGAGAGAGGGACAGGGCAGATTGGAGGCCAAGCACACACACATACTTACAGGTGCTGAGCAGTTGACAGTCACGTAAGTTTGATTGAGAAACAGTGGATCTGGACGGAAGTTGATGACCTGAAAAAGAGACACATGTAAGAGTGAAAGTCTGGCTTGTGAACCACCTCTGAATTTGTACAGCCCCTAGCGGCATAAGGTGACACACCTAAAAGGTATCCTACACGCTGCAACATATCTTATAAAAATCTTGAAGAGGATCAATCACATCACCACAAAACTAAAGCAACTATGTGATTTCTCACTCCAAGCCCATATCATCTTTAAGATCTGCTGCATCACCAACAAGACCATCTGACATATTACACCTAAACCTGAAAATAATTACATCAAGTGAACACTGCCAAACCAGGAGCCGGGACACCAGACTGGAGAATACATGCACGAAGGAAAGAGCAGACAGTCAGCTATATTTATTCAAGCACCCAGGATCTGGAAAAACATCCTCATTGACATACCCTCCTGCGAGCCAGAATGAAACCGAAGACCCATCTCTTCGAAGAGCCCTACTCCAACACACCATAGGAACCTTCTAGCAACCCGCCATCTTTTATCATTTCTATGGGCCCTAAGACTATAGGAGGTGGACATATCCCCTGCATTAAAGTTAATAACATTTCAGATCCTCTGCACGCACTTTTGGGGAGTGGACAGATCCCAAACATATAGACATTATGGTGTGAAACTATCCCAGTCACCCACAAATTAGGAAGTAGGCAGGCCCCTGCATCCAGAATATGGGTATTTTTACACGTCCCTTGCATCAAGTTTCACAGTATACAGGTGCCCTTGACCCAGACAAGTTCCCCTGCACCCAGACTGTTGGAAGTGGACAAAGTCTGCGGGCCCACGCACTGGAAAGAAGACAGATTCCCTGCACCCAGACAATAGGGCTTGGATCGTCACCTGCATTAGCAAGTGGGCAGATTCCCTTCTCCCACATTTCAGGATGTTAACAGATCCTTTTGGCCCACATTAGTGTGAGAAGAGTACACCAGAGACCGCTGTTCATTGTTCAAGACATTAATGGAGGCTAACCAAAGCTTGCCTGCCTCTTCTTCTACACGAGCCTAAGGGCAAACGGGGAGCTAAACTTCCAACCTACCCGGTTCATCTTGATGAGGACGCAGGGTCGGCCTGTCGAGTATCCGTAAGTTGGATCATCGTCACCCGAACAACTGCCAAATGACGATCGGTTGAACTGGCAGGCTGTTTTGGGGTAATTCCTCACATCGCCACTGTCTTGCTGAATGTTGTAGCGTGTAGTCAAGTTGCATGGTACATTGTTTTCTGCCTGGATAGAATCATTGTAACCTAAGGAGACAGCATTAAGGACGCGTTAAAATAATCGCTGTGCTTCATGCATTGCATTGAGGTGGGGAGGCAGACCAGAAGACCTTACTCGAGTTGGGAGTGTTGCCTCCCTCTTATTTCCTCATAATCGGTGTCTATCGTTTGGATCAAATTTGATCTGTCATGGTCGTCAGGTAGTCATCTTCTAGAATGGTATGCATATGTTGTTGGTTTGTAGAGAGCGATGCAGCCATATTCTAGAATGTATGTGCGCTGTCCCATGCTAGAGTGCTGTCCAAGTGTGGTCATGCTGTTCAGTCTTGGGGTTGTAGTGCTGACTAGGTGCATAGTAAAATGGTGAACATCTATGTTGTGTAGTGGTGTCCAGGTGTAGTTCGGTCAGCTTCTAAATGTCCTGGTAGCTGTCTTCTAAAATGCATCTGTGCGCATGCCTGTACTACAACAGTGTGTGGGCAGACTTGTTCTACAGTGTGCGTAATCTTAGCAGGACTTCATTTGTAGCCAGGATGTAGTCTAGTCATTACAGTCTTGGTTCTGTAATGTGATACCCAGATAATACTCTCCAGAATCTTCATGTATATTCCTGTTTTACAGGAGTGCCTAGATCCTAGAATGTTATGTCTGCGCATGCGTATTTCACTGGTCCCCATTTATACTCGTGCATGTTCTAGAATGTATCGTGTTGTAGAATGTTGTCAGCTTACCTGTCTGTTATAGAGCTATATCGTAGTGCGTTCTAGAATGTGCATGCCTGTGCCCCTTCGTACATTCTAGAATGTTTCATTGTCGTTCCTGCACTTGGAGGGTCCAGAATAACGTATGGTGCCAGGAAGTACTCACTTAACAGGAAGTCGTTCAGCGCGCTGACGCTGGTGTTCCAGGAGGAGCTGTCCGACACGTTGTAAACAATGTCCAAGGAATCGGTTTTGGGACGAATCATCAGCCCTGCGGGAGAACACGCCTCAGAATTAATAGAGTGATAATGTGAGAAGCGCAAAAGATGTGCAGAGGTCAGAGGTGCGCAGTCCACCAGCCCTGCCACGTTCCCCTGGGCCATGCGTGATGAGCTGCGCCAGTCCAGGTATTTTCTTTGAATTCTGTGACTTGACGTTGTGTTTATTCCACTATAAAACTAGGACTACACATCTCAGAAAAAACCTGGACTGGAGCAGCTCATCATCGCCCATGGACCTGGAGAACTTGACTGCGATGGGCTACTGTGGGAGACCCCACACTGAATACAACAGTTGTGTTGACAGGAGGAGTTCCCATTTCATGTCCTGTTCAGGCAATTTTTTTCAGCCGACAGCATTTTCCATGCTGGGATTTTTTTAGCCCTTTCGCCCATTCTTAATTAAGAGTACAAGTCCCCCAATGCAACATTCTGTTAGCTGGAAAGCCTTTCACACATGACATGGGACCACTGAGCAGCTATGAGTCACGCGGTACCTCCATTTTGCTGTCTGGCTGCACCTGTGTCCATGATGAGGTGGGTTCCGAAACCATCCTTCGCAAGGCTGACCTTGCACACAAGTGCTTGGAAAGTTAGTAAGGCAGACAGCATGGAGGGTGTTGTGCTGGCCACACCTGACAGACAAGCCCCATATGTTTCATGTATGTGCATGGAGGTGCGTTCTTGTTATAATCTTAATGTAGTCTCTATGTAATACCTCACCTTCCCCCCCTCCTTTCTCTCTACCAGTGGTCTCTTCCTTGGACCCTTCAGGTAGAGCGGGTTTAGAATGTTGGGTTTCTGAGAGGCGGTGAGGCGCAGCCGCGCTGGCAAGACTGGAGGCGTCTTACCCTCAATGCTTCTTAAAGTATTCCGATGCCATTCTGCCATAGCACCAGCTTTTCAGGTCTTACCTGGGTTGGAGAGGCGGTCGGTGTACTGGGGCGTATACTCATCAATGGTCTGCAGCATGACCCACATGGTGAGGCTGAAGAGGGCGGTGAGGAAGGCGTAGAAGACCAGATAGAAGAGGAGGATGAGGGCTGTGGAGAAAGGGAGAGGGTTACAACTCACTCACCACTGCTGCGGCACTCAATTTGTCGACCCTGGAAGGATGGCTTGGACTTGCTGAGATACTGGTGTGTGACCTGCAGCCTGTGCCACTGAGCTCTCACAAATGATGGACCCTGGAACAGACCCCATCATCTCTCTCAACGCTTGAAGTGAGGACGTCCAAGCAGGCGTCCATGGGCTTAGGTGCTGCATAGAAGCAGCCTTGAGTACAGGGCACTGCTCCAGGCGACACCCCACACACCTGCAGCTTTGGACGTCTTTCTTCTCTGCATGGAGTCGAGAGCTGTGGACCTCATGCTGAGCTCAAAGACAGCTTCCAATCCCATCTGTGCACCCACCTACCTCCTACCTTCCGCTTACTTCCTTCTTCATCTGCTAGAAACCTGGGGGTCCTGCCATCCCTTAAAGGGGCCACCCGGGGAATGACGTCAGAACAGATCTGCAAAGCCCAGCTGACCTCCTCAAACAAAGCAACATTCCACAACATTCTAGATCATTCTGGAGCGACCATTACTGGTGATTGTTAGTGACGTAGGACGGAGAAGGGTGTTTTCTTTTCTTTTCTTTTCACCCATTGGCTCTCTTAAGCACTACAGCTGCCTATCTTCATGACTAGGCAGCATTCTTCCTCGCCACATGCACACTCTGGCTGTTGTTAAGCCCCCTCTGTTGTGTGTGCGGTGTAATGTACAAATGCCCTGTCTTCTTGGTCCACATGTGCCTCATGCACAGCATCACATCCACGTCAGTCTCGGCCCCTGTCACATACGCAGTCATACGCTGCCAGCTATCGCCAGGGCCACCCCAGCAGGGTTCCGAAGGGTCCTGCACTGTGCCATTGGCTGCAGTGATGCTGCGGCGAGGTGGTCACAGCACATCTCTGGCACTCTTGCTAGGAGCCCAGATCTCTGCATCCAATGCACAGTACCCCATGGGCATGTGCCCCCATGCCAACTTCAAGGCGGGTGACAGCTCAACAAGAGGGGCCAGTGTAAAGGACAGTGACACTTACTGTACTACAGCGGAGATTGGGGAGGAGACCCTGTCCAGGACAAGGCCTCAGGCCAGGCGAACACCTGTCACCTTCAAGGCACTACATGGGACTTGGCACTGGTTTGCGTAGACAGCTGCAATCCGCTGAGCAAAAGCTTTTAATCTCAAATTCCCAGAAAAGGCGGGAAGGCC
Source organism: Calotriton arnoldi (assembly GCA_963921515.1). Lineage (NCBI taxonomy): Eukaryota > Metazoa > Chordata > Amphibia > Caudata > Salamandridae > Calotriton > Calotriton arnoldi. Next base: position 465,721 of record CAWUFW010009938.1, read on the forward strand.
GTGGTATTGAATAAGGCGGCTCGGCAGCACACGAGAGCCCCACGGCCCCCGAACGTTGCAGCACTATTACAATGGAGAGAGATAGTTTAAATTTGGTGGGTCACAGGGGGGTTCGGGTGGGGGGTTGATGTTCCACAAATTCTCCACATTCACCAGTCTCCTCGACCCCCTTTGAAGAAGGCACTAGTCACCTACAACCTCCTGTGATGCAGTGCATGCATCTACAAGAGCACCTCGGCCTGCAGTGCATGAATCTACAAAAGCAAATCGGCCTGCAGTGCATGCATCTACAAAAGCACATCAGCCTGCAGTGCATGCATCTACAAAATCACATCAGCCTGCAGTGCATGCATCTACAAAAGCACATCAGCCTGCAGTGCATGCATCTACAAAAGCACATCAGCCTGCAGTGCATGCATCTACAAAAGCACATCAGCCTGCAGTGCATGCATCTACAAGAGCAACTCTCCCTGCAGTGCATGCATCTACCAGAGCACCTCTCCCTGCGGTGCATGCATCTACAAAAGCACATCAGCCTGCAGTGCGTGCATCTACAAGAGCACCACTCCCTGCAGTGCATGAGTCTACAAAGGCAAATTAGCCTGCAGTGCATGCATCTACAAAAGCACATCAGCCTGCAGTGCATGCATCTACAAGAGCAACTCTCCCTGCAGTGCATGCATCTACAAGAGCACCACTCCCTGCAGTGCATGAATCTACAAAGGCAAATCAGCCTGCAGTGCATGCATCTAAAAGAGCAACTCTTCCTGCAGTGCATGCATCTACCAGAGCACCTCTCCCTGCAGTGCATGCTTCTACCAGAACACCTCTCCCTGCGGTGCATGAATCTACAAAAGCAAATCAGCCTGCAGTTCATGCATCTACAAGAGCAACTCTCCCTGTAGTGCATGCATCTACAAGAGCTCCTCTCCCTGCAGTGCATGCATCTACAAGAGCACCTCCCCCTGCAGTGCATGCATCTGTGCTAACCACCTTAGCCTGCAGTGCATGCATCTACAAGAGCACCTCTTCCTGCAGTGCATGCACCTGTGCTAACCACCTCATCTGCAGTGCACGAGTCTACAAGAGCACCTCAGCTGCAGTGCATGAATCTACAAGAGCATCTCAGCTGCAGTGTGTGAGTTTACAAGCGCACCTCAGCTGCAGTGCGTGAGTTTACAAGAGCACCTCAGCCTGCAGTAAGAATACTCCCTAAAGTAAGATTCTACAAGCGCACCTCAGCTGCAGTGCATGAATCTACAAGAGCATCTCAGCTGCAGTGAGTGAGTTTACAAGCGCACCTCAGCTGCAGTGCGTGAGTTTACAAGAGCACCTCAGCCTGCAGTAAGAATACTCCCTGAAGTAAGAATCTACAAGAGCACCTCAGCTGCAGAATGAGTCTACAAGAGCATCTCAGCTGCAGTGCGTAGGTCTACAAGAGCATCTTGGATGGCAATGTATGGGTTTATGAGAGCTACTCAGCCTTCACTGCACCTCTCCCTGCAGTGCATGTAGCTATGTGAACACTTCAGCCTGTAATGCCTGCATCGATTCAAGCATGTCCGCCTGCAGTGCATGTACCCATGCAAGCACCTCACTTCGCAGTGAATGCATCCATAAGAGCACCTCAGACTGCAGTACACGAGTCCACAAGAGCATCTTGGATGGCAGTGTATGAGTTTATGAGAGCACCTCAGCCTTCACTGCATGTATCGATGCAACTCCTCAGCCACTGCATGTATCCACAAGAACATCTTAGCCTGCAGTGCAGTTATCCATGTCAGCGCCTCAATCTGCATTGCATGCATCGATGTGAGCACATCTGCCTGTCTGCAGTGTGTGCACCCTGCAAGCAACTCAGCCTGCAGCGCATGCATCCATGCAAGCACTGCAGTCTGCAGTGCTGGCTTCCAAGAGCCGAGTGAGCCTGCAGTGCCTGGTTTCCTAAAGCTACTCTACTAGCAGTACAGTCAGTGCGTAATTTGAGCTGGTGGTACCCGGTGCTCGGCACTGGCACATAATTGTTAACCCCTGCAGTTATGACAGCTGCCACATGGTGGCGCAGTCTCTCTAATTTAAAGATGAGCACAACAGTTGTTTATTAATTCTATATACATTAAAATGACTTCTATCTGCCATCCAAGCCATGCTTATAGCTTTGGGGGCCTAGAACAGTCTGCATTGTCATACTTATAATGGTGTGATGGTTAGTAGATGTGTTATTACTATAATTGGCAGCGCTGGCAGGGGCAATGTGTGGTGCAAGCTGCAGTAGCCTCCTGACATGAGCCCTGGCACTTATTCTTTTTTTGTTTACAATTTAAGCACTGAATAGAGTTCTGATGCAACTTCCGGTTCCAGTGTCAGGTGTCACTCCACAAGACCTTTTGTCCCATAGCAGATAAGAATGTGACAACCCCCTCTGGACGCTTCCAGGGAAAAGGAACCGGTTTACCGGCACCACCTGCACTAAACTCTCAGCCTGACCGTACATCAAGTTCAGCCAAGGCGAACCCGTTCACCCCCAGGAGAGGGAGAGCGGGGTGAGGACGAGCATGAGAACTGCAAGAGGCAAGTGGCACGAGAGAGGCGTGGAAGAGAGGGAACAGGCCCTAGTGAGTGAGAGAAATGTAGAGAAAAAGGGGGAGGGCAGAGACAGGCAAAGAAAGAAGGAAACACAGCAAATAAATGGAGTCAAGCCGGGTCTGGTGGCTTAGTGGACTAATGTGCCCACTGTAGGGGCCTCTGTTCGACCTCATGGTCATAGGTTCAAATCCCGGCGGGTCCACTCAGCCTTTCATCCTTCTGAGGTCGATAAAATAAGTACCGTTGAGAGGTACCAATTAACATCTGTTATTCAGCGCCAAGATAGTGCGCTTTACAAACACACAGGATATATTAAGCAGCCTAAGACAGAGTCCTGAGACGAAAAAGAGAGAAATTCAGACAAGCAAAAAAGGAGAGGAAAGCAAGAAAAAAAAGTGTATTCTGTGAACGTCGAATCAGAGAAATAGAGACTGGCAACCAGAGAAGGAGGGAGAGGTGGAGAAGGGAGGGCCGTGCAATCATGAGTATTGTGTGTGTGCAGGATCCTCAGCTAGGCTTGTACAGCCTCCCCATATCTGCGCCCGTGCTCCCCCAGCCACTGTTAAGGAGCATTAGAAACAGAGAAAGGACCCGGGACTTAGGAGGAGAACAGGCTAGAGAAACCAACGCAAGACACCTGCTCACCCAGCCCTCCCTGTCAAGCATGAGGCGGCCAGACAGAGGCCGCGAAGAATGGGCCAAGCATCCCTTCTCCCACAACGTCCACAGATGCCCAAAGAGAAGGAAAGAGCAGAAGGAACAAACAAGGATGTGAATAAGCTACAAATGTGCCTCAAAACGAAAATAGCTCAATTTAATAGGGATTGTGTTGCTAAGATTTAACGTTTTGTTGTGAGAACAAATGCCATTTTTTTCAGTATTGACTGCAGTTTTCGCCAACAGTATGTCCTAAAAATGCCAGGCATGTCCCCAAGAAGTAAAAAAAAAAAATTGGCAACCAGGCAAAAGAACAGAAAGACCGGCGCTCAACAAACATTTAGGGCAAATGTAACAATACAACACAAGTATTTGTTGGTGCTCCAAGGGGAGGGTGGTCGGCTGCCAATTCAACCACAGTTGATCCCTCCAACAGGAGGAATACATTGATACAATGATTCACCCCTGAGCACTCAAGGTGAGTAATGTTGTGTCCAACAGAAATACAAAAAAGTCTTATTTAATTTCTTTAGTTCCAATTCTTTATTCGGGTACTCAGCGTCCGATACTCAGCAGAACTTCACCAGAAGAGATGGCGGAAGGGGACTTGAACATGCAGCTCTGTAGCAGAGAACCGGCAACTCAAACAAGGTGTACGTCGGTACTCTGTGGCTGCAACTCTCACTTGATGTGTCCATGAAGTGAGACTTTCAAATGCAGCAACCACCTCCAGATGTGGTAGTCAGGCCTCCTAACCAAAATGGCCACCACTGGCAGGACACGAGCCAACCAAGCTGCAGGAGATAACTGTTCTTAGCAGAGATCAACCCTGGTTGGGGGCGGGAGAAGATGAGCCCCCAGAGGCAGCCAATCACTGTAGTATTTGCTGAGGCACGCGCGCCGGGTGATCACCAGCTGTAGCATAATTAAATGGAGTGAGATGATTAATCCGAGAGGAGTCGGAGCCTCCCCCAACCTCTCCAGCTTTAAATCCGATAATCCTCTATTCATGGAGGGCATCGATATGAGCCAGGGAGATGGGCGAGGGAAGAGGTGCATGCTGGGAAGCCACGTGGCCGTCAGACTCGGAAATGGAGTGCCTGCTAGGGTGTGTGTGAAGGGGGGCGTTTGGAGGATCAACATGATATCTTTGACCTCCTGTACCCCCACCTCCGAAGGGATGGAGCACAGATCCCGCGGGGCAGCCTTCAAAGATGAGGTCAACATACCAGGCGCCCCAGAGGCCGTGTGAACGTGGGGGGCGGGGGGTCTGCTCCACTACATGGAGTGGTGTGATATACCTGCTCACACCCTAGAATTCGAAGGTCATGCGAGACCCTGAAAGAGCACCCTGTCTTGGCCTATCCAGCGAGTTAGACTTCTCCTGGACACCACAGCCGGCTGAGCGGGTGTCAGTGAACAGGCGTCCGATCTGTCGAGAGAGGCTCCCCAAAGAACCCCAGAAGCATCCTCGAGGCGCCGTGTGGCAGGTGCACCCCAGCCCCAGGGGCTGGAAGGGCGCCCACTCCTTGGCAGCGCTGGGAGCCCTGACACCTACCACCCGAGGAACAAAAAGGAATCTCTGAATTACTGCCCCCTAATCTGAACTTCTACCCATGCCCCGCTTTACTGCCCCACCTGCCACCACGATTCCCATCGTGGCAAACAATACCCCTAGAAGCAGATCGTGGTGGGGGGGGGGGAGGGGTAGTGAACAGGGGCAAAGGTAGGAGTTCATATTAGGGGCAGTAATAGGTGATATTATTCCAATTAAGCTGACAACACAGAAGATGTGGAGGAAAACTTCATGGGTGTGTGTGTGTGTGTGGGGGGGGGGGTGCACATCCTGCGGGGGTTAAAGTTTGTTCAACTGATATTTTCTAAGTCGAGGGGGGGAGCAGCGAGGACACGCGGGTGGAGGGAAGGAAGGAGTCTGCAGGCTGTAATTGATATTGTTTAAGGAATAATACCATTTCTGTACACTAAACATTAAATATTACAATAAAATAAACAATAGATCAAATCAATGTGCATGGTCCTTGTCTGTCATTTGTGCCAGCACCCTGCGTGACAACGGTGACAAAAGACATCTAATGGTTTACGTGATCTGCCTATAGATTGGCAGCCTTGGGTTGCGGTGCTGTATCCTACTGGTGGGTAAGGGCTCTGCTTGTGCCACGCCAAGTCCGCCGAAGAGAAGTGTCCAGAAAGCTGGAGGGCTGCTCCCGCCACAAACATCCGAATCCGGGCTGCACCAGCCCGGAAGAAGGACTTCGCCAAACAAGAAATGCCAATTTAATATTAGAGTCTGACACGCCGCGTTGCCCTGGTTACGGTTCCTCGCGGAGCGCATTGGCTGGCAAGGAAAAGGCGGGCACGGACTCCCGAGATAAAATCACACGAACGAGAGTGAGTGAGTGTGAGAGCGAAGTGAGTTCAGAATCACGCACTGGTGATGAAAGCTAAAGATCTCAGACTCGAAAAGAACCGGGGGACATGGGCGTTCGAAGGGGGAGTGCTGGGGCACACAAACATCGGGAACCCCTGCATGTCCACTACAAGCACCACACACCAGACATGCACCCAGCGTCCTCCGTGCCACCTCTGCATAACGACTGCCTGCACCACCTACTGCAGCCGAGCAACCCCCGTGCCACCGATACACGAACAACGTCCCCACCCGCTGTACCAATTACGCCGTCATCTGGGCCCAGCATCCCCCGTGCCACCTGTCCGGTAACACCTGCACCACCCACTCATCTGGGCCCAGCATTCCCGGTACAACCTTACCGGCACCACCCACTCATCTGGGCTCAGCAATACCGGTGCCACCTGTCCGGTAACACCTGCACCACCCACTCATCTGGGCCCAGCATTCCCGGTACAACCTTACCGGCACCACCCACTCATCTGGGCTCAGCATCCCCGGTGCCACCTGTCCGGTAACACCAGCACCAACCACTCATCAGGGCCCAGCATCCCCGTGCCAGGTAACATCTTCACCACCCACTCATAGGGGCCCGGCAGATCCGTGCTTCCTCTCCAGTACTACTACCCTAGTACGGTAACTAGTCCCCAACATTCGCACTCCCACGCCGGTGCTGTCCGGGCTCTCACCTGCCCCTTCTCCACCTAGGAGCGCCAACATCATGCCGTAGCCTCCCCCAATGCCCCAGACCCCTCCTGTCCCAGGCCCCTTGCAGTTGCCCAGCTCTGCCCACAGATGCCTTTAGCCCCCCCCCCCCGACCTCCAACAGATGTGTTGTCTCTGCCTCGAGTGTCCATCACTATCACCCACCCCCACCTGACGCCCTCGGTTGCTCACCGCCTACCCCCCCTTCTGTGTTGCCATTTCGGCTGTTAATGACATAATGACATGTAATACCACAGCCTGCAGGTCCCGGGAGCTCGAGCTCCGGATCCACGCATGTCAACCAACCTCCATCCCAGGGCTTTAATTGGAAATACAGAAGTGCTGCTACCCGTGTGCTCCTGATAAGTGCTTGCACTCTCACCTAAAGTGTTCATAGCAGAACTGAGAAGCAGAGGTACTCTCCTTTTCAAATCAAAGAAGTGCACGTACTCAGTACCGGCCCATTTAAAGCACCGCCAGAGCCACACAAAATCGCTAGTTTGAGTCATCGTGTCGGAGAAGGCGCCCCCTATGGGCTGGGGCACGCCATCGGGTCGCCTCCTCCGGCTGCCCTCCGTTCATTTACCCCCAGTGTCTGTATAGCGGTTACCTCCCCCTTCCCTGTGCCATCCCATCAGGGCAAGGACAGACCGATGGGGCAAGAGACGGGGTTTGCATCATCCTGCCCCACTTCTATTATCACCCCCTTCACTGCCTCTCAATGACCCCTGCCCCCTACCCAGGCCCCGTGAAACCCCTCTTCAACCCCATGTACCCGCACCCTAGTTCCAGACCACCCCGACATCTTGCCGCATGCCCATCCATCCATGTGCCCCCCGCAAGCCCATCCACCCCTGTGCCCCCCTTCACTCCGGGCCTCTTACCCCAGCTGCTGCCGGTCCTGCCCATGAACTCCCTGGTCCGGGGGTTCCACATGAACTGCTTGAACTCGGCCCAAGCCTGCCCGCGTGGCTTCTTCTCCTTGGTCTCCATCCTGCTGCCCTGGGTACTGCCCTCTGCTCACTGCCCCGGCCGCTGGTGTTGAAGGGCGAGCGCTGATGGAGTGCTGCGCCTGGGGTCTGTTCGTCTTCTTTGGCTGTCAGATAACCTGGGCCGGACTGCAAGCCTATTTATATGCTAATCCTTCGTACAAACCACGCCCACTCACCCCGCCCTGGGATCGCTTCCTGTCGTTCGGCTGCAAGGGGCTGCTTCAGAGGATGTCTATGTACACAGGTGTCAGTGTGAACCTGTGCACGTCTGTGTGTGTCAGGGTATACCCGTGTGTGCAGTGTATGCTTCTGTGTGCCCCAGTGCATGTCTGTGTGTGCCTCTGTATGTCCCAGTGCATACCTGTGTGTGCCAGTGTGTGCCTCTGTGTGGCCCAGTGCATGTCTGTGTGTGCCACCTCTCTGTGTGTCCCAGCGCATGTCTGTGTGTTCCAGGGTATACCTGTGTGTGCCAGTGTGTGCCTCTGTGTGTCCCAGTGCATATCTGTGTGTTCCAGGGTATACCTGTGTGTGCCAGTGTGTGCCTCTGTGTGGCCCAGTGCATGTCTGTGTGTTCCAGGGTATACCTGTGTGTGCCAGTGTGTGCCTCTGTGTGTCCCAGTGCATATCTGTGTGTGCCAGTGTGCCTCTGTGTGCCCCAGTGCATGTCTGGGTGTGCCTCGGTATGTCCCAGTGCATGTCTCAGTGTGTCCCTGTATGTCCCAGTGCATGTCCGGGTGTGTCCCTGTATGTCCCATTGCATGACTGTGTGTGCCTCAGTATGTCCCAGTGCATGACTGTGTGTACCAGGGTATACCTGTGCCTGTCTCAGTGCACGTATGTATGTTCCAGGGTATACCTGTGTGTGTCCCAGTGCATGTCTGTGTGTTCCAGGGTATACCTGTGCATGTCCCAGCGCACGTCTGTGTGTTCCAGGGTATACCCCTGTGTGCCAGTGTACGCCTCTGTGTGTCCCAGTGCATGTCTGTGTGTTCCAGGGTATACCTGTGTGCATCCAGTGTCTGCCTCTGTGAGAGTGTATGTGCGTGCTAGTGTATCTGTGATAATGTTTGTCTGTGTGTTCAAAGGTGTCCCTATGTGCGCCAGAGCATGCCACTGTCTATCTGTGATATGTATGTCTGCGTGTGACAGTGTATGTCCATGTTTGACAGGGCATGTCACTGTACCAGTGACAGTGCATGCTCGTGTGAAGCTGCATAGCATTCTGTTTCTGTTCTCCAGTGCTGGTTTCTCTGTAGTACTACTATGTGTCTCTCTGCCACTGTGTACTCCTGTGTGTGTCAGTGTATGCCACTCTGTATCTCTGACTGTGTATTCCTGTGTGTGACATGCTCTGCCTCTGTGTATGTGTGACATTGTATGCCTGTGTGTGGCAGTGTATGCCACTCTGTCTGTGTGAAATTGTATGCTTGTGTGTGACAGTGTATGCTACTCTGTCTATGTGACAGTGTATGCCTGTGTGTGTGGTAGTGTATGTCACTCTGTCTATGTGGCAGGGTATGTTTGTGTGTGGCAGTGTGTGTCACTGTGTTTTTGTATCAAGGTATGCATGTCTGTGACAATGTATGCTACTCTCTCTATGTGACAGTGTATGCCTGTGTGTGTCAGTGTATGCCACTCTGTCTGTGTGACATTGTATGCTTGTGTGTGACAATGTATGCCACTCTGCATTTATGACTTTGTATGCCTGAGTGTGGCAGTGTATGCCACTCTGTCTGTGTGACATTGTATGCTTGTGTGTGACAATGTATGCTACTCTGTCTATGTGACAGTGTATGCCTGTGTGTGGCAGTGTATGCCACTCTGTCTGAGTGACGTATGCTTGTGTGTGACAATGTATGCTACTCTGCCTATGTGAGAGTGTATGCCTGTGTGTGGCAGTGTATGCCACTCTGTCTGTGTGATATTGTATGCTTGTGTGTGACAGTGTATGCTACTCTGTCTATGTGACAGCGTATGCCCGTGTGTGACAGTGTATGCCACTCTGTATTTGTGACAGTGCATGTCTGTGTGTGGCAGTGTATGCCACTCTGCATGTATGACATTGTATGCCTGTGTGTGACAGTGTATGTCACTCTGCCTATGTGGCAGTGTACTCCTGTGTGTGCCAGTGTATCCCACTATGTATCTATGACTGTGCATTCCTGTGTCTGACATGCTCTGCCTCTGTGTGGCATTGTATGCCTGTGTGTGACAGTGTATGCCACTCTGTCTGTGTGACATTATATGCTTGTGTGTGACAGTGTATGCTACTCTGACTATGTGACAGTGTATGCCTGTGTGTGTCAGTGTATGCCACTATGTATCTATGACTGTGTATTCCTGTGTGTGACATGATCTGCCTCTGTGTATGTATGACATTGTATGCCTGTGTGTGGCAGTGTATGCTACACTGTCTATGTGACAGCGTATGCCCATGTGTGACAGTGTATGTATGCCACTCTGTATTTGTGACAGTGCATGTCTGTGTGTGGGAGTGTATGCTACTCTGCATTTGTGACACTGCATGCCTGTGTGTGGCAGTGTATGCCACTCTGTCTATGTGACAGTGTATGCCCGTGTGTGACAGTGTATGCCACTCTGTCTATGTGACAGTGTATGCCCGTGTGTGACAGTGTATGCCACTCTGTGTTTGTGACAGTGCATGTCTGTGTATGGCAGTGTATGCCACTCTGCATGTGTGACATTGTATGCCTGTGTGTGACAGTGTATGTCACTCTGCCTATATGGCAGTGTACTCCTGTGAGTGTGTGTCAGTGTATGCCACTCTGTATCTATGACTGTGTATTCCTGTGTGTGACATGCTCTGCCTCTGTGTATGTGTGACATTGTATGCCTGTGTGTGGCAGTGTTTGCCACTCTGTCTGTGTGACATTGTATGCTTGTCCCAGAGCACGTCTGTGTGTTCCAGGGTATACCTGTGTGTGTCCCAGTGCATGTATGTGTGTTCCAGGGTATACCTGTGCACGTCCCAGCGCACGTCTGTGTGTTCCAGGGTATACCCGTGTGTGCCAGTGTATGCCTTTGTGTCCCAGTGCATATCTGTGTGTTCCAGGGTATACCTGTGTGCATCCAGTGTCTGACTCTGTGAGAGTGTATGTGCATGCTAGTGTATCTGTGATATTATTTGTCTGTGTGTTCAAAGGTGTCCCTATGTGCGCCAGAGCATGCCACTGTCTATCTGTGATATGTATGTCTGCGTGTGACAGTGTATGTCCATGTGTGACAGGGCATGTCACTGTGTACCAGTGACAGTGTATGCTCGTGTGAAGCTGCATAGCATTCTGTTTCTGTTCTCCAGTGCTGGTTTCTCTGTAGTACTACTATGTGTCTCTCTGCCACTGTGTACTCCTGTGTGTGTCAGTGTATGCCACTCTGTATCTCTGACTGTGTATTCCTGTGTGTGACATGCTCTGCCTCTGTGTATGTGTGACATTGTATGCCTGTGTGTGGCAGTGTATGCCACTCTGTCTGTGTGAAATTGTATGCTTGTGTGTGACAGTGTATGCTACTCTGTCTATGTGACAGTGTATACCTGTTTGTGTCAGTGTATGCCACTCTGTATCTATGACTGTGTATTCCTGTGTGTGACGGTGTATGCTACTCTGTCCATGTGACAGTGTATGCCTGTGTGTGGCAGTGTATGCCACTCTGTCTGTGTGACATTGTATGCTTGTGTGGGACAGTGTATGCTACTCTGTTTATGTGACAGTGTATGCCTGTGTGTGTGGCAGTGTATGCCACTCTGTGTGACAGTGTATGCCTGTGTGTGACAATTTATGCCTGTGTGTGTGGCAGTGTATGCCACTCTGTCTGTGTGACAGTTTATGCCTGTGTGTGACAATGTATGCCTGTGTGTGTGACAGTGTATGCCACTCTGTCTATGTGAAATTGTATGCCTGTGTGTGGCAGTGTATGCCACTCTGTCCGTGTGACAGTGTATGCCTGTGTGTGTGTGACAGTGTATGTCACTCTGTCTATGTGACATTGTATGCCTGTGTGTGGCAGTGTATGCCACTCTGTATTTGTGACAGTGCATGTCTGTGTGTGGCAGTGTATACCACTCTGCATGTGTGACAGTGTATGCCTGTGTGTGACAGTGTATGTCACTCTGTCTATGTGGCAGGGTGTGTTTGTGTGCGGCAGTGTATGTCACTCTGTCTATGTGACATTGTATGCCTGTGTGTGGCAGTGTATGTCACTCTGTCTATGTGACAGTGTATGCCTGTGTGTGACAGTGTATGCTTGTGTGACAGGGTTTGTGTTACTATCCTTGTGGGGACTTGAGTGTGATAACACACTCACGCTGTGGGGACTTGATTGCACTGTGGGGACTTGAACCCAGGTCCCCACAAGGCAATGTCTTCTAAATGATAAAAAATGACTTAAACAACATCTGTGCCAATTTTTACAACTTTTTTAAAACAAGCATTTGCAATGCAATAGGTCTCGCATTTACGCGAGTTTAAGCTATTGGCATTGTAAATGACAATGCCTTTTATTTATGTTTTAAAAACCAAAATAAAAATAAAAGGCATTGTTATTTGCAATGTCAATAGCTCAAACTCGCGAAACTGCGAGACCTATTGCATTGCAAATGCTTGTCTCTTTGGTGGCTGGTGGAGCTAGGTCATTCACCCACACTGGAGGAGTCAGCAAAAAAACTTGGATTTATTTTCCAGCAACTTCTCTTTTTTCAGAACAGATTAACCATGTTTCATTCAATTGCTTTTACTACATGCATGCGTAACACAAAATAATCCCTTTTCTTCCCTCTCACTACCCTGAGACTGTTGTACTGTCAATTATCTTCTCATTAGATTATGCAAATTTCCTCTATCTAGCGCTTCCTGCCTTTTTGCGTTTAGTACCCTTCAAATCATTCAGAACAGTACTAGGCTTGTCATCTGAGACTGCTGCATCGCTATATCATTTCCTCTCATCTTTCTGCTGTCTAGTGGGTTTTTGGTGCAAAACCCTCTATCTGCAAAGCATTTGTCATTGTGCAGTTCATAAAAAGGTTCTTTCTTTCTACAGCACTCGTTACATTCATTCCAGAATCCTATACTCTATGCCAACCAAACTCCTGTGCCATCCTAAAATTACGATGGTCCTGATTGGAGGCAGATCTTTCTTTTTCTAGTTGTGCAGGACTGGAACTCTGTCCCTTTTGAGCTACGGCTCAACTCCAATCTTTTGAAAACACTTAAAACTGTCCGTTCTCCTCATTAGTAAAGCCTGCACATCTCCTTTGGAAATCCCTTAGTTCCAGGATGCTGTTAGCGTATAATTTTCATTCATCCCATTCAAAACAACAATAACTAAAGAAATGTGCTCAAACTGCACCATTGGTTGCAATTTCACAAAATGTCATGAGGAAAGGGGGAGGTGAGGAAGCCTAAATATATTGCAAACGTATTTTGAATGCCTAGTAGGTTGAGGCCAACACATCTGCCCCAGTGTGTTTAACAGTGTTTAAAAGTGCATCATTTGTCACTAACTGTCTAAGAACTAAGAAACTAGAACTATACATGTCACACTACAAGTTACACTGTCCCATTTTATGCACTAATATGGAAAAATTGAGTGAACATCGGAGTAATTGTATCAATTTTGGAGAGATGTAAGCCTAGCTTTTCCACCTAGTTTAATTAATGTAATGTATTCCCACTTAACAGAGATTCAATATATATGCAAGGCCACTGGAATTAGGCAATTGAGCAGCCGTAGCAATTTTCGCACAATTATAGATTTTCCACCTTTGCCACATAATTCATCATCTGCCACACAATATGAAGATTTGAACAAAAAGAATGTTGTTTCTAGCACAGACAGTTCAAAAGTTGCTAAAAACGCAACAACACATGTTATCCCGCAGTGGAAGGCCCTTTGCAAAGCTGGACTGGTCACCTTTCTGTTGCTTATTGTTATATTTGGGTGTTAAACTGGTACTAGTGAGGTGCAACCAATGGCCAGAGAGTATTACCAAGTTTAAAAATGACAGAATAATGAAGTAAAACTATTACAAAATGCGCCACATTATGCCCCATTATTTGCCTTTTTGCTGCTTAATTTACTCAACCCTGCTGCATAATTTGGCCCTCTTCTGCCACATAATTTCAATGTCCCTGAATATATGTACATATTTTATTAGGATTATTAATTATATTTTTAACCATTCTACAGATATCTAAACTAGGTAAGCTGCTTCTTGCAAAGGGGCTTCATTCAACAATGCCAGATAAATAATGGCCAATTGATTGGATGTCACTTCCTGTGAGGTTAAACCTTATGCATATTATAGGGACCTTGCATGTTCTATTCTGCCCAGGGCTCCACAAATCCTAGGAACGGCCCTGCTGCGCAATGTATGAAAACGGTGCACCTTCCGTGTTTCATCATGTCCAGAAGTTGCAGCGCAGGTGTGTCCTGCATCGTTGCCAAGTCTTGGGCCCTCCCTCTTCTTGACCAAAAAATGTATATCAGTTATCTCCCACAAAAAGTACGAGCTGAAGGTGTGCTGTTGGTCATTGTCCACTTTTAAGAGCTTTGGATTTTGATCCTTGTAAATTTCTCTGGTGCGGGATCGTCTAAACAGTAAATGATGGGTGTAGCCTTGGCTTTCCCAGGAGTGTACTAAACAAAAGTACAAAGGGTGCGGTTCCGTGCCAAAATTGACGTTCTGGTGTATAGTAAATTATACAATATAGTCTGACGTAGTTACCAAGCGGAAACTATTTATTTAAGCCGGGAATACCGAAATATGAGAAATGGACCACTGGAAAACAGTTCTCTGAAACTCGTAGGACATATCTACAACTCGCAGCTAAATCCTGAGGGGTCACAGGTACGGTTATTCCTTGGTGCTTTGTTGCGCGATAGTCAACTGGGACTGCTGACCAGAACAGCTTCCCTTTTCCGTAAAAATATCGTGATGTCACCACAACACTGCCGGAGCACAACCGGAAACAAGGGGCTCTGGGAAGCAGTGTAAAACCGTTCCTTGGCAGCTCTGGGGACCGTAGAGTAGGACATATTTACAGCGACGTCACAGAGATACTTCGGCGGCAAAGGACTACGACGTCACTCCGAAGCCTGAGCACGTTTTGCCAAAGTTATGAAATAGTGCCCCGTATTAGTGTGACGTCACACAGTAACTCCAGGGCAAAGGGAACGAGTGGGCGGAGCGTGACGTAACGAAAAAGTACAGTTTCAGAAACCAATGGAAGGAGTCGGAACGACTCGTGCGGGGCGGACGCATTGTGACATCACGGGGAAGGGCTGCGAAGCCGGCAGGGCTGGGCTGGTAAATAAAAGACGCGTGCGGCCGGCCGCAGCCGGGAAGAAGAGGTGCTGGCTGTAGGGCTCCGACCGCCTGCCCAGGTGCACCGCGCTGCGGCCGCTGCAGCCAGGTGGGGGACCGCCGCTGCCAGCATCGTCCGTAGGACGCCGGCCCCTCGCTGTAAAACTTGGCAAATCTGATGCTAACGGCACCATTTTTAAACGAGCGCGGCAGCCTGCAGAGCTGACCAGATGCTCGTGCGTCATGGCCTTTTGCCTGCGATTACACGCACGGCAGGCATGTGTTTCCAATTATCGCGCACGCGTCTGGGCACGATAATGGGAAACAGATGTCGGCCCTGCGCGCGTAACCGCAGGAAAAAGGCCACGACGCACGAGCGTCTGGTCAGCTTTTGAAACCCACTAACTATAAGTCTTCGCCTAGCAGCGCTTGCGCGCTACTCGAGGCTCGACCTAAAAATGACCTTGTGGGGACCTGTGTTTCATCAAGTGTGTTTAGATTTCTGCTCAGCTCTGCCCCTGTAGGCAGGAGACAGTACTGCGGTCTTAAACACACTTTGCTCACCAGAAAAACCCACTATCAGCCAGAAGGCCAGAAGGCCAGACATTTGAAAGGAAAAGCTTTATAACTTGTGTTTATCCAAATATTTTTATGCATATTAACCTTTTCTATATTTATTAAAATAAAACTTTGTTTACATGAAGCTGCTGAATTTAGATTTTTTTGAGCCTGAAAATTGTTAGTGCTCTTATGAACATCACTAAAAGCAATATAGGTCAGTTTCAAGTCCCGAAATACTTTGCTATTGCCATTTGATCTTTATCTACAACAAAACAATGATGGTGCACTACACTGATATTCAATATAAACTGATTTGAGCGTTTTTTTGCACATAATCTACAGGCATCAATGCCTATTGTTACATTTTAATGCTTGTACCAGGAATTAAGGGGCATATTATCAAGAACGGTGTTAAAATTATCGCCGCTTTAGCGACAGAAAACTGCAGCTAAAGCGGCGATAATGGGCTTGATAATATGCCCTTGAGAATTCCAATAGAAGCCCATGTTCTGGTGTAAACATTAACCCTGGGCAAAGCACTACGCTACGCTCGCGTAGTTTGCGAAGTTTGCGCTACTTCGCACAACGCGAATTGCACGTAGCACAGTGCAAAGACGCGTAGCGTAGCGTAGTGCAGCGGTCATTTTTGCTTGCTCGCGGTCCTCAACGTCAGAGTTGGCGACCGCGAGCAAGCTAAATGACTATCCGGCGAGACTTTTCCTCGTTCGCGATCAGCAACATCAAGTTGCCGATCGCGAGCGTGGAAAATAAACCTGCCGGCGAGATTCTCAACGCGGGAGGTCAGGTTTCTCATTGCGAGTGAGTCGCGTATGCTCGCGACCGCTCGCGATGAGAAACTACCAGTCCGCGTTGAGAGCTGCTGCTCGAGTAAAAATCTACTCGAGCGGCAGTAAAAGACAGCTTGCACTGTGCAAGATGCCCTTTTCAATGATTGCACAGTGCGGACAAGCATCCGGCACTGTGCAATCATCGCGAACAGCGCACTACGCAGTTCGCGTAGTGCTACGCGTAGCTCGCGTAGTGCAAACTGCACTTCACGTAGCTTTGCGTAGCGCTACTTCGCGAACTACGCCCAGGCTTAGTAAACATGGGCTTCTATTGGAATTCTCAAGGGCATATTATCAAGCCCATTATCGCCGCTTTAGAGGCAGTTTTCTGCTGCTAAAGCGGCGATAATTTTAACGCCGTTCTTGATAATATGCCCCTTAGAGTCTTTATTTTGCTTTTCCTTTGTTTGTATATTAATATGCACAATGTAATATGAACTTTTAGATGATGGCTAGATGAGTGAATGACTAAGTTTGCATCTTGCAGTGAAAGATGATGGTATTCCCGATAGCCTGAGGAGGAGGGGATGGAATCCCATTCATTTTAAATGTGCTGCTCCCACCTACTCACATGCCCCACTTCATGCATGAGAATGATACAGGGCAATGGTGTATTTGGAGATCTTAATTGTCTGCACAGAAACCAGCTCCAAATTAACTTTTGGAACATCATATTGAAGTTTCAGTGATGGGAGAAATACCATCTTGTGCCCGTTCTACTGTCTGTTATTCTGTGCCCTGTTATTGTGCCGTCTTTTGCTGTCTGTTAAGCTCTGTAATTTCTCTTATTCTGTGCCCTGTTATTGTGCCGTCTTTTGCTGTCTGTTAAGCTCTGTAATTTCTCTTATTCTGTGCCCTGTTATTGTGCCGCTTTTTGCTGTCTGTTATTTTTCTAATTACTGTTATCCTGTGCCTCTGTTATTGTGCCTCTTATCTGTGCTTGTGATTGTGCCTTCTGTTTTTTGTGCTTCTTTGCCTGTTTTCCTTCTCCCCGTTTTTCCTGTTGTTACCGACTTTCCGGTCGCTGCTGCCCCCGCGGCCCCTCCCCCCTGCCGGTTTCCCGCTCCCGCCTCCCAGCTGCGCCTCCCTCCCCCTTCCCTATTTAATGGCGGGCGCAGGAGCAAGACCCCTGACCTCCTGGCCAGGGTCCTGCTCTCTCCCAAAGCAGCTCCGCTGTTGTGCCACCACCGCTGACTCCGTATCACCCCTGCCAGTAGGTTCAAGGCCTCTGTCTGCCTCTCTGCTGGTGCCTGTTCTACTGTTTGTTATTCTGTGCCCTGTTATTGTGCCATCTTTTGCTGTCTGTTAAGCTCTGTAATTTCTCTTATTCTGTGCCCTGTTATTGTGCCTCTTTTTGCTGTCTGTTATTTCTTTAATTACTGTTATCCTGTGCCTCTGTTATTGTGCCTCAGATCTGTGCCTCTGTGCTTGTTATTGTGCCTTCTGTTTTTTGTGCCTCTTTGCCTGTTTTCCTTCTCCCCGTTTTTCCTGTTGTGCCCGACTTTCCTGCCGCTGCTACCCCCGCGTCCCCTCCCTCCTGTCGGTTTCCAGCTCCCGCCTCCCAGCTGCGCCTCCCTCCCCCTTCCCTATTCAACTGCGCAGACGAACTCGCACCCCTTCGCAACCCCGACAGACAGCACCCCAGAAAGGCCAACTGGTTCACCGCCAACCTCCATGAATCCAGACGCACCTGCAGACGTCTCAAGAAGAACTGGAGGAACAGCAAATCTTCGGAAGACCGCACCACATACAAGAACACCATGACAGAACACCACCAACTCATCAGATCAACCAAAAGGACCTTTATCCAGAACAAGATCACCGCCAACCCCAGCAACTAGAAGGAACTGTCCAGCATCATCCAAGAATTCACTAAACCCCCCAGCGAAGCCACGGACATCACTCCCTCTCAGGACCTCTGCAACAATCTCAGCGCCTACTTCCATCTAAAAATCAAGTCCCTCTACGACAACTTCAGCGAACTGACACCGGACGACTAAACCATGCACTCCCCCACCAACGACAGTCAACCCACCATCTCTGCCTGGACCCCAGCCACCACAGAAGACACCGAATCAACCATGAAAGGCATCCACTCAGGAGCACCCACAGACCCCTGCCCTTCCCACATCTTCCACAGAGCCGCCACCGCCATTGACCCGGAACTACCACGCACCATCAACACCTCCTTCGAAAACGGCATTTTTCCCGATGACTGGAAACGCGCAGAGGTCAAGCCCCTTCTCAAGAAGCCCTCGGCAGATCCTTCAGACCTCAAGAACTACCGACCCATCTCCCTCCTCCCCTTCGCAGCCAAAGTCACCGAGAAGACCGTCAACACCCAACTAACGAAGTTCATCGAAGAGAACTCCATCCTCGACCCCTCCCAGTCTGAATTCCGCAGCAACCACAGCACCGAGACCGCCCTACTCGCCACCACAAACGATATCCGCACCCTCCTCGACCAAGGACACACCACTGCCCTGATCCTACTCGACCTCTCCGCAGCCTTCGACACCGTCTCCCACCGCACTCTTGCCGCCAGACTCCACGACGCCGGCATACAGGGAACCGCCCTCGAATGGCTCCGCTCCTTCCTCTCCGGCAGAACCCAAAGAATCAGACTGCAACCCTTCCTCTCCAAACACGTAGAGATCAACTGCGGAGTACCTCAAGGATCTTCTCTCAGCCTGACGCTCTTCAACATCTGCATGGCCCCACTAGCCGCCATCGTCAGACAGCACAGACTGAACATAGTCTCCTACACCAACGACACCCAGCTCATCCTCTCCCTCACCAAGGATCCCACCACCACCCGACTCAGCTTCCAGGAAGGAATGAAGGACGTCGCATCCTGGATGAGCAGCAGCTGCCTGAAGCTCAACTCGGGGAAGATGGAGGCCCTCGTCCTCGGACCCTCTCCCACCGCATGGGACAACACCTGGTGGCCCAACGCCCTCGGCAGCCCGACCCCCTCACTGACCACACCCGGAACCTCGGCATCATATTCGACTACTCCCTCTCCATGACCCGACAAGTCAACGCCGTTGCCTCCACCTGCTTCAACACCCTCCATATCCTGCTCAAGACCTTCAAATGTATCCCCCCGAATCAAGAAAGACCCATGCACTCATAACCAGCTATGCCTATGGACTATGGAAACACCCTCTACGCTGGAATCAACAAGTCCCTGCTCTGCAAACTTCAGACCATACAGAACACCGCAGCCAGACTCATCCTCGGCATCCCTCGACAAGAACACATCACCCAACACCTGCGAGACCTCCCTGCTCCCCGTCGAGAAGAGGGTAACCTTCAAGATACTCACCCACACCTACAAATGCCTCCACAACACCGGACCCCAATACCTCAATGAAAGAATATCCTTCCACATACCCAAGAGAAACCTCCGATCCGCCGACCTCGCCTAAACCCCGCGCATCCGCAGAGCCAGAACGGGTGTAAGATCCTTCTCCTACATCGCGGCCAAGACCTGGAACGAGCTCCCGGTGGACATCAGATGCGCCTCCTCTCTGCACATCTTCAGGAAGACCCTCAAGACCTGGCTCTTCGACTGACCGGAGCTGCCCACCATCACCCCCCTTCTCCCCCAGCACCTTGAGACCCTCCCGGGTAAGTAGTGCGCTTAACAATTCCCTGTTTGATTGATTGATTGATAAGTTACTTAATTTGTGAGGTCATAGGCAGTGCATGATGAAGGTGCAAGATATAGGGAGTTGACTAAACTATAACTGGTGTATTTCAGTGTTTTTTAGGTTTTTTAACGTTAGCTTTTGTCGCCTTCCGCCACCTAATAATAAGGTAACGTCAACCCTTGTTTTTTCAGTGAATTTCTGTTTTTTTTTAAAAACAAATGTTAAGGTGTTAGAACCTAATCTAACCAAAACGTCACTTTAACCTTTTGTATTTTCATAGATTTGTTTTTTAATCAAATTCTAAATTGGACCACCATCCAACGCTTTGCATGCAGCCACCCCTGCTGCGCTTGAAATTTGGCCATGTGCTGTTAGGAATGACCAGAGGGCCCTGCACACAACCCCATGTTTGACCAACCCCAGCATTCAGTACTTTTTAATTACTTTCTAGTACTGTGGTACTCCCAAGGAAGCTTGCACAGTTAAGAGGTATCATGAGGCAGACACTTGTACAGGCTCCCACAGGAGTACAGACCAACCTCACAGGAGGGCCTCGTTTGGTCTCGGTAGAGAACTTCGGTACCTTGGGCCCAAAGAAAATCATTATTTTAATCAGTGGGAGCATCTAAAGGCATTCCAAATCAAAATTGATAACACATTTTCTTAGGACAATGCTAGTGAACTTGCCAGATGTAAAGTGGTGGTCAATACTAGTAATCCTGCATGTAATGGTCACTAATGAAATCTTGTCTGATGTCGCCACTGTTGTGATTATTCGTGTAAGAAGCCTGGTGGCCAAGGGGTGCTTACAATGCCCCTTTATTCTGTATTTCTTTCAGGACTTTGGTACTGAGCCCCTGAGTCCAGTAACGGCACCTGCAAAATTTTACTGTGATGTTACATCAGGTCAATCAGAGTGTGAGGTCCCGCAGAACAGTCCAGGGTATTGTGGGACCCCATTGGGTGTCAGGAGAAAAGGCTCAATCAGCCAATGTGATTCAAGCATTTTTAAAATTTTGGGCTCAGCTGGACTTCCATAGAAGTCCTGCAGGACCCAATGGTCCAGATATCACTAACATTTTTGGAAAATTACCCACTTCATATCTAGGTCTGGGCAAAATGTAAATTACGCTGGCTTAATTTGTGTAATTTCACAAAAATTAAGCCATTATGCCAATTTATGTGCCCATCGCGGTAACAATTTACTGCAAATGGTGTAATTCACTGTAAAAAAATTCCACAAATGCACAGGAACAGCAGAACACAAATGACTGTGTTCACAGTGCTTTTATTTAACACGTCATTGTGCCAAAAATGTATGCAAGGATGCATTTTGTGCTAAAATGTAGTACGAAATGACGGATTTCCATTTCATGTAATTGCACTTAATTTTGTGTAATTGTGCCATACTTTCACATAATGACACTGAACTATATATGTGCTTATTTAATTAAAAAAACATAACTTACCTACCTGGTAAAGTCCTGCATTGTAAGGTACCTATAAATAGCCTTTGTGATACTTTCCTGCACAGTAAACACTACCTGGTAAAGGTGCTACGTGGTGAAGGATGCATTGTAAAGTTGACATACCCAAAATGGCAGTAGGGACAGTCCCACTGTTACAGAGGGTGCTTCCTCCGCCCTTCATTTTTTAAAACTTTGTGAGCTCTTTGCTTAGGAAAACTGGTAAAGTTTAAACATTAAATTCCCAAAGTTATGAGGTTTTGAACCTTGAACACTCCTACTCAAGAGTTACATTGCACCTTTATCCGAAGATACACCAAGCAATGGCATCCAATAAGTGAGACATTGGCATGGGTTGATCTAAACTCTGCACTGATATTTATATTACCGAGATAGAGTGCTCTTGTGATGCTCTGCTCTACTGCCAGGCATCACTGCGCGCTCAGTTCTGAGAGAAGGAGGGATGTTAGTAATAGCTCAGTTGAAAAAATTTCAGAGACCAGCATGATTACATGTTAAATCTCAATAAAATAGCTGATGGGACCTCTATCTGTTACCTAAATCTGTGTGTAAACTGTTGCGATCCAATCCAAGAAGACAGCGTAGAGGGACATTCAGGCACATGCATCAAGCTAGGATTTTGCGAGTCCTTAATAGCGAATATTAAGGATTCGCAATTAAGGACTCGCAAAATCCTATGCATGTAGGAATCGCTATAATAATAGCGATTCCTTCACATTCCTTATTTGCGACTCGCAAATTGCGAGTCGCAAATAAGGAATGGCTTCCCATTCATTCCTGCCCCTTGTCTTAAGGAGGCTTCCACTATTCCTGCCCTTGCCATTGCTGTCTCGTGCTTTAGTGAAATCTGTGAAAATGCTTTTGATTACACTATGCCACAATAATCAAACGTTTTCCTTGTGTCCCTATATCATTTTTAGCACTGCGCTTCAATCTAACTCGGTGGAATAAACACACCTCTGCAGGTTGCACGTTTAATTTCTCAACACAGTCTTTCAGTCACCAAGAGTTAATGAAATGAACTAGAAGAATTCAAATCACATTCCCAAAAGCTCTGTTTAAAGTGCTTATGATAAAAGCTCGAGATCTATGTTTTTTTAATAACAAAAATGGCTGTTTCTACCAACCACGAAAGTGTGATGCATTGGTTTCTTGGTCTTACATTTTTTTATGGATTTAAGCACTATGGGGCAGATGTATCAAGGATTGCATTTGCGATTCCATAATAGCGAATTTTAGAGAATTGCTATTAAGGAATAGCAAAATGCTATGTATGTAGGAATCGCAATAACAATTGCGATTCCTTAATATTCCTTAATTGCGAATTGCAAATTGCGATTCGCAATTAAGGTATAAACCTGAGGATACTACAGAATACCTTCCCATTCATTCCTATGGGCGTAGAGGCCCTTAGGAATGAATTTGGAAGACATTCTCAATTTGCGAATCGCAATTAGAGAATCGCAAATTGAGAATGCAATTTCAAGGGTGCCAGGGTGTCCTTTTGACACCCTGTTGCACCCCTGAAATATGTATGTGTGCACATGTGGCGCACATACATGCCCTTAGGGCATGTATGTGCGCCACATGGCACTTTGAAAAATGCTAAAAAGTGAATTTTTCAAAGAAATCGCATATTACCACCAACTTGAAGTTGGTGGTAATTTGCGATTCCTTAAGGCCAAATTGCACTTTTTCGGTGCTTCTTACATTGGATTTAAGGAATCGCAATTTGCGATTCCTTAAATGCAATCGCAAAATAGGGAATCACAAATTTTGCGATTCCTTATTTTGCGAGGCAGTTTTGCCTTAATACATACCGCTAAGCAGTTTTGCCTTAATACATACCGCTAAGCAAAATTGCGTTCGCAAACGCCGAAATTTCGGCGTTTGCGAACGCAATTTTGCTTGATACATCTGGCCCTATGTCATGTACCTCAACAGTTAGAGCGACACTCACCTCAAGACCAGAATACCATAATCAAAGATTAAAGCACAAGGGACCTTGTCCAGACAGTTATTTGCTTAAAAAATGCATCCATCCTAGTGGAAGGCCCTTCCCATGAATAGAGGGGCCTTGGCTGTGGGGGTTGAAATACCAGAGGAAGCTCAGCTAAAAGGCCTCCACTGTCCTCGCATTCTCCAGGTAATGTTTACTTTTAATAAGAAGGAAAAGAACCAGAATCAGGATAAATGAACTGATTGTTTAAGCCAAAATAAAACCGGGAATATTTATTTTAGTTTAAAAAGAAATTTAGATACAGCACATGAAATTGTCAAGCGGCTGCTGAACTTGTACCTTGGGTCTGTGCCATTGCGAGATCCTGACCCTCTGTGACCTCATTGACTACTAAATATGCTGTTTTGCACCTTTTCCCGGGCTTAAGAATGGAAACTCCCTTCCCTGTTACTGCGCGGGGAGAGCATTACACTTTCAAAGAGGAAAGCGCGATTCACCTGCATCCTCCGAGGCAGTCCCTTCCCCCTCCTGCTGATGCGAGAGTTTGCATTGTCATTCCAGGGGATGCGAAAGAGGTGCGAAGAAACGCTCTCGCAGGACAAAGGGCCGCCCTAGCCTGACACTCCCAGCTCCAGCCAAGTCGCTTTGACCCCCAGGCACCAGTGTCTGTAGATTTTTGTGAACTGCACTCACTTCACAAAGTCTTACTTCCCCACAGCACACAAGCTTAAAGCAAGGTAAATCTTGGAGTGAAAAATAAACATTTTCAAAGCTGCAGCCTTTTAACATTCTTTTTTTGTCTTCATTTTCATTTTTATTAATTATACACATAAAAAACCATCAGTGTTGTTCAGACATAGTTCCAGATTACTGTTTCACAAACTGCACGACAGAGTACAATTTCTATTGTCTTAATTTTAGTAGTTACAATCCAGGCGCTCAAGTGTGTTGTAAAATAAAGCAACCCCACTAAAAGAGCCGAAGTGGGCTCCTGAAGTCTTTAATCGGTTGACGAACTAGTTCACGTTCTTTAACTATTGTGAAAGAGCCGGGCCACAGAGGCAAATGCCCATTAAAACACATTCATATTGCAATTCGAAATCATTACTTTTTCCCAGAACTAGTAGGAAAACCTATAGCTTTGACTTAAATATACATTTAGGTACAAATGTTGACTGCATGCTTATGTCTGTGTGTTTTCAAAAGCAGGTCCTTTACAGTCTAATGGTCTTCTTTTTCTTATAAAAAAACCGGGGGGCATATTATCAAGGGCTTTATCGCCGATTTAGCGGCACTTTTTGCCGCTAAATCGGCGATATTTTTAACGCCCTATTAGCAGGCTGTCGCTAACAGGCGTTAGCGACAACTTTCAGGCGTTAGAGGCCGGGAATTACATCGCCTTGCATGTCAGCGATATTTATCGCTAATGACATGCAAGGTAGGCGTTCCCCACTAAAAGCGACTGTAAACAGTCGCTAACACCACTAACCCCTATTATCAAGGCAGGCGAAGCGATAAAATAAATTGCGCTAAGCGCGTTTATCGCTAGATTTTAACACCTGCTACTGACTATGACTTACCTGTTTAAGGTATAGGAGGTGGATTCTAATGCTGAATCCACCTTAGCGTTAATGCAAGAATATCGCTGGTTTTCCAGCGATATTCTCGCATTTTGCCGCTATCGCTGGAAATATTATCGCTATGGAGATAAACCTTACTAATAGGGTGTTATCTCAGCGATATTTTCCAGCGATAGGCGGCGTTAACAGGATTCGCGCTAAGCGCGTTTAGCGATAAATATCGCTATTCCTTGCTAATATGCCCCCCTGCCCTTTATAAGATCACCGCTTGAGAATCATTTCTTTTAGTTAAAAGGAGGGATATTAGAATTATGTGATTGTGTGGCCGCGGCAATTTCCGCATAATTATGGATTTGCTGCATTTGCCACATAATCCATCATCTGCCACACAATCTGCTGATTTAAACAAAAAAAATTGTTTCTAGCACAATCGGTACAAAAGTTACTAAAAACGCAGCGACACGTGTTGCCGCATAGTGGAAGGCCCTTTGCAAAGGTTGACTGGTCACCTTTCTGTTGCTTGTTGCTATATTTGAGAATTAAACTAATGCCCAGGCAGTGTTAACAAGTTTAAAAATGAAAAGCTAATGAAGTAATACTATCATAAGGTGTGCCACATTACACAGCATAATTTGCCTATTCATGCCACATAATTAACTCAAACCTGCCGCAAAATTTGTCCCTCCCCTGCTAAATAATTCCAGTGGGCCTGGTTAAAAGTCTTCCAGGGGACTGATCTCTCCACGTCTCATGGTGTTCTTCTCCAAAGTCAATGACATATCATTGTACATTATTCGGCAGTATTCCTGCCTTTGAAAAAAATGGTGCATGGCTACTTCTCGTAGTACCAGCTCCCATCATTGCAGTTTGATGTAATTTTTAGTCCTTTTTGAAATTTAAATTAAGCTGCGTAATTTCTAGAATTTCATGCTACACTTGTTATGGAGAATTCCAGAAATTGTGCCATTTCACATAACTACGTGCCATTTGTGGTAAACATTGACCGAAAGTGCATGGGAATAATGTGAATGTCCAGAACGTGACCTTCTGTTGCTTGTGCCAATAATGTATTTTTGTGCTATGTTTTTACCGCAAAACTCTTTTCGTGCTCACATACAGCAGTAAATAATGGATTTAAAGTTGCATCCTTACACGTGATTTCACATAATTTTCCTGACATTTTGCATGATTACGCACAAATGATGCAAATTTCACACTATCATTTTACACATTTGACATGATCCTTTCTTGCAGATGTTGCCAGATGGATTCCCAAGCCATCTCTGTTTACCCCTCTTTTTTAGTGTATATACACATATCACCCTTCCGTCCCTCTGATAAGGCTTGTGCTGTGTACTGCCTATATGCTTTAGTTATAACTATATTATAATTTGCGTGCCTATCTCTCACAGCTCCTGCTCCACTCGTAGGCACTGCGCCCCAAGACAAGATAAGAGCATCTCTCTGGTTACTTATCCATGAAATCAAAACACTTCCCGTATAGAATGATAATAAATACAACACTCTGACAGCCACACACGCCCTCATGGTGTAGCATGCTACCTGTCCAAAAAGGTGCTGTGGCTCCCCACATGAATCACTGAACAATACAATAGCAGCGCCCCAATCCCTAATGTCCGTAGCAGGCTGTTGTTGGCATTTCATCCTGGCTCTGCCTGGCACCACTGTACCTGCTCCAGTACTGATAGCTGTGTACTTATGCTCCATACTTGGACTTTGACTAACGTGCTGTGGGCTATTCACCTCCTTCAGCTCAGGTGCCACAGTTCCTGCTGCACTAATGATATATGTACCCCTCTGCTCTGTCCTGGGAGCAGTTTGCACTTTGATACTCATTTTTCTGGGCCCTGGTACTAGGTTGCTCTGGGCTCTTCACACCCATACGCCCTAATGTGACTCCATGCTAGCTGCATTCTCGTGCTGGGAGCAGTCTGTAGAAGGCTCCTCAAACATCTGAGCCCTGGTGCCACTTAACCTCCTCAATCCCTATCTCTAGGGTTTCAGAGCTCTTCTCACAGATGACAGAATTTAAGAAAAGTGGTGATTGGGTATTGCTTTTACATCAGTCACCATTAGATCATAATTGAAAGGTTGCATGGCAGATCATGGGGTGGTTTTACTAGCATTCTTCTCCTTGTAACTGAATATACTCTCATAGATGTCCCGATTAAATTTGGGGTGTGCAAAAGTTGTGTAATTGGCTTTCTTGAAACTACACATAATTACATAATATGCAAATCCAGCATTTAGCATTATATTTTAGTGCGAAATGCTTCTTCGTGCAAAAAAATAAAAGTTCCGCGAACAACAGCTGCTGGCGCTCTACTTGTTTGACAAGTTCCCACGTTCACATAATATGATTTTGGTATGAATGGGGTATAATTACATGGTGTGGTATTATGAAGTAATTTCAGACATGAATTTCACATAAGTATAACTTGAAATTCCCAAAAATACGTGAAATTACACCAGCGTACTGAAAATTTCACCCAGGCCTAGAGTAAAATAAAAGAGATGTATGCAGACATCAGGAAGATTCTCTTATGCCAAGATTCATTCAAAGAGGATGAGTAGGAGGCTGAGGTTAGGTTGCAGTCCTGCATCACAGAATCTTACTTCCTAGGTAGTACTACAAGGAATGGAGATTCATCCCTCGATTTGTAGACCAAGATGTAAATTCAGGGCCTGAATCACATGAGTTAGTAAATATTTTACAATTAAGAGCCTGATTGCAATGAGGTTCGGACCGCAACCGACTGCTTGTCGGTTTCGGTCCGAACCGCATCAACTGCTGCAGTCCGACTGACGCATTATGATGCGTGCGGTCGGAGGCAGCAGTCGGAGGGTCTGACTGACACAATCCGCCCATCGGTTGGTCGGAAAGGCCTCATAATCCCTTAAGGACGGCGTTTCTGCTGTCGGAATTATGATGTCTTGTTTCCAACAGCCTTTCCATGTCGGCCTTTCCGACATGGAAAGGCTGTTGGAAAATGACATTGGGGGCCCCTAGCAGGGCCCCCTTGCCCCCTGGCCCTCCGCATGTGGCCCTCCTGCACCTTGTGCCAGACGGTGCAGGGATGTTTTAAAACTTCCATTTTCAATGGGAGCTTTTTCTGTGGGCAGTTTCGGCCCGCCGCACAAGCTCCCATTGAAAAATGGAAGTTTGCGACCGCACCCTGTGTGGTTGCATCCTAATTGCGGGGTCGGAACCGCCGACCTGAGGTCGGGCGGTTCCCAATCCGCAACGATATCGGTCGGAAGCAACTCAGATGGCCCTCGTTTCAGATGTCAATTTGCCAATTTCTGTGCTTTAGACTTCCATTTTTATTCTTAAAAATGCATTTAGTTAAACATTGATAGACGCATTTCTTTATTTTTAAAGAGTGGAGTGGGCGAGGTCTGGAGGAGAGGTAGTAAGTTAACAGAAGCACATGAGTTCTACTCAACTATTTAAGGAACAACTTTTATTAAACTATTACCATACTCAAATATACAAATTTTGATCACCCAAAAAGGTGAAATCCCGAGCTGGCCTGCTACGGATTCAAAACTAGCATCTGCAGGGTAGAGCGCGGATTTCACAAGCAATATGTTACTGTGACTGGAACTTGCAGTCTGTGGGACAAATATAGGCACCGAGGGGTATATTAACTAACATTTTGCACTGGGTTTTGAGTTACAAAAGTGGCGCAAATCAACATAAGACGTTTAGTTGAAATACACTTTCCAGTGCAAAACTTGTTTTGCACTGGAAAGTCACCACAAATAATGCAGAGCTTCACCTAGCATTCCTTAGCATCAAGGAGGTATTCCTTGGGTGGTGTGTGTGTTTTCCCATGCAAACATCCTTTCTCATGTAAAACCTTACCTACTACAAAAAGTGCACAGGGTTTTGCATACAAAAATAACACTGTTTTGACATTGGCAATATCAAGGACAAATGCTTTTATTGCTCCAATCTTTCCGGCTTTTCATGTGTGCTCAATTGTACAGGACACATACAAAGTAAAAAAACGTTTAAAATTCGTCTAAGAATTGTATTTTGTACCCTTCCAGTACAAATTGTATGCTAGACATCATGCATACACTCTTGGACTAAGGTGCAAAGGTGTGCATGTGGCACTGGTCCGAGGACTGCCAAACTCATGGTGGTGCAGCGGTGGCAGTCCGGCCACCTGCCAGCGGTCCGACTGCCAGATTACAACTTGGCGGTCGGACTGCCATGGCACTGCTGCGACCACCAGGGATCAGAGATTTGTGGTGGTGGCGTGGAGGTCTGAGGGCCGCAATATGCTTGGTGGTGTGCTGCAGCACCACCAAGCATATTACAACTTTCCTCACCGCCAGCAGGCTCTCATGGGGGTTCTTACTCCATGAAACTGCTGGCGGTGGGAAAGAAGGGGGGCCCTACAGGGCCTCCTCTTGGCCCTGTGCACGGGGTGCATGCAAGGGGGCACATGTTGTACCGCCCTCTGTGCATGCACCCCAGTTCCTGCACGGCATGGACTCTGCACTTTTGAACTGCCTTTGGCGCTCCCAGTGCAGTGCTCATTTTCAAAGGCACCGCCATGGGACCGCCAAAGAAACGTCCGCCAGACACAGGAAAACTCGCAATCTGGCGGCCAGTGCTCACACGGCGTTGGCGGTGTGGGAGCGGGGCAGCGGCATGGCAGCCCTGCTGCTGCACTGTCACAGTCGTAATCGGGCCCTTATTGGTTGCCGATCATGAGATTTAGCAAATTGCAAGGTTTGCAACCACTAAATGGCTTTGTACATCAGCCATTAGTTTGAAAGAAGTGTTTTGATATAATCCCATGTATAGGTGCAATTTTAAAAGATATGAAGGAAGGTGCAAGAAAAAGACTATGCAGGTTAGCTCGTATTCCATTGATCTATGAAGTGTATGTTGAGCATACAAATCATTGCAAAAGAGCTGAATGTGAATAGATGAAGGGGTACTTAAAGACTGCGATGATAGCAAAAAGTGTTAGCCGTACTGAAGCAAAAATGGGGAACAAATAAATGTGGAATGACAAAAATGTCCCTTTAGATGCATCTCACCCCATCTTGTCCCATCATTTTTAAGTTTGTAAGTCTGGTTTGGCAGAGCAGTGGTTAGTAGAAAAAGATGGGATAGCTTGGACTGACATCAAAAAGGGGTAGGAGACAACTGTGCATTGATCATGTCTGCATTCCTATGATATAATGCAGCAAATTGGCATGAGTCCATTTCAGAAACATGCATTTGCATAAGCTAATATGTTGTCATGTGCAGAGCTGCCACCATCAAATGCCATATACAGTATCATATGCTTCATGCTCAGGTGATTAATGGACCAGAATGCTACCCTGAGCGATCACCTGTGGCTGATAGTAATTCAGGCATTCCATTCACCACCTTGATGTTTTTTGTATTTGACACCCCAAGTGTGACAGGTATGCCCAGACATGGATCACATGCTCACTACACCATGAGACTCAAGCTGCACCCTACTGAACTAGGCTGAAACCAGTGTAGGGGTTGCTTGTGTTCCATTCTAGAGGGGACCCTGCCTGGCAGTTTGGAATATACTGTTCGCATGTGGAGCAGGGTCAGTACTGATTTGGATAAGGGGGGCCTCTGTCTAGAAAGGTATGGTGGGTAAAAACAATGGACTAGAATACAGCCCGGTGTTATTACCAGTGGTTGGGATCAGTTCAGGTATTCCAACCATCGCCAAATTGTATTTTGTAGTTTGTGCCCAGGTCTAGCACATATTCAAATATGCAGCATCTCATACTGAGGAACAGCTTCATATGTATAGATGTAATCATGCAACCTCTTTTCCACCTCCTTGTACTTTGTATTTTTTCCTCATTTTTTTGCTGCCTTAACCACCTCTTCGTC
The DNA here is from genome assembly GCA_963921515.1 of Calotriton arnoldi. Taxonomy (NCBI): domain Eukaryota; kingdom Metazoa; phylum Chordata; class Amphibia; order Caudata; family Salamandridae; genus Calotriton; species Calotriton arnoldi. Next base: position 496,410 of record CAWUFW010009938.1, read on the forward strand.
ATAACCTGATGCCATGAATTATAGCAGAGTTGATTGGCATTCCATTCCTCCCTCCTCCTTCTAGTATGTCCAGCAGGCAAAACTTCATTCCGATGGGCCACAGGATGACATTGATCTCAGTCAGTGGCTTGATTCCTTGCTGGTCAGTACTGTTTCTTCTTCTTCTACCCTGTAGGCCATTGGAGCAAGGATGTTTCTAGAGTCTGAGGGCTTATTCAAAGGCCTGACATGGGAAAGGTACGAGGACGCCCTGTCTTTAAATGAACGCTCAGCGTTGGTATGCACAGTCTTCTTGATGTCCAGATGGAGGTCAATTTTACTGCTATCTAAAGTCCAACTCTTGGTTTTTTAAGCAGGAGGAGGTGGTCTTTTATGTGAGTGTGTTAATCACAGAGCAGTCTTTTCTCTTTTTTTCTTTTTGCAGTTTTTCAGAACTTCCTTTTACAAGAGTTTTTTCTGAAGACGGATCACTTAGGTTGACTCTAAGGCCAGGCAGTTAAGCAAGATTTGCAATTTTTGCCTTTTTAACATGATATTTTTTTAAGAGAAAATATTTAAAAAATAAATCAATTAGCCATATCAAGTACCAATCATCACAGTTTAGAGTTTCGTTTCAGTTTATGTCTCCACATCACAGCACTGAAATGCAATGTCAAGCTAATGTAGTAGCCTCTCTCTCGCTCCACTTTGCTGAAGGCGGTCTCAGCACGGCCGTCCTACTGTATCTTAAAACCTGCTGGGTAAATGACACAAACATCAAATAAAAAATATCATGTGACATGAATAAAGTGCAAAAAGTTTGTGGAACAGAACATCTAAGGTTTAAAATGTAAAATTCTTTATTATATTTAATTAGTAATTTATATGGAAGTAGCAGGGTTTTGGGTTTGTAGAGGAATAGGGAGGGACCTTAATTTGTAATTAATTTAATTTTATTCTTAACTCATTTTTATTGTAAATTTTTAATTATGTATATTGTTTAATTGTCATTTTATTTAAGCTTAATTTGTTAAATTTAATGTATATTTAATGTATATTTTACATTTATGTTAGTAATTAATACTATAATAGTGGGCTGTTAATTAAATTATAATTAATGTAATTTTTATGTTAAATAATTTTTTACTGTTACTGTAAAATAAATATATAATTGATTTATAATTATGGGCCTCATTATGATGGCGGTCTGACGAGCGTTTGACTGCCACTGTTACAGGCAAGAGACCGCCCAGCAACGAGTCGGCGGCTCTGACAGCCCAATTGCGACAGGACCACCGTGTAGGCATACAGTGGATTGGCGTACTGCGGAATAGCATACACTGGAGTGGGGAAGAGCAGAATAGCGTAGACTACAGTTAAGTACAGTGGAGTGGCATAGAGTGGAGTGCCGTACAATGGCATAGTGTTGAGTTTAACTGCATTAAGTCAAGTGATGTACAGTGGAGTGGCATATAGTGGAGTAGCGTAGAGTACATGGTCCTACAGTGGAATAGCTTAGACTGTAGAAGAGTAGAGTGTAGTGACGTACAGTGGGCTGGCGTACAATGTAGTGTTGTACATTATAATAGCATACAGTGGATTGTGGCAGAGTGGAGTGGGGTATACTGCAGTTGAGTATAGTGGAGTGCCGTTGAGTGGACTGGCGTCCAGTGGAATAGCGTAGAGTGTAGTGATGTACCATGAAGTGGCACAGATTGCAATGGCACAGAGTAGCGTAGAGTGTAGAGTCATAGAGTGGAGTTGTATACAGTGGGATACTGCACACTGGAGAGGTGCACAGTGGAGGCACTTACAGTGAAGTGGCATAGACTGGAGTGTAATAGAATAGAGTGGTGTATGGTATATTATCGTAAAGTAGAGTGGTATAGCGTGGAGTGGCCTAGAGTGGAGTGAGGTGTAGTACAGTGGAGTGGCATAAAGTGGATTAGCATACAGTGTAGTGGTGTATAATGGACTGACATAAAGTGGAATGGTGTAGAGTGGAATAGCGTAGAGTGGAGTGGAGTGGTGTAAAGTGAGGTGTCATACAGTGGAGTGGCGTAGAGTGGAGTGTGTTAATTGAAACAGACATAGTATGAAAGTGTGTGAATGAATGTAAATGTCATGTGGCAGGAATATACATTATGATGTGTAAATGTTCATTTTTGGTAGTGGCCTAGAGTGAAGTGGGGTGGAGTACAGTGGAGTGGCGTATAGTGGATTAGTGTACAGTGTAGTGGTGCATAATGGACAAGGTGTAAAGTGGAGTGGCGTAATATCTGTAAATAGTGCAAGTAGTGCTAAACTTCTAACTTAAAAAAAACTTACTTATATATTGTGCCACGTTATACCGTGGTATGTTCACAACATTACATGGGGCTGAGAAGTGAATATGTGATTGGCTAAAGGCTGTGTTTATAAAGGTAAAAGGCAGTCATGTAGTTTTTATCATAGTTTTGCTGGTTTCTGAGGGCTGTGTTTCACTCCGTTCTGGGTTAAAGTGTTACTTATAGGTACGTATTAGGTTTTATTGTTGTTCACTATCTATTATCACTTTATTTAAGTGGTAATAGGTGGAGATTTTTATTTATAAATTTCTATATATTTTATAGGAGTTTAGGGTGAACTGCAATTTTTTTAAGTAGCGCAATAATTTGTAGGTACATGAATAATATTAACATTAATGAAAATAATTGTAGAAAACATATATTAAAAACATATAACAATTAGGTAAATAAATAAAAATAATATAAAAATATACATTTCAAATAAAAATAGATTTTTTTAAACAATAATAAACATAAAAAGATATATAATTTAAAACATATAACAGCAAGTAAAAGAAACAGCAAAAATAAATTAGCAAACTCCAATTAAAATAAAAGTATGGAAAGTGTTACACTTGAAAGGTATTATATTTACTACTCCTACTCAACATAAACAAACTCATTGAAAATATTGGACTTCAGACTCCATTCAGAGCAACAGTACAGAAAGGTTTGGATTTCGGAGAGGTTAGACTTACTATTCCCACTCTTATTTAAGCAACACAAGGAAAAATGTTGGACTTCAGAGAGGCTACATTTACTATTCCACTCCAATCTAAGCAACAGTATGGAAAGTACTGGACTTCAGAAGGGTTGGAATTACTATCTCCACTCTGATCTAGGCAACAGTAGAGTTACTGTTTCCACTCCAATCTAAGCAACAGTATGGAAAGTACTGGACTTCAGAAATGTTGGAATTACTATCTCCACTCTGATCTAGGCAACAGTAGAGTTACTGTTTCCACTCCAGTCTAAGCAACAGTAGGGAAAGTGTTGGACTTCAGAAGGGTTGGAATTACTATCTCCACTCTGATCTAGGCAACAGTAGAGTTACTGTTTCCACTCCAGTCTAAGCAACAGTAGGGAAAGTGTTGGACTTGGACAGGCCAGATTTGCTACTCCCACTTCAATCTAAGTAACAGTAGGGAAAGTCCTAGACTTCAGAGGGGTTCAGTTTACTATTTCTACTTCAGTCTAAGCAACAGTATGGAAGGTGTTGAACTTCTGAGCAGTCAAATTTACTGCTCCCATTCCACCCTAAGCAAAAGTAGGAAAACTGTTGAATTTTGGAGGGGTTAGATTTACTATTCCCACTGCAATGTAAGCATAGCTAGGAAAGTGTTGGACTTCAGCGGAATTAGATTTACTAGTCCCACCCCAATACATACAACAGAAGGAAAAGCATTGGACTTGAAAAGGGTTAGATTTAATACTCTCACTCCATCCTAAGCAACAGTATGGAAAACTTTGGACTTTGAAAGGGTTAATTTTACTATCCCCACTCTAATTAAGCAACAATAAGGAAAGCATTGGAATTGGATGGGCTAGATTTACTATTCCCACTCCAATCTGTGCAACAGTAGGGAAAGTGTTGGACTTCAGAAAGGTTATATATACCAATCCTACACAGTCATTAAAAAAAATATTTAAATATCTAGAAACATAAAATGATTAACCATATTTAAACTAAAAAATATATTTTGTATAAATTTAAATAAGATGCAAAATGTATTATAAATATACAAAATAAATGTATAAATAAATGAAATATTGAAATAAACATACATAGAATTCACATCTCTCGCTACTACTGAAAAAAAACACAAACACAAAAAGATAAATTGAATTATAAATAATAAAATAACAAAATGTATATAAAATAAATAAAAAGAAACATACAAATAATAAATGATAAATATAATATGCACTTGTTTATAAATATTAAGAATTATTTCTTACATGGGGGCTGATTACGATGTTGGTCAAAAGCCTCCGACCTTAGGTCGGAGGCTTTACGGCCGACATCGTTGGTTTCAAGTCCGGCCAGCTGATTACGATACAGCCGGTTGGAATTGAAACCTACCAGTCATTCTGGCTGGCTTCTGATGGGCTCAAGGAGCCTGTCGGCCAGACGGAACCGGACGGTAATCCATATGGATGGAGGTTTACGCCATCTGGATTACGATGCAAGGTTTACAGCTCGGTTTCCAAGCCAACCTTTCCGACATGGAAACCCTGTTGGAAAGCGTGTTTGGGGGCCCCTAACAGGGCCCGCTTTCCCTTGCTGCCTCCGGTTGCGGGCCCCATTGTTAATCCCTGCACCCCGTGGCAGGCACCTTGGTGCCTGCCACGGGGTGTAGGGATTAACACAATCTCCCATTTAACTATGGGGGCTTGTGTTTCGGCCAGTTTACGGCCATAAAACAAGCTCCCATAGTGAAATGGGAGAATGCGACCACACCTTGTGCGATCGCATCATAATTCGACTGTCGGACCGCCGACCAAAGGTCGGTCGGTCCCGTTTTCTGCCACGTGTCGCTCGGAGGAAACTCCGACCGACATCGTAATAGTCCCCTAAGTCTAAGTAAAACAACAATCTTACATATTAAATAATCAAAGAAATAATTATATAATGATTTATAAATTAAATATTTAAATAACCTAAAAAATAAAGAAAACTATTTTAATTTAAGTAATTTCTCACCCTATGCCCCTACACACCGGACAGCACGCTACTAAATTCTACATGACTAATTATAAGAAGTTTTGCCCATTTTTGGTCTTATATTGGACGATTTTTTAAGGATATTGTGCTTTACGCGTATATGAGCGAGTGACAATCATTATATATAAAGAATGTTCCGTTACCCAGTTACACTACAATTTGCAAAATAGGTTTTTAAATAGTGAAAGGAATTTGGAATAATTAGTTACTAAAATTATATTTTGAATATAAATTATCAGAACTATTGGTGATAGTTGTTTTTAGTGTTTTTTAGAGTTTTTTATGACTTTTTGGCCATTTCAATATGGCGCTCCCGTTTATACACATTGGGGGCGGTTATGTAATTCCAATAGGCGCACTCGTCACGTGATCGGGGTGTGATCGGTTAGGGGAACTTTAAGATGAATGCCATATCGGTCTCGTCTTGGATGACCATACGGAAGGCTACGTCTGCTTCGAGTATAAGTAAGTAGTATATCCAGCGAGATTGGGCGTTTTAAATAATGCGATAGAGTGTTAGGCTTGGAAAATGTTTTTGTTTTGTTTTGTTGTTTCTTTGGGGTAGAATCTCTTATGCTCAATATATCTGCACTGGAACTATAAGCTCCATGACATCACGGTTTTGGGCTTAAGATACTCCCAGGAAATACACAAATATGGATGCGATGCCCCATTAGAATAGTTTGTTTGTGTATTAAAATAGGGAGATTAAGATAGAAATGGTATATTTGCCTTGTATTGGATTATATGTCTATGATTAGATCACAAATAGATCGTGTAATATATAATTGACATATTGATTCATTTGCAGGTTGAACCGGAGACTATCCATCCATTGCCATATGTTCTTAATGGAACCTTTTGGCTTTATTCTTTTCTAAGGCTATGGTTATCAAGCCACTGTATTCCTTGGATATCAATGTGTAATCACAGATGAATATTGGACATCTGCATACTTTACCTTGTTCTGATTTGGATTATTTGGCAATATTTTAATATAGGTAAGCGGGATGACTATATATGGAACGCTCTACGCTATTATATTTCTTTAACATGGCACTTATCTCAAACCAAAATATAATTTTTCCTCCTTTTTCATTTTACACCTGTAGAAATTTCATGATAACAATATCTGGTTAAAAATGGACAATTACAATTCTTGATTTATCTGTGGCTGGTCTGCCACTTTTCTGGTATGTTGTTTTTAAGAATCTTTATTGTTTTTTGCACTGGTTATTCTTGGGTGTTTCTTTTAGGTCATTTGGATAGGGTTGCATGCGTTTGGCTGATAAGCTCCTCACACTCATACACATTTTTTTAGGGTGGTGAGGTGTTTTAATAACTTTGTCGTTGGCATAGAGGATTTGTAGAATATGTATTTTTAATCTGTATATCTTGCTTTTCTTTATATCTACGTTATTCCCCCTTTTTTTCTTCTTTCTTGCGTTAATCTTTGAGTGTTACTTCTCTTGATTATATATTTTTTGTTATGTTCTAATGAATTGTGTAGTGATTGTTATTATTTTCTTTTCCTCTCTCTTCTTTTGGTAGTTTTTATCTGATGGATATTGGGTATGGTGCCTAATTATATAATGCTTGTATGTTTTTCTTTTTTTTTTTATATATATATATATGTGCATACATATGTGTATATATATGTATATGTGCTTTTTCGTTTTCTTCTTTTTGTACGGAAAATGGTGTAAATATTGTTTGTGGCATGTAAAATATTTGTATATGTGTTTGTACAGTGTCTATTGTAAAGTTGTACATATATATGTTTTTAAATTTCAGCCCTGAAGAAGTCCTAAGTTAATAGGATGAAACGCGTTGGCTGTTGAAAAATAACTTTATTGATTAAGTGGAATAATAAAGAAGAATAAGACAAGAAGATTTTGCATTAGCAGTGACTTGTTTCTACTGTTACTTGTTTCGTACAATTGTGGATTTTGTTGTTGACGGTCTGTGGTGCTGAACCATTTTTGTGTTGGTGTATGTTGTATCCCCTTTAGTGGGGAGGTGCTCTTGGACAGGGGGCCCATTTGGGTTGTTAGCACGCATTCTTGTCTATTACTGACACTATATGGGCGATTTACGGTACAGGTGCTGCATTTCGTGTATGGTCCACTGTCCGTTGCTTTAGATTTATACTAATTATACTATACAAAATATAAATAAAAAATCCAAAATTAAACCCAAATAAATGAAAGAACAATTAAATATTTTTAACATTTACATAATAACCAATAAAATAAAAAACAATTCTTTAAAATGTATTTAACTTCCCACCATATTCCCCTACAAACCCAAAGTCCCGCTAGTAAATTATAAACGACTAATTACATTAAAAAAATTAAATTACTCAATGTAAATTACAAACTATATTTAAAAAATGACAATTATACTAATATTATTAGTATATACATATATATCTAATTAAAATCAATGTTTATTACACCTATATTAAAGTACAGAATATTAATTACAACACTTTGCTTCATAACGATATTGTATATAATAAAACCTGCATTCCCACTTTTGATATTCTGTTCCACTATATTTTTGCAGAGGTGATATTTTTGACAACATGTTTGTCACATGATATTTTGGAATCAATATGTGTTTCATTCACCATATATAACATGTGCCCATTTTGAAAATGTCCCTTTTCACATGAAAAGGGTAGTTATACAACAGTAAGTGATTTTCTCTACTCCAGCACAAAGGGACCTCAAACCAAATTGAAAAATTAGTGTTTAAGACTCTATGTACAAAATGCCCACTGCTAAAAACATGTTTTTCAACTTTGTGAAGGACTCCTATCTTTAACAGGGGCACATTTTAAGGATTCTTTGCGCACAAAAACAGCTAGTGCATGACTATCAACTTATGTTTCTCTATTCCTGAACAAAGGATTCACCAGCCATTTTTAGGGAGCCTAGTTGTATACCCCCACACACCGATGTACAACATTTGGCCTCACCTCTCAAAAATGTTTTTGTTAACATTGCAAAAGACTTCTATAATTAAAGTAGGAGCATTCTGAGATTTTTATTCCCATGAAAAAGACAGCTGTACTTCAGCCAAAGTGACTTTCTCTATACTTACGCAATGACCATACCAGTTAAGTTCAGGAATACAATTTATAAGACTTTTGTATATGATTTGGCCTTCAAATAATAAGACCTTAAACCCCGAGAACGTTTCTTGCAGTTGACTTGGGCACTTCTGAGAAGGTGCCCTTTTCCATGAAGAAGGCTGTTGCACCACACGGCCAAACTACCTTTTCCTACTCTTGTACAAAAAAAACACAAACCTTGTTTAAGAATTTCTATTCTACACTCCAAATATAACAGATTGGTTCTCAAATGGATGTTTCAACTTTGTGACAGTTTCCCATGTTTCACTTAGGCACATTTTAGGAAAATGTGTCTTTTCCCATAAAAAGGCGGATGTACCACTGCCAACGTGATTTCTTTCTACTTTTGCACAAAGGACAGCTAGCCCAATTCTGGAAAAACCACTTACAGAATTTGTGGTTCCAAACACAGTAAATGTTTTTAGTTTGTTAAACAAGGTTTATGTACATATATATAGGTATTTATAGAGTGTGAACCTGGGTAGCTAGAAAGAGCCCCAAGAGCAGGTAGAATAAATACTTTGAGAGAAATAAGAGCTTTATGAGGGATGTACCATTACATTCTCGAATTATAGAGACGAAAATTATAAAGATGTGCCAGTTCCTCAATCAATCAATCAGGGGTTTATAAAGTGCACTACTCACCCGTGAGGGTCTCAAGGCGCTATGGGAGGGGGGGCAGCTCCGGATCAGTCGAAGAGCCAGGTCTTGAGGTCCTTCCTGAAAGTGTGCAGGGTTGGGGAGCATCTGATGTTCACGGGGAGCTCGTTCCAGGTCTTGGCTGTGATGTACGAGAAGGCTCTCCTGCCTGTTCTGTTTCTGCGGATGCGGGGGACCTCTGCCAGGGCGAGGTCGGCGGAGCGGAGGTTCCTCTTGGGTACGTGGAAGGATACTCTCTCGTTGAGGTATTTGGGTCCGATGTTGTTGAGGGATTTGTAGGCGTAGGTGAGGAGTTTGAAGGTGACCCTCTGCTCAACGGGGAGCCAGTGGAGGTCTCGTAGGTGTTGGGTCATGTGTTCGTGACGTGGAGTCACGAGGACGAGTCTGGCAGCGCCGTTCTGGATGGTCTGGAGTCTGTGTAGTAGAGCTCTGTTGATTCCGGCGTATAGGGCGTTGCCGTAATCCAGTCTGCTGGTTATGAGCGCGTGGGTGATGGTTCTTCTGCAGTCGGGGGGGATCCATTTGAAGGTCTTGCGGAGGATGCATAGGCAGTTGAAGCTGGTGGAAGCGACGGCATTAATCTGGCGGTTCATGGAGAGGGAGGAGTCGAGGATGATGCCAAGGTTTCATGCGTGGTCTGTAGGAGTGGGTGGATTTCCGAGGGCAGAGGGCCACCAGGTGTTGTCCCAGGCGGAGGTGCAGGGTCCGAGGATGAGGACCTCGGTCATCTCTGAGTTGAGCTTCAGACAGTTCCTAAATCTATTTCTCTATTGTAATAATCCTAAAGGGTCGGATCGAATCAGCATGGGGAGTTTGTTGCAATCAGAAATACAGTTAGTTTTATCCTCCTGATGGAGACTAGATTTCATAAGATGGTGGCTAGAAAAGAGAATGAGAACTCAGATACTTGGATTTTTTAGGAAGTGTGAATCTTCCTGAAGGGACACAGTTTAAATCAGTTAATGCTTCATTTTAAGCGGGATTAATAGATATGGAATAATTCCAGTCTATCTCTGGTGGTGGCTTAAGTACCACTATTATCACATTACATCATCTCATGTGCATATATAAAGTACACTTTCACACCTACGGTATCTTGGTGTTGACTACCATATGTCTATTGTTATCCAAGTAAATGGTACTTATTGTAAGAACCTTTCAAGTATGAGAGACTGAGTGGAAGCACAAGGATTCAAACATGTGAGAGAGAGGTGAAACACATATCCCTCAAGAGGATTCATTAGTTTAATAAGCCACCAGACTAAAATAATCCATATGGATCCTTCAACTTCCCTATCATAACACATCAAAGTGTAGACTTGAGCATGACTACAATCACACACTATCTCTGTGGGGGCCTGCGCATCCCTATAATCACACACTATCTCTTTGGGGACCTAGGGATGTCTATAATCACACACTATCTCTGTGGGGACCTGGACATCCCTTTAATCACACACTGTCTTTGCGGGAACCTGGGCATGTCTATATTCACACACATTCTGTTTGGGGACCATGGTAATATTATAGTCACACACTATCTCTGTGGGGTCCTGGACATCTCTATAATCACACACTATCTCTGTGGGGACTGGGGCATGTCTATAATCACACACTATTTCTGTGGGAACCTGGGTGTGTCTATAATCACACACTATCTCTGTGGGGACCTGGGTATGTCTATAATCACACACTATCTCTGTGGGGACCTGGGTATGTCTATAATCACACACTGTCTCTGGCAGGACCTGGGTATATCTTTAATCACACTCTATCTCCGTGGGGAACCGGGCAGGTCTTTAATCACACACTATCTCTGCGGGAACCTGGGCATGTCTATAATCACACACATTCTCTTTGGCAACCATGTTAATACTATAGTTACACACCATCTTTCTGGGGACCTGGACATCTCTATAATCATACACTATTTCTATGGGGGCCGGGGGCATGTCTAAAATCACACACTATCTCTGTGGGGACCTGGTCATGTCTATAATCACACACTATCTCTGTGGGGACCTGGACATCCCTATAATCACACACTATCTATGTGGGGACCTGGGCATGTCTATAATCACACACTATCTCTGTGGGGACCTGGACATCCCTATAATCACACACTATCTCTGTGGGGACCTGGGCATGTCTATAATCACACACTATCTCTGTGGGGACCTGGACATCCCTATAATTACACACTATCTCTGTGGGAACCTGGGCATCCCTATAATCACACACTATCTCTGCGGGAACCTGGGCATGTCTCTTTGGCGATCATGGTAATACTATAGTCACACACTATCACTGTGGGGATGTGGACAGCTCTATCATCACACACTGTCTCTGTGGGGACAGTGGTAATGCTATAATCACACACTATCTATGTGGGGACTTGTGCTTCACTATAATCCCACAATACCTCTTCAGGACTTTAGCATGTCTATAATCACACAATCTGTGACTCCACCTCAGCATCACTATAATCACATACCATTTTTGCAGGGATCTGAGCATGACTAATATAATACACCATTTCTCTAGGAACCTGAATATTTCTATCATAACCCTCTCTTTATAGGGAGTTGAACATGACTATCATAACACTTTTTATATGGGGACTTGAATATGATTGTAACCACGCATTGTCCCTGTGAGGACTTGAACATAGCTATAAGTATACACTATCCCTGAGGGGAACTTGAATATGAATATAAACACACTCTATCGGGACTTGAGAGTGATTATAATTAAATGCTATATCTGTGGTGACCTTGGCACAACAGGGATGGCATACTATTTATGCATGAATATCAGGATAAGTATCACTGTACACTATGGAAGACTTGAACATGATTATCATAACACTGTCTACGTGGGGACTTGAACATGACTATAATCACACACTATCTATGCAGGGACTTGAACATAACTAATCCTACACTATCTCTGTGGGGACCGGAGAATTACTATAAAAACACACTGTTTCTGCATGAACTGCAGCATCACAATCATCGTACATTATCTCTAGGGGTACTTGAACTGACTATAACCAAACACTATATCTCTAGGGACCTGGGCATGACTATAGTAATCAGACACTATCTTTTGGAGGATTAGAGCATGACTATAATGACATGCTATCTGTGTAGCAACCTGGGCATCACTCTAATGACACACTATCTCATGGAATTTCAACATAACTATCAAACACTATCTCTACAGAGAATTGAGCATTATTACAATCACACACCATCTCTGTGGGGGCTTTAACATACATATAATCACACTCGGTCTATGGGGACTTGAGAGTGACTGTAATTAGACACTGTCAGTGGGAACCTGGGCATCAATATAGTCATGCACTATCTCTGCGGCGGCTTGAAAATGACTGTCACAACACACTCCCTCTGTCAGCTCTAGAACATTACTATAATCCCATGCCATATCTTTGAAGACTATTATTGTTCAGCCATATCAAGAATATGGTGAAGTTGATGTAAAAAAAACTAGGTAATCTCAACTTGACTTTCCCATCTGACCACACTGCATGCTCTTTGGCCTTTACATGAATTTAACTATTTGTTGTTTCCTTACCTCTTAATGTTTGTGAGAACTCAGCAATAGACTAGGTATCTGTAAAACCTTTTCCGTGGACTTTATATACTATATGTTTCTACTGAGAAATGCATTATCATCAAAATCCATTTGCTGGAGGCTCCTAGGACACAAAGAGATATTCATATATGTCTAAACTATCAAGAAATATAGGTAAAGCGCTGAAAAATAACATTTAGCCATTTGTTTGTGAATGTATTCAATCAGACATGATTATTATTGAGTAAGTCTCCGCAAGGATGGTAACACACATTCAAGTCCCCACAAAGATGGTTCTGTGCGCGCGATTAACTAACAATATATTTGCAGAATTGAAGCAGGATCCCATATAATGATTTTTTTCTTAACATTTTTCTGTTATTGGTATATTTTTAAAACATTGGGAAAGGTTAGTCCCCACAAGGCAGGTGTTCACACATAGTCCCTACAAGGATGGTAACATGTGTATGCGTGTGCATGCCTGTGTGTGTGACAGTGTATGCCACTCTGTCTGTTTGACAGTGTATGCCTGTGTGTAGCAGTGTATGTCACTCTGCCTATGTGGCAGTGTACTCCTGTGTGTCAGTGTATGCCACTCTGTATCTATGACTGTGTATTCCTGTGTGTGACATGTTCTGCCTCTGTGTATGTGTGACATTGTATGCCTGTGTGTGTGGCAGTGTATGTCACTCTGTCTATGTGACATTGTATGCCTGTGTGGGGCAGTGTATGCCACTCTGTCTGTGTGACAGTGTATGCTTGTGTGTGACAGTGTATGCTTGTGTGTGACAGTGTATGTCACTCTGTCTATGTGACAGGGTTTGTTTGTGTGTGGCAGTGTATGTCACTCTGTCTATGTGACAGTGTATGCCTGTGTGTGACAGTGTATGCCTGTGTGACAGTGCATGCCTGTGTGTGTGGCAGTGTATGCCACTCTGTGTGACATTGTATGCCTGTGTGTGGCAGTGTAGGTCACTCTGTCTATGTGACAGTGTATGCCTGTGTGTGACAGTGTATGCCTGTGTGACAGTGCATGCCTGTGTGTGTAGCAGTGTATGCCACTCTGTCTGTGTGACCGTGTATGCCTGTGTGTGACAGTGTATGCCTGTGTGTGACAGTGTATGTCACTCTGTCTATGTGGCAGGGTTTGTTTGTGTGTTGCAGTATATGTCACTCTGTCTATGTGACATTGTATGCCTGTGTGTGTGGCAGTGTATGTCACTCTGTCTATGTGACAGTATATGCCTGTGTGTGAAAGTGTATGCCTGTGTGACAGTGCATGCCTGTGTGTGGCAGTGTATGCATGCCACTCTGTCCGTGTGGCAGAGTATGCCTGTGTGTGTGTGACAGTGTATGTCACTCTGTCTATGTGACATTGTATGCCTGTGTGTGGCAGTGTATGCTACTCTGTCTGTGTGACAGTGTATGCCTGTGTGTGACAGTGTATGCCTGTGTGTGACAGTGTATGTCACTCTGTCTATGTGACATTGTATGCCTGTGTGTGGCAGTGTATGTCACTCTGTCTATGTGACATTGTATGCCTGTGTGTGGCAGTGTATGCCACTCTGTATTTGTGACAGTGCATGTCTGTGTGTGGCAGTGTATGCCACTCTGCATGTGTGACAGTGTATCCCTGTGTGTGACAGTGTATGTCACTCTGTCTATGTGGCAGGGTTTGTTTCTGTGTGGCAGTGTATGTTACTCTGTCTATGTGACATTGTATGCCTGTGTGAGGCAGTGCATGTCACTCTGTCGATGTGACAGTGTATCCCTGTGTCTGACAGTGTATGTCACTCTGTCTATGTGGCAGGGTTTGTTTCTGTGTGACAGTGTATGCCACTCTGTCTGTGTGACAATGTATGCCTGTGTGTGGCAGTGTATGTCACTCTGCCTATGTGGCAGTGTACTCCTGTGTATCAGTGTATGCCACTCTGTATCTATGACTGTGTATTCCTGTCTGTGACATGCTCTGCCTCTGTGTATGTGTGACATTGTATGCCTGTTTGTGTGGCAGTGTATGTCACTCTGTCTATATGACATTGTATGCCTGTGTGTGGCAGTGTATGCCACTCTGTCTGTGTGACAGTGTATGCCTGTGTGTGACAGTGTATGCCTGTGTGACAGTGCAAGCCTGTGTGTGTGGCAGTGTATGCCACTCTGTCTATGTGACAGTGTATTCCTGTGTGACAGTGCATGCCGGTGTGTGTGGCAGTGTATGGCACTCTGTCTGTGTGACATTGTATGCCTGTGTGTGGCAGTGTAGGTCACTCTGTCTATGCGACAGTGTATGCCTGTGTGTGACAGTGTATGCCTGTGCGTGGCAGTGTATGTCACTCTGTCTATGTGGCAGGGTTTGTTTGTGTGTGGCAGTGTATGTCACTCTGTCTATGTGACATTGTATGCCTGTGTGTGGCAGTTTATGCCACTCTGTCTATGTGACAGTGTATGCCTGTGTGTGAAAGTATATGCCTGTGTGACAGTGCATGCCTATGTGTGTGGCAGTGTATGCCACTCTGTCTGTGTGACAGTGTATGCCTGTGTGTGGCAGTGTATGTATGCCACTCTGTCCGTGAGACAGTGTATGCCTGTGTGTGACAGTGTATGTCACTCTGTCTATGTGACATTGCATGCCTGTGTGTGGCAGTGTATGCCACTCTGTCTGTGTGACAGTGTATGCCTGTGTGTGACAGTGTATGCCTGTGTGTGACAGTGTATGTCACTATGTCTATGTGACATTGTATGCCTGTGTGTGGCAGTGTATGTCACTCTGTCTATGTGACGGTGTATGCCTGTGTGTGACAGTGTATGCCTGTGTGACAGTGGATGCCTGTGTGTTTGTCAGTGTATGCCACTCTGTCTATGTGGCAGGGTTTGTTTGTGTGTGGCAGTATATGTCACTCTGTCTATTGTTAGGTTTGAAAATCTCATTTGTGTTATACACTTGTTCTACGTTATATTAGGTTAGCAGTGTGCGGCTAAATTAGACACCATTCGTATTCACGTTATGCAACCCACTGAGTTATCCCTGCAATGTGCGAGCTTCAGTTAGCGAGTGTGACTCCATTTTGAATTTCGTAATCCCTATTAGGCTGTGCCTGTACTAGGCCTCATTATTCGTAGTGCTTGCCTCAGCAGAACACTGTATTCAGCTATTATTTTCTCTTTTGTTCAAGGTTGCCTTCTGACTTGCTAATGAATAGGCCATTCTGCCCTCGCATACCTATCCTTGCGTGTAGCTCTGCTCCCACGTTAGGAGATGCCGAGACCCAGCACAGCAACCTTGAAATAGTGATAGCGTGTACCCATCTAGCAGGTGGTAGCCCAACCTTCTGTGCCTCCTTTGTTCATGTTCGGCCTAAGCCGGTAACTTTCCATTGTGGGCGTGGTTGGGAGGCCCTTGGGAGGAATGATTATGCGTTGCAGACTGTTAGGGGGTCAGTCCCTCAGCAGACATCTTAGGGTGCAGGTCAGATTGGACTCTACTGCAGAGTATTGGTAATAAACAATTGTTTTGTATTCTCTACTGTCTGACCGACTCTTCATTTTGTGGAAGGCGATTAGGAGGTTGTAGAAAACCCGGGTGGCCCTTGTCGGGCCACTTCCTTCAGTTGGCGCCCGAACAGGGACTCCGCAAGGTGACCCGACTCGCCCGTAATCGGGTTGTAGGGTCGGGGTTGCGTCCGGTCGGTTGGGCGGATCGGGGATCCCCACACGATAAGAGCCCGGTTCTCTTGGCTGCCCCGCCTGTCTGATCGGGCGACTCCTCGTCTAGTGGTCACCGGCCGGGGTCCTGAGAAGGCGGAACCTTGGATTTGACCGTTTGGTCCGAAGAGTCGGCAGTGGAGAATAATATTGCTCGACCTGAGTGCACCAGGTGAGTGGCCTGAATTCTTGGAAAATGTGGCGCCATGGTTGAACGGCACGAGCCTACGGACTGTGTCTGGTACAGTCTCCGGACTGTCTTGTCTTGAACTTGGTGGGTTTGCGGACCCTTGAAAAGACACAGAGTGTTTGTGAACGGTCTACGAGGCCAACTGGAAATTCGGCCCATTCTTAAAAAGGTTTGGGGCTGTTTGCAAACAACCTGCCAGGCCACTGGAAATTCGGCTTATTCTTGAAAAGGTCTGGGGCTAGACCTTGTCTTCTTGTCTTGGTACAGTCTGCGGACTGTCTTGTGCGGTTTTGGACCGCTTTGATTTGGTTTTTGGACCATTTGTTGGTTGGTGTTCTATTTGTCCATTGGGGACAGTGTATGTGTCTTATATTAAGATGCCTTGTATAAGTAAGTTAGGGTGTTTTGGATGTCGGTGTTGTTCCACTGAAGCTCGATTGGAAGAAAGGCAGCCGGCGCCTCTGGAGGGTACCCCAAATTTTGATGTATACGTCAAGCATGGCATTGGCCCTATTATGTTTAGCACATTGTGGAATAAATATACGAGGGTCAATGTTGAGCTACAGTGGCCGCTTACTGGCACATTTGATGAACAAAAGTTGAATTACTTGCAGGACAAATTGTTCACCAAAAAGAGCAAGCAGTCGATGTTTGATTCTCTGAGGACATGGCAGAAGGAAGCGAAGCAACGACGTATGAGGGCAGAGAAGCAAGCTCGGAGGGAACAGACGCAAGCGATAACGCAAAAAGCAGTAGCGTATGAAAGAGAAAAGATCGAGAAAGGCATAGAGTGTGCAGATAGGAAGTTTCGATTGCAGAGTGATACATGTTATGTTGCCAGAGAGGAAGGTGATGTTTTCGTTGAGGAGTTATTGGATTGGATTGGAGCGACCCCTGACCTTGACTGGTAGGTCGCTCCCCCACCACACAGCTCCGTCTGTGTGCCCTGCTGCTGCCCCTGATTGTGCTCGTTTTTCCTTTCTGTGCCCCCTTGCTGCCCCTGATTGTGCTCGTTTTTTCCTTTCTGTGCCCCCCTTGCTGCCCCTGATTGTGCTCGTTTTTTCCTTTCTGTGCCCCCCTTGCTGCCCCTGATTGTGCTCGCTTTTTCCTTTCTGTGCCCCCTTGCTGCCCCTGATTGTGCTCGTTTTTCCTTTCTGTGCCCCCTTGCTGCCCCCTGATTGTGCTCGTTTTTTCCTTTCTGTGCCCCCCTTGCTGCCCCTGATTGTGCTCGTTTTTCCTTTCTGTGCCCCCTTGCTGCCCCTCATTGTGCTAGTTTTTCCCTTTCTGTGCCCCCTTGCTGCCCCTCATTGTGCTCGTTTTTTTTCCTTTCTGTGCCCCCCTTGCTGCCCCTGATTGTGCTCGTTTTTTCCTTTCTGTGCCCCCTTGCTGCCCCTCATTGTGCTAGTTTTTTCCTTTCTGTGCCCCCTTGCTGCCCCTCATGGTGCTCGTTTTTTTTCCTTTCTGTGCCCCCTTAATGCCCTGATTGTGCTCGTTTTCCCTTCTGTGCCTGTTTCCCGCCGCTGCGCCCCTGCGGCCCCGCCCCCTCACTGCCCATTCGCTGCCCCATTCCCTGCTCCTCCCTCCCACCTCCCCATTTATGGCGACCGCTGCGTGGTGAAGAGAGTGACCCCTGACCTTGACTGGTAGGTCGCTCCCCCACCACACAGCTCCGTCTGTGTGCCCTGCTGCTGCCCCTGATTGTGCTCGTTTTTCCTTTCTGTGCCCCCTTGCTGCCCCTGATTGTGCTCGTTTTTCCTTTCTGTGCCCCCCTTGCTGCCCCTGATTGTGCTCGTTTTTCCTTTCTGTGCCCCCTTGCTGCCCCTGATTGTGCTCGTTTTTCCTTTCTGTGCCCCCTTGCTGCCCCTGATTGTGCTCGTTTTTTCCTTTCTGTGCCCCCCTTGCTGCCCCTGATTGTGCTCGTTTTTCCTTTCTGTGCCCCCTTGCTGCCCCTCATTGTGCTAGTTTTTTCCTTTCTGTGCCCCCTTGCTGCCCCTCATTGTGCTCGTTTTTTTCCCTTTCTGTGCCCCCCTTGCTGCCCCTGATTGTGCTCGTTTTTTCCTTTCTGTGCCCCCTTGCTGCCCCTCATTGTGCTAGTTTTTTCCTTTCTGTGCCCCCTTGCTGCCCCTCATTGTGCTCGTTTTTTTTCCTTTCTGTGCCCCCTTGATGCCCTGATTGTGCTCATTTCCCTTCTGTGCCTGTTTCCCGCCGCTGCGCCCTGCGGCCCCGCCCCTCACTGCCCATTCACTGCCCCATTCCCTGCTCCTCCCTCCCACCTCCCCATTTATGGCGGCCGCTGCGTGGTGAAGAGAGCGACCCCTGACCTTGACTGGTAGGTCGCTCCCCCACCACACAGCTCCGTCTGTGTGCCCTGCTGCTGCCCCTGATTGTGCTCGTTTTTCCTTTCTGTGCCCCCTTGCTGCCCCTGATTGTGCTCGTTTTTCCTTTCTGTGCCCCCTTGCTGCCCCTGATTGTGCTCGTTTTTTCCTTTCTGTGCCCCCCTTGCTGCCCCTGATTGTGCTCGTTTTTCTTTTCTGTGCCCCCCTTGCTGCCCCTGATTGTGCTCGTTTTTCCTTTCTGTGCCCCCTTGCTGCCCCTGATTGTGCTCGTTTTTTCCTTTCTGTGCCCCCCTTGCTGCCCCTGATTGTGCTCGTGTTTCCTTTCTGTGCCCCCTTGCTGCCCCTCATTGTGCTAGTTTTTCCTTTCTGTGCCCCTTTGCTGCCCCTCATTGTGCTCGTTTTTTCCTTTCTGTGCCCCCTTGCTGCCCCTGATTGTGCTCGTTTTTTCCTTTCTGTGCCCCCTTGCTGCCCCTCATTGTGCTAGTTTTTTCCTTTCTGTGCCCCCTTGCTGCCCCTCATTGTGCTCGTTTTTTCCTTTCTGTGCCCCCTTGATGCCCTGATTGTGCTCGTTTTCCCTTCTGTGCCTGTTTCCCGCCGCTGCGCCCTGCGGCCCCGCCCCTCACTGCCCATTCGCTGCCCCATTCCCTGCTCCTCCCTCCCACCTCCCCATTTATGGCGGCCGCTGTGCGGCCGCGCAGCGGACGTGCGCAGCGGGCGCGCCGCAGGCGCGCCGCAGGCGCGTCTAAGGCAAGCCCGTCTGCGCCCGTCTGCGCCCGTCCGCGCCGTGACCGCGCCCAGCACCAGACCCCCTGGTCCGGGCATCCCCCGCGCCCGCCACATCAACAGACGCCGATACGACGCCAGCACCCTCCACGCACTCAACCCCGGAAAAGATCACGCCTGCTACCAGGCCACCCCGAAGCGCACCCAAGGGCCCTTCACCTGCCGGAACTGCAGCTTCGCCAGCACCCGCCCCGCCAAACCACCGCCCAGGAAAGAACCCAACTACCTCAGATGCATCCTCCTCAACACCCGCTCCGCCCGCAAACACGCCATCGAACTCTGGGACCTTCTCGACTCAACCTCCCCAGACGTCGCATTCCTGACGGAGACCTGGCTGAATCCCGCTTCAGCCCCCGACATCGCCATTGCCATCCCGGACGGATACAAGATCACCCGCAGGGACCGCACCAACGGAGTCGGAGGAGGCATCGCCATCGTCCACAGGAACACCCTCAGAGTCTCAACCAACACCGACGACACCCTCAGCACCGCCGAACACATGCACTTCCAGATCCACACCGATCCCAACACCACCCTCAGAGGAACCCTCATCTACAGACCCTCCGGACCCCGACCACAGTTCAGCGATTCCATCGCTGATGTCGTCAGCACACACGCCATCGCCTCCACGGACTACATCCTCCTCGGGGACCTGAACTTCCACCTCGAGAACAACAAGGACACCAACTCCACCACCCTGATCGACAACCTCGCCACCCTCGGACTCAGACAGCTCGTGACTACACCCACCCACGCCGCCGGCCACACGCTCGACTCCATCTTTTCCGCAAGCCCACACGTCTCCTTCAACCACACCTCCGAACCCCACTGGACTGACCACCACTGCATCCACTTCACCTACAGGAAGCCCACCACGCACCACTGCACCGAACAAATGCATCGCCGCTGCTGGAGCAGAGTCACGGAAGACCAGCAAACCACAACCCTCGCCCTGAGCTCACCCGCCGAACCCTCCGACCCCGACACCGCCGCCCGCAACCTCAGACAGTGGATCGACGACTGCGCCAACACCCTCGCCCCGCTCAAGAATCCGCCCAACAGCCACACCAGCAAGAAAGCCACCTGGTTCACCGAAGACCTCCAGGCCTCCAAACGAACATGCCGAAAACTGGAGAAGATCTGGCTCCACGAACGGACAGCGGACAGCTACGCCGCCCACAAGAGCGCCACCCGCAGTCACCATCACCTCATCAGATCCGCCAAAGGGCCTCACTCAAAGACCGCCTAGACAACAACGCACACAACAGCAAAGAGCTCTTCAACATCGTGAAGGAACTCTCCAACCCCAGCTCCAACACCAACGACATCCAGCCGTCGCGAGACCTGTGCGACTCACTGGCCACCTTCTTCCACCGCAAAATCGCCAACATCCACGACAGCTTCAACACCACGACCGCCCCGGCAACCACCGAGACCACTGCCCCCACAACCACCAACCGCCTGCTCTCCTGGACCAACATCAACGACGAGGACACCAGCGAGATCATGAACACCATCCACTCCGGTTCACCGCTAGACCCGTGCCCTCACCACATCTTCAACAAAGCCAGTACAGCCATCGCGCCCCATCTCCGGAAAATAATCAACATCTCCTTCGAGACAGCAACCTTCCCGGAAAGCTGGAAGCACGCCGAGATCACCGCCTTACTCAAGAAACCCAAGGCAGACCCCAAGGACCTCAAGAACTTCCGACCCATCTCTCTGCTCCCGTTCCCCGCGAAGGTCACCGAGAAAATCGTCAACAAACAACTGACCCGCTACCTCGAGGAGAACAACATCCTGGACCCTTCCCAGTCCGGCTTCCGCAGCAACCACAGCACCGAAACCGCCCTCATCGCCGCCACTGATGACATCAGGACCCTGCTAGACAACGGAGAAACAGCAGCCCTCATCCTCCTGGACCTATCAGCCGCCTTCGACACGGTCTGCCACCACACACTACGAACACGCCTTCACGATGCCGGGATCCAAGAGAAGGCCCTGGACTGGACCACATCCTTCCTTTCCGGCAGAACACAAAGCGTCCGCCTCGCTCCCTTCCGATCCAAGGCCACCAAGATCATCTGCGGCGTACCCCAAGGCTCCTCCCTCAGCCCAACGCTGTTCAACATCTACATGGCACCCCTCGCCCACGTCGCCCGACAGCACAACCTCAACATCATCTCCTACGCCGACGACACCCAGCTGATCCTCTCCCTCACCAAAGACCCTCCACACCGCCAAAGCCCACCTCCACGAAGGAATGAAGGCCGTCGCCGAATGGATGAGGACCAGCCGCCTGAAGCTGAACTCGGACAAGACGGAGGTCCTCATCCTTGGTTCCAACCCTTCAGCCTGGGACGACTCCTTGTGGCCAACATCACTGGGAACAGCCCCGCCACCCACCGACCACGTACGCAACCTAGGGGTCATCCTCGACCCCACCCTCTCCATGACTAAGCAGGTCAACGCCGTTTCCTCATCCTGCTTCAACATCCTCCGAATGCTCCGCAGGATCTTCAAGTGGAGACCCACCGAAACAAGAAAAACAGTCACCCAGGCCCTCGTCACCAGCAGGCTGGACTACGGAAACGCCCTCTACGCAGGAACGACGGCTAAGCTCCTGAGACGGCTGCAACGCATCCAGAACGCCTCTTCACGTCTTATCCTCGACATCCCCCGACGCAGCCACATCACACCCCACCTGAGAGACCTGCACTGGCTCCCTGTCAACAAGAGGATAACCTTCAAGCTCCTCACCCACGCACACAAAGCACTCCACAACTCCGGACCAGCCTACCTCAACAGACGACTCAGCTTCTACACCCCCACCCGCCAGCTCCGCTCGACCAGCCTCGCCCTCGCCACAGTCCCCCGCATCCGGAAAACGACCGCCGGCGGCAGATCCTTCTCCCACCTCGCCACCAAGACCTGGAACACCCTCCCCACCAACCTCCGACAGACCCAAGACCTACTGGCCTTCAGAAGACTCCTCAAGACCTGGCTCTTCGATCAGTAGCAGCACCACCCCCACTTCCCCCAGCGCCTTGAGACCCTCGCGGGTATGTAGTGCGCTTTATAAGTGACATGACTGATTGATTGATTGATTGATTGTCGGCCCCCACCTCCTTATGCCCCCGACCGGATATATCCCATAATCCCAAAACCTCAGTCTTCGGCCTCTGGTTCTGCTATTCCTACTCTTCCTGTTTCTGGCCCTACTGCTTCGGCCCCGGCCCCACCTGCTTCTTCCCCACTTTTGCAAGTTACAGGGACGGGAGCCGTCGGTTCCCCTATTCTGTTTCTCGACTCCGTACCTGAGGTCACGCCTCCTCTTACTCCTGCATCACTCCTGCGATGGTACCTGTTTCTTCCTCTGCCCTTTCCCCTTTGAGTGTGTTACCCCAGTGTTAGACCTGGTACCATTGGCGTGAGTCTCCCTTCCATTTTTTTCTGATTGCCTCCTCTGTTTTTGATCTGTTTGCTGGTTTTAGATGCTTTGGGCACTGTGTCACTGCTATTCAGTGCCACAGTGCAAGTGCTCCCTATGTTAATATGATTGGATCATTTGATTTACTTGTCAGACCCTAGTATAGTGCACCAGGTGTGCCCAGGGCTTGTAAATCAAATGCTGCTGGTGGGCTTGCAGCACTGGTTGTGCCACCCACAGAAGCAGCTTGTAAAGTGTGTCTCAGGCCTGCCATTGCAGAGCCTGTGTGCAGTCTGTGACTGCCATGTCGACTTGGCAAGTGCACCCACTTGCCAGTCCCTAAACCTTCCCTTATCTTCATATCAGACACCCCTAAGGTAGGCCCAAGGGCAGGGTGCATTGTAAGTATAAGGTAGGACATGCCCTGGTGGGTGTGGCATGTCCTAATAGTGAATTACAGCCATTTTCGTTTTTCACTATTGCAAGGCTACCTGTTCCCCATAGGCCAGAATGGGCAGTTTGATTATAACATCTTATAATCCTAACTGACCCAGGGAACATGGTAGAAAAACGAATTTAGTATGCCTGAACTCAAAATGATAAAATACATCTTTTAGTGAAGTTGGTTTTAACATTCTGTGTTTGAAAATACCACTTTTAGAAAGTAGGTATTTTCTTGCCTAACTATCCAAGCCTGCCTCTGCTAGGTTGTGTATTGTGTGTCTGGCTTTGTGAGTGACAGGGGCTGGGGGATTCCAGGAGGCAGAGTGAGTCAGCACAGGGCTGAATAGAGAGATCTGCATGTAGATGGGTGGGAGGAGTTGCACCTGGGACCTGAATAGGGCTGTGCCTTCCCTCCACAATGCTGGCTCCACCTCCTGTGGTGCGTCTGATGTCCCTGGCCTACACTGTGAAAGGAAAGAAGGAGTCCTGTAAACAAAGTGCTCCAGGACTGCACAGAACTGGTTTGGACTAGGCACAGGACCGTCTGCCCTCAGAGGACAAAGGATTTTCTGGTATAAATATTGGGGCCCTGACCCCAGAACTTTAGATCACTTCTGGAACAACAAGACGAACCTCTGCCAAGGAGAAGAACCAAAGGAAGCTGTAGGAGTTGGACTGTCCCCCTGCCAGTGTGCTGTGTTGCTGGGTTGGCCTACAGTGGTGTCTTCAGTGCCAAGGAGAGGAGAAAGGAACTTTGTGTGTACTTTCATCATCTTGCAGAATATTACTCCAAGGGCTTGATTTGAGCTTGCCTCCTGACCGAAGTCTCAGGGATACCAGACTTCACCCCCTTCTGTTTGCCTGCATCTGGAACTTGCTGTTCTGGTGCTACAGAAGGAATTTGCAACACCGACGCCGGCGAGCAACGCCGCCTCCTGCATCGAAGCGGTGAGCGCTGCTCCGACTTGCAACGAAGACCCGACGCCGACCGCCGTGCCACATCGACGCCAGCGAGCGACATCGTCAGCCTGCCATAGCCGTGAGCGCTGCTCCGACTTACGACGCCGGCCCGACGCCTGCTGCTGTGCCGCATCGACTCCGAGGCCGACATCATCGCGGAGCCGATCGTCGACGTGGGTGGTCAAGAATTCATCGACATCGTACGGAACCATGGCTTCGGCGCCATCGTGACGTCACCTCCTCTCCGGTCCGGAACCGACACCTCCCCTGCCTGCGCCAGCATCCAGGTCCCGACGCAGCATCTCCTCCGAAGCAAGGAACCAACGCCGCAACGCGCCAACGACGCCGCACCTCCCCGATGCCGTGAGCTGTCTTTGTTTTCGCTTTTCCAAGGTACTGTTCTTTGTGGGTCTGTTTTGACTCCGGGCCCGACGCCGCGCACCTCGCGGTCGGCGCCATACTTTGGGATTTCTATGACCTCGACGTCGTGATAACTCCAGTTGGGGTTAGTTGTTGCTAAAGACTGCTTTTAAGTGAAGAACCTATTTTTAAACCATTTCTACCATCTTGAAGTATTATTGATTACAGTATTGTGGATTTTTGTCGTTTGTGGTCTGGTGATAAATCTATATAAAGTATACTTATTTTTATAAAACCTGTGTGGTGTCCATCTGTAGTGTTTTCACTGTATTACTGTATGTGTTCACAAATGCTTAACACACTGCCTCTGAGATAAGCCTGTCTGCTCGTGCCAAGCTACCAAGGGGGTGAGCAGGGGTTATTTTAGTAGTGTATCCCCCTTACCCTGACTAGAAGCAAGGGTCCCTATTTGGTCAAAGGTGTAGACCATTGCCAACTAGAGACCCCCAGTTCTAACATTGGTGGTCAGCGGTGAGGATTCTGGACTTGCATTTGTGACTCATATACAGTGATTTGTGTACACTACTAGTGAGTGCAGACCAAACGCAACCACATACATTTTTGGTAGAATTTTTTTTCTCCTTGGACTGTTATTTTTCTGAGAACTGCCAATTCTTATTGCCATGAGTCCACCAGCATCTATTGCCTCTATGGATCCAGAGTTTGAGGAAGAGAGGTTGGATACCTATAATGCCAAACAGCTGAAAGCCTTCTGTAGAAAATGTAAAGTTGCTATTCCAGGCCTCACTAAAAAGGATGAGTTCCACAAGGCGCTAAGGGCCTGGGTGAAAGCAAGAAATGCATCTGAAAATGTGGAGCACCCTGTGGAGGAGGTGGAAGGGCAGCTAGATGGGCCCCTGGGCCCAAGGGGGGAGAAAGTACCTACCCCGCCAGGCAGCAGTGTTTCTTCCAAAGACCTGTCCCCAGGAGAGCTGGAGGATAGGGAGAGAAATAGGGCGCACAAGCTGGAGATGGCTAGGCTCAAAATGGAGGGTCAAAAGGACCTAGAGAATAAGAAGCTGGAGTTTGAATTTAACAAGTTAGCCTTGGAGAGAGAGAGAATGAGATTAGAGCATGAGAGAATGTTGAGGGAGTTAGAGATCAAAGCGCAGGGCTTAGAAATCAATCCCTCTGGTGGCAGCGCACCATCTGTGCCTTCAGAAGGCAGAGTATATATTCCCAAGGATGTCATCAAAGATTTCCATAAGCATGAAGATATTGGGCAGTGGTTT
This sequence comes from Calotriton arnoldi, assembly GCA_963921515.1. NCBI lineage: Eukaryota > Metazoa > Chordata > Amphibia > Caudata > Salamandridae > Calotriton > Calotriton arnoldi. Next base: position 522,334 of record CAWUFW010009938.1, read on the forward strand.
GCAGCCTATGAGATAGCAATGTTGGCCCACCGGGTCCCTGAGAAGGATTGGGGAGCTGGGTTGTGGGGCCGCTTTGTGAGTGAGGGGAGGGATACTTTGCTTGACCTACCCAGTGAGAATAGGATGTCTTATGCCCATATGAAGGAAGCCCTGATGACAAGGTATGGTTTGACCCCAGAACTCTATAGACAGAGGTTTAGGAGTTGCAAGAAGCTGGAGGGAACCACTTGGGTAGAATATGTATCTTTCTTTTGCAGAGCCATGAATGGTTGGGTGAAGGGTAGCAAAGTGGATACTTTTGAAGCCCCCTATGATTTGTTTGCATGGGAGCACTTGTCTGCTAATTGTTTTCCAGAGCTACACCAGCACCTTATTGATAGCAAGCTAACTAACCCTAAGAAGCTTGCTGAGGAGGCGGACCGCTGGGTCAGTACCAGGGTCCACAAGGGTCATGTGGGAGATTCCACCAAAGGTGGGCAGGGTCCCCAGCAGAAGAGTGGGGGGGACAAGGGTAAACAGAGGGAGTTCCAGAAAGGGCCCCAAAGTAATCCCCAAGGGAACCAAGGGAAGGGTTCCCAGCCTCCCCCTGAGAAGAAGCCAGAGGCCCCGACAGGTAGACCTGTTCAGAGGGGCCCCTACAAGTGCTTTACGTGTGGTCAGATGGGCCACCGTTGGTATGATGCACAGTGTCCCATGAAGGACTCCAAAGCACCACCACGTGTACCACCCCGTCAGATGGTGAGAGTAGCCCTGGGAGGGGAGGAGATGGGTGCCCAAGGTGGGTGGAGTCCCGCAGAAATGTCCCTTGTCTCACTAGGAGACTTTGAGATGGTCCCTGAGACCCAGCTGCCTGATAACACTAAGAAGTACAGGCAATGGGTGACCATCAATGGCCATAGGGTGGAAGCTCTCAGAGACACCGGGGCTAGTGTGACAGCTGTCAATTGCCGGTTGGTGTCCAGAGAGCAGGTTATCCCCCATGCATTCTTCCCTGTAGTTGCCACGGACAACTCACAGAGCCAGTGTGAGGTGGCTCAAGTTCCCTTTGAGTTGGGGGGGTCTCAGGTACTCTCCAAGTAGCTGTGAGGCCAGCCATGCCTGTTGATTGTCTGTTGGGAAATGATTTAGAGAGCTCCCCTTGGGCTAAGGTGGAGAGGAAGTCTCATTTGGAGATGTTGGGTCTGCCTGAGTGGGCGTGTGTCACCATTCGGTCTATGGCAGCCAGTAAGGGTGTTCAAGAGATCCTGGAGCCTGAGAGTATGGCCCAGGAACCTGCCTTAAAGAGAAGAGGTGGGGGGCGCGGGAAACCAGCCCCCATTGTTCCCATGGTCCAGGAGGGGGCAGACCTTGAGGGGGATGCCCTGGAACCTACAGGGGAGCAAGCTGCTGAACTGGGGGACCTGCCTGAGCTGACCATTGGCAGCAGGAAGGAGGCCCCTCCAGGGAGAAATTTTGTGCAGAACAAAGGAAGTGCCCTTCTCTTGAGGGTGTGCGGCAACAGGCCACAACCCAGGCAGCAGGTGATCAGTATGGATCACATTGGATCTACTGGGAGAACGACCTCCTGTATAGCGAGTCTAAGGTTGCTGACCCTGGGTCAGCCCGTGTGCTGGTGGTACCCCAGCGCTTCAGAGCCTTCCTACTGGGTTTGGCTCATGATGTGCCTTTAGCTGGACATCTGGGGCAGGACAAGACCTTTGAGAGGCTTGTCACCCACTTTCATTGGCCCCAGATGCAGAAGAGTTCAGACACTCATTGTAGGACATGTCAAACTTGCCAGGCAAGTGGGAAAAGTGGAAGGAAGCAAAAGGCTCCTCTCCAACCTTTCCCTGTAGTCAGTACCCCCTTTGAACGGGTGGGCATTGACATTGTGTGGCCACTGGACCCCAAGACAGCCATGGGCAACAGGTTTATCCTGGTCTTGGTGGACCATGCTACCCGGTACCCGGAAGCCATCCCGCTCAGGATAGTGACGGCCCCCGTGGTGGGACGTGCACTGATGGGGATTTTCTCCCGTGTGGGGTTCCCCAGAGAGGTGGTGTCAGACCGTGGTAAAAACTTCATATCCAACTATATGAAGTCCCTGTGGAAGGAGTGCAGTGTTACTTATAAGTTCACCACTCCTTACCACCCCCAAGGTAATGGGCTGGTTGAGAGATTCAACTGGACCCTCAAAGGCATGATAATGGGCCTTGAAGAACCTATGAGGCGTAAGTGGGACGTCCTCTTGCCATGCCTCCTGTTTGCTTATCGTGAGGTGCCACAGAAGTCCTTAGGGTTCAGTCCCTTTGAACTGCTCTATGGTCACCCGGTAAGAGGACCTTTGAGTCTGGTCAAGGAAGGCTGGGAGCAATCTCCCAGGAAACCTCCCCAGGATGTATACAGTTACATGCTGGCCTTCAGGAACCAGACCAGGCGATTCAGGCAACTCGCTGAGGCGAATCTGGAAGCCAGCCAGGAAGAGATGAAGCGGTGGTACGATCAGAATGCCACTCTGATTGAGCTTCAACCTGGACAGAAAGTTTGGGTCATGGCCCCTGTAGAGCCTTGTGCGCTCCAGGACAGGTGGACCGGACCATTTGAGGTGGTGGAGCACAAGAGTGATGTCACCTACCTGGTGAACTTGCGGTCTCCAAGGAACCCTTTGCGGGTCCTGCATGTTAACCGCCTGAAGCCCCACTTAGAAAGGTCCGAAGTGGGCATGCTCCTAGCGACAGATGATGGAATGGAGGAGGAGACTGAGCCTCTTCCTGACCTCCTGTCTGCAACAGAGCAAGATGGGTCTGTGGATGGTGTCAGCCTCTCTGCCACACTGACCCCTGATCAGCAGCAAGATTGTCGCCAACTGTTGGGACAATTTTCTGATTTCTTTTCCCTGATTCCTCTGTGTCACTGAGTGGTGCGTCCATGATGTGGACACTGGGGACAGTCCTCCTGTGAAGCACAAGGCTTACAGAGTGACTGACAAGGTCAGAGCTTACATCAAAGAGGAAGTCTCCAAGATGTTTGCCTTAGGGGTGATTGAGTTCTCTCACAGTCCTTGGGCCAGCCCAGTGGTCTTGGTCCCAAAGGCTGCCGCGCCTGGTGCCACACCCGAACTCCGGTTCTGTGTGGACTACCGAGGACTCAATTCAGTCACCAGGACTGACGCGCACCCCATCCCCAGAACTGATGAGCTCATTGATCGGTTAGGGGCTGCACGGTACCTCAGCACGTTTGATTTGACGTCTGGGTACTGGCAGATCGCCTTAACTGATGGGGCCAAAGAGAGGTCAGCATTCTCCACACCAGATGGGCACTACCAATTCCGGGTTATGCCCTTTGGGATGAAGAATGCCCCTGCCACCTTTCAGAGGTTGGTCAACCAGGTGTTGGCTGGACTGGAGGATTTCAGTGCCGCCTACCTGGATGACATTGCAGTGTTCAGCGACAGTTGGGAAGAACATCTGCGCCACCTCTGGGAAGTGTTGATGGCACTGCGAAGGGCAGGCCTCACGATCAAGGCGAGTAAGTGCCAGATCGGGCAGGGTTCCGTGGTGTACTTGGGGCACCAGGTAGGGAGCGGCCAGGTGGCGCCCCTACAACCCAAGATTGATACCATCCTGGCATGGGAACCCCCAAAGACTCAGACACATTTGAGAGCCTTTTTAGGACTCACGAGGTACTACAGGAGGTTTGTCAAGGGGTACGGCAACATTGATGACCCCTTGACTGAGCTGACTTCCAGGAAGCAGCCCAAGAAAGTGAACTGGACTGACACCTGTCAGAAAGCTTTTGACGCCCTGAAGACTGCCATGTGTACAGCACCCGTGCTTCAGGCGCCCAACTTCTCAAAGGAATTCATTGTTCAAACAGACGCTTCAGAGCATGGTGTGGGGGCTGTTCTATCACAGATTAATGAGGAGGGCCTAGACCAACCTGTAGCCTTCATCAGTAGGAGGTTACTTCCACAGGAACAGAGGTAGAGTGCAATTGAGCGTGAGGCATTTGCTGTGGTCTGGGCACTGAAGAAGTTGAGACCATACCTGTTTGGGACTCACTTCTGGGTTCAGACAGACCACAGGCCCCTCAGATGGCTGATGCAGATGAGGGGTGAGAACCCAAAGTTGTTGAGGTGGTCCATTTGCCTACAGGGGATGGACTTTACGGTGGAACACCGCCCTGGTACAGAACACGCCAATGCTGATGGTCTGTCCAGATTTTTCCGCCTTAGTGAAGAGAACTCCCAAGGGGTTGGGTAGTCCTCCAAACATTTCAGCTGGAGGGGACACGTGTTAGACCTGGTACCATTGGCGTGAGTCTCCCTTCCATTTTTTTCTGATTGCCTCCTCTGTTTTTGATCTGTTTGCTGGTTTTAGATGCTTTGGGCACTGTGCCACTGCTATTCAGTGCCACAGTGCAAGTGCTCCCTATGTTAAATTGATGTATTGATTAGTGACTCCATGATTGGATCATTTGATTTACTTCTCAGACCCTAGTATAGTGCACCAGGTGTGCCCAGGGCTTGTAAATCAAATGCTGCTGGTGGGCTTGCAGCACTGGTTGTGCCACCCACAGAAGCAGCTTGTAAAGTGTGTCTCAGGCCTGCCATTGCAGAGCCTGTGTGCAGTCTGTGACTGCCATGTCGACTTGGCAAGTGCACCCACTTGCCAGTCCCTAAACCTTCCCTTATCTTCATATCAGACACCCCTAAGGTAGGCCCAAGGGCAGGGTGGATTGTAAGTATAAGGTAGGACATGCCCTGGTGTGTGTGGCATGTCCTAATAGTGAATTACAGCCATTTTCGTTTTTCACTATTGCAAGGCTACCTGTTCCCCATAGGCCCGAATGGGCAGTTTGATTATAACATCTTATAATCCTAACTGACCCAGGAACATGGTAGAAAAACGAATTTAGTATGCCTGAACTCAGAATGATAAAATACATCTTTTAGTGAAGTTGGTTTTAACATTCTGTGTTTGAAAATACCACTTTTAGAAAGTAGGTATTTTCTTGCCTAACTATCCAAGCCTGCCTCTGCTAGGTTGTGTATTGTGTGTCTGGCTTTGTGAGTGACAGGGGCTGGGGGATTCCAGGAGGCAGGGTGAGTCAGCACAGGACTGAATAGAGAGATCTGCATGTAGATGGGTGGGAGGAGTTGCACCTGGGACCTGAATTGGGCTGTGCCTTCCCTCCACAATGCTGGCTCCACCTCCTGTGGTGCGTCTGATGTCCCTGGCCTACACTGTGAAAGGAAAGAAGGAGTCCTGTCAACAAAGTGCTCCAGGACTGACACAGAACTGGTTTGGACAAGGCACAGGACCCTCTGCCTTCAGAGGACAAAGGATTTTCTGGTATAAATATTGGGGCCCTGACCCCAGAACTTTAGATCACTTCTGGAACAACAAGACGAACCTCTGCCAAGGAGAAGAACCAAAGGAAGCTGTAGGAGTTGGACTGCCCCCTGCCAGTGTGCTGTGTTGCTGGGTTGGCCTACAGTGGTGTCTTCAGTGCCAAGGAGAGGAGAAAGGAACTTTGTAAGAACTTTCATCATCTTGCAGAATATTACTCCAAGGGCTTGATTTGAGCTTGCCTCCTGACCGAAGTCTCAGGGATACCAGACTTCACCCCCTTCTGTTTGCCTGCATCTGGAACTTGCTGTTCTGGTGCTACAGAAGGAATTTGCAACACCGACGCCGGGGAGCGACGCCGTCTCCTGCATCGAAGCCGTGAGCGCTGCTCCGACTTGCAACGAAGACCCGACGCCGACCGCCGTGCTCACATCGACGCCAGCGAGCGACATCGTCAGCCTGCCATAGCCGTGAGCGCTGCTCCGACTTACGACGCCGGCCCGACGCCTGCTGCTGTGCCGCATCGACTCCGAGGCTGACATCATCGCGGAGCCGATCGTCGACGTGGGTGGTCAAGAATTCATCGACATCGCGACATCGTACGGAACCGTGGCTTCGGCGCCATTGTGATGTCACCTCCTCTCCGGTCCGAAACCGACGCCTCCCCTGCCTGCGCCAGCATCCAGGTCCCGACGCATCATCTCCTCCGAAGCAAGGAACCGACGCCGCAACGCGCCAACGACGCCGCACCTCCCCGACGCCGTGAGCTGTCTTTGTTTTCGCTTTTCCAAGGTACTGTTCTTTGTGGGTCTGTTTTGACTCCGGGCCCGACGCCGCGCACCTCGCGGTTGGCGCCGTACTTTGGGATTTCTTTGACCTCGACGTCGTGATAACTCCAGTTGGGGTTAGTTGTTGCCAAAGACTGCTTTTAAGTGAAGAACCTATTTTTAAACCATTTCTACCATCTTGAAGTATTATTGATTACAGTATTGTGGATTTTTGTCGTTTGTGGTCTGGTGATAAATCTATATAAAGTATACTTATTTTTATAAAACCTGTGTGGTGTCCATCTGTAGTGTTTTCACTGTATTACTGTATGTGTTCACAAATGCTTAACACACTGCCTCTGAGATAAGCCTGTCTGCTCGTGCCAAGCTACCAAGGGGGTGAGCAGGGGTTATTTTAGTAGTGTATCCCCCTTACCCTGACTAGAAGCAAGGGTCCCTATTTGGTCAAAGGTGTAGACCATTGCCTACTAGAGACCCCCAGTTCTAACACCCAGGCATTGCGAAATGCCGAGACACCTGTGCGTGGAGTGCATGAAGTGAATTGGGCAGCGGCACTTGAACGCATAGATAAAGTGCTGGTGCGTTCTGCTGTGGGTGATGAGGAAAAGAGAATGGTGGCTGACCAGGCTGCACAGTGGGTCCGGAATCCGATTTATAGTGTGGAAGATGTGTGGAGCGCGATGAAAGATTATGAGCCGTTTATACAGCAACATGCTCTTAAGCATATGTCGGCTACACTGATAAGATTGTGGGAACAGTGTTTCAAGGGTATTGCACTGCAGATAGTTTATGACATTCCGGATAGGGTATATACTACAGATATGGCCCCAAATGAGGTTTTCAGTAATGTGACGACATTGGTGGGTTATCGGGGTTGATTGCTCCAGAAGGTCCCGACGACAGCGTCACAGTTCCCCATGAGGGAAGTTCATCCCATTTACCACCTCGAAATACCAGAGTTGCGAGATGGGAATAATATTGTTACTCGCCCACGAGTGGCGGCCCATTTCCAGGAACAGTTGATCTACACTCCTTGGAAGAGGAGTGAGGTAATATCCCTAAAAGGACAGTTGCCAGACCCTCAGAAAAATCCAACTGCGTACTATAAAGAATTGAAGGAGGCGGCCTCCTCCACAGTGATGACATTAGCTGATATAGAGTTGTTTTTCGGTCTGTTGGTACCGGTAGATATATGGAGACAGGTGCATACGCAGGATCATGTGGTGGAATTGGGTGGAACATGGAATGAGATCAGGGCATGGGATATGGAGCGCAAGCCCGGCGAGAAACCGAAGGCGGAGTTATTAGCCTTGCCGGGCGTATTATCACTTACATGCATTCCCTTATCCCGCCGGAGACGAGTGGATTGGGACAAGTTGACTGCGTGTCGTCAGAAGAAGGATGAAAGTGTGTCCGATTTCTTTACTAGGTTTGAAGGGGTGTTTCTGGATTTTAGTGGCCAGGATCTGTCACTGGAGGGTGGTGTTCGTTTGTTTGTCAACAGGTTTGTCACTAATTTGCTTCCCGAGAGTGCGACTAGGTTGCAGGCTTCGGAAAGTACTTGGACCACCTCCTCCCCGTCAGTAATTTTGAGTATGGCACAGTACTACGAGCATAGAGAGAATGAGGACAAAGAGAAGGTGGAGAAAAAGTCAAAGGAGTTGAAGACAAGGGTGTTGATGCAGCAAGTGGCGAGGGGAAGAAGAAGAGGAAGAGGAAGGGGTTTGGGTCCGGCCCAGCGGGGGTCCCGGTCTGACCGGAACAGTACACTGGGTGTGCCCGTGGGGTACAACCAATGTGCGTACTGTTAAAAGGAGGGGCATTGGTGAAGTGAGTGTCTGGAGTTACTGCAGAAAGTTGAGGCCCCGAGAGGTAGGGGTTTTAGAGGACGGAGGGGGTTGAAGAGAGGGACAGTTTGAGGATACATCGTATAATCAGCAGAGCCAGAACTATTTCGACGAACCCCGGGGAAGGCAATACTATCATGACGACTATGACATGGACGAAGTGATGGGGATGTCCCACAGCTAGGACAGCCAGGGACAGGGTAAGGGACCGGTTCCGGTGCCTGTAGATCAGCGGGGACCTTATGTCACTGCGGATTTGCAGGGCACGCCCAAGACGTTCTTACTTGACACGGGTGCTATGAATAGCTCTGTTTCTCATTCGCTGGTCCCAGGGGCAGCTCTGTCTGGCCAAAACAATGTTTTGGTAGGTTTCTCAGGCATGCCGGTTGTTAGCCCCATTTCCAAACCTCTTGCTCTGACTATTGGTCCCTTTACAGTGGATTCACTGTTCCTGTTAAGGACAAATTGATGGGATTGGATTTGTTGAAGAGATTGCATTCCACCATCTTTTGTTCTCCAGATGGTGTTTACATGACCATTGGGCCACAAGTCGCTCGTGCTAAACAATGCTTTGCAAAGGACGCACCCCTCCCCGCTGAATTCAAATAGGTGCCCCGTAGTTTATGGGCAGCAGGAGACACGGATGTGGGGTTACTCCAGATCCCGCCGGTCTCTATTCAGATCAAAGACAATGCTGTCTTGCCACGTATTCCCCAGTACAAGATTTCACAAGCAGGAGAAAAGGCCTTGTTGCAAATAATACAGGATTTGACTAAGTCTGGCGTGGTTGAGGAGACAGTAGCGAATGTGTGCAATAGCCCTATCCTTCCGATTCTCAAGAAGACACCCTTGGACTCTTCTGATGCTCATCCTGATGTTTATCGCTTTGTAATTGACCTCAGAGAGGTCAATAAAATTGTAGTACCCCAATATCCTGTAGTCCCAGACATCACCATGATATTGACAATGATTCCCCCATCAGCAAAGTTCTTTTCCGTGATAGATCTGAAGAAAGCTTTCTTTAGCATTCCTATTCATACAGATAGCAGATATCTGTTTGGATTCGCCCTAGCCGGCAGGAGCTTTAGATTCTGTCGGGCTCCTCAAGGCTATACAGAAAGACCTAGTATCTATAGTCAAGCCTTAAAAACTCAATTGGATTCTTTGGTACTTCCTACTGGTAATGTGCTATTGCAGTACGTGGACGACCTCCTTGTGGGCTCTGATACTGAGGATGGCTGTAAAGATGCCACTGTTAAATTGCTGTTACATTTGGCGGGCCATGGCCATAAGGTGTCCCTTTCCAAATTTCAATATTGTCGACAGGAGGTCACCTACTTAGGTCACCTACTGTCGAAGGAGGGTTGCAGACTAACACCTGAGCGCATAGCTGCTATCACTAATATGCCTGTTCCTAAGACTCAACGTGAAGTACGTGCATTTATTGGTATTACCTCGTATTGTCGACACTGGATCCCCAATTATTCCTTACTAACAAAACCCCTCCTTTACCTGACCACTAAAGAAGTGCATGAACCCCTGCCTTGGACATCCGCATGCCAGCAAGCTTTTGAGCAATTAAAGGTTGCGCTTTGCTCTGCTCCTGTGCTTGGTACTCCTGATTACCAGAAGCCTTTTGTGCTTTACGTACATGAGGCGGACGGTTGCGCGCTTTATGTTTTAACACAGGGTTTTGGTGGTAAGCAAAGACCCTGCGCTTATTTTTCTGCTGTGCTGGATAACGTAGCCAGAGCGCTCCCGAGCTGCCTGAGAGCTGCCGCGGCGGTGGCAGTTTCTATCAGACAATCGGCGGGGCTCGTTCTTGATACTGCTCTCACGGTAATGGTACCCCATGCTGTGGACACACTTTTGAATAAGACAAAGACACAGCACCTTACTAGTGCACGTCTGACTGGATATGAACTAACTTTGTTTGCTCCGCACATTACCATAAAAAGATGTGCCACTCTGAACCCAGCCACGTTACTACCCCTCCCTTCGACGAGTAATGACTAAGGCTGGGCGTAGTTCGCGAAGTAGTGCTTCGCGAAGGTACGCAAAGTGGAGTTCGCACTACGCGAGCTTCGCGTAGCACTACGCGAACTGCGTAGTGCACTGTTCGCAATGATTGCACAGTGCCGGATGCTTGTCCGCACTGTGCAATCATTGAAAACGGCAACTTGCACAGTGCGAGCTGTCTTTTACTGCCGCTCAAGTAGATTTTTACTCGAGCGGCAGCTTTCTCAACGCGGACTGGTAGTTTCTCATCGCGAGCGGTCGCGAGCATAGGCGACCACTCGCAATGAGAAACCTGACCTCCCCGCGTTGAGAATCTCGCCGGGAGGTTTATTTTCCACGCTCGCGATCGGCAACTTGATGTTGCTGATCGCGAACGAGGAAAAAGTCTCGCCGGGATGTCATTTTGCTTGCTCGCGGTCGCCAACTTGACGTTGAGGACCGCGAGCAAGCAAAATGACCGCGGCACTACGCTACGCTATGCTACGCGTGTTTGCACTGTGCTACGTGCAATTCGCGTTGTGCGAAGTAGCGCAAACTTCGCAAACTACGCGAGCGTAGCGTAGCACTTCGCCCAGGGTTAGTAATGACACAGATGTACATGATTGTGTGTACAGAACGGAAGGGGAGACGAAGGGACGGGTAGACCTGACTGATGTTCCCCTATCTGAACACCAAGGGGAACTATATGTCGATGGCTCTTGTTTCAAACTACCAGATGGCATCACCACTGCAGCATATGCAATTACAACGTTGCACACTATAGTTGAAACATCCTGTGTCCCATATCAATCAGCCCAAGCCGCAGAGCTGGATGTCCTTCTTCGGGCTTGTGAGTTGAGTGAGGGACTGATGTCAATATTTATACTGACAGCCAGTACGCCTTTGGGGTCGCCCATAATTTTGGACGCCTGTGGGAGGAGAGAGGGTTCTTAACATCACATGGATTACGAATACAGAATGGCCCATTGATACATAGACTCTTGTCAGCTCTAACACTTCCCAAAAGGTTAGCAATAATAAAATGTAGTGACCACAAAGCAATAACAGATGATGTTGGGAGAGTAAATGCATTTGCAGATCAAATAGCTAAAGAGACAGTGAGATCAAAGATGAAAAAGATGTTTGTGGCAGGTCCTGCTAGGTGGGTCCCGGACAATGGAATGTTCGAGGACACAATAGAAAACGTCAAAGAGATACAAAGAGAGGCAACCTAGACGAATTGGCAATATGGCAGGAGAGTAAAGGGCGTCTGGATGAGGATGGTTGCTGGACTGATAAGTCCGAGAAACAGCGATGGATGTTACCTAATGCCTATGTACTTCCTGTGGTTACCATGGCCCAGCCCACATTAGCGCCAGGGGAATATGTAAGGTGTTGGGCCCAGTGTGTCATAATGACAATATTTCCAAAGCATCCACTCATTTAGTGAAACACTGTATGATTTGTATGACACATAATCCTGGGAAAGGTACTCCTACACCCTCTGGTAACTTTGCACCGCCTTCCTTCCCTTTCGAGGTTCTCCAGATGGATTTCATCGAAATGGAACGAGTCAACAATTTGAAGTATGTGCTGGTAGTGATTTGTGCATTCAGTAAATGGATTGAAGCTTACCCCACTAAAGAGAATACGGCTATGGCGACGGTGAAGGCACTCATAAAAGAGTTCTTCCCGCGCTTCGGATTGCCGCGTGTGATCTGGAGTGACAACGGAAGTCACTTCAATTCCAAGGTCATCCAACTGGTGTGCGAAGGTCTGCACATCAAGCAAAAGTTTCATGCAGCCAACCACCCCCAGTCAGCAGGTCTGGTTGAGAAATATAATGGCACTCTCAAGCTGAAGTTAGCAAAAATACAGGAAAGCACAGGATTGCGATGGCCAGATGCGTTGCCCCTGGCCTTGTTATCTACCAGTGTGGCGGCACACTCTAGGACAGGGTTGTCACCGTATGAGGTAGTGTTTGGTCGCCCTGCCAATATCTGGGGCGTTCCAAGACCAAAGCGCTTCTCTGAGATAGAGCACCCTTTGCTTATAGACTATCTGTATGAGTTAACTAAAGATCTTCGTTCTCTTCATCAACAGATTCAGGAGACACTGCAGCCGGTACCAGAGGGGCCCGGGCATCAGCAACAGCCCGGAGATTACGTCCTCGTCAAGAACTTCCAGAAGAAGAGCTGCCTGGAGCCCCGTTGGAAGGGCCCCCTGTTGGTCCTCCTTGCCACTAGAACGACGGTGAAACTCGACGGCCGAAAAAACTGGGTGCATGGTACACACTGCAAGAGGGTTCCTCTCCCACTTCCCTACGACAAGTGGGTGCTCGACGGCATTGCTGACCAGGAAGGGGAAAGGGTGCCCCGCTTTGTTCCCTTCTCTGATGCCCGGCTAAGGTGGACGCGGACGGAAGCAGAGAGTGGCGCCACCCTGCTTGAGGCGGTCCCTCCAGAGATAAGGGCAGCCCCGGTTTCTGCCCCATCTGATCCACTGGCTCCTGAGTCCCCATGCCTTTCTGAGCCTGAGTTTCACCCCCTTTTTGTTGATGAAACAGTGCCTGGAGTTGACATGTATAACTTGCGCCCCCGAAAGAAGGACAGTGCGCCAGAGGGATAGTCCAGGAGTTAGAGAAGGACTTGAGATTAGGGTGTAGGTACTATGTCTGCAGTGCCTGCGTCAGATTAGGGTGAACAACACTGGTGCACTGCCTGAGACACTGGACAGGATCGTTGAGGGTACTTGCCCAGGAGGGAGGGTGCCCTATCCTGCAAGAAGAAGGATTTGTTTCCAGCAAGGGCCGTGATCGCGCGGCTCCCTCGAGGGAGTGCTTCGGAGCACCATCATTGATGAACGATAGGAGCCTGCCAGCAAGGCTCTAAAAGGACGCTGGGTAAACAGTGCCCCTCTGGTCGGTTGTATTCTTGTGGCTCCAGTTCTTAAGGCTCTTCACATGTTCCTATTTGGCCGTGCTGTCATGAAAGAAGAACAGCCCCTAGCGGCACCAACACCGGGGCAGAGTAGTCCTGTGTGGTCTAGCTGGTCTACTAGGAGTAAGATAGTGGTGGTATTGTTCCTTCTCATAGTAATGATAATACTGTTGGGGTAGTGTGGTATCTAGAAGAACAGCATCCTGTCCACACTTTGATAGGGACTACCCCGTCTCCACCTGAGCATCTGTTCGTTACGTTGGCCCTACATAAAGAGAGACACAGACAAACATATGTTGAAAATGTTTTCCTGCAAATGCTTCACCAGGTACATAATACAACAAATGCCACGAATTGTTGGGTGTGTGGGTTACTCCCCTCAGTTATGCACAAGAACGATTTACTGGTGTCCTTACCCCTGTCATACCTAAGTAGTTGTGAGGCATGGTTCCTGTTGCTTTCCATGGTGTATATGCATTACCATACTGATGCTATGAATATGACGAAGTCTGACTATGAAGCAGTGTTGGAATATATTGTGGTACACCCAGGGCTTTAAGTGGGATGAAAAAACTGGAGGGTCTCTCAAAGGGGCGTGGACAATGTAATTAAGGGTGTGGCTTAAAAACACTTAAACTAAAAAATCTGTGCTTAGCATAGTGTGCCGCCCGACTTGTATTTTGCTGTTTCTGACATTGCATCTAGATATAATACAACAACAAGTCAGGACTATTGACTTTGTCAATGGTTGTTAGTTGCATACGATAAATATGCAGCAACTATGGCTTGTATATAATATTGAAAAAGCTTCCAATTAAAGCCCTGGTGACACCACGACAATGTTGCTGCTCCCGAGTTTCAAAAAGAGAAGGGAAATCCAGAGAGAGAAAATGACTCTTTAATAGATTTCCCTTCCCCTACAACGCTCACCTCGTTATGCCGTAACTTCTCCATAGTGAGAAGTGAGCAGTGTGATCAGCGCACACCGATGTGCCTGCGGTCACTGCAGTCCGGAAAAAAACGGACTGCAGTGACAGCAGGCACAAAACAGAGCCCGAAAGAGACCCGTTTCGAGGCCCCCTTTAAAAAACTGCCGGTGCTCAGACCCGGTGAGACCCGGCCCATTTAAAGCCCTGGGTACACCAGGGTTATACACCTGGGACGGGAGGAAAGGAGGGTACCTTACATCCACATGCTTGCATGAATGTTCACAAAGGTAACAAGAATGCCACATGGCTGAAAAATGAGATGTTGGATTTTCAGGGATTCAATGTTACTGAATACTTTAAATGTTTCCATGCACGAAATGTCACTGAAGATAAAGCCATGCCCGTACCTGTGGTTCATACAGCAGCTAGTTTCTGTGTCGAAGGTTCTGGGAATATTCCAGTGGGACAGAGCAGTTGCAACTACACCTATCGATTAAACACTACTAGTAGCCCACATTTGCTCACCCCCCCAAATGTATACTTTGTTTGTGGGGAGCAGGCTTATACATGGCTCCCTAGGGGATGGTCTGGCCGGTGTTATGTCTCTTTTCTTTTACCTCTCGTTTACATTGCACCATCCAACTATCACAAAGACCATAGGCTGCACCGGAGAAACGTGTACTTGTCCCAGGCAAGGAGAGTTATTGACACACCAGATATCGATCAAACTGATACTACCCTACAGCAATTCATGGACGCCATGAAGGGTATTGTCCCTTTCTGGGGACCTATGTACAACAGTGTTAGCATTCGGGTTGTTGAAGGGGTTATCAACACTACAGCCGGCATACTCCGTAACATCACGGCTGAGATCCAGGCTACCAGACTCGTTGCTCTTCAAAATCGGATGGCTTTAGACTTTATCCTTGCAGATAGGGGTGGAACTTGTTGCGTCATAGGCAGCAGTTGCTGCGTTTACATCCCAGACCACGCCTGTAGAAAAGTAGGATCTGCTTCTTATGGTTACCCCCACTTTTTGCTTATGTCTCACTGTTTTTGGACTAGTCTGACTGGGATCCTGTTATCCAGGATCCCAGTCTATCTGCTTTCTCCCTTAAATTGCTATGCATGTACTTTAGGTACACTCCAGATTGGATACTGGGGTACCCTTATAAGTCCCTAGTATATGGTACACCATGTACCCAGGGCATAGGTCCATCAGAGGCCTCCCATGGGCTGAAGCATGTATTATGCCACCCATAAGAAGCCATTCAAAATGACACAACAGGTCTGCTACAGCAGCCTGTGTAAGCTGGTGCTTGCACCACTTACTTAGATATAGGTTCACTATATCTACCTAAATCACTACACTTAAAAACCTATCAGTCACCCCTATAGCAGGCCTTATCAATCCTGAAGGCAGGGTGCTGGGTTTTACGTGAGAGGGTGCCCCTGCATGAGCAGAGCCCCTCTGCAGCCTTCGGACACCATTCTCCGGGGTTGTCAGTGATGCATCCAGACATATAGGTTAAGTTGCATTATAACCTCGCGGTAAATGCTAACTTTAAAAAACGGCTGCTTAGAAACATGTCGTGTTTGGTGTCAAACACCTTGGAATCATACCTCCACACCAGTAACTGGTGTGGGAGGTATGATTCCACCCTTCTAGAACCACTACTGTGGGTCACCGGTCTACCCGGTACCAGCTTTCTCGACCTGGGCAGCACAAAATGGATGCTGCCAGCCACAGACACGATTCTGCCCTCCTGCTGCTGAGCCAAGCTCGAGCAGAGGAAGGCATGACAATAGGCATCCTGTCACAGGGAGGTGTGACCACCTCCTAGACAGGGTTTAGTGTATTGGGGCTGGGTGGGTGCACTCTGAGAGTGCCAGAAAGTCTGCACTGGGGGCACATTTGGTGTCCCTGTGCATAGTCCAGCTCAAACCAGTTCTGGGAGCCAGTGGCTCCTGCTCTGGCACGAAACTGGACAAAGGACATGGGTGTAGCCACCCCTCTGTCCTGCCCCTCCCCTAGGAGGGTCCACAGAATCTTTCCAACCCTCTCCCGTGTGTATAAAGTGGGATACCTGGCTACAGGACTTTAGATTTTACCTGGACAAGATTCTGCTAAGAAGAAACCAAGTACTTCGACTGTCTGCATGACGCTGGACGACTGAAGAATCTCCCTTGGAGTAAAGGAGTTACTCCCCTGCAGAAGCAGGCACCTAAGCGCATCTGACCGGCTTGCATCTCCAGAGCTCCTGCGGACTCTGAAGATTTCAGCAACACAGGAGGTGGGTTCCCTAAGGTCCCTGAGGTTGATCTGATGTCTCAGCGATCCTGAGACCAGTATCCCTCGTGGGGACCGTGCAACCCGAACCCCTGTGCACCGTGTACATTTGCAGAAGCATATGCTTTTTGGCGATCCCTGAGCTTGTGCGTTTGACGCCGTGTAGTCCTGACCCCGAGCAGCATTTGCAGTGAAGATATCCGGCCTCCACTCACCGAGTGCTCTGTGGGCTGGTGCTTTGTGAATTCGCTCAAGGTCTCCTCGCGATCCCTGGTCCGTTGGCCTGTGGGTCCTGGCGAGGGTCACCTTGTTTGTTATTGGGCTTCTCTGGTTGTGCCAGACGTGCCCTGACTCCCCATTTCTTGGAGAGTCCCCTGGCCCTTGCTGGTCCACACCGTAATCTGCTTTCTCTGCCTGCATGGGTTGCATTTGCCAAGGCTTGTTGGTGCTCCAGACGGACACTGACCCCTCAGCACTCGACATCCTTCGTGGGACAGCTCACCTCCGGACCCTGGTCATCCTCGATGTCTCCTGGTCCCCGTGGCTGCAGAGTCAAGCATCCTTTCTTCCCACCCGAAGCACCCGACATCGGTGGGCATTCGACTACCGAGCCCCTGGTCACCTGAAGTGACCCACACTCTGTCCCCTCTGCTTTCAGGTTCCTCTCACCTAGAATCCAGGCTTCAATTCCACCAGACACTCTTCGCCTACCTGGCAGCAGTACTTCATCGCAGCTCTCCATTGAAAACGACGAAGGTTTCCGACACCACTTGACCCCTTGGCTCTAGAACCTCTTATGTTCCAAAGGGTTTGCTTGAAGTCCTCGTAGAAGTGTCCTTAAACCGTAACTTTCCAACCGCGACTTACCCATAGATTTGCACGCAGCACGTGGTTGTGTTTCCTCACTGCACCCGTCCTCCGTGGGTGCCCTGTGTCACTGCCTTGGGTGGTTCCTTGGGGTCCCAGCAATTCTACGTGCTCTAGGCACTGTGTCTAGTCAAGTCGACACAGTATTTGGTTCGGTCTCCCCCTGGAGCCCGCTGTGTATTGTGCTACTTACAATTGTTCTACTGAATCAGTATTGTGTTCTTTATGTTCTAATCTCGTGTAGAGATTAGTAGAGAGTGTTATATTAATAAATACATATTTTTATATCACTACTGGGTGGTTCTCCTTTCATTTAGTCATTCAGGAGGTGATACTCTGGTAAAACAAGCTGCTTTACATTCCTTCAAGATTAAGCCTGAAGGCTGCTCTCCACAGCTACCACTAGGATAGCTTTCTAAAGGTTATCTTTGACCTCATACATCATAAGGGTTGTGTGGACTGGTACAAGGTGCCCACTTTAATTAGTGGACAGCATATACAAGGCCACCTTCTCACAACGCCCCTAATGTATACTCGGCTATCAAGAAGCTGCATAGCCTTGCATCTGATATTCATCAGGATAATGGTTCATGGTCCTTCACAGGGTGGTTTTGGGGTCTGCTATCATCCTGGGGTTGGAAGATACTTCTTTTCCTAGTAGCTATTGCAGGTGTCATTGTCACGTGCTGCCTATCTGTCAATTGCCTTCCAGCATGCTGCACTTATTGTGTGAGTAAACTCACCCCTACCCCTAAATTGCCAGGCAGTGATGATAAAGTCTCTAATATGATGATGCAAGAAATACAGGATATGATGCAGATAGATGAGGGTATTTTTGAGTACTAAAAATATCTTGCTATACATGTGTTGCTTACTTTTCCTTTGATATTAAAGTGACTATGGATCATCTCTTTTCCCTGCTTAGAATTGTAAAGACCCTACCGGATAGCGTCAATAAAGAATTTAGCCTCCACTGCTAAAAGGAGGGTCTGTTAGGTTTGAAAATCTCATTTGTGTTATACACTTGTTCTACGTTATATTAGGTTAGCAGTGTGCAGCTAAATTAGACACCATTCGTATTCACGTTATGCAACCCACTGAGTTATCCCTGCAATGTGCGAGCTTCAGTTAGCGAGTATGACTCCATTTTGAATTTCGTAATCCCTATTAGGCTGTGCCTGTACTAGGCCTCATTATTTGTATTGCTTGCCTCAGCAGAACACTGTATTCAGCTATTATTTTCTCTTTTGTTCAAGGTTGCCTTCTGACTTGCTAATGAATACGCCATTCTGCACTCGCATTGTGTGTAGCTCTGCTCCCACTTTAGGAGACACCAAGACCCAGCATGGCAACCTTGAGATAGTGATAGCGTGTACCCATCTAGCAGGTGGTAGCCCATCCTTCTGTGCCTCCTTTGTTCATGTTCGGCCTAAGCCGGTAACTTTCCATTGTGGGCATGGTTGGGAAGCCCTTGGGAGGAATGATTATGCATTGCAGACTGTTGGGGGGTCAGTCCCTCGGCAGACATCTTAGGGTGCAGGTCAGATTGGACTCCTCTGCAGAGTATTGGTAATAAACAATTGATTTGTATTCTCTACTGTCTGACCGACTCTTCATTTTGTGGAAGGCGATTAGGAGGCTGTAGAAAACCCGGGTGGCCCTTTTCAGGCCACTTCCTTCACTATGTGGCAGGGTTTGTTTGTGTTTGGCAGTGTATGTCACTCTGTCTATGAGACTTTGTATGCCTGTGTGTGGCAGTGTATGTCACTCTGTCTATTTGACAGTGTATGCCTGTGTGTGACAGTGTAGGCCTGTGTGACAGTGCATGCCTGTGTGTGTGGCAGTGTATGCCACTCTGTCTGTGTGACAGTGTATGCCTGTGTGTGGCAGTGTAAGTATGCCACTCTGTCCGTGTGACAGTGTATGCCTGTGTGTGTGTGACAGTGTATGTCACTCTGTCTATGTGACATTGTATGCCTGTGTGTGGCAGTGTATGCCACTCTGTCTGTGTGACAGTGTATGCCTGTGTGTGACAGTGTATGCCTGTGTGTGACAGTGTATGTCACTCTGTCTATGTGACATTGTATGTCTGTGTGTGGCAGTGTATGTCACTCTGTCTATGTGACAGTGTATGCCTGTGTGTGATAGTGTATGCTTGTGTGTGATAGTGTATGCCTGTGTGACAGTGCATGCCTGTGTGTATGTGGCAGTGTATGTCACTCTGTCTATGTGGCAGGGTTTGTTTGTGTGTGGCAGTGTATGTCACTCTGTCTATGTGACAGGGTTTGTTTGTGTGTGGCAGTGTATGTCACTCTGTCTATGTGACATTGTATGCCTGTGTGTGGCAGTGTATGTCACTATGTCTATGTGACAGTGTATGCCTGTGTGTGACAGTGTATGCCTGTGTGACAGTGCATGCCTGTGTGTGTGGCAGTGTATGCCACTCTGTCTGTGTGACATTGTATGCCTGTGTGTGGCAGTGTATGTCACTTAGTCCTATTGACAGTGTATGCCTGTGTGTGACAGTGCATGCCTGTGTGACAATGCATGCCTGTGTGTGTGGCAGTGTATGCCACTCTGTTATGTGACAGTGCATGCCTGTGTTTGTGGCAGTGTATGCCACTCTGTCTGTGTGACAGTGTATGCCTGTGTGTGGCAGTGTATGTCACTCTGTCTATGTGGCAGGGTTTTTTTGTGTGTGGCAGTGTATGCCTGTGTGACAGTGCATGCCTGCGTGTGTGGCAGTGTATGCCACTCTGTCTGTGTGACAGAGCATGCCTGCGTGTGTGGCAGTGTATGCCACTCTGTCTGTGTGACAGTGCATGCCTGTGTGTGTGGCAGTGTATGCCACTCTGTCTGTGTGACAGTGTATGCCTGTGTGTTTGGCAGTGTATGCCACTCTGTCTGTGTGACAGTGTATGCCTGTGTGTGGCAGTGTATGTCACTCTGTCTATGTGGCAGGGTTTGTTTGTGTGTGGCAGTGCATGCCTGTGTGACAGTGCATGCCTGTGTGTGTGGCAGTGTATGCCACTCTGTCTGTGTGACAGTGCATGCCTGTGTGTGTGACAGTGTATGTCACTCTGTCTATGTGACATTGTATGCCTGTGTGTGGCAGTGTATGCCACTCTGTCTGTGTGACAGTGTGTGCCTGTGTATGTGTGACAGTGTATGTCACTCTGTCCATGTGACAGTGTATGCCTGTGTGTGACAGTGCATGCCTGTGTGACAGTGCATGCCTGTGTGTGTGGCAGTGTATGCCACTCTGTCTGTGTGGCAGTGTATGCCTGTATGTGACAGTGTATGTCACTCTGTCTATCTGGCAGGGTTTGTTTGTGTGTGGCAGTGTATGTCACTCTTTCTATGTGACAGTGTATGCCTGTGTGTGACAGTGTATGCCTGTGTGACAGTACATGCCTGTGTGTGTGTCAGTGTATGCCACTCTGTCTGTGTGACTGTGTATGCCTGTGTGTGGCAGTGTATGCCACTCTGTCTGTGTGACAGTGCATGCCTGTGTGTTTCAGTGTATGTCACTCTGTCTGTGTGACAGTGTATGCCTGTGTATGGCAGTGTATGCCACTCTGTCTGTGTGACAGTGCATGCTTGTGTGTGTGGCAGTGTATGCCACTCTGTCTGTGTAACAGTGCATGCCTGTGTGTGTGGCAGTGTATGCCACTCTGTCTGTGTGACAGTGCATGCCTGTGTGTGTGGCAGTGTATGCCACTCTGTCTGTGTGACAGTGTATGCCTATGTGTGTGTGACAAGGTATGTCACTCTGTCTATGTGACATTGTATGCCTGTGTGTGGCAGTGTATGCCACTCTGTCTGTGTGACAGTGTATGCCTGTGTGTGACAGAGTATACCTGTGTTTGACAGTGTATGTCACTCTGTCTATGTGGCAGGGTTTGTTTGTGTGTGGCAGTGTATGTCACTCTGTCTATGTGACAGTGTATGCCTATGTGTGACAGTGTATGGCTGTGTGACAGTGCATGCCTGTGTGTGTGGCAGTGTATGCCACTCTGTCTGTGTGACAGTGTATGCCTGTGTGTGGCAGTGTATTGCACTCTGTCTGTGTGACAGTGCATGCCTGTGTGTGGCAGTGTATGCCACTCTCTCTGTGTGACAGTGCATACCTGTGTGTGTGGCAGTGTATGCCACTCTGTCTGTGTGACAGTGCATGCCTGTGTGTGGCAGTGTATGCCACTCTGTCTGTGTGACATTGCATGCCTGTGTGTGGCAGTGTATGCCATTCTGCCTGTGTGACAGTGCATGCCTGTGTGTGGCAGTGTATGCCATTCTGCCTGTGTGACAGTGCATGCCTGTGTGATGGCAGTGTATGGCACTCTGTGTGACAGTGCATGCCTGTGTGTGGCAGTATATGCCACTCTGTCTGTGTGACAGGGCATGCCTGTGTGTGGCAGTGTATGCCACTCTCTCTGTGTGACAGTGCATGCCTGTGTGTGTGGCAGTGTATGCCACTCTGTCTGTGTGACAGTGCATGCCTGTGTGTGGCAGTGTATGCCACTCTGTGTGACAGTGCATGCCTGTGTCGTGGCAGTGTATGCCACTCTGTCTGTGTGACAGTGCATGCCTGTGTGTGGCAGTGTATGCCACTCTGTCTGTGTGACAGTGTATGCCTGTGTGCGGCAGTGTATGTATGCCACTCTGTATTTCTGACTATGCCTGGGTGGTGAACTTCACTCCATTTGCTGAGTTTGCAGAGTTTTCCGCACTCTGCGCTCCACGGAGAAAGCAGAGTTCTGAATCGCAGTTTTTTCCTCGCTCGCCCTCGCCAACATTAAGTTGGCGTGCGCAGAAAATCCAACGCTAGACCACCTGCCAGCGAGATTTCTCAGTGCCGGCGGTTGCGAATGGTTGCGACCGCTTGCATTGAGAAACCATCCGTTCGAGTTGAGGAAGCTGCTGCTTGAGTTGAAAATCTATTCTAGCGCCAGAAAGAAGCAGCGACCTCTTGCGCTGTGCATGGTGCTGTTTGCGCTGATTATTCAGCACAGGACAAACACCCAACACTAAAAATCAACCCGAATGGTGCAACCTAACGCATTCCGCCGCTTGCATAACTCCGCGTAGCGCAGTGGAATTTTTTTGTCACTGAGCGGAGTTCCACATAGTGGAACTCCGCAAACTCTGCCCAGGCCTATTGATGACAGTGTATGTCTGTGTGTATAGGTGTCAGTGTGTAGCTATGTGTGTCTCTGATGGTATATGTCTGTGTACAAGTACATGTGCGTTCCAAGACATGCCTATATGGACTTGTGAGAGTATATTCTTGCATTCAAGTGCAACACTGTCTGCCTCTGTGTCAGTGTTTGTTTGCATCTGTGCCAGTGTGTGCCAGTGCGTACTTTGGGTTGAATCTGTCACTTATTTCTCATCATCAGACTGTGACCCAGAGTGAGAGGGAGAAAGGCAGAAAAGGGAGAAAGAATGTGGATGCGAAAGATAGGAAACCAGCGACAAAGGGCGTAGTTTAGAAAATGCCCCACAGGAGATATATAAAGTGTCAATAAGTCTAGGACATTGGAAGACCACGATGTGGAAGAAAAGTTGGTAGCCTCTGTTTTAGTCCATGCCTAGGCTGCACATAAGAACAACTTTGGGACCCTGCTCTAGTTTTTTTTCAATTTAAGCAGCGAGTGTATGCCTCTTTATTTGTGATTGTGTATGCTCGTGGTAATCTTCCTGTGAGTGTACATGTGAATACCCCTTCATGTTTGTGTCTGCCCATGCATGCCTGTATCTGTGCCATTGCATGTCTGTGTGTGCCAGTAAATGCCACTGTGTATCTATGAGGGTTGGTGTCTGTATCTTTGGCAGTGCATGTGCCACTGTGTTTGTATGTGTCTGTGTGTACCTGTTTGCAGATGTCCCAGTGTATGTTTGTGTGTGAATTTTTCAGTGTATGTTTGTATGTGTCTGTTTGTCTATGTGCCAGTGTGTGTCTGTTTGTGGATATGTCAATGCTCTTTGTGTGTGACTGTGCCACTCCATTGCATGCTTGAGTGTGTCACTGAGTACTCCGTGTGTTAGCTGACCTCTGTGTGTTACAATATTGGTGTATGTGTGCCTGTCCCAGTACATGCTTATATACGTCCGCAATGGATGTCTGTGTATGTGACTGCATGTGTATGTGTATCTGTGTGAGTGTGTACCTGTGTGCATCTGTATCGTTGTGTGCCTGTATGTGTACATGTGCTAACGTATCCCTGTATCAGTGCATGACTGTGTCTATTTGTATGAATGTCTGCCTTTGTGTATCTGTATTGCTGTATGTCTGTGCATGTGTATATGTACCATTTGTGCAAAGGTGTAACTGTCTTGATGTGTATTTGTGCCTGAGCTGTGTGTGTTTGTGCCTGTGTGTATATGTGCCACTGGATGCCTATATGTAATTGTTTCAGTGCATGTCTGTGTGTATCTGTGTGTGTGTGTCTGTGTGTACCTATGTGAATCTGTATCATTGTATGCCTGTATGTGTACATGTACCACTGTGTCCCTATCTGTAACTGTATCTGTGCATGACTGTGTGTATCTGTGTGAATGTGTGCCTATGTGTCTCTGTATCGTTGTTAGGGGTGGGCGCGACATGTGTAATTCCGTGTAGTCTTAGTCATACGGAATTACCTGTGAATTCCGCTAGATTATGTTTGAATTACACAAGTAGATTAATTCTGTGTTTAGCCCTATTTCTTAGCGCAAAAATGCCCCAGTGCATCCGAAATAAAAGCTATAATGCATTTTGTGCAAAGAAATAGTGCTAAATTCAGCAGAACACAAATTGTGCGCGCGAGCAGCCACTCACACTTGCTAAATGTGCTCTCACAGTAGGATATTTCCAACAACATTACTCTTAATTATACAAGCAGGAGTAACTGTGTAATTATGTGTCATTCTGCATCAAAGAGTAACACAGAATTACCAAAATTACTCCCATTACTTTGGTGTAATTGAAATTCTGCCCAGGCCTAAAGTATATCTGCGCGTGTGTAAATATGTACCATTTTATGCCTAGATGTAACTGCCTCAGTGTGTATCTGTGCCTATGTGTGTTTGTGCCTGTGTGAGCCTCTGCACGTCTGTATGTTTGAGTGTAGTGTATGTCTGTGGATGCAAGTGTATGACTGCTTGTGGCCACGTATGTCTTCGAATATATATCTGTGTGAGCCTGTGCAAATACAGGTTTGTCTGTGACAGTGCATATCTCAACATATCAGTGCCAGTGTATTTATGTGCACCAGTGTATGTGCAGTGCATATCTGCATACATCAGCTCCATTAGCATATGTAGAGGTTAGCATGTGTCAGTGCATGTCTGTGTGTATCAGTGAAAGTGTATGTTTGTGCGTGTCAGTGTATTTTTTGCAGCAATGTACGTAGGGTTTTTTTCTATGCCACTGCAGATAAGTGGGCGCCTGTGTCAATGCATATCTGCGCATGCCATTTCCAGTGTACATCTGTATAAGTTATGTTGTGGCATATATGTTCTAATATACGTCTGCCTGCACGCACCAATGTTTGTTGGATTTTGCCTATGCACTGTATGTCTGTGTATCTTGGTACCGGTGTTTACCAGTGTGCATCTCTAGTTGTGTGTGTGTGTATATGTGCCAGTATATGAGTGTGCCACTGTATATTTGTGTGTCTCTGAACCAGCGTATGCGTGTGTGTATCTATGTTAATGAGGGTCTATGTGTGCCAACCTGTTAAATGTGCCAGTGTGTCTTTGTCTGCCAGTTGCTGCCTGTGCATGTTCTGCCAGTTTATGCCTTTGTGAATCTGTGCCTGTGTGAGCGTGTGTATGTCTTGATTATGTGTGTGGAGAGGAAGGAACTGTGATCTGTTCGTAACAGTGTGTGTGTCTGTGTGTATCTGTGTTAATGAGGGTCTATGTGTGCCAACCTGTGCATGGATGTCAGTGTATGTCTGTGTGTATGTGTGCCAACCTGTGCATGTATGCCAGTGTGTGTGTGTATGTGTGCCAACCTATGCATGTATTCCAGTGTATGTCTGTGTGTATCTGTGTTAATGAGGGTCTATGTGTGCCAATATATGCATGTATGCCAGTGTACATCTGTGTGTATCTGTGTTAATGAGGGTCTATTGCCAATCTGTGCATGTATGCCAGTGCATGTCTGTGTGTAGTTGTTCCTGTCTATGTTTGTATACATCTACTGGCTTGTGCACCAACATGTATGCCAGTGTATTTATGTGTGTATGTGTGCAAACAAGCCACGTATGCCAGTGTATGTCTGTGTGTATCTGTGTTAATGAGGGTCCATGTGTGCCAACCTGTCATGTATGCCAGTGTATGACTGTGTGTGTCTGTGTTAATGAGGTTCTATGTGTGCCAACCTGTCATGTATTCCAGTGTATGTCTGTGTGTGTCTGTTAATGAGGGTCTATGTGTGCCAACCTGTGCATGTATGCCAGTGCATGTCTGTGTGTAGCTCTTCCTGTCTTTGTATACATCTGCTAGTGTGTGTGGCAACATGTGCATGCATGCCAGTGCATGTCTCTGTGTAGCTCTTCCTGTCTATGTTTTTATACATCTGCTAGTGTGTGTGCCAATGTGTGCATTTGTGCCAGTCTGTGTGTAGCTGTTCCTATGTTTGCATACTCCTGCTACTGTGTGTGCCAATGTGTGCATGTGTGCCAGTGCATGTCTGTGTGTGGCTGTTCCTGTCTATGTTTGTATACATCTGCTAGTGGGTGTGTGTGCCAACCTATGCCTATATGTCAGTGTATATCTGTTCTTGTGTATGTTTGTATACATCTACTAGTGTGTATACCAACATGTGCATGTTTGCCAGTGTATGTCTGTGTGTAGCTGTTCCTGTCTGTTTGTATACATCTGCTAGTGAGTGTGTGTGCCAGCATGTGCATGTATGCCAGTGTATGTCTGTGTGGAGCTCTTCCTGTCTTTGTATACATCTGCTAGTGTGTGTGGCAACATGTGCATGCATGCCAGTGCATGTCTCTGTGTAGCTCTTCCTGTCTATGTTTTTATACATCTGCTAGTGTGTGTGCCAATGTGTGCATGTGTGCCAGTCTGTGTGTAGCTGTTCCTATGTTTG
Source organism: Calotriton arnoldi (assembly GCA_963921515.1). Lineage (NCBI taxonomy): Eukaryota > Metazoa > Chordata > Amphibia > Caudata > Salamandridae > Calotriton > Calotriton arnoldi. The sequence goes on from CAWUFW010009938.1 coordinate 548,413, forward strand.
CATACTCCTGCTACTGTGTGTGCCAATGTGTGCATGTGTGCCAGTGCATGTCTGTGTGTGGCTGTTCCTGTCTATGTTTGTATACATCTGCTAGTGGGTGTGTGTGCCAACCTATGCCTATATGTCAGTGTATATCTGTTCTTGTGTATGTTTGTATACATCTACTAGTGTGTATACCAACATGTGCATGTTTGCCAGTGTATGTCTGTGTGTAGCTGTTCCTGTCTGTTTGTATACATCTGCTAGTGAGTGTGTGTGCCAGCATGTGCATGTATGCCAGTGTATGTCTGTGTGTAGCTGTTCTTTTGTATGTTTGTATACATCTTCTAGTGTGTATGCCAACATGTGCATGTATGCCAGTGCATGTCTGTGTGCACCTGTGTTAATGATGGTCTATGTGTGCCAACCTGTCATGTATGCTAGTGTGTGTCTGTGTGTAGCTGTTCCTGTCTATGTTTGTATACATCTGCCAGTGTGTGTGCCAACATGTGCATGTATGCCAGTGCATGTGTGTGTGTAGCTGTGCCTGTTTATATTTGTATGCGTATGTTAATGAGAGTTTGTGCTTGCCAACCTATGCATGTCTACATGTGTGTACTGGCCTGGCCCTGTATCTTGCCTGGCACCCAGGGCCAGCGCAGGAATGTGTTGCGCACGGACCCGCCGCCCTCCCAGGAGGGAGCTAGTTGCCTCGTCTGTAGTGCGCATGCCCAAGCTCAAAGCTGGTTCTGCCCAGAGCTGCGGTATGTGGTGCGCCGCGACAGGTGAGCTGTGTTTCTGTGTCACAGGCCTTGGCAGAGGACAGGAAGAGACTGCATCTGAATGGCCTTATCTACGCCACATGTCTACACCCTGTAATTACAGCTGCCGTGCAACCTCCCAATGAATTTCCACTCTCCTCCCAGCAAGGGTACGAGGGGTGAACTCTCTCTAAACTCTGCAGAAAAACCCAAGTATCTGCGGAATCCTGATTTTCAAGAACAGGTCCCGGGGAGGCTGGGGGGACAGGTTTATCACGAGGAGGCGTGTGTTTGGGAAGAGGCCATAAGGTATGAGGGACCCCCAAGGCAGGTGCATGCCCTAGAAAAGAGCCTCTTGCAGGGGTCTGGCTAGGCACATAGACCCCAATATGGTGTCTGTCCTGATAATGATCTAACGGGTGTCTGACCCTGCAGAACCACCCGTAGCAGCTGTCTGCTCAGGCGGCGAGCCTCCAGTGGAGTGTCTGTCCTGATAAGGATCACCTAGCAGGTGTCCGGCTAGGCAGGACCACCAGTACCAGGTGTCTGAAAAGGCACATGGACCCCAACATGGTGCCTGTCCAGATAATGATCTAGTAGGTGTCTGGCAAGGCAGAACCATCCGTAGCAGTAGTCTTCTCAGGCGAAGTGCCTCCAGTGGAGTGTCTGTCCTGGTAAGGATCAGCTAGTAGGTGTCTACCTAAACAGGGCCACCCGTAGCAGGTGTCTTCTCAGTCTAGGAGACCTTACTGGGATGTCTGTACTGATGAGGATCGCCTAGGAGATATCTCATAAAAGGCGTCTGCCCAGAAGAGAACCACCTGGCAGGGGAATGACCAGGCAAGGGGACTCCAGCAAGTGTCTGCCCAGATGAGGAACTGCCAGCTGATGCCTGCCCAGGCAGGGGACCAACGCAGTGATTCACCAAGATGAGGTCACCCCGGACCGGTGTTTGTTCATATGAATAACCCATTTCATGTGTCTGCCCCGACGAGGAGCTAGCTCCTGATATGTTCTAGGAAGATGTCTGCCCATTACATGATCTCCTAGGCAGGTATTTGCCCGGGAAAGATGCCGCAGGTATACCCCGGCAGACCTCTGCTGAGACAATTACCTCTTACTTAGTTCCTTGCCTGTATCTGCGAGGTGATGAGCCCTAGCAGGTCCTTGCTGAGGAGCAGAACTACTAGCATGTGTCTGTCCAGGCAAAGAGGCCCAACATGGTGTCTGTCCAGAGAGGAAGATCACATATCAGGACCCACAGTAGGTGTCTGTCCAGATGAGAAACAACTGGGAGGTGTCTGCCCAGGCAAAGAGAACCAACATGTGTCTGACCAGATGAGGACCACCTAGTAGGCCCCACAGGAGGTGTCTGTCCAGATGAGGGACAACCAGCAGGTGTCTTCCCAGGCAAACAGACCCAACGTGTCTGTCCAGATGAGGACCACCTAGTAAGCCCCACAGGAGGTATCTGTCCAGATGAGGGACAAGTAGGAGGCATCTGCCCAGGCAAGAGACCCAACGTGGTGTCTATCCAGATGACACAACATGGTGTCTGTCGAGATGACCCAACATGGAGTCTGTCCAGATGAGGATCACCTAGCAGTTTGGTGTTCAGACAGAGGGCCCACAGCTGGTGTCTGTCCAGATGAGGAGCAGCTAACAGGTGGATGTCCAGTCAGTGGACTAACAAAGGGATATCTGTCTAGAAGAGGAGTGAATAGTAGAAACCTGGCAAGTAGGATTCTCCATAGCACAAACGTGCCCTGGCGGGGAGACCCCAATGGGATGTCTGTCCCATTGAGGATCACCTAGAAGGTCTGCCAATGTGCATTCCCATAAAAGGTGTCTGCCTATATGTGGACCTCCTAGCAGGTGGATTTCCAGGGAAGGGCCCCACAGAAGGTATCTGCCCAAATAAAGACCAGCTAGCAGGTGTTTGCCCAGGTGAGGAGCACTGAATGGGATACTTGGCCAGATGAGAGGAGCACCTGGTGTTTTCCATACAGGTGAGGCCTGAGATGAATAGCTCCACGTACCTCTAAGCCACTGGCTCGGCCCATACAGACGTCCTCCCAAGTGAGGACCCTCAAACTGGCCCAGCAAGACTCTGCTTATGTGAGATGTTCCAGATTGTCCCCAGGCAGGATGCTGTATCAAGGAGCGTATCTGCCCTTGTAAGGAGCACCTAGTAGACCTCATGCATGCGTCTGTCCATGTTTGGAGCCCTATGTGGTCTTGTACAGGTGTCTGTACAGGTGAGATGTTGCAGGTCACCCCAGGCAGGTGGCTCTGTCAAGGTATTTGCCCATGTGAGGAGACCATGGTAAGTCTCATGCAGGTGTCTGTCCATGTCTGGTCTTCCAGGAATTTGGCTTCCCAAGTATAGAGCTCTGCACAGGTGAGATGATGTAGGGTGACCCAGGCCGGTTGCTGTGTCACGCAGGTATTTACCCATATAAAGCGCCCCTGATAGGTCTCATGCAGGTGTTTGCCCATACATTGAGTCCCTGGTAGATCCCGGTAAGATGTCTTCCCAAGTGTAGAGCTCTGCACAGGTGAGTTGATGTAGGTAATCCCAGGCCGGTTGCGTTGTCACACAGGTATTTACCCATATAAAGCACCCCTGGTAGGTCCCATGCAGGTGTCTGCCCAAATATGGAGCTCCTGGTAGATCCCGAGAAGATGTCTTCCCAAGTGTAGAGCTCTGCACAGGTGAGATGATGCAGGTACGCCCAGGCCGGTTGCTTTGTCACATAGGTATTTACCCATATAAAGCACCCCTGATAGATCTGATGCAGGTGTCTGCCCATTTTTGGTGCTCCTGGTAGATCCCAGGAAGATGTCTTCCCAAGTGTAGAGCTCTGCACAGGTGAGATGATGTAGGTAGCTTCAGGCTGGTTGCTGTGCCACGCAGCTGTTTGCCCATGTGGAGCACCCCTGGTAGGTCCCATGCAGGTGTCTGCCCATATATGGAGCTCCTGGTAGATCCTGGGAAGATGTCTTACCAAGTGTAGAGCTCTGCACAGGTGAGATGATGCAGGTGAGCCCAGGCCGGTTGCTTTGTCACATAGGTATTTACCCCTATAAAGCACCCCTGGTAGGTCCCATGCAGGTGTCTGCCCATATATGGAGCTCCTGGTAGATCCCGAGAAGATGTCTTCCCAAGTGTAGAGCTCTGCACAGGTGAGATGATGTAGGTAAGCCCAGGCCGGTTGCTTTGTCACATAGGTATTTACCCATATAAAGCACCCCTGATAGATCTGATGCAGGTGTCTGCCCATATTTGGTGCTCCTGGTGGATCCCAGGAACATGTCTTCCCAAGTGTAGAGCTCTGCCCAGGTGAGATGATGCAGGTACGCCCATGCCGGTTGCTTTGTCACATAGGTATTTACCCATATAAAGCACCCCTGATAGATCTGATGCAGGTGTCTGCCCATATTTGGTGCTCCTGGTGGATCCCAGGAACATGTCTTCCCAAGTGTAGAGCTCTGCCCAGGTGAGATGATGCAGGTACGCCCATGCCGGTTGCTTTGTCACATAGGTATTTACCCATATAAAGCACCCCTGATAGATCTGATGCAGGTGTCTGCCCATATTTGGTGCTCCTGGTAGATCCCAGGTAGATATCTTCCCAAGTGATGAGCTCTGCCCAGGTGAGATGGTGTAGGTAGCTTCAGGCTGGTTGCTGTGCCACGCAGCTGTTTGCCCATGTGGAGCACCCCCGGTAGGTCCCATGCAGGTGTCTGCCCATATATGGAGCTCCTGGTAGATCCTGGGAAGATGTCTTACCAAGTGTAGAGCTCTGCCCAGGTTAGATGATGTAGGTAGACCCAGGCCGGTTGCTATGTCACACAGGTATTTTCCCATATAAAGCACCCCTGGTAGGTCCCATGCAGGTGTCTGTCCATATATGGAGCTCCCGGTAGATCACAGGAAGATGTCTTCCCAAGTGTTGAGCTCCACACAGGTGAGATGATGCAGGTACGCCCAGGCCGGTTGCTGTGCCATGCAGGTGTTTGCCCATGTGTGGCACCCCTGGTAGGTCTCATGCAGGTGTCTGTCGTGTGAGGAACCCCCTATAAGGCACAGGCAGATTCTTGCCAAGGTGAAGTATCCTTGTAGGTGCAAGACAATTGAGGAGCTGCAGTCTTTAAAAGGTAATTGATAGCTGTCTGTCCAGCTGAGAAACTTGAATCCTGTTCCAAGCTGGTGTCGGTCAGAGTGCAGCATCTGTAATAGGCTCTCGGCAGGTGTCTTCCAAGACAAAGAGTTTATAGTAAGTTCTTAGCAGGTGTCTGCCAAGATGAGGAATCTGAAGGTTTCAGGCAGATGTCCGCCCAAGTGAAGAGTGTGGAGATATGTTGAGGGAGGTATCTCCCCAGGTGAAGAGTTAGAAAATGTTGTGAGGCAGGTGTTTACCCAAGTGAGGAGTCTGAAGATGTTTTGAGGCAGGTGTCTGCCTGAGTGAGGAGTCTGATGATGTTTTGAGGAAGGTGTCTGCCCAGGTTAAAAGCCTGAAGATGTTTTGAAGGAGGTGTCTGCCTAGGTGAGGATTATAAAGAAGGTTCTAGTCAGGTATCTGTCCAGATGAGGAGTCTGAAAGTGATTAGAGGCAGGTTTCTGTCAGGTGAGTTCTCATACTACCCGAGAGACACATTTTGCCCAAGAGAGTTACTTATTTATTTTATTTACAGAGTTTTATATAGCGCGAACTTGACCCGAATCGGGTATCAGAGCGCTTTACATAGCACCAGTTGCATTACATGAGGACACATTCATTTTTTGTTGTTGTTGTTGTTGTTAGGCACGGGGAGATTAAGTGATTTGCCCAGAATCACAGGATGTTCAGCGTCATTGCCGAGACTCGAACCCAGTTCCCCAGATTCGAGGTCGACCGCCCTGGTGTCCTGTGCTTTCCCTCAAATGAAGCCCACTCCTCACCCGCACATTAACTTCTGTTAAGAGGCTACACTTTCCATTAAAATAAGACGCATCATTTTCTCTTGGTTATTTTTGCTTTATCCAGGGCACGGAGAAACTGTCGTGTTCTTTTAAGAAGTCGAACCGTGTATTTAACGCGCCAGTGCGGCGTCGTGCTGCTGTGCTGTTCACAATTTGAACGCTTGAGAAGTAAAACATGAAAAGGATAAATATTTGAACCTCGTGAGACTTTAGTTCCCTGAATCTGATGTTTTATCTTAACCCTACCAAACGTGCCTAGCTTCCCAGATCTTGAAATATATCAATCAGAAATAAACTGCACGCCCTAATTAAAAAAAGAGACGGATATTCCCGGCTGAATTAATATCTTTAAGAAACACCCTCGTTTTCCATGTTTAAAACAGGCTTGTCTGGATTGCAGCGAGAATAAAAGGGGCGCACCTTTTATTGTTTCCACTCCTGGATATTTCAGTGAAGGGGCAGGGTTGCACAAGCCGGGCACATTATGTGTCGGGACAATGCAGGTGTGAGAGTATGGATGCGGTGGGCGTGGGCGGAGGCCGTGGGAGTGGGGGGTCTAATCCCTTCTTGCACCCCTGCTACCGAACCACACCCCACAAGATGCCCTACATGATCCTGATTGAGTTACTGAGGTCAAACCCTCCCTTCTGCCCGACCCCTTTCCCCTCCATGAAGGTGGCGGCCTATTGTCTTACTCCGCCCCGCCCTGCCAATAAAGGGGCCGTTAATGGGACTTTATCAGCCCACGGGGAACAATCATTGTCTCTGGGGGAGGCAGGTGGGGGCTCGCAGACACAACAGCCCCGGGAGGGGGGGGGGGGGGTTAACTGCCCTTTTACAACCATCCCAGATCCTTTCGAGGGAACAAACCCGTCGAGATTGGATTGAGGGGGCGCTAACGAGCCCCAGGCACCCCACTGCCTAGGCCAAGCCCAGGAGTTGAGGGGGGCGGGAGGCGCTTTCATTTTCTGGTAAGATCCAGATTTGTGGCCACGCCCCCTCCCTTCCAAGAAAGGCCGGAGCGGAATGTACCCGTGTGAGTGTGCAGAGGAGCACACTTAGAAACACTGAATGTGCCCGCAGAGCCCGTGTTTGTTTTCTTGTCGGAGAGGCGTGGGAAACAAGTAGGCGCTATATACATCTAGATGAAGGGGCGCCTGTCATTTGGCGAAGTCCCGTACAAGTACAAGGCTGTAAGTACCTGCTCACAGTACATCCTGTTTCCAGTCCCGCGCTTTGACCTCCCACACCCAAGGCTTTCTAGGAGCTATATTTATGAGCTGCTCCTGTTGAACCGACAGGCATGATAACCGTGACGTGCAACAGAAAGCCACAGGGCTAGTAGAAACAGGGTGTCCTGAGGGCACGGAATGACGTGTGCGGTGACCAGATCTTGAATCACAAAAACCGGGGTATTCCACTAACATAAAAGTAGGACTACACTGTTGCATCGGTCAAGGGGCACAGAGTGACTTTACTGAGATCCCCCACCAGCATAGAAAACACAGATAATGAAGCACCAAGGGTAATTAAATGTAACTTTCACACCCAGTATCTGCGTTTATTAACTTGCTTTCTGACGAAGGCGGCTAACAAATTCTGCATGGGGTCACGCTGTCTACCTCTGTGTTTAGTCGATCCTCTGTCAAATCAAGGACGTCTTAATATTTTGATATTTTTGGGGCCGGATGCAACGTTTTAAATGGGCAGGTACCGTCCGGTACTGAGTGCCTGTGCACTTCAATTTGAAAGGGAGAGTACATGCGCTTCTCAGCACTGCTGCAATACATTTAATGGGAGAGCACCAGCACTTCTCAGCACTGCTACAATACATTTAATGGGAGAGTACCAGCACTTCTCAGCACTGCTGCAATACATTTAATGGGAGAGTACAGCACCTCTCAGCACTGCTGCAGTACATTTAATGGGAGAGTACAGCACCTCTCAGCACTGCTGCAGTACATTTAATGGAAGAGTACAGCACCTCTCAGCACTGCTGCAGTACATTTAATGGAAGAGTACAGCACCTCTCAGCACTGCTGCAATACATTTAATGGGAGAGTACAGCACCTCTCAGCACTGCTGCAACACATTTAATGGAAGAGTACAGCACCTCTCAGCACTGCTGCAATACATTTAATGGGAGAGTACCAGCACCTCTCAGCACTGCTGCAATACATTTAATGGGAGAGTACCAGCACTTCTCAGCACTGCTGCAATACATTTAATGGGAGAGTACCGGCACCTCTCAGCACTGCTGCAATACATTTAATGGGAGAGTACCGCACCTCTCAGCACTGCTGCAACACATTTAATGGGAGAGTACCGGCACCTCTCAGCACTGCTGCAATACATTTAATGGGAGAGTACCGCACCTCTCAGCACTGCTGCAATACATTTAATGGAAGAGTACAGCACCTCTCAGCACTGCTGCAACACATTTAATGGAAGAGTACAGCACCTCTCAGCACTGCTACAATACATTTAATGGGAGAGTACCGGCACCTCTCAGCACTGCTGCAATACATTTAATGGGAGAGTACCGGCACCTCTCAGCACTGCTGCAATACATTTAATGGGAGAGTACCGGCACCTCTCAGCACTGCTGCAATACATTTAATGGGAGAGTACCGGCACCTCTCAGCACTGCTGCAATACATTTAATGGGAGAGTACCGCACCTCTCAGCACTGCTGCAATACATTTAATGGAAGAGTACAGCACCTCTCAGCACTGCTGCAACACATTTAATGGAAGAGTACAGCACCTCTCAGCACTGCTACAATACATTTAATGGGAGAGTACCGGCACCTCTCAGCACTGCTGCAATACATTTAATGGGAGAGTACCGGCACCTCTCAGCACTGCTGCAATACATTTAATGGGAGAGTACCGCACCTCTCAGCACTGCTGCAATACATTTAATGGAAGAGTACAGCACCTCTCAGCACTGCTGCAACACATTTAATGGAAGAGTACAGCACCTCTCAGCACTGCTGCAATACATTTAATGGGAGAGTACAGCACCTCTCAGCACTGCTGCAACACATTTAATGGAAGAGTACAGCACCTCTCAGCACTGCTGCAATACATTTAATGGGAGAGTACCAGCACCTCTCAGCACTGCTGCAATACATTTAATGGGAGAGTACCAGCACTTCTCAGCACTGCTGCAATACATTTAATGGGAGAGTACCGGCACCTCTCAGCACTGCTGCAATACATTTAATGGGAGAGTACCGGCACCTCTCAGCACTGCTGCAATACATTTAATGGGAGAGTACCGGCACCTCTCAGCACTGCTACAATACATTTAATGGAAGAGTACAGCACCTCTCAGCACTGCTACAATACATTTAATGGGAGAGTACAGCACCTCTCAGCACTGCTGCAATACATTTAATGGGAGAGTACCGGCACCTCTCAGCACTGCTGCAATACATTTAATGGGAGAGTACAGCACATCTCAGCACTGCTACAATACATTTAATGGGAGAGTACAGCACCTCTCAGCACTGCTGCAATACATTTCATGGGAGAGTACAGCACCTCTCAGCACTGCTGCAACACATTTAATGGAAGAGTACAGCACCTCTCAGCACTGCTGCAATACATTTAATGGGAGAGTACCAGCACTTCTCAGCACTGCTGCAATACATTTAATGGGAGAGTACCGGCACCTCTCAGCACTGCTGCAATACATTTAATGGGAGAGTACCAGCACTTCTCAGCACTGCTGCAATACATTTAATGGGAGAGTACAGCACCTCTCAGCACTGCTGCAACACATTTAATGGGAGAGTACAGCACCTCTCAGCACTGCTGCAATACATTTAATGGGAGAGTACCAGCACTTCTCAGCACTGCTACAATACATTTAATGGGAGAGTACCGGCACCTCTCAGCACTGCTGCAATACATTTAATGGGAGAGTACCAGCACTTCTCAGCACTGCTACAATACATTTAATGGGAGAGTACCGGCACCTCTCAGCACTGCTGCAATACATTTAATGGGAGAGTACCAGCACCTCTCAGCACTGCTGCAATACATTTAATGGGAGAGTACCGGCACCTCTCAGCACTGCTGCAATACATTTAATGGGAGAGTACCAGCACCTCTCAGCACTGCTGCAACACATTTAATGGGAGAGTACCGGCACCTCTCAGCACTGCTGCAATACATTTAATGGAAGAGTACCGGCACCTCTCAGCACTGCTGCAATACATTTAATGGAAGAGTACAGCACCTCTCAGCACTGCTGCAATACATTTAATGGGAGAGTACCAGCACTTCTCAGCACTGCTGCAATACATTTAATGGAAGAGTACAGCACCTCTCAGCACTGCTGCAATACATTTAATGGAAGAGTACAGCACCTCTCAGCACTGCTACAATACATTTAATGGGAGAGTACCGGCACCTCTCAGCACTGCTGCAACACATTTAATGGAAGAGTACAGCACCTCTCAGCACTGCTACAATACATTTAATGGGAGAGTACCGGCACCTCTCAGCACTGCTGCAATACATTTAATGGAAGAGTACAGCACCTCTCAGCACTGCTGCAACACATTTAATGGGAGAGTACCGGCACCTCTCAGCACTGCTGCAATACATTTAATGGGAGAGTACCGGCACCTCTCAGCACTGCTGCAATACATTTAATGGAAGAGTACAGCACCTCTCAGCACTGCTGCAATACATTTAATGGAAGAGTACAGCACCTCTCAGCACTGCTGCAATACATTTAATGGGAGAGTACAGCACCTCTCAGCACTGCTGCAATACATTTAATGGAAGAGTACAGCACCTCTCAGCACTGCTGCAGTACATTTAATGGGAGAGTACTGGCACCTCTCAGCACTGCTGCAATACATTTAATGGAAGAGTACAGCACCTCTCAGCACTGCTGCAATACATTTAATGGGAGAGTACCAGCACTTCTCAGCACTGCTGCAATACATTTAATGGGAGAGTACCGGCACCTCTCAGCACTGCTGCAATACATTTAATGGGAGAGTACCAGCACTTCTCAGCACTGCTGCAATACATTTAATGGGAGAGTACCGGCACCTCTCAGCACTGCTGCAATACATTTAATGGGAGAGTACCAGCACTTCTCAGCACTGCTGCAATACATTTAATGGGAGAGTACAGCACCTCTCAGCACTGCTGCAATACATTTAATGGGAGAGTACCAGCACTTCTCAGCACTGCTACAATACATTTAATGGGAGAGTACCGGCACCTCTCAGCACTGCTGCAATACATTTAATGGGAGAGTACCGGCACCTCTCAGCACTGCTGCAATACATTTAATGGGAGAGTACCGGCACCTCTCAGCACTGCTGCAATACATTTAATGGGAGAGTACCGGCACCTCTCAGCACTGCTGCAACACATTTAATGGGAGAGTACCGGCACCTCTCAGCACTGCTGCAGTACATTTAATGGGAGAGTACCGGCACCTCTCAGCACTGCTGCAATACATTTAATGGGAGAGTACCAGCACCTCTCAGCACTGCTGCAATACATTTAATGGGAGAGTACCGGCACCTCTCAGCACTGCTGCAATACATTTAATGGGAGAGTACCGGCACCTCTCAGCACTGCTGCAACACATTTAATGGGAGAGTACCGGCACCTCTCAGCACTGCTGCAACACATTTAATGGGAGAGTACCGGCACCTCTCAGCACTGCTGCAATACATTTAATGGAAGAGTACCGGCACCTCTCAGCACTGCTGCAATACATTTAATGGAAGAGTACAGCACCTCTCAGCACTGCTGCAATACATTTAATGGGAGAGAACCAGCACTTCTCAGCACTGCTACAATACATTTAATGGGAGAGTACCGGCACCTCTCAGCACTGCTGCAATACATTTAATGGGAGAGTACCAGCACTTCTCAGCACTGCTGCAATACATTTAATGGAAGAGTACAGCACCTCTCAGCACTGCTGCAATACATTTAATGGAAGAGTACAGCACCTCTCAGCACTGCTACAATACATTTAATGGGAGAGTACCGGCACCTCTCAGCACTGCTGCAACACATTTAATGGAAGAGTACAGCACCTCTCAGCACTGCTACAATACATTTAATGGGAGAGTACCGGCACCTCTCAGCACTGCTGCAATACATTTAATGGAAGAGTACAGCACCTCTCAGCACTGCTGCAACACATTTAATGGGAGAGTACCGGCACCTCTCAGCACTGCTGCAATACATTTAATGGGAGAGTACCGGCACCTCTCAGCACTGCTGCAATACATTTAATGGAAGAGTACAGCACCTCTCAGCACTGCTGCAATACATTTAATGGAAGAGTACAGCACCTCTCAGCACTGCTGCAATACATTTAATGGGAGAGTACAGCACCTCTCAGCACTGCTGCAATACATTTAATGGAAGAGTACAGCACCTCTCAGCACTGCTGCAGTACATTTAATGGGAGAGTACCGGCACCTCTCAGCACTGCTGCAATACATTTAATGGAAGAGTACCAGCACTTCTCAGCACTGCTACAATACATTTAATGGAAGAGTACAGCACCTCTCAGCACTGCTGCAATACATTTAATGGGAGAGTACAGCACCTCTCAGCACTGCTGCAATACATTTAATGGGAGAGTACCGGCACCTCTCAGCACTGCTGCAATACATTTAATGGGAGAGTACCGGCACCTCTCAGCACTGCTGCAACACATTTAATGGGAGAGTACCGGCACCTCTCAGCACTGCTGCAACACATTTAATGGGAGAGTACCGGCACCTCTCAGCACTGCTGCAGTACATTTAATGGGAGAGTACCGGCACCTCTCAGCACTGCTGCAATACATTTAATGGAAGAGTACAGCACCTCTCAGCACTGCTGCAATACATTTAATGGAAGAGTACAGCACCTCTCAGCACTGCTACAATACATTTAATGGGAGAGTACCGGCACCTCTCAGCACTGCTGCACTACATTTAATGGAAGAGTACAGCACCTCTCAGCACTGCTGCAACACATTTAATGGGAGAGTACCGGCACCTCTCAGCACTGCTGCAATACATTTAATGGGAGAGTACCGGCACCTCTCAGCACTGCTGCAATACATTTAATGGAAGAGTACAGCACCTCTCAGCACTGCTGCAATACATTTAATGGAAGAGTACAGCACCTCTCAGCACTGCTGCAATACATTTAATGGGAGAGTACAGCACCTCTCAGCACTGCTGCAATACATTTAATGGGAGAGTACCAGCACTTCTCAGCACTGCTACAATACATTTAATGGAAGAGTACAGCACCTCTCAGCACTGCTGCAATACATTTAATGGGAGAGTACAGCACCTCTCAGCACTGCTGCAATACATTTAATGGGAGAGTACCGGCACCTCTCAGCACTGCTGCAATACATTTAATGGGAGAGTACCGGCACCTCTCAGCACTGCTGCAACACATTTAATGGGAGAGTACCGGCACCTCTCAGCACTGCTGCAACACATTTAATGGGAGAGTACCGCACCTCTCAGCACTGCTGCAGTACATTTAATGGGAGAGTACCGGCACCTCTCAGCACTGCTGCAATACATTTAATGGGAGAGTACCAGCACCTCTCAGCACTGCTGCAATACATTTAATGGGAGAGTACCACCTCTCAGCACTGCTGCAATACATTTAATGGGAGAGTACCAGCACCTCTCAGCACTGCTGCAATACATTTAATGGGAGAGTACCGGCACCTCTCAGCACTGCTGCAATACATTTAATGGGAGAGTACCGGTACCTCTCAGCACTGCTGCAATACATTTATTGGGAGAGTACAGCACATCTCAGCACTGCTGCAATACATTTAATGGAAGAGTACAGCACCTCTCAGCACTGCTGCAATACATTTAATGGAAGAGTACAGCACCTCTCAGCACTGCTGCAATACATTTAATGGGAGAGTACCGGCACCTCTCAGCACTGCTGCAATACATTTAATGGGAGAGTACCGGCACCTCTCAGCACTGCTGCAATACATTTAATGGGAGAGTACCGGCACCTCTCAGCACTGCTGCAATACATTTAATGGGAGAGTACCGGCACCTCTCAGCACTGCTGCAATACATTTAATGGGAGAGTACCAGAACTGCCCAGGAGCAGACAGGTATTCTAAAGAGTGAGTACCTGCACTTCTATATTTCCATTTAAAGCCCTGGATTGAAGATGGAAAACTGTTTTTTACTTAGTAAATTAAGCTCCCCTAATGCACTCACGTCACTTTTTCTGGTGCATGGAGTTCACCGCTTTTTACCTCGTTGCAGATGAACATTTTATTACTAAACATGGTCATTGGTGCTTGGAAAGGTTTAAAAGGAAAGGGTTGGATTATGTGATCTCTCTATGGTTCCCCCTCCCCCAAGATCTCATTCGTGCCCTATTTGTCTTCCCTTTGCTGCACTTTAATCGCTGTCGCCAATTGAAACCAATGTTTCTGAAATATGGGGTTCGCTCAGTGAACAATGTACTTCACTTTATTGCTACCGCTTGGAATGAAATATTTGTTTTTAATATTTAAATTTTAATAAAAAGTTTTTTAAAGTTGGATTGGTTATGCATTTTTTTGGTTAATATTAAAGTGGATCTCATGTTAGATCTAAATCTTAACAGATAAATTGAAATTGGTGCAGCTGGTGTAGTGGCACCGGTGCCCAATTGGGGCGAGAGGGCCATGCAGTTAAATGATGCCATCTTTCACCATCTAACAAGAGGACTGTGCCCGTTCTTGCTGCCCCTTTCCTACATTCTCTTGGCACGCAGACCCGACCTAACCTTTAGCATTACGCGTGCAACATATCCAGACCTTTCAAGTTTCCCAGCTCCACGCATGAGCAGCTCATCCAGTTCCGGTTCTGTCTTTGCTTTCTGAGTCTTGCAGTCCTGTTTATCCTATTAGAAAACTAGGGGGCATATTTACAAGGAGCTAGCGCCATTTGTTTTGATGCAGCAGCAGCGCAATCAGTGCTCCACACTGCTCTATATATACAAACTGATGCATTGGGCCCAGTGCATCAGTTTGTAGAGGCCTGCGCCAGGTATAATGTATGCAGGGTAGGCGTTCCCATGTTAAACGCCATGCAGAACTGACGCAGTGAAATTTACAACTTTTCACTGCGTCACTCTATGACTTGGCTGCGTCAAAATCCCTCTGCCTTCTCAAACCAGGCATAAGGATTGACACAGGGCTTTTAACATGGCACTTGCCTCTGTTATCTGACATATTGCTGGAGTTGTGTCAGTCTTACGACCAACTCCAGTAATGTGTCACTTTAGTGTTAACAGATGGGCCAGAATTTCTCAGGCATCTATGAATCCTTGCACCATGGAGCCCTGTATTGTAAATACAGCGCATCCATGGCATTGTTAGGGCATTTGCGGCAGGTGCGAGAAATCTGATGCATCAATGCGTCAGTTCTTGTAAATATACCCCTAGGACTACAAGTCCCAAATTGCAGATCTAAATCCAGGCCCGGGTGAGCTGCTCACACATGGTCCTAGGAAATAAGAGATCTGTGCTCTATCACAGTGGACTCTATGGTTATTTCCTGCAGTGACCGACAGTGGTCTGCACGCGGGCCTGTCCTAAAGACAAACAGCATAAAACACGGAAGTCTGTGTGCCTAAGGCAGTACCAGCACTGTGCTGCCAAGTGTCTCAGTCCACGTGTGACTAGTTAGTCGAGTTCTGAGAGATTCTTAGAAGTTTGGGACTTGCTGTCTTACTTGCCTCAGTATAATACCAGGATTATAAGTCCCAGAATTGTATGAAAAAAACAGGGCTGGACTGACTGGGCACGGATGGGCCTGGGAAACTTGCAGCTGTGAGAGTAGCCTGATGGAAATCACCCTGTCTCAGAGCAGATGAAAGTGTAAATGTCTTTGCTTGACCCCTTAATATAGCCACCGACCTGTCCTCACCTCCCTATAAGGGTAGGGCCAAACTCACGTTTACATTCTGTCATATTTACACCTTTGGTGGCAAATATTTTGTGATGTGGGGTGAAAACGATCGTCCCCTCTAAAGTAACGTGACAACAGAGTTTCACCAGGAACACAATGCTTGTGTCCTTGGTTTTCATTCTACGAACCATTGTGATTTAGTAGCTTAGTAGAACTTGCTTCGTTGTTTGAGATCAAGACTACAGCTACCACAATGCATCTGGGCGTTAAATGAAAGCCAGAGGCTGGACAATTCCACTGGCCTATTTTTCAGCAATGTGTGTAAGTCATCTTGCTTGCTTGTAATTGTTGGGAACTCTATTAATGGCTTATTTTTACATGTGCAATCTTCGTGTATTTCCTAATATAATTTACTATGTGTGTCTTTACAAACCAAAGAAGAAAAGTAGCAGGTGGCACCCTGAGAAGCAAGGCACTGTATGCCTAACTTAACAAGCATATCATGTCCCTGGACAGGCATACCCACCACGTGCCGAGAGATGTAATAGTTGGTGAAGGTGGGCTTTAGCAATGAGAAGTAGTCTAGGGTAACGGGAACAGATGACTGCACGTCCTATGGCTTGTGATGCTCTAGTCTTGGATTTTTGTTTAATAACCTAATGCATTCTGGGAGTTGTATTCCTAGTTAACTTCTGTTGATTCAATTGAGGTAACACATCTGAAAGCAAGGATTTGAAAGAGGAAAGGCCAGCACCTCTTAGTGACCAGGTGACCCCAGGTAACCCTCGCCTAGGGACTAAGAATAAGAGGTCAACATGTGCAGTAAGTACTCCTCAGTCCCACCCTTGCTGCACCTCTGTGGATCCAAACACAAGCTATGCGCAATCTCAGCCATACATTGGTAACCACTGATTGCTGCTACCGCAAGGGGCGGTAATTACCCTTTGGACCCGATTTTAGTTTCCAGACCTCAGAATGAGGTATAATGTTACATGCATGTTTTTTCTCCATGGAACAAATGGGCATCACACAGAGCAGACACTGCAAGTGAGGAACATGGATAAGAACATACAGGAAGGGCTGCAGGGCAGGGGATCTCTTTAGGAGTGTGCACATATTTTTCTAAGTGTTTCCTCCCTAACTTTGTAAGTTGTTATTTTCCATTTCTTCTGAAGTTTCTTAAAAGTTTCCAAGCACCTAGGTTATAAGAAAACAATTCTTCAAAGTTCGTATTGGGAGTAAAAAGCTTAGATAAAACTCACTTATACTGGGAGGATCATCCCACAAAAATAGTTTTTGCAGGAAAATTCTTTAGCAAAAATATATTTTTGAAGAATGTTTGCATGCAGGGGAACTTTTGAAAAGTTAACACAAGTGCAAAACCTTTAAGAATCGCAAGCTGCAAAGTTTGCACATTTTAACGTGTAAAATTTAAATTTAGCCTTTTCATAGTTTTCTTGAAGTACAATCTTTGGGTAAAACTGATTGGCTGAATCACTGGCGCCTTGTAGCCCTTTCATAATATCCTAGTTTTATATAGTGCTTACTACCACTGATTTTGCCATTTTATTTTGAGTGCTGTAAATGAACTGATGTTATTTTCACCCAATTTAATATCCTCCTTTATTGCCTTCTGAAGGATGCAAAGATGGGTTTGCTTTGCTGGATTTGAACTTGGGACTTGCAGGACACAGCAGATAGCAGCCAGTGCTATGGCGGCAAGAAGAGTAGACCCAGTGGCTACCAAGAGATTACCATGGTATGGGCGACTCTTTGAAAAGCCACACACTCGTCCTTAGTCCTCAAAAAACCACAGAGGCCCATCTGGGCTGTGGAAACCTTGGCTGCCTCATAAGTGGGAGACGTGTGACAATGTCCAGTCATTCCAAGTCATAGAGGGCGATTGGATGACATGCATCTTGTGAATCATGATTCAGCGGGCGATGGGCGGCTCATGGGATTAATGCCTATCTCAAGAATGTCCATCACAGTTTCCAAACAACTAGGATGATGCATTAGGCCTCCTCGCATGGTCAGGGAAGAAGCTATGGTAATGAGGAAACTCTAAAGATTTTCCATTGCACCACTAGAGTAAGAAAGAAAACTAGAAGCATCATCTCCTGGTCCATGTGAAAATCAGAGCGGACTATTGGGACAAAGTCTTGCGGGGCCTGGGGTACTGCCATTTCCATAGGCAAGGCACGGTAGCGAAGTAAAAGAGCTTAAAGTTCATTGTCTTGACTGACATCATTTATATATTATTTATTTAAGAGTTTTCAAACAAGGAGGACTACATGTGGAGGCCAGGTATCCAGGTGTACTGCAAGATGGTGGTCTGAAATCATGACGTTCAATGCCAGAGACTCACGCTCCCAGAATGCCCCAGGGTCAAAGTGAGTTTTGGTGCAGATGGGTGAAGTGTAGTTTACTTCATTTGTTACATGTGAGATCATAAGCCCACATCCATCGAAGTGCTTTCTTGCTACGTTAGTGCCTAGAAAATTGTCCTTCGAGTTCCTGCAAAGCCTCTGGGCTGCTAAGTAATTTTTCATGAGTCAGCATTTGTGAATTTCACAGAAACCGAGGTAGGACAACAGGAAGAAACAGGGGAGCAATTTTCCTAACCCCCCTAAAAACTAGTAACAAAGGGTGATGTCTTTTTTGCGGGTGAAATACCTTGGCATAAAATTTAAATTGTAGGATAACGAAACATAAGGAAAAAACATGGAAGATGGGAAGGGTGCAGGTGCAGGTGCGCATTATATTAAGGGCAAGTTTTAAGGTAATAGTTTGGCTACTACAAAGGATTAGAGATAGCAATCAGGTGAGGGAAAGGGTAACAGAGAAGGTTAGCACAGGTGGCAGACATGGTGAAAGGGGCTCTTCCAGGGAAAGGGGAGTTGTATTAAAGGAAGGGAGGCATGAGGGGCTCACCCGGTGAATCTGAAGCAGGATAAGGTGTGGTACAGGGTGGCTACCTAGAAAATAAAAAGAAAGGAAAATATTTGAAATATCTTGGATTTTATCACAAAAGGTTAGACACCCATCCAAGAACAGTAAAAACAAACAGCGGCAAAGCCAATAGGTCTGAGTTATTTTAGGTGAACGTCTAGTTTGTTGCAAAGGCTGAAGATTGCGTGATGTGGGTGAGTAGCTGGTCAGCGGGCAGTGACATGGCAGTGCGCTAAGCACTCCCTCTGCGCCCATGTGCTCAGCACACTCATGATCCTGCAAGAGAAGTGGTGAGGGTTTGTCACTGACTCACCAAGGTGGGGACCAGCAGCCTGGCTTTTTTTGTACCAATAAAGGTGGTTTTGGCTACATTTCGAACTATATTAGTGCACCTCCCACATCACTCTCATTTGAAGCACGTGCCTTGAGTCTGACTCGACATTCAGAGTCATCCTCGCATATAGTCATGGCAACCCTGTAGGAAGCACCATTGGAGCAGCACCGGAAGAAGTGGGTGTTGGGACGTGTCACTTCCGTTCATGATGGCTTTTTCCTTTGTAGACACCTGGGGCCATATGTATCAACCAAAATGCGCAGAATTTCAGCGTTTGCGATCGCAATTTGGCTAAGTGGTATGTATGAAGGCAAAACTGCCTCGCAAAATAAGGAATCGCAAAATTTGCGATTCTCTATTTTGCGAATGCATTTAAGGAATCACAAATTGCGATTCCTTAAATGCAATGAATGAAGCACAAAAAAAGTGCAAATTGCCCATAAGGAATCGCAAATTACCACCAACTTCAAGTTGGTGGTAATATGCGATTTCTTTGAAAAATGCAATTTTTAGCATTTTTCAAAGTGCAATGTGGTGCACATACATGCCCTTTGGGCATGTATGTGTGCCACATGTGCACCCATGCTTATTTCAGGGGTGCAACAGGGTGTCCTTTTGACACCCTTGCAACCTTGAAATTGCATTCTCAATTTGCGATTCTCTAATTGCTAATCGCAAATTGAGAATGTCTTCCCATTCATTCCTATAGGCCTCTAGGCCCATAGGAATGAATAGGGAGGGTTTCCTTAATTGCGAATCTCAATTTGCAATTCGCAATTAAGGAATATGTAGGATTCACAAATTTGTTTGCAAATCCTACATACATCTCGTTTTGCGATTCTCAAATAGCGATTCTCAAAAATTCGCTATTTGAGAATCGCAAAACCTAACATTGATACATATGGCCCCTGCTGATTGACAGCAGTGTGACAAGAGAGCAGTGTCGCCTAATGAGCTTCCCAATATTCAGCCCTGGGCTCAGAGCTGTCCCTGCATGACATTAAATCCTTCTCTCCTAAAGAACTTCCTACACAGAAACCCGCCTGCGTCACTTCCGCACCCACTTCTCCCTCATTCCATTGCGGGTCAGCCTCAGGGATGCTGCAAGCTAGCCGGGAAGGTTTCATGAAAACACTCAGATGCCAGAGAGAAACAACCCAATGTTTTTTTTTCTATTCAGTGGCCATTTAATTAAAAGGCAATCGCTCGTTAAAGTGGGTCGCTTTATTTATGGAATATTAATTTAATTATTATTGTCAGTGTACTTGCACAGGGCGCTACGTCACAGCATTGTGAGGTATAACCACAGATGTTGCACAACGTCAACAGCAGCACTGACATGGTCAAGAACTGGTTGTCTCAGGTGAGTGTGTTAAGTGCGTGTCCTTGCTCACGCCATAGTGCTCCACTAACACGCCTCGTCATGGCTTCCTTGCTTTCTTCTAGGCCGAATAAGACCACCTCGTGCAGTGTGGCAGTTAAAGGGGTTCAATGTAGTTATTTGTGTTGGTGCTGTGGGTGAGGATGCGCTGGCTGGTGCCTACAGCACTACCAACCAACCAGGGTCGGACTGGGACAGAAAATAGGCCTGGGCAATAAAGTTAAAGTGGCCCCTATTAGTGAAATAGAAAGCTAAATAAGTGGCCCATGTTTGCAAAGTGGGGCAGTTTTGATCTTAACAGGAGGCGCTGTCTAAGGGACTCCTTTATGAGGCCCTGCCGGCACTTTTGCGCCGCCAGAACGTCACTTTTTTGATGTTACGGTGGAGCAATGTGCCACTGGCATATTTATGAGGCCACATAAAGCCACGTTACGTGGTTTTTCATGGCCTTATAAATATTTGCCCCTTTCACACAGAAAACTGCATGAAAGGGGTGTTCCATGGGTGTTCCTGGGGGTGTTGCCAGCAAGATCCATGGCTTTTTGACACTGCCCCAGATTTATGAGAAATCATAAGTCTGAGGCAGCGCCAAATACTTACACCTCCCCAGGGTAGGCGTAAGGGAGGCACAACGAGGAGAAATATCTTTATTTCTCCTCGTTTTTCCTCTTTCTATGTGTGCTGCAGAATGCAGCACACATAGAAAGAGGAAAAAGCCTCCTGTGATTGTTTTTGTGCAGGAAGGGTTCCCTTCCTGCACAAAAATAATCATCCCCGCAACGCAGGCACCTGTGCACCATGGGGCAAAGGTGCCTGCGTTGGCTCACGGTAGCCCATTGTGCGCCGGCAAAAGGGAAAAGGACAGGAATACGCAGTATCAAAAAGATATGGCGCATTCCTGCCCTTTTCTTTTGCCGTAGGGCAGCGCAGCAGCAAGGCCTGCTGCGCTGCCATACAGCAAAAAAATCCATAAATAAGGCTCTAAGTGTTTTGCAAGGTATGGAAGACCACATGGTTTTAAGCATGCTGCAGGCACTACCAGGAAAATCAACACCTAATACTAGTCCAACCGACCATAAAATTGTCAAAGAAACAGCCAAAAAACCGACCCACAAACAGCCATAATACTGGCACACACAGCACTGACCTGTCAGACCTGCCCATCGAACACTGACTGAGTTCCCTATAGGCCAGTCCGAACCTGCACCCAACCACATGATGGTTTAGGCGCCACACACTGACTTCTGCTTAACAATGAGGAAATGCCAGAAAGTGGGAGTCGGAAGAGATGATACACTGAGTCACAGCCAAGGGGGGGGCGCTCTCTGTGTTGTTTGTTGACTACTACAGGAGTGCTGTTGATGCACTTTGCTCCTGCTCTGGAAGAGACCACCCTCCCTGCTCCAGAAGGAATGTATCAGCAAGATGCGAGCCGGCAAATCAGACTGTGCATGCTGCGGTCCGCACAGCCACATGTGCTGAATGGAATTTGCATGCATATTGACCAAGGATGGGCGGGACTAGAAGAGTTTCACTCTGCGAAATTACATAAAAACTTTGCGAGATTCCTTGGAGTACCAGCAACAGTTGGAAAATATGAAGCTTGTGCTGCGTTTTTCCGCCTGTAGCATGAGCAGTGCTGAAAAATCAGCGCGTACGGCACCATGCATTGCTCAAGAGCGCGCAGCCATTCAAGTTGATTTTGCTGCCGCTTAAGTTGAAAATCTACTCAAGTGCCAGCAAATCTACTCGAGCGGCAGCCCTCTTACTGCAGCCACCCGCATTAGAAAATCGCTCTAGGGGACACTAAATCTCGCTCGCCACCTCGCATCTTCTGGAGCCTCACGGGAGAAAAATTCAGCCACGCTGTGAATAGTGGAATTTGTCCGGAACTCCGTGTTAAAGAGTAACGCAGAGTGACCAAAATTCCACCAATTCTGCCCACCCCTAATATTGAACAGGGAGAGCTGCCTTCTTTCCCAGGTCCATGTATATCTAGTAAGTCTAGTTCCGTTTTTCTTTCAGACTTCTGGGAGTTGTAGTCCTGGTTTTATACTGGGTTAAATAAGACCACAAGTCCTAAATTTCTATGAAAAATCAGGGACTGGCCTGCCCAGCCACACATGGACCTGGGAACTTTGGCAGCTATGCTTCTGGAATAAAAAGAAGTGCGGTATGCAGTAAGTGATGGAGGACTGGTAGGTCGTGGATGGCAAAGCAGGGTGGATAGATCCAGGAAGTTGTGGAGGCCCTGTAGGTTACAAGTGGTAGAAGAGGATAGATAGATCCCGAAAGTGATGGAGGACCTATAGGTCGTGGATGGCAAAGGAGGGTGGGTAGATCCAGGAAGTGATGGAGGACCTGTAGGTCATGGATGGCAAAGGAAGATGGGTAAATCATGGAAGTGATGGAGCATCAGTAGATCGTGGAGGGCAAAGGAGGATGGGTAGATCCAGAGGACCTTTGGTTATGGGTGGTAAGAGGATGGGTAGATCCAGGAACTCGTGGAGGACTTGTAGATCATGGGTGGTAAAAGAGGATAGGTTGATGCTGGAAGTGATGGAGGGCCAGTAGGTGGGGGATGGCAAAGGAATGTGGGTAGATCTGGGAAATGATGGAGGATTATTAGGTAGTGGCTGACAAAGGAGGATGGCTAGATCCAGGAAGTGATGGAGAATTGATAGTTATTGTGTAATGCAAAATAATGGAACCCTTGCAAAATATTGTAAGGGTCCCTAAAATGAAAGGCAGGCTGGCCCGTCACTTATACACAAAGGCATTAGGCCATACAAGGACGCCTGTGTGCTGGGGTTCCCTGCTCCCCAGGGAATGCCGGAGGCTACATAATGCTCCTTCCCTCACTCAGAAGGACTAGTCTGCCAGGAACAGATGATCTACTTAGTTGGCTCTGTAATGGGAGTAAACCCAAAGGGGATGTGTGGACTGTACACCCCTATGCGTAGGATTTGAGGGAAAGAGAGTTTACTATTTTTAGTTTTGTAAGGCGATTTAGCACTCTTTTCCACATTACCCATGTATCTGTCATTGATTGTGCTGCCTCGCCCAAGATGTGGTTTGGGCCTAGAGGTTTGAGATGTGATTGTTGGCAGGGAGGCTAGAATCCAGGAAGGTATGTTGTTCCATTTGAATGCCTACAGAGTATCCTGTGCTTAATGTGTGCTGGTGGTTACCGGTGATGAGATCAGGTCTACATTTTTGGGGATAAGACCAAGGGAGTAGCCGTAGAAATAAAATGACTCCCACTTTTAACCATAGTGAGCATGTGAGGTGAGCAAGACCCACACTTGTTTGGCTGCTTCCCATAGAGAATTCTGAAAACAATTTGGCCAAACGGTGTCTTAACCCATCTCCCCAACCCTCCTTCTCTTCCTTCATATTTCATTTCTCCATCCATCCTTCTCTGGTCCATCCTTCCTCCTCACCTTCAATCCTTCCTTCCATACTTCCTTTTCTCCTATCATCCATCCTACCATCCATTATTATGGCTGTTGTGGCTGTTTGCTGGACACTTGTCAACTTTGTAAAGAAGAATAAAGATATTTTTGCTATTTCAATACTGGACGGACATTCGTATATGTACTTTTATATGGACTTCTTTTGTAAAGTGGTGCAACCTGCAGTTGTTATAATTGTATGTTTGGTTGTTCTAACCGCCCCTAGAGGAACGGCAGGGGCAGCAGAGTTGCACACAATGCGAGTATAAGGCTCTGTGCTTGATTTTTACTATTGGGAAGGAGATATAGGGTGGATGGTGCATCACAAAAACCGGGGAGTTTTTTTGTATAGGTTGGCTGTTCATCCTGCTGTCCTCCTCTCCATCCATCCCTCATCCATTTCTCCATCTATCTTCCCATGCATCCTCCATTCCTCCCCTCCCTTCTTTTGTTTCATGCTCTTTTATTGCATGTCTTCCCCGCTCAACGCCGCTAACATGCTTATTCTACTGCAGTGGGTTTTATTAGGTTTTTTTGGGAGAGCAGTGTGATCAAAGTCAAAAGAGCAATAAACAAGTTTTTTTTAAAGGATTTATGATTCAAACACTCCCTAGTTTCACTCCCATTCCACACCCCCAATCTGTTAAAGTGGTTACTGAGCCCCCAACCAGGACTTTTCATAATGAGACTTTGACCCACAGCAACAGAGAGAAAGGCAGAAAAGGAGGACGAGAAAATATGAGAAAGGGAGAAAACAGGGATAAAAGAAGAAGCTGCAAGAGTCAGGTAAAGTGTGGGGTGGTGGAAGAACGAATCATGAGGTGGAATCACAACTATGCAGTCTTGGTACCCGGCAATCCCAGAATTCACCAGCTCCCAAGAACAACTTCCGGCTCCTGGACTTAATATTTCTTTTTCCAAAGTAAGCCCTGGAGGTACCTTCTTTCCACCTCACTTAGGGTCCCATTCAGAGTCAGGCAGCGGGGTATCCGCCAAGATACCGCCCCCAGTAATTCCTGGTTCATTTTATCTAGGGGTGGGTGAATTCCGTGCAGTTACATAAAAACTCCACGAGATTCTGCAGAGTTCCGCGAGTGGGCGGAATTTGGCACGTTGCGCTGATTTTTAGCTGGGGGGCTTGTTCCAGCACAAACGGTACCACGCAGCGCACCAGAGGGCGCTGTTTCTTTCTGCTGCACGAGTAGATCTTCTACTCAAGTCACAGTTTTCTCAATGTGAATGGTCGTGACCTGCTGTGACCGCCCACGTTGAGAAATCTCACCAGGAGGCATTCTAGCGCCCACAATCGCTCTAGGGGGCGAAAATCCACGCTCGCCAACAAGCCACGCATGAGGAAAAACTCAGCCACGCAGTGGTTGCTGGAATTGTGCCGGAACTCCACATTCCAAGTAGAACACGGAGTGGGCAAAACTGGAATTATTTGCCCACCCCTAATTGTATCCCTTATTCCGCATCTGAAAGCTTGTGATGGCCATAACTGGGATGGAAATACTGGCCGGAATCTGGAACTCCTGGGCCGGTATCTCCTGCTCCAGTTACCGGCCATCTTGGAATAAGGGCCTGAATGGTGGAGGGGGTCCCACAAGCACTAGAAACTGCCTGAAAAGAAGGCAAACTCGCCCCTCGTGTTGTGGTCCAAGCCCACAGCTTGTTTTGGTGTGCGCGGGGCACTTCATGACCTCGTTACATTTCCTGCATTGCAGCCTTTGTTTGCTCTTGCTATTATAACCTCGATTTGCATATTTTGCTTTATTTCTTCCTACACCTGGCACTGCTTCTGGATGCAGTCCAGATATGGGTCAGAGGCTGGACTTCCTGGAGTTTATATTTGTAAGTGCTTGGCTCCCTGCCATAGTGAGAATCAGTCTCATCCATGAGGTCATCTTCTGTTCTGTAAGGAAAGGAACATCCAGTAAGACAGCTCAGTGGTTGGGCACCTGCTGCAGAGATCTGTGCGTAAAGAGCAGGTTACAGGTTCCCGGCCAGGGATGCTGCAATTTAAGCGACAAGAAACAGGATTTTCAGTTTGTGTTGCTCACTACATCAATGCTGCACACATCCTGGAGCCCAGTGCATCGTTTGTCATACCTATCTATGTCCAGAGTTTGGAGATGTTCTTCTGCGCTGCTCCTATGGTGGGTGTTCAATATAACTAGTCCCTTGTCAGTAATCTAGTCTGGAACAGTCTTCCAGAGCTTGCTGCTAAAAAGAAGAGCTTTGGAAGTAGTCAACACTTAGAGCAGCCCTCTTTGTTTCTGGACCAATCCCACTCTGGTCCACAAAGTGCGCATGTATCAGACTTCAGAACTAGTCTATGGCATTCCAGATGTTTTGAATTGCATTTTAGTTGAATTTATGCAGCGCCTCACACTTCTAACGCGGTGCTGAGGCACAACTGTGGTCTGGCAGCACACTTTGTAGGAGTGCTGGGGTGGAAGATTGTGCATCTGTCATTTGGCCAACAATGGTGGTTTGAGGTTGGATGTCAGAATGAGAGCTGCCCTCCTCTGGTGTTTTCATTGATATGTCTTGGTTTGTAGTGAAGCAAACGGAGTGCGCGAAAGAATGCATCCGCTCGTGAGTCGCTGGTGCACGGGTGGATGAATGCATGAATGGAGTGGGGCCCTTGTCGGAAACGCATTAGAGTTGCGCATGCACTACAGCCTTCTCATAAGGTATTGTTTAGGCCTTGTAGCTAAGGTAGTGAAAGGAGGATACCAAAGTTAGAGGGAGAGATAGCCACACATGCTTTTGTGACTACCATCCCTAGAGTGGTTTGATCCAGCTAAGGGTGGGTCATCGTCCCCCTCCTGCTGATGGAAGGTGGTTCTGTCTGCTGCCTGTCGGATCATCTTGAAAAGGCCCAAGTGGCCGATGACTTCCTGATTGACAGGTTCTCCTTGATGTTTCATATCTTTGCTGGGTGAAACTTCCTGAGATCTGATACTTGCACAGAGAAGGACACCCCACTGATGCATTGTTTCTCGCTGGTGGGATATCAGAGAGGTTCCAGTCTAGAGCAGAGGGCTCTCTTCTGTCAGCATCTGTGAGTCTTGGATCAAGGAGGGGTCCTTGCTGTAGATGGCCGCCTTATGGAGGATGCAGAAGGTCTTGAACGCCAACCACATGGCAGAGGGACAGGAGCAGTTGAGATGTGATCCTGTACATAGAAATGCGTGGGCCTCTCCTGCTGCGGCATTTTGGATTCTTTGCAGAAACAGTCGGACCCCAATACTCTCCATTTGCAAAGTCAAAGTATGATAGGGCAAGGGGGGTGGCAGTCGTGAGCTTCTGCGGGAATCCTCGATACGGTACTGTTCAGGGACCGTTTTAGCACTGGTGGCCGATGTGCGACAATCTTTTTTAGTGCCACCCCCCCCCCCCCATGACTTCCTCCTCGGATTCCCTTACTACCACACAACAAAAGTGCCCCTCATCTCTCCATACATTTCATTTCATTTTTTAAAGTGCTGGTAAAGGCTGGCTGGACTAATCCACTTCGCTATCCTTATAAAATACAGATCTGTTCTTTGCAGCAGGCACTTTAACCCTCTGCGCTACTTTATAGCGTGTCAAGACTGCCACTAGACAAAACTCTGATCTCTCTCTCTCTAGCAGGAACATTAATCACGAGTTATCGCGACATTTTTATTGCTGCTGAAAGCTGGATGCACAAGGAACTCTGCAGCAGGTGCTTTTAAATCGTAAGTTATTGCTAAACAGAGGGGGGCAGATTTACAAGCCCCTTGCGCCACTTTAGCGCCGCCGTTGCGTCACTTCTGTGACGCAACGGCGCGTAAGCCAGCGCCATGCTGCGGAGTATTTACAACGTGACGCATCTAGGGAGATGCGTCACGTTGTAAGCCTTGCGCCACATGAAACCTGCGTCAGGTTTCATGTGGGCGTTCCCGGAGCAGGGGGCGTTCCGGCGCAGGAACGCCTCGCAAAAGTGGCTGAGTGAGATCTACTAGATTTCACTCAGTCACTTTTCCGACCCCGGTGCGTCTAAACCTTGCGCCTGCATGAAGCAGGCGTAAGGTGTGACGCACCATGTGCTAAGATAGGCCGGGTCGGCACAGTGCTGGAGTTGCGTCGCGCCCGCGACACAACTCCAGCACTGCGCCAACGTTACGATGGCAGATGCGACACGCATCTGCATTTCCTTGTGCCATGATGCGCCGCATTGTAAATGCGGCGCATCAGGGGTGGCGCAAGGATGGTGATGCGTGTCGTAAGTTTCCTGGCGCATCCCTGCTGATTTGCAGGGATGCGCCAGGAATTGTAAATCTGCCCCAGGGTGCCCTCCCACCCCTCCCTCCTCCTCCTCCAGGTCAGCGCCCTGTGCGGCCGCACTGGTTACACTGCCCTAAAGCCGGCCCTGGTACCATTCACCATAGATTAGACATGCCCCAACTTCTTGTGACTCGGTTCGCTTCGGTGACCAGGCATTAGCTGGAATCCATGGTCCCTTACAGGTTTCTCCCTTCCCTCAACATTGTTGTGGTCTGCGCGGGCCCTGGGGTCAGAGTCCAGTCTTCGCGCGGCAAGGTCTGTGATGTGGACAAGTTAAGCTTCAGGCCAAGTTAAGCCTCCATTGATGAACGGCTGAAGGCAGTGATCTAGCGCCTAGATGTCAAACGCCCTCATGTGTTGCAGCATTAAGGTGACCCGAGTGCGTGTGGTGCAGTTGTGGCACCTGCGGATGCAGGAGTAGAAGAGATCTGGTCGTTGTCCGGGGTCGGCGTTGAAGCGGAGCGGTGAGATGGTCCAGCCCTTGGGTACCAGCAAAGATGCTGAAAGGTGGTAATGTGCATCGGGGCAGCAGAACGGTGCTGAAGCTGCTGGAGGGGGCGGAAGAAATCCAGACAAGGAGGCTTCGCTCGATCTTTTTCTAAAGCCACAAGCACACCCTAATTGACGACCTTTCATTAAACGTGGTATATGTGTGCAGACACGAGACTGCGGCGGCCGGGGGTTGTTTATTTCATCTACTGTCTCTTTTATACAGTGCCTCGTTCAAACAATGTGGGTTTAGTGAAAAAGAAGTATGGTGGGTTGAGCGCCTCCTGCAGAAACACAGGACTAAACCCCTGGCCTCCACCGTGGTCAGCTAGCTCACTGGGATCACGTGCTTGCTGCAGACGTCTGCACGGCACAGGTCTGAAACCTGGCAGGGACGATTTCAACTTTCATCCTTCAGTGACCCTGATATCTTTTAGCCACGCATTTGCATGTTTGTGGGAGCCTAAATTAGGGGCGTTTGTTTGTGCGCGCGCGTGCAATTGTGTCCCGACCCGTCTGTGGTTTGTAAACTTTGCTTTTCGAGATTTCCCCAGAGCACGGGCAGGAGGGTGAAACTTACACAGACCATCAGGCCTCTACATCTTAACAGACCCCTCTCTTTCATAATGCCAAATCCTTGTCTATACTACAAATCTCAGACCTGCGAATCCCCTGGGGTCTAAGATTGCATTATCTGGTGGACAGTAAGCACCCCTCTCCTCCCCCCCCCTCCCCCCTCTTCCCCGGCTGGACACAGACACCCCTGGGCAGACAGACAGGCAGTGATTACCTCTGTGCAAATACGCGAGTATTAACATTGTCCTTGAGAGCATTGTCTGCAACCCAAGGGCCGGATGCCTCCGATGACCCCGCAACCCCGGAAGTGGAACAAAGGGTAAATTGCCCAACTCTGCATGCAGCCATGGGCGCTCGGCCGCATCCCCGAAAGAGACAATTCCACAGTCTCCAAAGGAGGCCCCCTCCCCATGAAAGGCTTATATCCAGAAGCATCTATGGGCGGGGTAACAACAAGCCCCCCTACAGTTTCTTACACTCGAAAGCACACAGAAGGAGGCTAGGGAGGGAGAGGGAGGCGTCAGCCTTTTGTTTGCAGACTGAGGACTTCGCAGACAAAATGGGTCTTTCTCGAGCTCCGCGGACACTGTTTGAAAAGGGTGTGTGTGTTCCTGCCAGCGCTATTTATTATTAATTATTCATTGTTTCCTGACTTTAGTTGCTGTAAGAAATTCGGAATTTCTGTTACCTGCATCTTCCCTAGAAAATGGCGCCATTGTCCCCAATGCAAGCAAGAAAACCGGGTCCATCCCCTGGTTTGGTAGTAAAAAAAACACCTGCTGTCTTTACGGCAGGGCCTTGGGGCCACTGCACTTGCTGCATTATTGCCAGCCACGCCTCGGTTCCCCGGGACTGTATTTTGGACTCTGGGCTCTGAGCTCCCTTTCCACCCTCGTGGCCACGTGACTTGTGGTAGTGCTCAGTGCACTCCGCGAGGGAGCTTCAGTGGCGTCTGTTACTGAAAGCTCACCAGAGAGCTCCTCGAACCCTCAAGTCCAAGAATCAGGGAGCTCTCCTGCCTTTCTGTGCGACCTGTGTTTGTGAGGGGCAGTGAGAGCTGTATGAATGCACGTACAATACAAGACTGTGAGCCCCAATGGGAGCGGCTTCTCTCATGCGTACGTGCCTTGATTTACTTGCAGCTTTAAAGGAAACGCCATCGCATTCCTCACTTTGTGACTTGTATTAGTGTAAGCTCCGCCTGGAGCTCCCTCTCTTTCCTCACACTGACTTGTATTAGTGTAAGCTCCGCCTGGAGCTCCCTCGCATTCCTCACACTGACCTGTATTAGTGTAAGCTCCACCTGGAGCTCCTTCTCATTCCCTGCACTGACTTGTACTAGTGTAAGCTCTGCATGGAGCTCCATCTCATTCCTCTCACTGACTTGTATTAGTGTAAGCTCTGCATGGAGCTCCCTCTCATTCTTCACACTGACTTGTATTAGTGTAAGCTCTGCATGGAGCTCCCTCTCATTCTTCACACTGACTTGTATCAGTGTAGGCTCTGCCTGGAGCTCCCTCTCATTCCTCACACCGACTTGTATTAGTGTAAGCTCTACATGGAGCTCCCTCTCATTCTTCACACTGACTTGTATCAGTGTAGGCTCTGCCTGGAGCTCCCTCTCATTCCTCACACTGACTTGTATCAGTGTAAGATCTGCATGGAGCTCCCTCTCATTCCTTACACTGACTTGTATTAGTGTAAGCTCTGCATGGAGCTCCCTCTCATTCTTCACACTGACTTGTATCAGTTTAGGCTCTGCCTGGAGCTCCCTCTCATTCTTCACACTGACTTGTATCAGTGTAAGCTGCGCCTGGGGCTCCCTCTCATTCCTCACACTGACTTGTATTAGAGTAAGCTCCACCTGGAGCTCTGTCTCATTCCTCACACTGACCTGTATTAGTGTAAGCTCCTTCTGGAACTCCCTCTCATTCCTCACACTGACTTGTATTAGTGTAAGCTCTGCATGGAGCTCCCTCTCATTCCTCACACTGACTTGTATTAGTGTAAGCTCCTCATGGAGCTCCCTCTCAATCCTCTCACTGACTTGTATTAGTGTAAGCTCCGCCTGGAGCTCCGTCTCATTCCTCTCACTGACCTGTATTAGTGTAAGCTCCGCCTGGAGCTCCCTCTCATTCCTCACTCTGACTTGTATTAGTGTAAGCTCTAGAGATGCCAACTCTAATTCCCATCTCTATGATTGGTGCTAGTATGAGCTCCTAATGGAGTTCCCTCTCATTCCTCACACTGACTTGTATAAGTGTAAGCTCTGCATGGAGCCTCCCTCTCATTCCTCACACTGACTTGTATTAGTGTAAGCTCTGCATGGAGCTCCCTCTCATTCCTCACACTGACTTGTATTAGTGTAAGCTCCGCCGGGAGCTCCCTCTCATTCATCACACTGACTTGTATGAGTGTAAGCTCCGCCTGGTGCTCTGTCTCATTCCTCTCACTGACTTCTATTAGTGTAAGCTCCACTTGGAGCTCCGTCTCATTCCTCACACTGACTTGTAATAGTGTAAGCTACACTGGAGCCCCCTCTCATTCCTCACACTGACTTGCATTAGTGTAAGCTCTGCATGGAGCTCCCTCTCATTCCTCACACTGACATGTATTAGTGTAAGCTCCACCTGGAGCTCCCTCTCATTCATCACACTGACTTGTATCAGTGTAAGCCCCGCCTGCAGCTCCCTCTCATTCCTCACACTGACTTGTATCAGTGTAAGCTCCACTTGGAGCTCCCTCGCATTCCTCACACTGACTTGTATTAGTGTAAGCTCCACCTGGAGCTCCCTCTCATTCATTACATTGACTTGTATCAGTGTAAGCTCCGCCTGGAGCTCCCTCTCATTCCTCACACTGACTTGTATTAGTGTAAGCTCCGCCTGGAGCTCCTTCTCATTCCTCACACTGACTTGCATTAGTGTAAGCTCTGCATGGAGCTCCCTCTCATTCCTCACACTGACTTGTATCAGTGTAAGCTCCGCCTGGAGCTCCCTCGCATTCCTCACACTGACTTGTATTAGTGTAAGCTCCACCTGGAGCTCCCTCTCATTCATCATACTGACTTGTATCAGTGTAAGCTCCGCCTGGAGCTCCCTCTCATTCCTCACACTGACTTGCATTAGTGTAAGCTCCGCATGGAGCTCCCTCTCATTCCTCACACTGACTTGTATTAGTGTAAGCTCAACCTGGAGCTCCCTCTCATTCATCAGACTGACTTGTATCAGTGTAAGCTCCACCTGGAGCTCCCTCTCATTCCTCAAACTGACTTATATTAGTGTAAGCTCCAGAGGGGC
Organism: Calotriton arnoldi; assembly: GCA_963921515.1. Taxonomy (NCBI): domain Eukaryota; kingdom Metazoa; phylum Chordata; class Amphibia; order Caudata; family Salamandridae; genus Calotriton; species Calotriton arnoldi. Next base: position 580,856 of record CAWUFW010009938.1, read on the forward strand.
CCCTCTCTTATTCCTATCTCTATGATCTGTGCTATTATGAGCTCGGCATGGAGGTCCCCCTCATTCCTCACACTTACTTGTATGAGTGCAAGCTATGCCTGGAGCTCCCTCTCATTACTTACAATGACTTGTATTAGTGTGAGCTCTGCCTGGAGCTCCCCCTCATTCCTCACACTTACTTGTATGAGTGCAAGCTCTGCCTGGAGCTCCCTCTCATTACTTACACTGACTTGTATTAGTGTGAGCTCCGCCTGGAGCTCCCTCTCATTCCTCACACTGACTTGTATTAGTGTAAGCTCCACCTGGAGCTCCCTCTCATTACTTACACTGACTAGTATTAGTGTAAGCAAGCTCTGCCTGGAGCTCACTCTCATTCCTATCTCTATGATTTGTGCTAGTATGAGCTACGCATTGAACTCCCCCTCATTCCTCACACTTACTTGTATGAGTGCAAGCTATGCCTGGAGCTCCCTCTCATTACTTACAATGACTTGTATTAGTGTAAGCTCCGCCTGGAGCTCCCTCTCATTCCTCACACTGACTTGTATTAGTGTAAGCTCCTCATGGAGTTCCCTCTCATTCCTCACACTGACTTGTATTAGTGTAAGCTCCGCCTCGAGCTCCGTCTCATTCCTCTCACTGACTTGTATTAGTGTAAGCTCTGCCCAAAGTTCCCTCTCATTCCTCTCACTGACTTGTATTAGTGTTTGCCTGGAGAACCCTCTCATTCCTCACACTGACTTGTATGAGTGTAAGCTCCGCCTGGAGCTCTTTCTCATTCCTCTCACTGACTTCTATTAGTGTAAGCGCCACTTGGAGCTCCCTCTCATTCCTCACACTGACTTGTAATAGTGTAAGATACACTGGAGCTGCCTCTCATTCCTCACACTGACTTGTATTAGTGTAAGCTCTGCATGGAGTTCCCTCTCATTCCTCACAGTGACTTGTACTAGTGTAAGCTCCGCCTGCTGCTCCCTCTCATTCCTCACACTGACTTGTATTAGTGTAAGCTCCGCCTGGAGCTGCCTCTCATTCCTCACACTGACTTGCATTAGTGTAAGCTCTGCATGGAGCTCCCTCTCATTCCTCACACTGACTTGTATTAGTGTAAGCTCCACCTGGAGCTCCCTCTCATTCATCACACTGACTTGTATCAGTGTAAGCCCCACCTGCAGCTCCCTCTCATTCCTCACACTGACTTGTATCAGTGTAAGCTCCACCTGGAGCTCCCTCGCATTCCTCACACTGACTTGTATTAGTGTAAGCTCCACCTGGAGCTCCCTCTCATTCATCACACTGACTTGTATCAGTGTAAGCTCCGCCTGGAGCTCCCTCTCATTCCTCACACTGACTTGTATTAGTGTAAGCTCCGCCTGGAGCTGCCTCTCATTCCTCACACTGACTTGCATTAGTGTAAGCTCTGCATGGAGCTCCCTCTCATTCCTCACACTGACTTGTATTAGTGTAAGCTCCGCCTCGCGCTCCGTCTCATTCCTCTTACTGACTTGTATTAGTGTAAGCTCTGCCTAAAGTTCCCTCTCATTCCTCTCACTGACTTGTTTTAGTGTAAGCTCCACTTGGAGTTCCCACTCGTTCGTTACACTGACTTGTATTAGTTTAAGCTCCACATGGAGCTCCCTCTCATTCCCATCTCTATGATTTTTTTTTTTTTGGGAATATATTTATTGGCATTTTCTTAATTGCAGTACAAAAACATGTTTCAGCAGCAAAACATTCTAGCATCTTCAATTTGACGTCTGTATCACATTCAAATAGCAGTGGCGGACAATCAAGTAACTGTATCATACACCAGCACATCACTGTGGGCCCCTTCCTTTCCCTCCACCCGTGCACCCACCGTAGGAGATCATTGTGAATCAGAAAGTGAGAGTCCATAGTGTGTGAGCCACAATTTCCATATTTTCCAAAACTTTTTAGGACAGCCCCGTGCTTTATAAGTCGTCTTTTCCCCCAACATGTACATATCCATACTCTTTTTCCATTCAACCAGAGACGGACTCGTCACAGCCCCCCATGCCTTAGCCAGGTCGCGTTTCGCCACCACTAATCCCAATTGAAGTTTGGGGAGGTCAATTTCGGTGGATATTCCTAGCAAAACAAACTGGGGATTAAGCGGAATTGTCTCTCCCAGAATAGTTCCCAGTTCCTCCAACAGGGTAGCCCAATACATCTGAATCTTTGAACAGTCCCATACTGTGTGAAAGAATGTACCCTCTGACGCTCTACAGCACAAACACTCAGGTGTTTCCGCCCTCCCTTTGCGATGCAGTCGTGCTCTGTCATAGTATACTCTATGCAGATATTTGAATTGAATCAGCCTAAGTCGTGACTTGATGACCACCTCTCGGGGATGCATCAATGCCATTTCCCAATCTAAGTCCTCCATCTCTCCGAACTCTGACTCCCATTTCGTCCGCAGCTTCTGCAATGTGTCTGGCTTATTATTAATTATCGTTCTATATGTCCATGAAACCGCCTTTTCCTCTAACTCCCCCATCAGGAGTCGTCCCTCTAAAGGTGCTTATTCAGGGATGTCGGTGGTGTCTATGTGTTGTGCCCGCCATGCATGGGCCAATTGCAGGTATTTGTAGTGTTGAGTTGCGTTCATATCATACTCAGCCTGAAGGTGTGAGAAATTGACCAGCTCTTTACGGTGTAATATGTCCTTAAGTTGTGAAATGCCTAGCAGGTCCCATTGTCGGAAACCGCGCAATTTCGTGATTTCCTGAAGCCGGTTCCCCACCCAAAGCGGGGTTTCTCTGGTGACCCGGCCATCCCATTTCATTTGTCGTTCAGCCTGTTTCCATGCTGTTACAACCATCCGTGTCGCTGTCAGGAGCTGTGCAGCGCCCTTCCCCCCATATATGTAATGTGTGTATGGGCGCTTGGTAAACTGTGTGAGTTCAAGTGCGTATGTGGGATGGTCTCTCTCTACGTGTTGCCATTCGTTCACGACAATTAGATGGGCTGCCCAATAATATGCCCGAAGATCTGGCAAGGAGATACCTCCATTATATTGGTTGCGTTGTAACGTCGCCAGCGCTATCCTCGGCGGTCGTCCGTCCCAAAGAAATGTCCGTAACATGTCATCAATTTTTTTGAACACCTCAGCTGGTATTAGCTGGTAGGTGTTTTGCAATACGTAAAGGAATATTGGGAGCACTATCATTTTGTATAATGCTGCCCTGCCTAGCAGTGTCAATGGTAAGGTCCTCCATCTCTCCACGTCTGCGCGAAATTCCCTGAGCACCCTATAGAGGTTGTGATCTAGCGCCATTGTCGTATTCGTTGTGACGTAGATCCCTAGGTACTTTATGCCCTCTCGTGCCAACTGGAGTTGGCTTGGGCCAACTGTATAGCCACCGTTCTTATACCCCGCATGTGTGCCATATGTTTCACAACTGTTAAAACATCAAAATGATCCAGCACTCCTAAACAAATTCGAATTAAAGCAATTAGTAAAGGTAAATTCAAAGAATGATTCAGCAGGTCTGGTCTTGTTCCAGTTCTTTATTCAGATTCTTCTTTAAAAGCGAAAAAGGTAGCCTACGCGTTTCGTCCATCTAGGACTTCTTCAGGGCTACAAGCAAATATACATAATGTACATTAAATTTACAATATTTACAACATATAAAACACAGCATTTTTTTAAAAAAAGGGGATATATAAACAATGTAACTGGACTATATGTACATACAATACAAATGAATTTACAAAAAAAAAAAAACACATCTCAAGTGAGTCTCATGAACAATGTTAATTTGGACTATACAATTGTTGATTCGTTTTCTACTCCTATTCCCGAACCACCTGCTAAACACAATAATTATGAAAATTTGCCCACTGATGGGTAATAACCACAAAATCTTTTAAATAAAACGAGTTGTGGAAAGCCATAATCGATAAGGAGAAACTAAAAGAAGAAAGAGGTATTTTGCGACTACTTTATTCAAGCGAATGCCCTTTAAGTTCCTGGCAATTAAATAATTTCTCAGAATGTAATTATAAATCTTACCGAGACAGTAAGACGTTTGTTCCTCTAGGTTTCATGGAGGAAATTTTCTTTTATTTGAAAACTCGGTTTGTGGATAGAATGAATTAAATCCTGATCAGAGAGGGAAAGCATACATGTAGTCAGATGGTATGTTTATCATAATTCTATTTGTAATTTTAAGAGATTTATTTTACCTCTTTATTTTACACTAATTCTACTTTTGGAACATACCTTAGGTATTTTCCAATGGTGTGTGCATCATCCAATATGATCCATTCAAACATTATCAAGGGCCATTATTATCAACAGTGTGTGTATGATAATCCCATTGCTATCTGTGGGAAAAATTGAAATTAAAAAATCTTTACAAAGTCCCAATGAATATATTCTTAACCTTGTTCTAAATTTGAGGCTGTTATAATTTTAACCAGGGGCCTAAAGGAATATACATGTGTACAGTACAGATGCTCAAGGAAACAGTGCTTTATTCGGAGGATGAACATATTCTAACGCTTTTCCAATATGGAAAAACATCTAGCTTTATGAAAAAATCGAGCCATCAAAAACCTTACTTAGAACTTATCAATGTACACCAATTAGTTATTTGTAAGGCCCTGTAAATATCCTTTGCCCCTATGAGAACAGCGCAGAGCACAAACTGCCGCCCGCTAAATATGTTTAGTGGAAATCGGGACTCATCAATTATGCAGTTTTTCAAAGTTAAATTTACTTATATGCAACGCCTATCCTCGGTCCCCCAGTTAAGATGTTTAAGACAAAACCTGATGTTTGTCATTTTAAGGAGGTCCCCATTGATTAACTCGTTGTCACTATGCCGAGATTTAAAGATTAATTAATTAAATGGAAAACTGGCTTTGCTGGAAAGAAACTCCCGAGTCAAGTCTAGCACCCACTTACTTGTAATCCGGCTTTCGAACTGCTCCGTGAACGCAATCGGGTCATGTTTAGATGTCCCGATTCCCGAGTTTAAATAGCCCGGGTGAATGAACACCTGAAATCAATTGGTGTATGTGCACCATACCCCTCTTTGTTGTGCATCATGTTTCACAACTGTCCATGATTGCAGGGAGTGTCGTTTCCGGGTTTGTGATATACATTAATATGTCATCAGCATATAGTGATATGCGTTCGTCGGTCCCATCATTCTCTCCACACCGGAATCCCGTTATGTCCAGGTGCACTCGGATCACACATGCAAGTGGTTCCAACACCAGAGCAAAAAGTAGAGGGGATAGTGGACATCCCTGTCGAGTGCCCCTACCTATAGGGAATTTCCGTGACACTACCCCGTTGACTCTAACCCTAGCCATGGATTTTTCGTAGAGTACGGCGATCCAACGCCTAAATACCGGACCAAAACCGAACTCCTCTAAAGCAGACAGTGGACAGTGTCAAATGCCTTTTCGGCATCAAGGGACAAGACGAGATGTGGATCTTCTCTTTTGTTCACCACCTCCAGCCAATTATGCAATCTCCTCAGGTTGAGCCTCATCGACCTTTTGGGCATAAAGCCAGACTGGTCTCTATGAATGAGACCAGTGATTACCGCTGTGAGCCTGTTTGCTAGTATTCTGGCTAATATCTTAGTCTCCATGTTTATAAGGGAAATAGGGCGATATGAGCTACACACCTGTGGTGGTTTATCCTTTTTAGGGATTACCGCGATCGTGGCTGTCCGCAAGTCTCTGGGGAGGCTTCCCATCTCGTGCGCCTCCAAGTATAATTGGAGGAGGTGTGGGCCAAATAGCGTCGCGTGTTGCTTAAAGAATTCCGGAGGTAGCCCATTAGGCCCTGGGGCCTTCCCAGTTTTCAACTGGCCAATGGCTGCCATTATTTCTTCTTTTGTAATCTTATCGTCTAGTGTCTCTGACTCGCTATCTGCTAATTTGGGAAGCTGTAGTGCCCGAAGATATACCTGACTCTGACAACTCGGCTAATTCACGTTGCTTGTAAAAGGACTCGTAGTGGTCTGCAAAGGCGTTAGCTATTGCGACCGGGGTCAGATGAGTTCGTCCATCCTCTGTCTGTATCTGCGAAACCCATCTACTGTCAAGCTCTTTTTTGCTAAGCCACGCTAGCAATCTACCTGTCTTGTCGCCTACATCATACAGACGCCGGTGCATGGCTTGTATCGCGTGCTGCGCGTCTTTTTTTGCTAGTGCGAAATATTCCTGTCTAAGGAGTTGTAGGCTGCGTAGCAGAGAGGAATTATTGCCCGCACTTGCCTGTGATTCAAGCTGTAGTAATCGGGATTCCAAACCGGTTATCTCCTCTTCCTCTTTATGTTTTTTGTGGGCTATAAGGTTTTGTGCCCTATCACGCAATACGGGTTTGTATGCCTCCCATAGTGTAATGGCTGAGTCCACGACCCCACGTTTTCTCTAAAATACAGCTCCGTGTCTACTCTGAGCTCCCTAGCAACCTGAGTGTCTTTGAGTTCCCACGGGTTCAGTTTCCATTCCCCGTTCTGCCGTTGTGTACGGGTACCCGCTGTGAGCCATAGGGGCAAGTGATCCGAGAGGCCCCTTGCCAAATATTCTCCCTTATGTATCTCTCCTAGTTCCCACACCGGGGCAAATATGTAATCTATCCTTGAAAAGGCTTTGTGGGCTCCTGAATAAAAGGAATAAGCTCTGGTCTGGGGATGCTGTCTACGCCATATGTCTGTGAGCGTTAATGTATCTACAAACCGTTTGAGCGGCGTCTCTTTGGGGCCTCCCGTTGGGACAGTCGTGCGGTCACTTGTGGGGTCCATCACGTCATTAAAGTTGCCCCCAATAATGTGTGTGTCGGAGCCCGCCTCCAATAAAATTGCTGCAAGCTTCTCCATTGTTTGCCATTGGAGCTTGGGTGGTGCGTATACACTAATAAAGGTGATGTGTCGTCTGTTCCACACTCCTTTGACCGCTACATATGTACCGTTGGGGGTCTGTCCAAGTGCGTTCTAGTCTGAAGGGTGGGTTTTTCCTGATGAGTATTGCCACCCCCTCGCCCCGGTAGAGAATCCAGCGTGGGACAATGTTTTATATGCCCCTCGACCTAAGAACCCACATTGAGTGCCTTTTAAGTGAGTCTCCTGTAGGAGAATGACATCTGGTTTCAATCTTTTAAAATATGCGGCTACTAGTCCTCTCTTAACCTTATTCCCATCCCGTTCACGTTCCAGGAGAGGATCGAGTACATTCCTGGATTAGGTGTAGCCATCTCGGTGGTGCATTGTGTCCAGCCCATCAGCAAGTCTTCTTCCCCCTCCCCACTGCTGTTGTTTCTGCAATTTCATGATGTCTGACGTCTTATTGTTTTGCCACATAACTGTAGAGGAACCCCAACCCCAATCCCCCCCAGTCGCCTCCCCAAACCCCCCCAGTATCCAACCGACTGTCCCCAGGGTCAACAGGACCAACTGTGTCGTGATCACATTGGCGAGGTCTATCGCCCACCCCCCAAAACCTAGTATCTTAAACTTCTTCCTGTCCCTCCAGCCCCCCCTCTTACAAAATCGCTGGCCCCAACCGGGCTAACTGGGGGTGGGCCCTCAAGCTGAAGAATTCAGAGCCCGGCTAGTAGGTCAGGTGTTCCCACTGTAAATTACAACAGTTCAAACAGTCCGAACCTGAAATGAAAAGGGAAAAAGAAAAGGAAGCAAAGAATAGGGGAGTGGGATAAAGGGGAGGGGGGGAGACGGAGAGCGAAAGGGGGGAGGGGAAAAACAGAGGGAGAAAGGGAGAAGCAAGCGCAGAAAATCGGGTACCACAGGGAACAGGACACGTGAGGTGGCGTGCGATGTCCTTCAGCGGTCCGTTATCTCTGCTGCTCTTCAGGCCATTTATTGCTCATCAACTTCATCATCCATGGGTTGGTTCCGAGTATCTCTTCCATTCCCTGTGTCAGTCTCTCCTGTACATTCCAGTAGATTAATATTTTGCAACAACGGATGGTCTTCCTCTGATTCCGTTGTAATGTCCTGATCGGTGCAGTCCGCCGAGTGTCGCACTACAAGTTCCTTCGGTCTCTCTATTCCTCTGGAGCTGTCTAGGCGTTGCATGTTTTCCGAATCCAGTGCTTGTGGTGCGGCCGCTGCCAGTCACCTGTACCTGTATGGCGTCGATCTAAGTGTTGTGTGTGGGACTGTCTCAGTATTTCTCCTGATACGGCGTTGAACTTTAGGTCTAGTACTGCGCAGTGACGGGGCTTTCCCAGAGCGTGGCGGCACATCTCCGGGGACTCTTGGCAGGGGGCGCTCCTCCAGCCAGTGCCACGCCTCCTCCGGAGTATTGAAGAATAGAGTCTTGGCTTGATAAATCACCTTAAGTTTGGCAGGAAAGAGGAGCATGTACGTGATTTACAGTTGCCGCAGTTTGTCCTTCACAGAGACAAATGTTTCGCGTTGCTTCTGTACCTCCCGGGAATAGTCTGGGAACACCATGATCCTTGCGTTGTCCAGCCGGACTTCCCCTTTTTGCCGGAATGCCCTAAGAATGATATCCCTGTCTTGGTAGTTAAGGAACCTTGCGATCAATGGTCGTGGAGGTGCTCCCGTCGGGGGTCTGGTCCCTGGTATTCTGTGTGCTCTCGCTATAATAAAGCATGGGGAGAAGTGGGCATCCGGGAAGGAGTCCAACAGCCACTTGCGCAAGTAGGCACCAGCATCTGTCCCTTCAATGGCCTCCGGAAAGCCAAGAAAGCGGAGATTGTTTCGCCGAGCTCGGTTTTCTGCATCATCGACTCTCCAGAGGACATCCTTCATGGCAGCCGTCAGGGCCGTGACCTCGCCTCGCAGTGTATGGGTGGTGTCCTCGACTTCCGAGATACGGTGTTCCGCTTGTGTGAATTTCTCAGAGACATTCCTCAGGTCCTGACGCAGCAGGTTGACATCGATTTTAATCTCATCAATTTTGCCTTCAAGCACCTCTCTGGAAGACTGGATGGCCAGCAGGATAATATTGTTATCGGGGGGATCCGCCGGGCCCGCGGCGGAGGGGTCCAGTGCCTGTAGTGGTTTGGCAAACTTGTCCATTTACCCCTGTCTTTGTGGTTTGGGGTCTTTGTCCCGCGCCATCTGCGGCCGTCGATCGAGGGGCAGCCGGGATACAGTAGCAGGAGGACCCGGGGGTTCCCACCTCTATACTCTGGTCGTTTCTCACGACACCCCCACCGAATGTTCAATTCAGTGCCAATGAGTCTTCCAGGTCGTACCCCTCCGGTTAGGTCACAATTCCCTCTTGTGCTCTTGATTCTGGGGTGAGTTTTGTTCCCGGCGCTGCGTGTTGTTCTACACACCACTACCTCACTGCGATAAATGCCTTCCCCTCGGTGCAGTGGTCGGTGTTCGAGTTATGTCTGGTAACCAGCAGCAGGGGCGCATATAGGGCATCTTGTGTGTCGCCTGTGCACCGGTCTTTCGTACCCGTGCTTCTCCCACCACACCGGGCGTCTCAAAATTCTTCCACTGACGGGTTGTCACTGTGTGCTTCTGCTTGTGCGTGCCCTTTAGTGTCCTCTTCGTTACATATCACGCATACTCCCCATTGTTCGCATTAATTTTATGCGTAATAGTCTGAGCAGATATCAGTCCCCAACCACCTCACTCACGTATCCCACCTTAGGCCCTGGCAGCCCTCTTCCGGGAGCTGTTTGGTATCTTTCTCACCGCTCTCGGAGCCCCGTGGGGTTCCCGTGCCGCTCTCTGCACTGCTTCAGGTTCGAATCTTGTGCGTACTCTCGCCTTCCGGGTCTCTCGGTGCCTTTCACCTTCGCACTGGGTGTCGCCCTGAGCGGCTAGAGGGCGCCGCGCTTGTGGATCTCGGCGTGTCCTCCCCTGCTTTAGGCCCCACCAAGTGCCACCCATGGCGGGTCTCCACCGCCGCAGCTCGGTCGGCTTCACCGCTGGTTTGCTCGGCGCCGATCCGCTCCGGTCTTAGTTTCCGCCACCCTGAGGTGCGTGGTGCGGTTCAACCAACCCTGTGTCTTGTGGCCAGTGAACGTAGCACCTCAAGGGCAGCAAGCGGCGTATATTTGCTGCGCCGGCTCCGGATCTTGAGCGGTAATCCCCTCCGTGAGGCCTGTGGGTTCCCAGGCAGAACCGCTCAGATACTGCCGCCGTCCCTCCGTATATTCCGGGACACGCCGCCTGCACCGTCGTCAGTCCCGCAATCGGGTGTTCCAGCCGATATGGACCCCGCATCCTCGCTTCCTGTATGCCGTTGTGCCGCTCGCTGTGGGGGCAGTTCTCCGTCTCTTCGCGGGCTCTTCAGGTACGCCGTAGTTTTCTTCCCGGAGCTCAGACCGCCGCCATTTTGTCCGCGGCCGGGTCTGCGCTATCTGTGTCTTTTTCAGGCCGTTATGCTCCGATTTCTTTCAGTATAGTCCGATCATAGCATGGACAGCGTCGCTTGGCACTCGGTCCGTGTTTTGGAGTGCAGGATAGTACAATTAAGTCCAGGATTACATCAGGATCTTCTCTTGGCCCTCGGAGCTCCGGTCGGACACGTCTAGTCCGCCATGCTGCTGGCCACGCCCCCCCCATCTCTATGATTTGAGCTAGTATGAGTTCCTCATGGAGTTCCCTCGCATTCCGCACACTTACTTATATTAGTGTAAGCTCTGCATTAAGCTCCCTCTCATTCTCACACTGACTTGTATTAGTGTAAGCTCTGCCTGGAGCTCCCTCTCATTCTTCACACTGACTTGTATTAGTGTAAGCTCCGCCTGGAGCTCCCTTTCATTCCTCAAACTGACTTGTATTTCTGTAAGCTCTAGAGGGGCCCACTCTCATTCCTCACTCTGACTTGTATTAGTGTAAGCTCTAGAGGGACCCCTGTCATTCCCATCTATATGATTGGTGCTAGTATGAGGTCATCATGGAGTTCCCTCTCATTCCTTACACTGACTTGTATTAGTGTAAGCTCTGCCTGGAGCTCCCTCTTATTCCCTACACTGACTTGTGTTAGTGTAAGCTCCGCCTGGAGCTCCCTTTCATTCCTCAAACTGACTTGTATTACTGTAAGCTCTAGAGGGGCCCACTCTCATTCCTCACTCTGACTTGTATTAGTGTAAGCTCTAGAGGGCCCCCTCTCATTCCCATCTATATGATTGGTGCTAGTATGAGCTCCTCATGGAGTTCCCTCTCATTCCTTACACTGACTTGTATTAGTGTAAGCTCCGCCTGGAGCTCTGTCACATTCTTCTCACTGACTTGTATTAGTGTAAGCTCCACCTGAGCTCCCTCTCATTCCTCACACTGACTTGCATTAGTGTAAGCTCTAGAGGGGCCCCCTCTCATTCCCATCTCTATGAGTTGTGGTAGTATGAGCTCCTCATGGAGTTCCCTCTCATTCCTCACAATGACTTGTATTAGTGTAAGCTCTGAATGGAGCTCCCTCGCATTCCTCACACTGACTTGTATTAGTGTAAGCTATGCCTGGAGCTCCCTCTCATTCCTCACGCTGACTTGTATTAGTGTAAGCTCCGCCTGGAGCTCCCTCTCATTCCTCACACTTACTTGTATTAGTGTAAGCTCCACCTTGAGCTCCCTCTCATTCCCTACACTGACTTATATTAGTGCAAGCTCCACATTGAGCTCCCTCTCATTCCTTACACTGACTTGTATTAGTGTAAGCTCTGCCTGGAGCTCCCTCTCATTCCCTACACTGACTTGTATAAGTGTAAGCTCCGCCTGGAGCTCCCTCTCATTCCTCACACTGACTTGCATTAGTGTAAGCTCTGCATGGAGCTCCCTCTCATTCCTCACACTGACTTGTATTAGTGTAAGGTCCAACTGGAGCTCCCTCTCATTCCTCACACTGACTTGTATCAGTGTAAGCTCCACCTGGAGCTCCCTCCCATTCATCACACTGACTTGTATTAGTGTAAGCTCCAGAGGGGCCCCCCTCTCATTCCTATCTCTATGATCTGTGCTATTATGAGCTCGGCATGGAGGTCCCCCTCATTCCTCACACTTACTATGAGTGCAAGCTATGCCTGGAGCTCCCTCTCATTACTTACACTGACTTGTATTAGTGTGAGCTCCGCCTCGAGCTCCCCCTCATTCCTCACACTTGTATGAGTGCAAGCTCTGCCTGGAGCTCCCTCTCATTACTTACACTGACTTGTATTAGTGTGACCTCCGCCTGGAGCTCCCTCTCAGTCCTCACACTGACTTGTATTAGTGTAAGCTCCACCTGGAGCTCCCTCTTATTACTTACACTGATTAGTATTAGTGTAAGCAAGCTCTGCCTGGAGCTCACTCTCATTCCTATCTCTATGATTTGTGCTAGTATGAGCTATGCATTGAACTCCCTCTCATTCCTCACACTGACTTGTATTAGTGTAAGCTCCGCCTGGAGCTCCCTCTCATTCCTCACACTGACTTGTATTAGTGTAAGCTCCTCATGGGGTTCCCTCTCATTCCTCACACTGACTTGTATTATTGTAAGCTCCACCTCGCGCTCCGTCTCATTCCTCTCACTGACTTGTATTGGTGTAAGCTCTGCCTAAAGTTCCCTCTCATTGACTTGTTTTAGTGTAAGCTCCACTTGGAGTTCCCACTTGTTTGATACACTGACTTGTATTAGTGTAAGCTCCACATGGAGCTCCCTCTCATTCCCATCTCTATGATTTGAGCTAGTATGAGTTCCTCATGGAGTTCCCTCTCATTCTGCACACTTACTTATATTAGTGTAAGCTCTGCATGGAGCTCCCTCTCATTCCTCACACTGACTTGTATTAGTGTAAGCTCTGCCTGGAGCTCCCTCTCATTCCTCACACTGACTTGTATTAGTGTAAGCTCCGCCTGGAGCTCCCTTTCATTCCTCACACTGACTTGTATTACTGTAAGCTCTAGAGGGGCCCACTCTCATTTCTCACACTAACTTGTATTAGTGTAAGCTCTAGAGGGCCCCCTCTCATTCCCATCTATATGATTGGTGCTAGTATGAGCTCCTCATGGAGTTCCCTCTCATTCCTTACACCAGAGGTCTTCAAACTTTTTTACTCTGAGCCCCCCCTAAGCAAAATGTTTTGAGGTCGGGCCCCCCTCCAAAACTTTATGGCAGGATTGGGGGAGTGGGAGGGACATGGCTGCGTGCAGGGAGCGGTGCTTATGAGAGGATTTCAGGAATACGTTTTCTATAGCTTATGAACCGCACTAAATATGAGACTTATAAAACAGAAAATGCATCAAACAAAAACAGATATCCCAAACAAACTGCTCCCCATAATTGGGGTGTTGTGAGCCCTCACACTCTTTGACCCCAGTGCAACTATACCTGCTGCACTAATGATAACTGCAGTCCTGAGTAGCAGGCTATCTCCTCTGCATCTTTTACCTCTTCCCCACCATGACGGATCTTCAACTCTGTCCTAATGCTTGAAAGGAAAATAAGCTCGATGCCCCTTTTTAAAGGTAGACAGTCATAACTGTGATGCAGTGGGCCCCTCAAATCCCTGGGCCCCAGTCCTGCTGCACCTGCTCCTTAATGATAACCAGCAGTGGCCACTTACACACTTGGCAGCAGTACCAGCTTCACTAATGAATGCAACTTTTAAAAAAAGAAAACTTATATTGTCCCCTTCTTTGGGGTATCTCTCTGAAGAAGCTGCCTCTGGCCATTTGTAAACAAAAATGAGTCCGCATACAGTGCTCCCTATTCTGGGCCTACTCTTTGACAATATCTATGAATCTCGCTCCTTTCCTCTGTCTCTTGGACCTTTACTGTGAGGCCCCAGGGATCGAGAGGATTAGGGCGCTGGATCTGAATGCAACCCTTCTGGCCTGCTACCTGCCACCCCATGGACTCAGCTTTCACAATGCCCCTGAATGGTTAATACTGACTTTGAGATGCCTCTGCCTGAAATCGAAGGGTGTGGTGGTAGTGCATAAAGTTAAAAAGAAACCAGCCTTCTTACCAGCCAATAATTGATTGAGTCACTAAAAGCCAGGGCCACTGGAATTATGAGTTTCTGCAGCAGCAGCGTTTTCCACATAATTATCAGTTTACTGCATTTGCTACATAATCTGCATATTTTCAACAAAAGAAAACTAGATTCTAGCTCAAACGGAACAAAAGTTACTTAAAGCGTGACAAAGTGTTCCAGAGCAGTGGAAGGCCCTTTGCAAAGATTGACTGGTAATCTTGTAGTTGCTTACTGCTGTATTTGGGTGTTAAACTGGTACTAATGGGGTGAAATATTTCCCTGACAGGGTTACCTTGAGTTAATATGACAAAATAATGAAGTAATGCTAACCACAAAATGTGGCGCATTATGCCGCATAATTTACCTTTTCTTGCTGCATAATTTAATCAAACCTGCCGCATAATGTTGTCCTCTTCTGCTGAATAATTCCAGTGGCTCTGCTTAAAGCTTCATGGTGGCAAAGATCTATTCTTTTTGAGATGTAATGTAAGGGTGTTATCAGCTGAGATCTGGAATAGTGGAGTCACTTACAAAAATGTCTGCATTAGATACAGTTTGATTAATTATTACTAAAACGTATATTTTGTAAGAACTTGTTTTATCTCAATCACTGCATCATTTTGCAGCAGCCTAGCTTAGAGTATGTAAATACTGATTTAAAATAATGACTTACATATTCACAGTGCTTTCTGCCACAGGCTGGGACCTCATAGCACTATAAACAGTGCCATTGGAATTATGCGGCGGAGAAGGCCAGATTATGCAGCATGGTTGACTAAATTCAGCAGCAAGCAAAGGTGAATTATGCAGCATATTTTGTGATAGCATTGCTGCATTATTTTGCTATTTTTACACTTGTTAACACTGTCCTGGCCTTTATTGCCCCTCATTAGTATCACATTAACACCCACATATAGCAATAAGCAACAGAAAGGTGACCATTCAACCTTTAGAAAGGGCCTTCCACTGTGAGGTAACATGTGTTGCTGCATTTTTTTATCTGCAAATTATGCAGCAGATGATGGATTATATGGCAAATGCGGTAAATCCATAACTATGCGCTGTGAGTGCAGGGTGAGCGTGAAAGTGAAGGGTGAGAATGAGTGAGTTGTCTGAATGCAGAGTGCATTCCCAGACATTTGAAGTAAATCAGCATGTTATTGACGGGGTGTAGGGTTTCAGATATAAATTAAACTATTGCTATTATGGTATTAATCTGGGATCGAGGGTGGAGGAAATAAATAATGTGCTGATCGTGCAACAAACTTCCAGTTTTATGATTAGGATTGGCAGCTCATTATTTTGATGTCGCAGACGGTACAAAAATACACAGTCACCTAAAGCCCTATTTTCAGCAATTATCTGTGCATACTTCGAAAAGCAAATATAAATAGAAAGCACTTTTAAATGTGTTCTAGGGCTGCCTGAATGATTCATGAATGAAAATAAAGGGAACAGACAAAGTCAGATTACAAATGAATAAACAGGGTTTTAAATAAAAAAGTATGTATTGTCAAAACAAGGTCTTTGCAGGCTCTTTAAACATACATGGTGGGCATTTTTCTATTGGCAACCCTTTTTATATTCCTTTTCATGAAATGCATTTTCACACTACAGCAGTAAATTTAAAATACAAATGTAAGGAATAGGCAGAGTCGGGGCCCAGGGGTACTGGAAACAGAAATAAAAACTAAGCCTCGGTAACTAGTTTCTAAAGGTATGCAAATGGTCCTTAAAGACCTGTGAAAAACTCGGGCATGCTGGAGTCTTAATAAGACTCCAGACA
The DNA here is from genome assembly GCA_963921515.1 of Calotriton arnoldi. Classification (NCBI taxonomy): domain Eukaryota; kingdom Metazoa; phylum Chordata; class Amphibia; order Caudata; family Salamandridae; genus Calotriton; species Calotriton arnoldi. The sequence goes on from CAWUFW010009938.1 coordinate 596,593, forward strand.
CTGCCCAGCGGAGCCCCCAGCAGCACACTCACTGACCTCCGGCCCCAGGGCACTCTGAGGGCTTCGGAGTAAATGAAGACAGCCTGGAAATGCAGCAAATAAACATCGCTGCACTTCCAGGCGTCTTCATTTACATGTGCTTAAGAGGCCTTTGCGCCCCCCTGGGAACCCATCCACGCCCCCCCAGGGGGGCACGCCCCACACTTTGAAGACCTCTGCCTTACACTGACTTGTATTAGTGTAAGCTCCGCCTGGAGCTCTGTCTCATTCTTCTCACTGACTTGTATTAGTGTAAGCTCCGCCTGGAGCACCCTCTCATTCCTCACACTGACTTGCATTAGTGTAGGCCCTGCCCGGAGCTCGTCTCATTCCTCACACTGACTTGTATTAGTGTAAGCTCTAGAGGGGCCCCCTCTCATTTCCATCTCTATGATTTGTGGTAGTATGAGCTCCTCATGGAGTTCCCTCTCATTCCTCACAATGACTTGTATTAGTGTAAGCTCTGAATGGAGCTCCCTCGCATTCCTCACACTGACTTGTATTAGTGTAAGCTATGCCTGGAGCTCCCTCTCATTCCTCACACTGACTTGTATTAGTGTAAGCTCCGCCTGGAGCTCCCTCTCATTCCTCACACTTACTTGTATTAGTGTAAGCTCCACCTTGAGCTCCCTCTCATTCCCTACACTGACTTGTATTAGTGCAAGCTCCACCGTGCGCTCCCTCTCATTCCTCACACTGACCTGTATTAGTGTAAGATCCGCCTTGAGCTCCCTCTCATTCCCTACACTGACTTATATTAGTGCAAGCTCCACCTTGAGCTCCCTCTCATTCCTTACACTGACTTGTATTAGTGTAAGCTCTGCCTGGAGCTCCCTCTCATTCCCTACACTGACTTGTATAAGTGTAAGCTCCACCTGGAGCTCCCTCTCATTCCTCACACTGACTTGTATGAGTGTAAGCTCTGCCTGGAGCTCTGTCTCATTCCTCTCACTGACTTGTACTAGTGTATGCTCCACTTGGAGCTCCCTCTCATTCCTCACACTGACTTGTATTAGTGTAAGCTCCACCTGGAGCTCCCTCTCATTACTTACACTGACTTGTATTAGTGTAAGCAAGCTCTGCCTGGAGCTCACTCTCATTCCTATTTCTATGATTTGTGCTAGTATGAGCTACGCATTGAAGCCCCTCTCATTCCTCACACTTACGTGTATTAGTGTAAGCTCCGCCTCGAGCTCCGTCTCATTCCTCTCCCTGACTTGTATTAGTGTAAGCTCTGCCTAAAGTTCCCTCTCATTCCTCTCACTGACTTGTTTTAGTGTAAGCTTCACTTGGAGCTCCCACTCGTTCCTTACACTGACTTGTATTAGTGTAAGCTCCGCATGGAGCTCCCTCTCATTCCGCACACTTACTTATATTAGTGTAAGCTCTGCATGGAGCTACCTCGCATTCCTCACACGGACTTGTAATAGTGTAAGCTCTGCCTGGAGCTCCCTCTCATTCCTCACACTGACTTGTATTAGTGTAATCTCCGCCTGGAGCTCCCTTTCATTTCTCACACTGACTTGTATTAGTGTAAGCTCTAGAGGGGCCCTCTCTCATTCCTCACACTGACTTGTACTAGTGTAAGCTCTAGAGGGCCCCCTCTCATTCCCATCTCTATGATTGGTGCTAGTATGAGCTCCTCATGGAGTTCCCTCTCATTCCTTACACTGACTTGTATTAGTGTAAGCTCTGCCTGGAGCTCCCTCTCATTCCCTACACTGACTTGTATTAGTGTAAGCTCCGCCTGGAGCTCCATCTCATTCCTCTCACTGACTTGTATTAGTGTAAGCTCTGCCTGGAGCTCCGTCTCATTCCTCTCACTGACTTGTATTAGTGTAAGCTCCGCCTGGAGCTCCCTCTCATTCCTCACACTGACTTGCATTAGTGTAGGCCCTGCCCAGAGCTCGTCTCATTCCTCACACTGACTTGTATTAGTGTAAGCTCTAGAGGGGCCCCCTCTCATTCACATCTCTATGATTTGTGCTAGTATGAGCTCCTCATGGAGTTCCCTCTCATTCCTCACAATGACTTGTATTAGTGTAAGCTCTGAATGGAGCTCCCTCGCATTCCTCACGCTGACTTGTATTAGTGTAAGCTCCGCCTGGAGCTCCCTCTCATTCTTCACACTTACATGTATTAGTGTAAGTTCCGCCTTGAGCTCCCTCTCATTCCCTACACTGACTTGTATTAGTGCAACCTCCACCCTGAGCTCCCTCTCATTCCTCACACTGACCTGTATTAGTGTAAGCTCCACATGGAGGTCCCTCTCATTCCTCTCACTGACTTGTATTAGTGTAAGCTCCGCCTGGAGCTCCGTCTCATTCCTCTCACTGACTTGTATTAGTGTAAGCTCCGCCTGGAGTTCCCTCTCATTCCTCAAACTGACTTGTATTAGTGTAAGCTCTAGAGGGTCCCACTCTCATTCCCATCTCTATGATTTGTGCTAGTATGAGCACCTAATGGAGTTCCCTCTCATTCCTCACACTGATCAGTATTAGTGTAAGCTCTGCATAGAGCTCCCTCTCATTCCTCACACTAGCTTGTATTAGTGTAAGCTCCACCTGGATATCCCTCTCATTCCTTACACTGATTTGTATTAGTGTAAGCTCTGCATGGAGCTCCCTCTCATTCCTCACACTGACTTGTATTAGTGTAAGCTATGCATGGAGCTCTCTCTCATTCCTCACACTGACTTGTATTAGTGTAAGCTATGCCTGGTGCTCCTTCTCATTCCTCACACTGACTTGTATCAGTGTAAGCTCCACTGGAGCTTCCTCTCATTCCCCACACTGACTTGTATTAGCGTAAGCTCTGCATGGAGCTCCCTCTTATTCCTCACACTGACTTGTATTAGTGTACGCTCCGCCTGGAGCTCCCACTCATACCTCTCACTGACTTGTATTAGTGTAAGCTCCGCCTGGAGCTCAGTCTCATTCCTCTCACTGACTTGTACTAGTGTTTGCCTCACACTGACTTGTATGAGTGTAAGCTCCACCTGGAGCTCTGTCTTATTCCTCTCACTGAATTGTATTAGTGTAAGCTCCACTTGGAGCTCCCTCTCATACCTCACACTGACTTGAAATAGTGTAAGCTACACTGGAGCTGCCTCTCATTCCTCACACTGACTTGTATTAGTGTAAGCTCTGCATGGACCTCCCTCTCATTCCTCACACTGACTTGTATTAGTGTAAGCTCCACATGGAGTTCCTCTCATTCCTCGCAGTGACTTGTATTAGTGGAAGCTCCACCTGCAGCTCCCTCTCATTCCTCACATTGACTTGTATTAGTGTAAGCTCCGCCAGGAGCTCCCTCTCATTCCTCACACTAACTTGCATTAGTGTAAGCTCTGCATGGAGCTCCCTCTCATTCCTCATGCTGACTTGTATTAGTGTAAGCCCTGCCTGGAGCTCCCTCTCATTCCTCACGCTTACTTGTATTAGCGTAAGCTCCACCTTGAGCTCCCTCTCATTCCTCACAATGACTTGAATTAATGTAAGCTCCGCCTTGAGCTCCCTCTCATTCCCTACACTGACTTGTATTAGTGTAAGCTCCGCCTTGAGCTCCCTCTCATTCCTCACACTGACCTGTATTAGTGTAAGGTCCGCCTGGACCTCCAACTCATTCCTCACTGTGTGACTTATATTAGTGTAAGCTCCGCATGGAGCTCCCTCTCATTCCTCACACTGACTTGTATTAGTGTAAGCTCCGCATGGAGCTCCGTCTCATTCCTCTCACTGATTTGTATTGGTCTAAGCTCTGCCTGGAGCTCCCTCTCATTCCTCTCACTGACTTGTATTAGTGTAAGCTCTGCCTGGAGCTCCCTCTCATTCCTCACACTGATTTGTATGAGTGTAAGCTCTGCATGGAGCGCCCTCTCATTCCTCACACTGACTAGTATTAGTGTAAGCTCTGCATGGAGCTCCCTCTCATTCCTCACACTGACTTGTATTAGTGTAAGCTCTGCATGGAGCTCCCTCTCATTCCTCACACTGACTTGTATTAGTGTAAGCTCCACCTGGAGCTCCCTCTCATTCATCACACTGACTTGTATTAGTGTAAGCTCCACAGGGGCCCCCTCTCATTCCCATCTCTATGATATGTGCTATTAAGAGCTCCGCATGGAGGTCCCCCTCATTCCTCACACTTAATTGTATGAGTGCAAGCTCCTCATGGAGTTCCCCATCATTCCTCACACTTACTTGTATGAGTGCAAGCTCTGCCTGGAGCTCCCTCTCATTACTTACACTGACTTGTATTAGTGTGAGCTCCGCCTGGAGCTCCCTCTCATTCCTCACACTGACTTGTATTAGTGTAATCTCCACCTATAGCTCCCTCTCATTACTTACACTGACTTGTATTAGTGTAAACAAGGTCTGCCTGGAGCTCACTCTCATTCCTATTTCTATGATTTGTGCTAGTATGAGCTACGCATTGAACCCCCTCTCATTCCTCACACTGACTTGTATTAGTGTAAGCTCCACCTGGAGCTCCCTCTCATTCCTCACACTGACTTGTATTAGTGTAAGCTCCTCATTGAGTTCCCTCTCATTCCTCACACTGACTTGTATTAGTGTAAGCTCCGCCTCGAGCTCCGTCTCATTCCTCTCCCTGACTTGTATTAGTGTAAGCTCTGCCTAAAGTGCCCTCTCATTCCTCTCACTGACTTGTTTTAGTGTAAGCTCCACTTGGAGCTCCCACTCGTTCCTTACACTGACTTGTATTAGTGTAAGCTCCGCATGGAGTTCCCTCTCATTCCTCGCAGTGACTTTTATTAGTGTAAGCTCCGCCGGCAGCTCTGTCTCATTCCGCACACTGACTTGTATTAGTGTAAGCTATGCCTGGAGCTCCCTCTCATTCCTCACACTGACTTGCATTAGTTTAGGCCCTGCCCAGGGCTCGTTTCATTCCTCACACTGACTCGTGTTAGTGTAAGCTCTAGAGGGGACCCTCTCATTCCTATCTCTATGATTTGTGCTAGAATGAGCTTGACATGGAGCTCCCTCTCATTCCTCAATGTATTGGTGTAAGGTCCAGAGGGGCTCCCTCTCATTCCCTTTTCTATGACTTGTGCTAGTATGAGCTCCACCTGGAGCTCACTCTCATTCCTTACACTGACCTGTTTTAGTGTAAGCTCAGCATGGAGCTCCTTCTCATTCCTCACACTGACTTGTATTAGTGTAAGCTCCACCTGGAGCTCCCTCACATTCCTTACACTGAATTGTATTAGTGTGAGCTCTGCATGGAGTACCCTCTCATTCCTCACACTGACTTGTATTAGTGTAAGCTTCGCCTGGAGTTCCCTCTCATTCCTAACACTGAATTGTATTAGTGTGAGCTCTGCATGGAGTTCCCTCTCATTCCTCACACTGACTTGTATTAGTGTAAGCTATGGAGGGGGCCCCTCTCATTCCTCGCAGTGACTTGTATTAGGGTAAGCTCTAGAGGGGCCCTCTGTCAATCCCATCTCTATGATTTGTGCTATAATGAGCTCCGCATGGAGTTCCCTCTCATTCCTCACACTGACTTGTATTAGTGTAAGCTCTGCATGGAGTTCCCTCTCATTCCTCACACTTACGTGTATTAGGGTAAACTCTGCATGGAGCTCCCTCTCACTCCTCACATTCACTTGTATTAGTGTCAGCGCCGCCTGGAGCTCCTTCTCATTCCCTACACTGAGTTTTATTAGTGTAAGCTTCACCTGGAGCTCCCTCTCATTCCTCACACTGACTTGTATCAGTGTAAGCTCCGCCTGGAGCTCCCTCTCATTCCTCACACTGACTTGTATTAGTGTAAGCTCCAGAGGGGCCCCCTCTCATTCCTACCTCTATGATATTTGCTTTTATGAGCTAAGCATGGAGGTCCCCTTCATTCCTCACACTTACTTTGTGATTGCAAGCTATTCCTGGAGCTCCCTCTCATTCCTCACACTGACTTGTATTAGTGTAAGCTCCTCATGGAGTTTCCGCTCATTCCTCACACTGACTTGTATTAGTGTAAGCTCTGCCTTGAGCTCTGTCTCATTCCTCTCACTGACTTGTTTTAGTGTAAGCTCCACTTGGAGCTCCTTCTCGTTCCTTACACTGACTTGTATTACTGTAAGCTCCGCATGGAGCGCCCTCTCATTCCCATCTCTATGATTTGTGCTAGTATGAGCTCCTCATGGAGTTCCCTCTCATTCCGCACACTTACTTGTATTAGTGTAAGCTCTGCATGGATCTCCTTCTCATTCCTCACACTGACTTGTATTAGTGTAAGCTCTGCCTGGAGCTCCCTCTTATTCCTCACACTGACTTGTATTAGTGTAAGCTCCGCCTGGAGCTCCCTCTCATTCCTCACACTGACTTGTATTACTGTAAGCTCTAGAGGGGCCCTCTCTCCTTCCTCACACTGACTTGTCCTAGTGTAAGCTCTAGAGGGCCCCCTCTCATTCCCATCTCTATGATTGGTGCTAGTATGAGCTCCTCATGGAGTTCCCTCTCATTCCTCACACTGACTTGTATTAGTGTAAGCTCTGCCTGGAGCTCCCTCTCATTCCCTACATTGACTTCTAATAGTGTAAGCTCCGCCTGGAGCTCCATCTCTTTCCTCTCACTGACTTGTATTAGTGTAAGCTACGCCTGGAGCTCCGTCTCATTCCTCTCACTGACTTGTATTAGTGTAAGATCCGCCTGGAGCTCCCTCTCATTCCTCACACTTACTTGTATTAGTGTAAGCTTCGCCATGAGCTCCCTCTCATTCCCTACACTGACTTGTATTAGTGCAAGCTCCGCCTTGAACTCCCTCTCATTCCTCACACTGACCTGTATTAGTGTAAGCTCCGCATGGAGTTCTCTCTCATTCCTCTCACTGACTTGTATTAGTGTAAGCTCCGCCTGCAACTCCCTCTCATTCCTCACGCTGACTTGTATTAGTGTAATCTCCACCTGGAGCTCCCTCTCATTACTTACACTGACTTATATTAGTGTAAGCAAGCTCTGCCTGGAGCTCACTCTCATTCCTATTTCTCTGATTTGTGCTAGTATGAGCTACGCATTGAGCCCCCTCTCATTCCTCACACTGACTTGTATTAGTGTAAGCTCCACCTGGAGCTCCCTCTCATTCCTCACACTGACTTGTATTAGTGTAAGCTCCTCATTGAGTTCCCTCTCATTCCTCACACTGACTTGTATTAGTGTAAGCTCCGCTTCGAGCTCCTTCTCATTCCTCTCCCTGACTTGTATTAGTGTAAGCTCTGCCTAAAGTTCCCTCTCATTCCTCTCACTGACTTGTTTTAGTGTAACTCCACTTGGAGCTCCCACTCGTTCCTTACACTGACTTGTATTAGTGTAAGCTCTGCATGGAGCTCCCTCTCATTCCTCAGACTGACTTGTATTAGTGTAAGCTCCACCTTGAGCTCCCTCTCATTCCCTACACTGACTTGTATTAGTGCAAGCTCCACCTTGAGCTCCCTCTCATTCCTCACACTGACCTGTATTAGTGTAAGATCCACCTCTAACTCCCTCTCATTCCCTACACTGACTTATATTAGTGCAAGCTCCACCTTGAGCTCCCTCTCATTCCCTACACTGACTTGTATTAGAGTAAGCTCTGCCTGGAGCTCCCTCTCATTCCCTACACTGACTTATATAAGTGTAAGCTCTGCCTGGAGCTCCCTCTCATTCCTCACACTGACTTGTATTAGTGTAAACTCCTCATGGAGCTCCCTCTCATTCCGCACACTTACTTATATTAGTGTAAGCTCTGCATGGAGCTCCCTCGCATTCCTCCCACTGACTTGTATTAGTGTAAGCTCTGCCTGGAGCTCTCTCTCATTCCTCACACTGACTTGTATTAGTGTAATCTCCGCCTGGAGCTCCCTTTCATTCCTCACACTGACTTGTATTACTGTAAGCTCTAGAGGGGCCCTCTCTCATTTCTCACACTGACTTGTATTAGTGTAAGCTCTAGAGGGCCCCCTCTCATTCCCATCTCTATGATTGGTGCTAGTATGAGCTCCTCATGGATTTCCCTCTCATTCCTTACAGTGACTTGTATTAGTGTAAGCTCTGCCTGGAGCTCCCTCTCATTCCCTACACTGACTTGTTTTAGTGTAAGCTCCGCCTGGAGCTCTATCTCATTCCTCTCACTGACTTGTATTAGTGTAAGCTCTGCCTGGAGCTCCGTCTCATTCCTCTCACTGACTTGTATTAGTGTAAGCTCCGCCTGGAGCTCCCTCTCATTCCTCACACTGACTTGCATTAGTGTAGGCCCTGCCCGAAGCTCGTCTCATTCCTCACACTGACTTGTATTAGTGTAAACTCCTCATGGAGCTCCCTCTCATTCCGCACACTTACTTATATTAGTGTAAGCTCTGCATGGAGCTCCCTCGCATTCCTCACACTGACTTGTATTAGTGTAAGCTCTGCCTGGAGCTCTCTCTCATTCCTTACACTGACTTGTATTAGTGTAATCTCCGCCTGGAGCTCCCTTTCATTCCTCACACTGACTTGTATTACTGTAAGCTCTAGAGGGGCCCTCTCTCATTTCTCACACTGACTTGTATTAGTGTAAGCTCTAGAGGGCCCCCTCTCATTCCCATCTCTATGATTGGTGCTAGTATGAGCTCCTCATGGATTTCCCTCTCATTCCTTACACTGACTTGTATTACTGTAAGCTCTGCCTCGAGCTCCCTCTCATTCCCTACACTGACTTGTTTTAGTGTAAGCTCCGCCTGGAGCTCCATCTCATTCCTCTCACTGACTTGTATTAGTGTAAGCTATGCCTGGAGCTCCCTCTCATTCCTCACGCTGACTTGTATTAGTGTAAGCTCCGCCTGGAGCTCCCTCTCATTCCTCACACTTACTTGTATTAGTGTAAGCTCCACCTTGAGCTCCCTCTCATTCCCTACACTGACTTGTATTAGTGCAAGCTCCACCTTGAGCTCCCTCTCATTCCTCACACTGACCTGTATTAGTGTAAGATCCACCTTGAACTCCCTCTCATTCCCTACACTGACTTATATTAGTGCAAGCTCCACCTTGAGCTCCCTCTCATTCCCTACACTGACTTGTATTAGAGTAAGCTCTGCCTGGAGCTCCCTCTCATTCCCTACACTGACTTATATAAGTGTAAGCTCCGCCTGGAGCTCCCTCTCATTCCTCACACTGACTTGTATGAGTGTAAGCTCTGCGTGGAGCTCTGTCTCATTCCTCTCACTGACTTGTACTAGTGTAAGCTCCACTTGGAGCTCCCTCTCATTCCTCACACTGACTTGTATTAGTGTAAGCTCCACCTGGAGCTCCCTCTCATTACTTACACTGACTTGTATTAGTGTAAGCAAGCTCATATCGGAGCTCACTCTCATTCCTATTTCTATGATTTGTGCTAGTATGAGCTACGCATTGAAGGCCCTCTCATTCCTCACACTGACTTGTATTAGTGTAAGCTCCGCCTGGAGCTCCCTCTCATTCCTCTCACTGACTTGTATTAGTGTAAGCTCCTCATTGAGTTCCCTCTCATTCCTCACAATTACGTGTATTAGTGTAAGCTCCGCCTCGAACTCCGTCTCATTCCTCTCCCTGACTTGTATTAGTGTAAGCTCTGCCTAAAGTTCCCTTTCATTCCTCTCACTGAATTGTTTTAGTGTAAGCTTCACTTGGAGCTCCCACTCGTTCCTTACACTGACTTGTATTAGTGTAAACTCCTCATGGAGCTCCCTCTCATTCCGCACACTTACTTATATTAGTGTAAGCTCTGCATGGAGCTCCCTCGCATTCCTCACACTGACTTGTATTAGTGTAAGCTCTGCCTGGAGCTCTCTCTCATTCCTCACACTGACTTGTATTAGTGTAATCTCCGCCTGGAGCTCCCTTTCATTCCTCACACTGACTTGTATTACTGTAAGCTCTAGAGGTGCCCTCTCTCATTCCTCACACTGACTTGTATTAGTGTAAGCTCTAGAGGGCCCCTTCTCATTCCCATCTCTATGATTGGTGCTAGTATGAGCTCCTCATGGATTTCCCTCTCATTTCTTACACTGACTTGTATTACTGTAAGCTCTGCCTGGAGCTCCCTCTCATTCCCTACACTGACTTGTTTTAGTGTAAGCTCCGCCTGGAGCTCCATCTCATTCCTCTCACTGACTTGTATTAGTGTAAGCTCCGCCTGGAGCTCCCTCTCATTCCTCACACTGACTTGCATTAGTGTAGGCCCTGCCCGGAACTCGTCTCATTCCTCACACTGACTTGTATTAGTGTAAGCTCTAGAGGGGCCTCCTCTCATTCCCATCTCTATGATTTGTGCTAGTATGAGCTCCTCATGGAGGTCCCTCTCATTCAAAGCAAACACAAGGAGATGATGGACGGAGCGCTGAAACTTTTCAGACACTCACCCCCAGTCACAGATGTGGGTTGTATCCATCATCGTTCGTTAGCTCACTTCGTTAGCTCACTTCGCCACCCTAGTTCAGACACAGCTATATGCAAATCAGACTTGACCCTGTGCCTCATGGGAACAGTCCAGCCCGAACTGCCAAGCCATGTCTTCCCTGGACCGGAAACAAATATCCTGGGACCGGTTTCGGGCTAACAGCCCTCATCAGCCAGGCTAGCTTGAATCCAGTGGCAAAGTGAGCAAGGGACCCACGTCTGGGCATACTCTGCCAACTTAGGGCGAACAAAGCAAACACAAGGAGATGATGGACGGAGCGCCTAAACTTTTCAGACACTCACCCCCAGTCACAGATCTGGGTTGAATCCATCATCGTTCTTTAGCTCACTTCGCCACCCCAGTTTAGACACAGCTATATGCAAATCAGACTTGACCCTGTGCCTCATGGGAACAGTCCAGCCCGAACTGCCAAGCCATGTCTTCCCTGGACCGGAAACAAACATCCTGGGACCAGTTTCGGGCTAACAGCTGATGAGGGCTGTTAGCCCGAAACCGGTCCCAGGATTCTTATTTCCGGTCCAGGGAAGACATGGCTTGGCAGTTCGGGCTGGACTGTTCCCATGAGGCACAGGGTCAAGACTGATTTGCATATAGCTGTGTCTGAACTGGGGTGGCGAAGTGAGCTAAAGAACGATGATTGATAGATTCTACCCAGATCTGTGACTGGGGGTGAGTGTCTGAAAAGTTTCAGCACTCCATCCATCATCTCCTTGTGTTTGCTTTGTTCGCCCTAAGTTGGCAGGGTATGCCCAGACGTGGGTCCCTTGCTCACTTTGCCACTGGATTCAAGCTAGCCTGGCTGATGAGGGCTGTTAGCCCGAAACTGGTCCCAGGATGCTTATTTCCGGTCCAGAGAAGACATGGCTTGGCAGTTCGGGCTGGACTATTCCCATGAGGCACAGGGTCAAGACTGATTTGCATATAGCTGTGTCTGAACTGGGGTGGAGAAGTGAGCTAAAGAACGATGATGGATTCAACCCAGATCTGTGACTGGGGGGTGAGTGTCTGAAAAGTTTCAGCGCTCCGTCCATCATCTCCTTGTGTTTGCTTTGTTCCCTCTCATTCCTCACAATGACTTGTATTAGTGTAAGCTCTGAATGGAGCTCCCTCGCATTCCTCACACTGACTTGTATTAGTGTAAGCTATGCCTGGAGCTCCCTCTCATTCTTCACACTTACATGTATTAGTGTAAGTTCCGCCTTGAGCTCCCTCTCATTCCCTTCACTGACTTGTATTAGTGCAACCTCCACCCTGAGCTCCCTCTCATTCCTCACACTGACCTGTATTAGTGTAAGCTCCGCATGGAGGTCCCTCTCATTCCTTTCACTGACTTGTATTAGTGTAAGCTCCGCCTGGAGCTCCGTCTCATTCCTCTCACTGACTTGTATTAGTGTAAGCTCCACCTGGAGTTCCCTCTCATTCCTCAAACTGACTTGTATTAGTGTAAGCTCTGTAGGGGCCCACTCTCATTCCCATCTCTATGATTTGTGCTAGTATGAGCTCCTAATGGAGTTCCCCTCTCATTCCTCACACTGATCTGTATTAGTGTAAGCTCTGCATAGAGCTCCCTCTCATTCCTCACACTAACTTGTATTAGTGTAAGCTCCACTTGGAGTTCCCTCTCATTCCTCACACTGACTTGTAATAGTGTAAGCTACACTGGAGCTGCCTCTCATTCCTCACACTGACTTGTATTACTGTAAGCTCTGCATGGACCTCCCTGTCATTCCTCACACTGACTTGTATTAGTGTAATCTCCACATGGAGTTCCTCTCATTCCTCGCAGTGACTTGTCTTAGTGTAAGCTCCGCCTGCAGCTCCCTCTCATTCCTCACATTGACTTGTATTAGTGTAAGCTCCGCCTGGAGCTCCCTCTCATTCCTCACACTGACTTGCATTAGTGTAAGCTCTGCATGGAGCTCCCTCTCATTCCTCACGCTGACTTGTATTAGTGTAAGCCCTGCCTGGAGCTCCCTCTCATTCCTCACACTTACTTGTATTAGTGTAAGCTCCACCTTGAGCTCCCTCTCATTCCTCACACTGACCTGTATTAGTGTAAGGTCCGCCTGGACCTCCAACTCATTCCTCACTGTGTGACTTGTATTAGTGTAAGCTCCGCATGGAGCTCCGTCTCATTCCTCACACTAACTTATATTAGTGTAAGCTCCATCTGGATCTCCCTCTCATTCCTTACACTGATTTGTATTAGTGTAAGCTCTGCATGGAGCTCCCTCTCATTCCTCACACTGACTTGTATTAATGTAAGCTCCGCCTGGAGCTCCCTCTCATTCCTCACACTGATTTGTATTAGTGTAAGCTCTGCCTGGAGCTCCCTCTCATTCCTCACACTGACTAGTATTAGTGTAAGCTCTGCATGGAGCTTCCTCTCATTCCTCACACTGACTTGTATTAGTGTAAGCTCTGCATGGAGCTCCCTCTCATTCCTCACACTGACTTGTATTAGTGTGAGCTCCACCTGGAGCTCCCTCTCAATCATCACACTGACTTGTATCAGTGTAAGCTCCGTCTGTAGCTCCCTCTCATTCCTCACACTGACTTGTATTATGTAAGCTCCAGAGGGCCCCCCTCTCATTCCTATCTCTATGAAATGTGCTATTATGAGCTCCGCATAGAGGTCCCCCTCATTCCTCACACTTACTTGTATGAGTGCAAGCTCCTCATGGAGTTCCCCATCATTCCTCACACTTACTTGTATGAGTGCAAGCTCTGCCTGCAGCTCCCTCTCATTCCTCACATTGACTTGTATTAGTGTAAGCTCCGCCTGGAGCTCCCTCTCATTCCTCACACTGACTTGCATTAGTGTAAGCTCTGCATGGAGCTCCCTCTCATTCCTCACGCTGACTTGTATTAGTGTAAGCCCTGCCTGGAGCTCCCTCTCATTCCTCACACTTACTTGTATTAGTGTAAGCTCCACCTTGAGCTCCCTCTCATTCCTCACACTGACCTGTATTAGTGTAAGGTCCGCCTCGACCTCCAACTCATTCCTCACTGTGTGACTTGTATTAGTGTAAGCTCCGCATGGAGCTCCGTCTCATTCCTCACACTAACTTATATTAGTGTAAGCTCCACCTTGATCTCCCTCTCATTCCTTACACTGATTTGTATTAGTGTAAGCTCTGCATGGAGCTCCCTCTCATTCCTCACACTGACTTGTATTAATGTAAGCTCCGCCTGGAGCTCCCTCTCATTCCACACACTGATTTGTATTAGTGTAAGCTCTGCCTGGAGCTCCCTCTCATTCCTCACACTGACTAGTATTAGTGTAAGCTCTGCATGGAGCTTCCTCTCATTCCTCACACTGACTTGTATTAGTGTAAGCTCTGCATGGAGCTCCCTCTCATTCCTCACACTGACTTGTATTAGTGTGAGCTCCACCTGGAGCTCCCTCTCAATCATCACACTGACTTGTATCAGTGTAAGCTCCAGTCTGTAGCTCCCTCTCATTCCTCACACTGACTTGTATTATGTAAGCTCCAGAGGGCCCCCCTCTCATTCCTATCTCTATGAAATGTGCTATTATGAGCTCCGCATGGAGGTCCCCCTCATTCCTCACACTTACTTGTATGAGAGCAAGCTCCTCATGGAGTTCCCCATCATTCCTCACACTTACTTGTATGAGTGCAAGCTCTGCCTGGAGCTCCCTCTCATTACTTACACTGACTTGTATTAGTGTGAGCTCCACCTGGAGCTCCCTCTCATTCCTCACACTGACTTGTATTAGTGTAATCTCCTCCTGGAGCTCCCTCTCATTCCTCACACTGACTTGCATTAGTGTAAGCTCTGCATGGAGCTCCCTCTCATTCCTCACGCTGACTTGTATTAGTGTAAGCCCTGCCTGGAGCTCCCTCTCATTCCTCACACTTACTTGTATTAGTGTAAGCTCCACCTTGAGCTCCCTCTCATTCCTCACACTGACCTGTATTAGTGTAAGGTCCGCCTGGACCTCCAACTCATTCCTCACTGTGTGACTTGTATTAGTGTAAGCTCCGCATGGAGCTCCGTCTCATTCCTCACACTAACTTATATTAGTGTAAGCTCCATCTGGATCTCCCTCTCATTCCTTACACTGATTTGTATTAGTGTAAGCTCTGCATGGAGCTCCTCTCATTCCTCACACTGACTTGTATTAATGTAAGCTCCGCCTGGAGCTCCCTCTCATTCCTCACACTGATTTGTATTAGTGTAAGCTCTGCCTGGAGCTCCCTCTCATTCCTCACACTGACTAGTATTAGTGTAAGCTCTGCATGGAGCTTCCTCTCATTCCTCACACTGACTTGTATTAGTGTAAGCTCTGCATGGAGCTCCCTCTCATTCCTCACACTGACTTGTATTAGTGTGAGCTCCACCTGGAGCTCCTCTCAATCATCACACTGACTTGTATCAGTGTAAGCTCCGTCTGTAGCTCCCTCTCATTCCTCACACTGACTTGTATTATGTAAGCTCCAGAGGGCCCCCTCTCATTCCTATCTCTATGAAATGTGCTATTATGAGCTCCGCATAGAGGTCCCCCTCATTCCTCACACTTACTTGTATGAGTGCAAGCTCCTCATGGAGTTCCCCATCATTCCTCACACTTACTTGTATGAGTGCAAGCTCTGCCTGCAGCTCCCTCTCATTCCTCACATTGACTTGTATTAGTGTAAGCTCCGCCTGGAGCTCCCTCTCATTCCTCACACTGACTTGCATTAGTGTAAGCTCTGCATGGAGCTCCCTCTCATTCCTCACGCTGACTTGTATTAGTGTAAGCCCTGCCTGGAGCTCCCTCTCATTCCTCACACTTACTTGTATTAGTGTAAGCTCCACCTTGAGCTCCCTCTCATTCCTCACACTGACCTGTATTAGTGTAAGGTCCGCCTCGACCTCCAACTCATTCCTCACTGTGTGACTTGTATTAGTGTAAGCTCCGCATGGAGCTCCGTCTCATTCCTCACACTAACTTATATTAGTGTAAGCTCCACCTTGATCTCCCTCTCATTCCTTACACTGATTTGTATTAGTGTAAGCTCTGCATGGAGCTCCCTCTCATTCCTCACACTGACTTGTATTAATGTAAGCTCCGCCTGGAGCTCCCTCTCATTCCACACACTGACTAGTATTAGTGTAAGCTCTGCATGGAGCTTCCTCTCATTCCTCACACTGACTTGTATTAGTGTAAGCTCTGCATGGAGCTCCCTCTCATTCCTCACACTGACTTGTATTAGTGTGAGCTCCACCTGGAGCTCCCTCTCAATCATCACACTGACTTGTATCAGTGTAAGCTCCGTCTGTAGCTCCCTCTCATTCCTCACACTGACTTGTATTATGTAAGCTCCAGAGGGCCCCCTCTCATTCCTATCTCTATGAAATGTGCTATTATGAGCTCCGCATGGAGGTCCCCCTCATTCCTCACACTTACTTGTATGAGAGCAAGCTCCTCATGGAGTTCCCCATCATTCCTCACACTTACTTGTATGAGTGCAAGCTCTGCCTGGAGCTCCCTCTCATTACTTACACTGACTTGTATTAGTGTGAGCTCCACCTGGAGCTCCCTCTCATTCCTCACACTGACTTGTATTAGTGTAATCTCCTCCTGGAGCTCCCTCTCATTACTTACACTGACTTGTGTTAGTGTGAGCTCCACCTGGAGCTCCCTCTCATTCCTCACACTGACTTGTATTAGTGTAATCTCCTCCTGGAGCTCCCTCTCATTACTTACACTGACTTGTATTAGTGGAAGCTATAGAGGGGGCCCCTCTCATTCCTCGCAGTGACTTGTATTAGGGTAAGCTCTAGAGGGGCCCTCTCTCAATGCCATCTCTATTATTTGTGCTATAATGAGCTCCGCATGGAGTTCCCTCTCATTCCTCACACTGACTTTTATTAGTGTAAGCTCTGCATGGAGCTCCCTCTCATTACTCACACTTACGTGTATTAGTGTAAACTCTGCATGGAGCTCCCTCTCACTCCTCATACTCACTTGTATTAGTGTCAGCTCCGCCTGGAGCTCCTTCTCATTCCCTACACTGAGTTTTATTAGTGTAAGCTTTACCTGGAGCTCCCTCTCATTCCTCACACTGATTTGTATCAGTGTAAGCTCCGCCTGGAGCTCCCTCTCATTCTTCACACTGACTTGTATTAGTGTAAGCTCCAGAGGGGCCACCTCTCATTCCTATCTCTATGATATGTGCTATTATGAGCTACGCATGGAGGTCCCCTTCATTCCTCACACTTACTTTGTGATTGCAAGCTATGCCTGGAGCTCCCTCTCATTCCTCACACTGACTTGTATTAGTGTAAGCTACGCCTCGAGCTCCGTCTCATTCCTCTCACTGACTTGTATTACTGTAAGCTCCGCATGGAGCGCCCTCTCATTCCCATCTCTATGATTTGTGCTAGTATGAGCTCCTCATGGAGTTCCCTCTCATTCTGAACACTTACTTGTATTAGTGTAAGCTCTGCATGGAGCTCCTTCTCATTCCTCACACTGACTTGTATTAGTGTAGGCTCCGCCTGGAGCTCCCTCTCATTCCTCACACTGACTTGTATTACTGTAAGCTCTAGAGGGGCCCTCTCTCCTTCCTCACACTGACTTGTCTTAGTGTAAGCTCTAGAGGGCCCCCTCTCATTCCCATCTCTATGATTTGTGCTAGTATGAGCTCCGCATGGAGTTCCCTCTCATTCCTCTCACTGACTTGTATTAGTGTAAGCTACGCCTGGAGCTCCGTCTCATTCCTCTCACTGACTTATATTAGTGTAAGCTCCGCCTGGAGCTCCCTCTCATTCCTCACACTGACTTGCATTGGTGTAGGCCCTGCCCGGAGCTCGTCTCATTCCTCAAACTGACTTGTATTAGTGTAAGCTCCGCCTGGAGCTCCCTCTCATTCCTCACACTTACTTGTATTAGTGTAAGCTTCACCTTGAGCTCCCTCTCATTCCCTACACTGACTTGTATTAGTGCAAGCTCCGCCTTGAACACCCTCTCATTCCTCTCACTGACTTGTATTAGTGTAAGCTCCGCCTGGAGCTCCCTCTCATTCCTCACAATGACTTGTATCAGTGTAAGCTCTAGAGGGGCCTCCACTCATTCCCATCTCTATGATTTGTGCTAGTATGAGCTCCTAATGGAGTCCCCTCTCATTCCTCACACTGACCTGTATTAGTGTAAGCTCTGCATAGAGCTCCCTCTCATTCCTCACACTGACTTTTATTAGTGTAAGCGCCACCTGGAGCTCCCTCTCATTCCTTACACTGACTTGTATTAGTGTAAGCTCTGCATGGAGCTCCCTCTCATTCCTCACACTGACTTGTAGAAGTGTAAGCTCTGCATGGAGCTCCGTCTCATTCCTCGCACTGACTTGTATTAGTGTAAGCTCCGCCTGGAGCTCCCTCTCATTCCTCACACTGACTTGCATTAGTATAGGCCCTGCCCGAAGCTCGTCTCATTCCTCACACTGACTTGTATTAGTGTAAACTCCTCATGGAGCTCAATCTCATTCCGCACACTTACTTATATTAGTGTAAGCTCTGCATGGAGCTCCCTCGCATTCCTCACACTGACTTGTATTAGTGTAAGCTCTGCCTGGAGCTCTCTCTCATTCCTCACACTGACTTGTATTAGTGTAATCTCCGCCTGGAGCTCCCTTTCATTCCTCACACTGACTTGTATTACTGTAAGCTCTAGAGGGCCCTCTCTCATTTCTCACACTGACTTGTATTAGTGTAAGCTCTAGAGGGCCCCTCTCATTCCCATCTCTATGATTGGTGCTAGTATGAGCTCCTCATGGATTTCCCTCTCATTCCTTACACTGACTTGTATTACTGTAAGCTCTGCCTGGAGCTCCCTCTCATTCCCTACACTGACTTGTTTTAGTGTAAGCTCCGCCTGGAGCTCCATCTCATTCCTCTCACTGACTTGTATTAGTGTAAGCTATGCCTGGAGCTCCCTCTCATTCCTCACGCTGACTTGTATTAGTGTAAGCTCCGCCTGGAGCTCCCTCTCATTCCTCACACTTACTTGTATTGAGTGTAAGCTCCACCTTGAGCTCCCTCTCATTCCCTACACTGACTTGTATTAGTGCAAGCTCCACCTTGAGCTCCCTCTCATTCCTCACACTGACCTGTATTAGTGTAAGATCCACCTTGAACTCCCTCTCATTCCCTACACTGACTTATATTAGTGCAAGCTCCACCTTGAGCTCCCTCTGATTCCCTACACTGACTTGTATTAGAGTAAGCTCTGCCTGGAGCTCCCTCTCATTCCCTACACTGACTTATATAAGTGTAAGCTCCGCCTGGAGCTCCCTCTCATTCCTCACACTGACTTGTATGAGTGTAAGCTCTGCCTGGAGCTCTGTCTCATTCCTCTCACTGACTTGTACTAGTGTAAGCTCCACTTGGAGCTCCCTCTCATTCCTCACACTGACTTGTATTAGTGTAAGCTCCACCTGGAGCTCCCTCTCATTACTTACACTGACTTGTATTGGTGTAAGCAAGCTCTGGCCGAGGCTCACTCTCATTCTCATTCCTATTTCTATGATTTGTGCTAGTATGAGCTACGCATTGAAGGCCCTCTCATTCCTCACACTGACTTGTATTAGTGTAAGCTCCGCCTGGAGCTCCCTCTCATTCCTCTCACTGACTTGTATTAGTGTAAGCTCCTCATTGAGTTCCCTCTCATTCCTCACACTTACGTGTATTAGTGTAAGCTCCGCCTCGAACTCCGTCTCATTCCTCTCCCTGACTTGTATTAGTGTAAGCTCTGCCTAAAGTTCCCTTTCATTCCTCTCACTGAATTGTTTTAGTGTAAGCTTCACTGGAGCTCCCACTCGTTCCTTACACTGACTTGTATTAGTGTAAACTCCTCATGGAGCTCCCTCTCATTCCGCACACTTACTTATATTAGTGTAAGCTCTGCATGGAGCTCCCTCGCATTCCTCACACTGACTTGTATTAGTGTAAGCTCTGCCTGGAGCTCTCTCTCATTCCTCACACTGACTTGTATTAGTGTAATCTCCGCCTGGAGCTCCCTTTCATTCCTCACACTGACTTGTATTACTGTAAGCTCTAGAGGTGCCCTCTCTCATTCCTCACACTGACTTGTATTAGTGTAAGCTCTAGAGGGCCCCCTCTCATTCCCATCTCTATGATTGGTGCTAGTATGAGCTCCTCATGGATTTCCCTCTCATTTCTTACACTGACTTGTATTACTGTAAGCTCTGCCTGGATCTCCCTCTCATTCCCTACACTGACTTGTTTTAGTGTAAGCTCCGCCTGGAGCTCCATCTCATTCCTCTCACTGACTTGTATTAGTGTAAGCTCCGCCTGGAGCTCCCTCTCATTCCTCACACTGACTTGCATTAGTGTAGGCCCTGCCCGGAACTCGTCTCTTTCCTCACACTGACTTGTATTAGTGTAAGCTCTAGAGGGCCCCCTCTCATTCCCATCTCTATGATTTGTGCTAGTATGAGCTCCTCATGGAGGTCCCTCTCATTCAAAGCAAACACAAGGAGATGATGGACGGAGCGCTGAAACTTTTCAGACACTCACCCCCAGTCACAGATGTGGGTTGTATCCATCATCGTTCGTTAGCTCACTTCGTTAGCTCACTTCGCCACCCCAGTCCACACACAGCTATATGCAAATCAGACTTGACCCTGTGCCTCATGGGAACAGTCCAGCCCGAACTGCTAAGCCATGTCTTCCCTGGACCGGAAACAAATATCCTGGGACCGGTTTCGGGCTAACAGCCCTCATCAGCCAGGCTGGCTTGAATCCAGTGGCAAAGTGAGCAAGGGACCCACGTCTGGGCATACTCTGCCAACTTAGGGCGAACAAAGCAAACACAAGGAGATGATGGACGGAGCGCCTAAACTTTTCAGACACTCACCCCCAGTCACAGATCTGGGTTGAATCCATCATCGTTCTTTAGCTCACTTCGCCATCCCAGTTCAGACACAGCTATATGCAAATCAGACTTGACCCTGTGCCTCATGGGAACAGTCCAGCCCGAACTGCCAAGCCATGTCTTCCCTGGACCGGAAACAAACATCCTGGGACCAGTTTCGGGCTAACAGCTGATGAGGGCTGTTAGCCCGAAGCCGGTCCCAGGATTCTTATTTCCGGTCCAGGAAGACATGGCTTGGCAGTTCGGGCTGGACTGTTCCCATGAGGCACAGGGTCAAGACTGATTTGCATATAGCTGTGTCTGAACTGGGGTGGCGAAGTGAGCTAAAGAACGATGATGGATTCAACCCAGATCTGTGACTGGGGGTGAGTGTCTGAAAAGTTTCAGCACTCCGTCCATTATCTCCTTGTGTTTGCTTTGTTCGCCCTAAGTTGGCAGGGTATGCCCAGACGTGGGTCCCTTGCTCACTTTGCCACTGGATTCAAGCTAGACTGGCTGATGAGGGCTGTTAGCCCGAGACCGGTACCAGGATGCTTATTTTTGGTCCAGGAAGACATGGCTTGGCAGTTCGGGCTGGACTGTTCCCATGAGGCACAGGGTCAAGACTTGATTTGCATATAGCTGTGTCTGAACAGTGGTGGCGAAGTGAGCTAAAGAACGATGATGGATTCAACCCAGATCTGTAACTGGGGGTGAGTGTCTGAAAAGTTTCAGCGCTCCGTCCATCATCTACTTGTGTTTGCTTTGTTCGCCCTAAGTTGGCAGGGTATGCCCAGACGTGGGTCCCTTGCTCACTTTGCCACTGGATTCAAGCTAGCCTGGCTGATGAGGGCTGTTAGCCCGAAACCGGTCCCAGGATGCTTATTTCCGGTCCAGGGAAGACATGGCTTGGCAGTTCGGGCTGGACTGTTCCCATGAGGCACAGGGTCAAGACTGATTTGCATATAGCTGTGTCTGAACTGGGGTGGCGAAGTGAGCTAAAGAACGATGATTGATAGATTCTACCCAGATCTGTGACTGGGGGTGAGTGTCTGAAAAGTTTCAGCACTCCATCCATCATCTCCTTGTGTTTGCTTTGTTCGTCCTAAGTTGGCAGGGTATGCCCAGACGTGGGTCCCTTGCTCACTTTGCCACTGGATTCAAGCTAGCCTGGCTGATGAGGGCTGTTAGCCCGAAACTGGTCCCAGGATGCTTATTTCCGGTCCAGAGAAGACATGGCTTGGCAGTTCGGGCTGGACTATTCCCATGAGGCACAGGGTCAAGACTGATTTGCATATAGCTGTGTCTGAACTGGGGTGGCGAAGTGAGCTAAAGAACGATGATGGATTCAACCCAGATCTGTGACTGGGGGTGAGTGTCTGAAAAGTTTCAGCGCTCCGTCCATCATCTCCTTGTGTTTGCTTTGTTCCCTCTCATTCCTCACAATGACTTGTATTAGTGTAAGCTCTGAATGGAGCTCCCTCGCATTCCTCACACTGACTTGTATTAGTGTAAGCTATGCCTGGAGCTCCCTATCATTCTTCACACTTACATGTATTAGTGTAAGCTTCGCCTTGAGCTCCCTCTCATTCCCTACACTGACTTGTATTAGTGCAAGCTCCGCCTTGAACTCCCTCTCATTCCTCACACTGACCTGTATTAGTGTAAGCTCCGCATGGAGTTCTCTCTCATTCCTCTCACTGACTTGTATTAGTGTAAGCTCTAGAGGGGCCCCCACTCATTCCCATCTCTATGATTTGTGCTAGTATGAGCTCCTAATGGAGTCCCCTCTCATTCCTCACACTGACCTGTATTAGTGTAAGCTCTGCATAGAGCTCCCTCTCATTCCTCACACTGACTTTTATTAGTGTAAGCGCCACCTGGAGCTCCCTCTCATTCCTTACACTGACTTGTATTAGTGTAAGCTCTGCATGGAGCTCCCTCTCATTCCTCACACTGACTTGTATCAGTGAAAGCTCCACTGGAGCTCCCTCTCTTCCCTACACTGACTTGTATTAGTGTAAGCTCTGCATGGAGCTCCCTCTCATTCCTCACACTGAATTGTATTAGTTTAAGCTCTGCATGGAGCTCCCTCTCATTCCTCACACTGACTTGTATTAGTGTAAGCTCCGCCTGGAGCTCCGTCTCATTCCTCTCACTGACTTGTATTAGTGTAAGCTCCACCTGGAGTTCCCTCTCATTCCTCAAACTGACTTGTATTAGTGTAAGCTCTAGAGGGGCCCACTCTCATTCCCTTCTCTATGATTTGTGCTAGTATGAGCTCCTAATGGAGTTCCCCTCTCATTCCTCACACTGATCTGTATTAGTGTAAGCTCTGCATAGAGCTCCCTCTCATTCCTCACACTAACTTGTATTAGTGTAAGCTCCACTTGGAGTTCCCTCTCATTCCTCACACTGACTTGTAATAGTGTAAGCTACACTGGAGCTGCCTCTCATTCCTCACACTGACTTGTATTACTGTAAGCTCTGCATGGACCTCCCTGTCATTCCTCACACTGACTTGTATTAGTGTAATCTCCACATGGAGTTCCTCTCATTCCTCGCAGTGACTTGTATTAGTGTAAGCTCCGCCTGCAGCTCCCTCTCATTCCTCACATTGACTTGTATTAGTGTAAGCTCCGCCTGGAGCTCCCTCTCATTCCTCACACTGACTTGTATTAGTGTAAGCTCCACCTTGAGCTCCCTCTCATTCCTCACACTGACCTGTATTAGTGTAAGGTCCGCCTGGACCTCCAACTCATTCCTCACTGTGTGACTTGTATTAGTGTAAGCTCCGCATGGAGCTCCGTCTCATTCCTCACACTAACTTGTATTAGTGTAAGCTCCACCTGGATCTCCCTCTCATTCCTTACACTGATTTGTATTAGTGTAAGCTCTGCATGGAGCTCCCTCTCATTCCTCACACTGACTTGTATTAGTGTAAGCTCCACCTGGGGCTCCCTCTCATTCCTCACACTGATTTGTATTAGTGTAAGCTCTGCCTGGAGCTCCCTCTCATTCCTCACACTGACTAGTATTAGTGTAAGCTCTGCATGGAGCTCCCTCTCATTCCTCACACTGACTTGTATTAGTGTGAGCTCCACCCTGGAGCTCCCTCTCAATCATCACACTGACTTGTATCAGTGTAAGCTCCGTCTGTAGCTCCCTCTCATTCCTCACACTGACTTGTATTATGTAAGCTCCAGAGGGCCCCCTCTCATTCCTATCTCTATGATATGTGCTATTATGAGCTCCGCATGGAGGTCCCCCTCATTCCTCACACTTACTTGTATGAGTGCAAGCTCCTCATGGAGTTCCCCATCATTCCTCACACTTACTTGTATGAGTGCAAGCTCTGCCTGGAGCTCCCCCTCATTACTTACACTGACTTGTATTAGTGTGAGCTCCACCTGGAGCTCCCTCTCATTCCTCACACTGACTTGTATTAGTGTAATCTCCTCCTGGAGCTCCCTCTCATTACTTACACTGACTTGTATTAGTGGAAGCTATAGAGGGGCCCTCTCATTCCTCACACTGACTTTTATTAGTGTAAGCTCTGCATGGAGCTCCCTCTCATTACTCACACTTACGTGTATTAGTGTAAACTCTGCATGGAGCTCCCTCTCACTCCTCACACTCACTTGTATTAGTGTCAGCTCCGACTGGAGCTCCTTCTCATTCCCTACACTGAGTTTTATTAGTGTAAGCTTTACCTGGAGCTCCCTCTCATTCCTCACACTGATTTGTATCAGTGTAAGCTCCGCCTGGAGCTCCCTCTCATTCTTCACACTGACTTGTATTAGTGTAAGCTCCAGAGGGGCCACCTCTCATTCCTATCTCTATGATATGTGCTATTATGAGCTACGCATGGAGGTCCCCTTCATTCCTCACACTTACTTTGTGATTGCAAGCTATGCCTGGAGCTCCCTCTCATTCCTCACTCTGACTTGTATTAGTGTAAGCTCCTCATGGAGTTCCCTCTCATTCCTCACACTGACTTGTATTAGTGTAAGCTACGCCTCGAGCTCCGTCTCATTCCTCTCACTGACTTGTATTACTGTAAGCTCCGCATGGAGCGCCCTCTCATTCCCATCTCTATGATTTGTGCTAGTATGAGCTCCTCATGGAGTTCCCTCTCATTCCGCACACTTACTTGTATTAGTGTAAGCTCTGCATGGAGCTCCTTCTCATTCCTCACACTGACTTGTATTAGTGTAGGCTCCGCCTGGAGCTCCCTCTCATTCCTCACACTGACTTGTATTACTGTAAGCTCTAGAGGGGCCCTCTCTCCTTCCTCACACTGACCTGTCTTAGTGTAAGCTCTAGAGGGCCCCCTCTCATTCCCATCTCTATGATTTGTGCTAGTATGAGCTCCGCATGGAGTTCCCTCTCATTCCTCTCACTGACTTGTATTAGTGTAAGCTACGCCTGGAGCTCCGTCTCATTCCTCTCACTGACTTATATTAGTGTAAGCTCCGCCTGGAGCTCCCTCTCATTCCTCACACTGACTTGCATTGGTGTAGGCCCTGCCTGGAGCTCGTCTCATTCCTCAAACTGACTTGTATTAGTGTAAGCTCCGCCTGGAGCTCCCTCTCATTCCTCACACTTACTTGTATTAGTGTAAGCTTCGCCTTGAGCTCCCTCTCATTCCCTACACTGACTTGTATTAGTGCAAGCTCCGCCTTGAACTCCCTCTCATTCCTCACACTGACCTGTATTAGTGTAAGCTCCGCATGGAGTTCTCTCTCATTCCTCTCACTGACTTGTATTAGTGTAAGCTCTAGAGGGCCCCCACTCATTCCCATCTCTATGATTTGTGCTAGTATGAGCTCCTAATGGAGTCCCCTCTCATTCCTCACACTGACCTGTATTAGTGTAAGCTCTGCATAGAGCTCCCTCTCATTCCTCACACTGACTTTTATTAGTGTAAGCGCCACCTGGAGCTCCCTCTCATTCCTTACACTGACTTGTATTAGTGTAAGCTCTGCATGGAGCTCCCTCTCATTCCTCACACTGACTTGTATCAGTGAAAGCTCCACTGGAGCTCCCTCTCTTCCCTACACTGACTTGTATTAGTGTAAGCTCTGCATGGAGCTCCCTCTCATTCCTCACACTGAATTGTATTAGTTTAAGCTCTGCATGGAGCTCCCTCTCATTCCTCACACTGACTTGTATTAGTGTAAGCTCCGCCTGGAGCTCCCTCTCATACCTCTCACTGACTTGTATTAGCGTAAGCTCCGCCTGGAGCTCCGTCTCATTCCTCTCACTGACTTGTATTTGTGTTTGCCTGGAGCTCCCTCTCATTCCTCACACTGACTTGTATGAGTTTAAGCTCCACCTGGAGCTCTGTCTCATTCCTCACACTGACTTGTAATAGTGTAAGCTCCACTGGAGCTCCCTCTCATTCCTCACACTGACTTGTATTAGTGTAAGCTCTGCATGGTGCTCCCTCTGATTCCTCACACAGATTTGTATTAGTGTAAGCTCCGCATAGAGTTCCCTCTCATTCCTCGCAGGGACTTGTATTAGTGTAATCTCAGCCTGCCGCTCCTCTCATTTCTCACACTGACTTGTATTAGTGAAAGCTCCTCCTGGAGCTCCCTCTCATTACTCACACTGACTTGTATGAGTTTAAGCTCCGCCTGGAGCTCTGTCTCATTCTTCAAACTGACTTGTAATAGTGTAAGCTCCACTGGAGCTCCCTCTCATTCCTCACACTGACTTGTATTAGTGTAAGCTCTGCATGGTGCTCCCTCTGATTCCTCACACAGATTTGTATTAGTGTAAGCTCCGCATAGAGTTCCCGCTCATTCCTCGCAGGGACTTGTATTAGTGTAATCTCAGCCTGCCGCTCCCTCTCATTCCTCACACTGACTTGTATTAGTGTAAGCTCCTCCTGGAACTCCTTCTCATTCCTCACACTGACTTGCATTAGTGTAACCTCTGCCTGGAGCTCCCTCTCATTCCTCACGCTGACTTGCATTAGTGTAAGCTCCACCTTGAGCTCCCTCTCATTCCTCACACTGACCTGTATTAGTGTAAGATCCACCTTGAACTCCCTCTCATTCCCTACACTGACTTATATTAGTGCAAGCTCCACCTTGAGCTCCCTCTGATTCCCTACACTGACTTGTATTAGAGTAAGCTCTGCCTGGAGCTCCCTCTCATTCCCTACACTGACTTATATAAGTGTAAGCTCCGCCTGGAGCTCCCTCTCATTCCTCACACTGACTTGTATGAGTGTAAGCTCTGCCTGGAGCTCTGTCTCATTCCTCTCACTGACTTGTACTAGTGTAAGCTCCACTTGGAGCTCCCTCTCATTCCTCACACTGACTTGTATTAGTGTAAGCTCCACCTGGAGCTCCCTCTCATTACTTACACTGACTTGTATTGGTGTAAGCAAGCTCTGGCAGGGCTCACTCTCATTCTCATTCCTATTTCTATGATTTGTGCTAGTATGAGCTACGCATTGAAGGCCCTCTCATTCCTCACACTGACTTGTATTAGTGTAAGCTCCGCCTGGAGCTCCCTCTCATTCCTCTCACTGACTTGTATTAGTGTAAGCTCCTCATTGAGTTCCCTCTCATTCCTCACACTTACGTGTATTAGTGTAAGCTCCGCCTCGAACTCCGTCTCATTCCTCTCCCTGACTTGTATTAGTGTAAGCTCTGCCTAAAGTTCCCTTTCATTCCTCTCACTGAATTGTTTTAGTGTAAGCTTCACTTGGAGCTCCCACTCGTTCCTTACACTGACTTGTATTAGTGTAAACTCCTCATGGAGCTCCCTCTCATTCCGCACACTTACTTATATTAGTGTAAGCTCTGCATGGAGCTCCCTCGCATTCCTCACACTGACTTGTATTAGTGTAAGCTCTGCCTGGAGCTCTCTCTCATTCCTCACACTGACTTGTATTAGTGTAATCTCCGCCTGGAGCTCCCTTTCATTCCTCACACTGACTTGTATTACTGTAAGCTCTAGAGGTGCCCTCTCTCATTCCTCACACTGACTTGTATTAGTGTAAGCTCTAGAGGGCCCCCTCTCATTCCCATCTCTATGATTGGTGCTAGTATGAGCTCCTCATGGATTTCCCTCTCATTTCTTACACTGACTTGTATTACTGTAAGCTCTGCCTGGATCTCCCTCTCATTCCCTACACTGACTTGTTTTAGTGTAAGCTCCGCCTGGAGCTCCATCTCATTCCTCTCACTGACTTGTATTAGTGTAAGCTCCGCCTGGAGCTCCCTCTCATTCCTCACACTGACTTGCATTAGTGTAGGCCCTGCCCGGAACTCGTCTCTTTCCTCACACTGACTTGTATTAGTGTAAGCTCTAGAGGGGCCCCCTCTCATTCCCATCTCTATGATTTGTGCTAGTATGAGCTCCTCATGGAGGTCCCTCTCATTCAAAGCAAACACAAGGAGATGATGGACGGAGCGCTGAAACTTTTCAGACACTCACCCCCAGTCACAGATGTGGGTTGTATCCATCATCGTTCGTTAGCTCACTTCGTTAGCTCACTTCGCCACCCAGTCCACACACAGCTATATGCAAATCAGACTTGACCCTGTGCCTCATGGGAACAGTCCAGCCCGAACTGCTAAGCCATGTCTTCCCTGGACCGGAAACAAATATCCTGGGACCGGTTTCGGGCTAACAGCCCTCATCAGCCAGGCTGGCTTGAATCCAGTGGCAAAGTGAGCAAGGGACCCACGTCTGGGCATACTCTGCCAACTTAGGGCGAACAAAGCAAACACAAGGAGATGATGGACGGAGCGCCTAAACTTTTCAGACACTCACCCCCAGTCACAGATCTGGGTTGAATCCATCATCGTTCTTTAGCTCACTTCGCCATCCCAGTTCAGACACAGCTATATGCAAATCAGACTTGACCCTGTGCCTCATGGGAACAGTCCAGCCCGAACTGCCAAGCCATGTCTTCCCTGGACCGGAAACAAACATCCTGGGACCAGTTTCGGGCTAACAGCTGATGAGGGCTGTTAGCCCGAAGCGGTCCCAGGATTCTTATTTCCGGTCCAGGGAAGACATGGCTTGGCAGTTCGGGCTGGACTGTTCCCATGAGGCACAGGGTCAAGACTGATTTGCATATAGCTGTGTCTGAACTGGGGTGGCGAAGTGAGCTAAAGAACGATGATGGATTCAACCCAGATCTGTGACTGAGGGTGAGTGTCTGAAAAGTTTCAGCACTCCGTCCATTATCTCCTTGTGTTTGCTTTGTTCGCCCTAAGTTGGCAGGGTATGCCCAGGCGTGGGTCCCTTGCTCACTTTGCCACTGGATTCAAGCTAGACTGGCTGATGAGGGCTGTTAGCCCGAAACCGGTACCAGGATGCTTATTTTTGGTCCAGGAAGACATGGCTTGGCAGTTCGGGCTGGACTGTTCCCATGAGGCACAGGGTCAAGACTGATTTGCATATAGCTGTGTCTGAACAGTGGTGGCGAAGTGAGCTAAAGAACGATGATGGATTCAACCCAGATCTGTAACTGGGGGTGAGTGTCTGAAAAGTTTCAGCGCTCCGTCCATCATCTACTTGTGTTTGCTTTGTTCGCCCTAAGTTGGCAGGGTATGCCCAGACGTGGGTCCCTTGCTCACTTTGCCACTGGATTCAAGCTAGCCTGGCTGATGAGGGCTGTTAGCCCGAAACCGGTCCCAGGATGCTTATTTCCGGTCCAGGAAGACATGGCTTGGCAGTTCGGGCTGGACTGTTCCCATGAGGCACAGGGTCAAGACTGATTTGCATATAGCTGTGTCTGAACTGGGGTGGCGAAGTGAGCTAAAGAACGATGATTGATAGATTCTACCCAGATCTGTGACTGGGGGTGAGTGTCTGAAAAGTTTCAGCACTCCATCCATCATCTCCTTGTGTTTGCTTTGTTCGTCCTAAGTTGGCAGGGTATGCCCAGACGTGGGTCCCTTGCTCACTTTGCCACTGGATTCAAGCTAGCCTGGCTGATGAGGGCTGTTAGCCCGAAACTGGTCCCAGGATGCTTATTTCCGGTCCAGAGAAGACATGGCTTGGCAGTTCGGGCTGGACTATTCCCATGAGGCACAGGGTCAAGACTGATTTGCATATAGCTGTGTCTGAACTGGGGTGGCGAAGTGAGCTAAAGAACGATGATGGATTCAACCCAGATCTGTGACTGGGGGTGAGTGTCTGAAAAGTTTCAGCGCTCCGTCCATCATCTCCTTGTGTTTGCTTTGTTCCCTCTCATTCCTCACAATGACTTGTATTAGTGTAAGCTCTGAATGGAGCTCCCTCGCATTCCTCACACTGACTTGTATTAGTGTAAGCTATGCCTGGAGCTCCCTATCATTCTTCACACTTACATGTATTAGTGTAAGCTTCGCCTTGAGCTCCCTCTCATTCCCTACACTGACTTGTATTAGTGCAAGCTCCGCCTTGAACTCCCTCTCATTCCTCACACTGACCTGTATTAGTGTAAGCTCCGCAT
The DNA here is from genome assembly GCA_963921515.1 of Calotriton arnoldi. NCBI lineage: Eukaryota > Metazoa > Chordata > Amphibia > Caudata > Salamandridae > Calotriton > Calotriton arnoldi. Next base: position 626,415 of record CAWUFW010009938.1, read on the forward strand.
GGAGTTCTCTCTCATTCCTCTCACTGACTTGTATTAGTGTAAGCTCTAGAGGGCCCCCACTCATTCCCATCTCTATGATTTGTGCTAGTATGAGCTCCTAATGGAGTCCCCTCTCATTCCTCACACTGACCTGTATTAGTGTAAGCTCTGCATAGAGCTCCCTCTCATTCCTCACACTGACTTTTATTAGTGTAAGCGCCACCTGGAGCTCCCTCTCATTCCTTACACTGACTTGTATTAGTGTAAGCTCTGCATGGAGCTCCCTCTCATTCCTCACACTGACTTGTATCAGTGAAAGCTCCACTGGAGCTCCCTCTCTTTCCCTACACTGACTTGTATTAGTGTAAGCTCTGCATGGAGCTCCCTCTCATTCCTCACACTGAATTGTATTAGTTTAAGCTCTGCATGGAGCTCCCTCTCATTCCTCACACTGACTTGTATTAGTGTAAGCTCCGCCTGGAGCTCCGTCTCATTCCTCTCACTGACTTGTATTAGTGTAAGCTCCACCTGGAGTTCCCTCTCATTCCTCAAACTGACTTGTATTAGTGTAAGCTCTAGAGGGCCCACTCTCATTCCCTTCTCTATGATTTGTGCTAGTATGAGCTCCTAATGGAGTTCCCCTCTCATTCCTCACACTGATCTGTATTAGTGTAAGCTCTGCATAGAGCTCCCTCTCATTCCTCACACTAACTTGTATTAGTGTAAGCTCCACTGGAGTTCCCTCTCATTCCTCACACTGACTTGTAATAGTGTAAGCTACACTGGAGCTGCCTCTCATTCCTCACACTGACTTGTATTACTGTAAGCTCTGCATGGACCTCCCTGTCATTCCTCACACTGACTTGTATTAGTGTAATCTCCACATGGAGTTCCTCTCATTCCTCGCAGTGACTTGTATTAGTGTAAGCTCCGCCTGCAGCTCCCTCTCATTCCTCACATTGACTTGTATTAGTGTAAGCTCCGCCTGGAGCTCCCTCTCATTCCTCACACTGACTTGTATTAGTGTAAGCTCCACCTTGAGCTCCCTCTCATTCCTCACACTGACCTGTATTAGTGTAAGGTCCGCCTGGACCTCCAACTCATTCCTCACTGTGTGACTTGTATTAGTGTAAGCTCCGCATGGAGCTCCGTCTCATTCCTCACACTAACTTGTATTAGTGTAAGCTCCACCTGGATCTCCCTCTCATTCCTTACACTGATTTGTATTAGTGTAAGCTCTGCATGGAGCTCCCTCTCATTCCTCACACTGACTTGTATTAGTGTAAGCTCCACCTGGGGCTCCCTCTCATTCCTCACACTGATTTGTATTAGTGTAAGCTCTGCCTGGAGCTCCCTCTCATTCCTCACACTGACTAGTATTAGTGTAAGCTCTGCATGGAGCTCCCTCTCATTCCTCACACTGACTTGTATTAGTGTGAGCTCCACCTGGAGCTCCCTCTCAATCATCACACTGACTTGTATCAGTGTAAGCTCCGTCTGTAGCTCCCTCTCATTCCTCACACTGACTTGTATTATGTAAGCTCCAGAGGGCCCCCTCTCATTCCTATCTCTATGATATGTGCTATTATGAGCTCCGCATGGAGGTCCCCCTCATTCCTCACACTTACTTGTATGAGTGCAAGCTCCTCATGGAGTTCCCCATCATTCCTCACACTTACTTGTATGAGTGCAAGCTCTGCCTGGAGCTCCCCTCATTACTTACACTGACTTGTATTAGTGTGAGCTCCACCTGGAGCTCCCTCTCATTCCTCACACTGACTTGTATTAGTGTAATCTCCTCCTGGAGCTCCCTCTCATTACTTACACTGACTTGTATTAGTGGAAGCTATAGAGGGCCCCTCTCATTCCTCACACTGACTTTTATTAGTGTAAGCTCTGCATGGAGCTCCCTCTCATTACTCACACTTACGTGTATTAGTGTAAACTCTGCATGGAGCTCCCTCTCACTCCTCACACTCACTTGTATTAGTGTCAGCTCCGACTGGAGCTCCTTCTCATTCCCTACACTGAGTTTTATTAGTGTAAGCTTTACCTGGAGCTCCCTCTCATTCCTCACACTGATTTGTATCAGTGTAAGCTCCGCCTGGAGCTCCCTCTCATTCTTCACACTGACTTGTATTAGTGTAAGCTCCAGAGGGGCCACCTCTCATTCCTATCTCTATGATATGTGCTATTATGAGCTACGCATGGAGGTCCCCTTCATTCCTCACACTTACTTTGTGATTGCAAGCTATGCCTGGAGCTCCCTCTCATTCCTCACTCTGACTTGTATTAGTGTAAGCTCCTCATGGAGTTCCCTCTCATTCCTCACACTGACTTGTATTAGTGTAAGCTACGCCTCGAGCTCCGTCTCATTCCTCTCACTGACTTGTATTACTGTAAGCTCCGCATGGAGCGCCCTCTCATTCCCATCTCTATGATTTGTGCTAGTATGAGCTCCTCATGGAGTTCCCTCTCATTCCGCACACTTACTTGTATTAGTGTAAGCTCTGCATGGAGCTCCTTCTCATTCCTCACACTGACTTGTATTAGTGTAGGCTCCGCCTGGAGCTCCCTCTCATTCCTCACACTGACTTGTATTACTGTAAGCTCTAGAGGGGCCCTCTCTCCTTCCTCACACTGACCTGTCTTAGTGTAAGCTCTAGAGGGCCCCCTCTCATTCCCATCTCTATGATTTGTGCTAGTATGAGCTCCGCATGGAGTTCCCTCTCATTCCTCTCACTGACTTGTATTAGTGTAAGCTACGCCTGGAGCTCCGTCTCATTCCTCTCACTGACTTATATTAGTGTAAGCTCCGCCTGGAGCTCCCTCTCATTCCTCACACTGACTTGCATTGGTGTAGGCCCTGCCTGGGCTCGTCTCATTCCTCAAACTGACTTGTATTAGTGTAAGCTCCGCCTGGAGCTCCCTCTCATTCCTCACACTTACTTGTATTAGTGTAAGCTTCGCCTTGAGCTCCCTCTCATTCCCTACACTGACTTGTATTAGTGCAAGCTCCGCCTTGAACTCCCTCTCATTCCTCACACTGACCTGTATTAGTGTAAGCTCCGCATGGAGTTCTCTCTCATTCCTCTCACTGACTTGTATTAGTGTAAGCTCTAGAGGGCCCCCACTCATTCCCATCTCTATGATTTGTGCTAGTATGAGCTCCTAATGGAGTCCCCTCTCATTCCTCACACTGACCTGTATTAGTGTAAGCTCTGCATAGAGCTCCCTCTCATTCCTCACACTGACTTTTATTAGTGTAAGCGCCACCTGGAGCTCCCTCTCATTCCTTACACTGACTTGTATTAGTGTAAGCTCTGCATGGAGCTCCCTCTCATTCCTCACACTGACTTGTATCAGTGAAAGCTCCACTGGAGCTCCCTCTCTTCCCTACACTGACTTGTATTAGTGTAAGCTCTGCATGGAGCTCCCTCTCATTCCTCACACTGAATTGTATTAGTTTAAGCTCTGCATGGAGCTCCCTCTCATTCCTCACACTGACTTGTATTAGTGTAAGCTCCGCCTGGAGCTCCCTCTCATACCTCTCACTGACTTGTATTAGCGTAAGCTCCGCCTGGGCTCCGTCTCATTCCTCTCACTGACTTGTATTTGTGTTTGCCTGGAGCTCCCTCTCATTCCTCACACTGACTTGTATGAGTTTAAGCTCCACCTGGAGCTCTGTCTCATTCCTCACACTGACTTGTAATAGTGTAAGCTCCACTGGAGCTCCCTCTCATTCCTCACACTGACTTGTATTAGTGTAAGCTCTGCATGGTGCTCCCTCTGATTCCTCACACAGATTTGTATTAGTGTAAGCTCCGCATAGAGTTCCCTCTCATTCCTCGCAGGGACTTGTATTAGTGTAATCTCAGCCTGCCGCTCCCTCTCATTTCTCACACTGACTTGTATTAGTGAAAGCTCCTCCTGGAGCTCCCTCTCATTACTCACACTGACTTGTATGAGTTTAAGCTCCGCCTGGAGCTCTGTCTCATTCTTCAAACTGACTTGTAATAGTGTAAGCTCCACTGGAGCTCCCTCTCATTCCTCACACTGACTTGTATTAGTGTAAGCTCTGCATGGTGCTCCCTCTGATTCCTCACACAGATTTGTATTAGTGTAAGCTCCGCATAGAGTTCCCGCTCATTCCTCGCAGGGACTTGTATTAGTGTAATCTCAGCCTGCCGCTCCCTCTCATTCCTCACACTGACTTGTATTAGTGTAAGCTCCTCCTGGAACTCCTTCTCATTCCTCACACTGACTTGCATTAGTGTAACCTCTGCCTGGAGCTCCCTCTCATTCCTCACGCTGACTTGCATTAGTGTAAGCTCCACCTTGAGCTCCCTCTCATTCCTCACACTGACCTGTATTAGTGTAAGATCCACCTTGAACTCCCTCTCATTCCCTACACTGACTTATATTAGTGCAAGCTCCACCTTGAGCTCCCTCTGATTCCCTACACTGACTTGTATTAGAGTAAGCTCTGCCTGGAGCTCCCTCTCATTCCCTACACTGACTTATATAAGTGTAAGCTCCGCCTGGAGCTCCCTCTCATTCCTCACACTGACTTGTATGAGTGTAAGCTCTGCCTGGAGCTCTGTCTCATTCCTCTCACTGACTTGTACTAGTGTAAGCTCCACTTGGAGCTCCCTCTCATTCCTCACACTGACTTGTATTAGTGTAAGCTCCACCTGGAGCTCCCTCTCATTACTTACACTGACTTGTATTGGTGTAAGCAAGCTCTGGCCGGGGCTCACTCTCATTCTCATTCCTATTTCTATGATTTGTGCTAGTATGAGCTACGCATTGAAGGCCCTCTCATTCCTCACACTGACTTGTATTAGTGTAAGCTCCGCCTGGAGCTCCCTCTCATTCCTCTCACTGACTTGTATTAGTGTAAGCTCCTCATTGAGTTCCCTCTCATTCCTCACACTTACGTGTATTAGTGTAAGCTCCGCCTCGAACTCCGTCTCATTCCTCTCCCTGACTTGTATTAGTGTAAGCTCTGCCTAAAGTTCCCTTTCATTCCTCTCACTGAATTGTTTTAGTGTAAGCTTCACTTGGAGCTCCCACTCGTTCCTTACACTGACTTGTATTAGTGTAAACTCCTCATGGAGCTCCCTCTCATTCCGCACACTTACTTATATTAGTGTAAGCTCTGCATGGAGCTCCCTCGCATTCCTCACACTGACTTGTATTAGTGTAAGCTCTGCCTGGAGCTCTCTCTCATTCCTCACACTGACTTGTATTAGTGTAATCTCCGCCTGGAGCTCCCTTTCATTCCTCACACTGACTTGTATTACTGTAAGCTCTAGAGGTGCCCTCTCTCATTCCTCACACTGACTTGTATTAGTGTAAGCTCTAGAGGGCCCCCTCTCATTCCCATCTCTATGATTGGTGCTAGTATGAGCTCCTCATGGATTTCCCTCTCATTTCTTACACTGACTTGTATTACTGTAAGCTCTGCCTGGATCTCCCTCTCATTCCCTACACTGACTTGTTTTAGTGTAAGCTCCGCCTGGAGCTCCATCTCATTCCTCTCACTGACTTGTATTAGTGTAAGCTCCGCCTGGAGCTCCCTCTCATTCCTCACACTGACTTGCATTAGTGTAGGCCCTGCCCGGAACTCGTCTCTTTCCTCACACTGACTTGTATTAGTGTAAGCTCTAGAGGGGCCCCCTCTCATTCCCATCTCTATGATTTGTGCTAGTATGAGCTCCTCATGGAGGTCCCTCTCATTCAAAGCAAACACAAGGAGATGATGGACGGAGCGCTGAAACTTTTCAGACACTCACCCCCAGTCACAGATGTGGGTTGTATCCATCATCGTTCGTTAGCTCACTTCGTTAGCTCACTTCGCCACCCCAGTCCACACACAGCTATATGCAAATCAGACTTGACCCTGTGCCTCATGGGAACAGTCCAGCCCGAACTGCTAAGCCATGTCTTCCCTGGACCGGAAACAAATATCCTGGGACCGGTTTCGGGCTAACAGCCCTCATCAGCCAGGCTGGCTTGAATCCAGTGGCAAAGTGAGCAAGGGACCCACGTCTGGGCATACTCTGCCAACTTAGGGCGAACAAAGCAAACACAAGGAGATGATGGACGGAGCGCCTAAACTTTTCAGACACTCACCCCCAGTCACAGATCTGGGTTGAATCCATCATCGTTCTTTAGCTCACTTCGCCATCCCAGTTCAGACACAGCTATATGCAAATCAGACTTGACCCTGTGCCTCATGGGAACAGTCCAGCCCGAACTGCCAAGCCATGTCTTCCCTGGACCGGAAACAAACATCCTGGGACCAGTTTCGGGCTAACAGCTGATGAGGGCTGTTAGCCCGAAACCGGTCCCAGGATTCTTATTTCCGGTCCAGGAAGACATGGCTTGGCAGTTCGAGCTGGACTGTTCCCATGAGGCACAGGGTCAAGACTGATTTGCATATAGCTGTGTCTGAACTGGGGTGGCGAAGTGAGCTAAAGAGCGATGATGGATTCAACCCAGATCTGTGACTGGGAGTGAGTGTCTGAAAAGTTTCAGCACTCCGTCCATTATCTCCTTGTGTTTGCTTTGTTCGCCTAAGTTGGCAGGGTATGCCCAGGCGTGGGTCCCTTGCTCACTTTGCCACTGGATTCAAGCTAGACTGGCTGATGAGGGCTGTTAGCCCGAAACCGGTACCAGGATGCTTATTTTTGGTCCAGGGAAGACATGGCTTGGCAGTTCGGGCTGGACTGTTCCCATGAGGCACAGGGTCAAGACTGATTTGCATATAGCTGTGTCTGAACAGTGGTGGCGAAGTGAGCTAAAGAACGATGATGGATTCAACCCAGATCTGTAACTGGGGGTGAGTGTCTGAAAAGTTTCAGCGCTCCGTCCATCATCTACTTGTGTTTGCTTTGTTCGCCCTAAGTTGGCAGGGTATGCCCAGACGTGGGTCCCTTGCTCACTTTGCCACTGGATTCAAGCTAGCCTGGCTGATGAGGGCTGTTAGCCCGAAACCGGTCCCCAGGATGCTTATTTCCGGTCCAGGGAAGACATGGCTTGGCAGTTCGGGCTGGACTGTTCCCATGAGGCACAGGGTCAAGACTGATTTGCATATAGCTGTGTCTGAACTGGGGTGGCGAAGTGAGCTAAAGAACGATGATTGATAGATTCTACCCAGATCTGTGACTGGGGGTGAGTGTCTGAAAAGTTTCAGCACTCCATCCATCATCTCCTTGTGTTTGCTTTGTTCGTCCTAAGTTGGCAGGGTATGCCCAGACGTGGGTCCCTTGCTCACTTTGCCACTGGATTCAAGCTAGCCTGGCTGATGAGGGCTGTTAGCCCGAAACTGGTCCCAGGATGCTTATTTCCGGTCTAGAGAAGACATGGCTTGGCAGTTCGGGCTGGACTATTCCCATGAGGCACAGGGTCAAGACTGATTTGCATATAGCTGTGTCTGAACTGGGGTGGCGAAGTGAGCTAAAGAACGATGATGGATTCAACCCAGATCTGTGACTGGGGGTGAGTGTCTGAAAAGTTTCAGCGCTCCGTCCATCATCTCCTTGTGTTTGCTTTGTTCCCTCTCATTCCTCACAATGACTTGTATTAGTGTAAGCTCTGAATGGAGCTCCCTCGCATTCCTCACACTGACTTGTATTAGTGTAAGCTATGCCTGGAGCTCCCTATCATTCTTCACACTTACATGTATTAGTGTAAGCTTCGCCTTGAGCTCCCTCTCATTCCCTACACTGACTTGTATTAGTGCAAGCTCCGCCTTGAACTCCCTCTCATTCCTCACACTGACCTGTATTAGTGTAAGCTCCGCATGGAGTTCTCTCTCATTCCTCTCACTGACTTGTATTAGTGTAAGCTCTAGAGGGGCCCCCACTCATTCCCATCTCTATGATTTGTGCTAGTATGAGCTCCTAATGGAGTCCCCTCTCATTCCTCACACTGACCTGTATTAGTGTAAGCTCTGCATAGAGCTCCCTCTCATTCCTCACACTGACTTTTATTAGTGTAAGCGCCACCTGGAGCTCCCTCTCATTCCTTACACTGACTTGTATTAGTGTAAGCTCTGCATGGAGCTCCCTCTCATTCCTCACACTGACTTGTATCAGTGAAAGCTCCACTGGAGCTCCCTCTCTTTCCCTACACTGACTTGTATTAGTGTAAGCTCTGCATGGAGCTCCCTCTCATTCCTCACACTGAATTGTATTAGTTTAAGCTCTGCATGGAGCTCCCTCTCATTCCTCACACTGACTTGTATTAGTGTAAGCTCCGCCTGGAGCTCCGTCTCATTCCTCTCACTGACTTGTATTAGTGTAAGCTCCACCTGGAGTTCCCTCTCATTCCTCAAACTGACTTGTATTAGTGTAAGCTCTAGAGGGGCCCACTCTCATTCCCTTCTCTATGATTTGTGCTAGTATGAGCTCCTAATGGAGTTCCCTCTCATTCCTCACACTGATCTGTATTAGTGTAAGCTCTGCATAGAGCTCCCTCTCATTCCTCACACTAACTTGTATTAGTGTAAGCTCCACTTGGAGTTCCCTCTCATTCCTCACACTGACTTGTAATAGTGTAAGCTACACTGGAGCTGCCTCTCATTCCTCACACTGACTTGTATTACTGTAAGCTCTGCATGGACCTCCCTGTCATTCCTCACACTGACTTGTATTAGTGTAATCTCCACATGGAGTTCCTCTCATTCCTCGCAGTGACTTGTATTAGTGTAAGCTCCGCCTGCAGCTCCCTCTCATTCCTCACATTGACTTGTATTAGTGTAAGCTCCGCCTGGAGCTCCCTCTCATTCCTCACACTGACTTGTATTAGTGTAAGCTCCACCTTGAGCTCCCTCTCATTCCTCACACTGACCTGTATTAGTGTAAGGTCCGCCTGGACCTCCAACTCATTCCTCACTGTGTGACTTGTATTAGTGTAAGCTCCGCATGGAGCTCCGTCTCATTCCTCACACTAACTTGTATTAGTGTAAGCTCCACCTGGATCTCCCTCTCATTCCTTACACTGATTTGTATTAGTGTAAGCTCTGCATGGAGCTCCCTCTCATTCCTCACACTGACTTGTATTAGTGTAAGCTCCACCTGGGGCTCCCTCTCATTCCTCACACTGATTTGTATTAGTGTAAGCTCTGCCTGGAGCTCCCTCTCATTCCTCACACTGACTAGTATTAGTGTAAGCTCTGCATGGAGCTCCCTCTCATTCCTCACACTGACTTGTATTAGTGTGAGCTCCACCTGGAGCTCCCTCTCAATCATCACACTGACTTGTATCAGTGTAAGCTCCGTCTGTAGCTCCCTCTCATTCCTCACACTGACTTGTATTATGTAAGCTCCAGAGGGCCCCCTCTCATTCCTATCTCTATGATATGTGCTATTATGAGCTCCGCATGGAGGTCCCCCTCATTCCTCACACTTACTTGTATGAGTGCAAGCTCCTCATGGAGTTCCCCATCATTCCTCACACTTACTTGTATGAGTGCAAGCTCTGCCTGGAGCTCCCCCTCATTACTTACACTGACTTGTATTAGTGTGAGCTCCACCTGGAGCTCCCTCTCATTCCTCACACTGACTTGTATTAGTGTAATCTCCTCCTGGAGCTCCCTCTCATTACTTACACTGACTTGTATTAGTGGAAGCTATAGAGGGGGCCCCTCTCATTCCTCACACTGACTTTTATTAGTGTAAGCTCTGCATGGAGCTCCCTCTCATTACTCACACTTACGTGTATTAGTGTAAACTCTGCATGGAGCTCCCTCTCACTCCTCACACTCACTTGTATTAGTGTCAGCTCCGACTGGAGCTCCTTCTCATTCCCTACACTGAGTTTTATTAGTGTAAGCTTTACCTGGAGCTCCCTCTCATTCCTCACACTGATTTGTATCAGTGTAAGCTCCGCCTGGAGCTCCCTCTCATTCTTCACACTGACTTGTATTAGTGTAAGCTCCAGAGGGGCCACCTCTCATTCCTATCTCTATGATATGTGCTATTATGAGCTACGCATGGAGGTCCCCTTCATTCCTCACACTTACTTTGTGATTGCAAGCTATGCCTGGAGCTCCCTCTCATTCCTCACTCTGACTTGTATTAGTGTAAGCTCCTCATGGAGTTCCCTCTCATTCCTCACACTGACTTGTATTAGTGTAAGCTACGCCTCGAGCTCCGTCTCATTCCTCTCACTGACTTGTATTACTGTAAGCTCCGCATGGAGCGCCCTCTCATTCCCATCTCTATGATTTGTGCTAGTATGAGCTCCTCATGGAGTTCCCTCTCATTCCGCACACTTACTTGTATTAGTGTAAGCTCTGCATGGAGCTCCTTCTCATTCCTCACACTGACTTGTATTAGTGTAGGCTCCGCCTGGAGCTCCCTCTCATTCCTCACACTGACTTGTATTACTGTAAGCTCTAGAGGGGCCCTCTCTCCTTCCTCACACTGACCTGTCTTAGTGTAAGCTCTAGAGGGCCCCCTCTCATTCCCATCTCTATGATTTGTGCTAGTATGAGCTCCGCATGGAGTTCCCTCTCATTCCTCTCACTGACTTGTATTAGTGTAAGCTACGCCTGGAGCTCCGTCTCATTCCTCTCACTGACTTATATTAGTGTAAGCTCCGCCTGGAGCTCCCTCTCATTCCTCACACTGACTTGCATTGGTGTAGGCCCTGCCTGGAGCTCGTCTCATTCCTCAAACAGACTTGTATTAGTGTAAGCTCCGCCTGGAGCTCCCTCTCATTCCTCACACTTACTTGTATTAGTGTAAGCTTCGCCTTGAGCTCCCTCTCATTCCCTACACTGACTTGTATTAGTGCAAGCTCCGCCTTGAACTCCCTCTCATTCCTCACACTGACCTGTATTAGTGTAAGCTCCGCATGGAGTTCTCTCTCATTCCTCTCACTGACTTGTATTAGTGTAAGCTCTAGAGGGGCCCCCACTCATTCCCATCTCTATGATTTGTGCTAGTATGAGCTCCTAATGGAGTCCCCTCTCATTCCTCACACTGACCTGTATTAGTGTAAGCTCTGCATAGAGCTCCCTCTCATTCCTCACACTGACTTTTATTAGTGTAAGCGCCACCTGGAGCTCCCTCTCATTCCTTACACTGACTTGTATTAGTGTAAGCTCTGCATGGAGCTCCCTCTCATTCCTCACACTGACTTGTATCAGTGAAAGCTCCACTGGAGCTCCCTCTCTTTCCCTACACTGACTTGTATTAGTGTAAGCTCTGCATGGAGCTCCCTCTCATTCCTCACACTGAATTGTATTAGTTTAAGCTCTGCATGGAGCTCCCTCTCATTCCTCACACTGACTTGTATTAGTGTAAGCTCCGCCTGGAGCTCCCTCTCATACCTCTCACTGACTTGTATTAGCGTAAGCTCCGCCTGGAGCTCCGTCTCATTCCTCTCACTGACTTGTATTTGTGTTTGCCTGGAGCTCCCTCTCATTCCTCACACTGACTTGTATGAGTTTAAGCTCCACCTGGAGCTCTGTCTCATTCCTCACACTGACTTGTAATAGTGTAAGCTCCACTGGAGCTCCCTCTCATTCCTCACACTGACTTGTATTAGTGTAAGCTCTGCATGGTGCTCCCTCTGATTCCTCACACAGATTTGTATTAGTGTAAGCTCCGCATAGAGTTCCCTCTCATTCCTCGCAGGGACTTGTATTAGTGTAATCTCAGCCTGCCGCTCCCTCTCATTTCTCACACTGACTTGTATTAGTGAAAGCTCCTCCTGGAGCTCCCTCTCATTACTCACACTGACTTGTATGAGTTTAAGCTCCGCCTGGAGCTCTGTCTCATTCTTCAAACTGACTTGTAATAGTGTAAGCTCCACTGGAGCTCCCTCTCATTCCTCACACTGACTTGTATTAGTGTAAGCTCTGCATGGTGCTCCCTCTGATTCCTCACACAGATTTGTATTAGTGTAAGCTCCGCATAGAGTTCCCGCTCATTCCTCGCAGGGACTTGTATTAGTGTAATCTCAGCCTGCCGCTCCCTCTCATTCCTCACACTGACTTGTATTAGTGTAAGCTCCTCCTGGAACTCCTTCTCATTCCTCACACTGACTTGCATTAGTGTAACCTCTGCCTGGAGCTCCCTCTCATTCCTCACGCTGACTTGCATTAGTGTAAGCTCCGCCTGGAGCTCCCTCTCAATCCTCACACTTACTTGTATTAGTGTAAGCTCCGCCTTGAGCTCCCTCTCATTCCTCACAATGACTTGTATTCGTGTAAACTCCGCCTTGAGCTCCCTCTCATTCCCTACACTGACTTGTATTAGTGTAAGCTCCGCCTTGAGCTCCCTCTCATTCCTCACACTGACCTGTATTAGTGTAAGGTCCGCATGGACCTCCCTCTCATTCCTCACTGTGTGACTTGTATTAGTGTAAGCTCTGCATGGAGCTCCCTCTCATTCCTCACACTGACTTGTATTAGTGTAAGCTCCGCATGGAGTTCCCTCTCATTCCTCACACTGAGTTGTATTAGTGTAAGCTCCACCTGGAGCTCCCTCTCATACCTCACACTGACTTGTATCAGTGTAAGCTCCGCATGGAGCTCCCTCTCATTCCTCACACTGACTTGTATTAGTGTAAGCTCCGACTGGAGCTCCGTCTCATTCCTCTCACTGACTTATATTAGTATAAGCTCTAGAGGGCCCCCTCTCATTCCTATCTCTATGACTTGTGCTAGTATGAGCTCCTAATGGAGTTCCCTCTCATTCCTCACACTGACTTGTATTAGTGTAAGCTCTGCAAAGAGCTCCCTCTCATTCCTCACACTGACTAGTATTAGTGTAAGCTCTGCATGGAGCTCCCTCTCATTCCTCACACTGACTTGTATTAGTGTAAGCTCTGCATGGAGCTCCCTCTCATTCCTCACACTGACTTGTATTAGTGTACGCTCTGCATGGAGCTCCCTCCCATTCCTCACACTGACTTGTATCAGTGTAAGCTCCACTGGAGCTCCCTCTCATTTCTCTCACTGACTTGTATTAGTGTAAGCTCCACTTGGAGCTCCCTCTCATTCCTCACCCTGACTTGTATTAGTGTATGCTCTGCACAGAGCTCCCTCTCATTCCTCACACTTACGTGTATTAGTGTAAACTCTGCATGGAGCTCCCTCTCACTCCTCACACTGACTCTTATTAGTGTCAGCTCCACCTGGAGCTCCCTCTCATTCCCTACTGTGTGGCTTGTGTTAGTGTAAGCTCCGCCTGGAGCTCCCTCTCATTCCTAAACACTGACTTGTATCAGTGTAAGCTCCGCCTGGGGCTCCCTCTCATTCCTCGCACTGACTTATATCAGTGAAAGTTCCACATTACGGAGCTCCCTCTCATTCCTCACACTGACTTGTATCAGTGTAAGCTCCACCTGGAGCTCTCTCTTATTCCTCACACTGACTTGTATCAGTGAAAGCTCCACACTGAGCTCCCTCTCCTTCCTCACACTGACTTGTATCAGTGTAAGCTCCATCTGGAGCTCCCTCTAATTCCTCACACTGACTTGTATCAGTGTAAGCTCCACCTGGAGCGCCCTCTCATTCCTCACACTGACTTGTATGAGTTTAAGCTCCACCTGGAGCTCTGTCTCATTCCTCACACTGACTTGTAATAGTGTAAGCTCCACTGGAGCTCCCTCTCATTCCTCACACTGACTTGTATTAGTGTAAGCTCTGCATTGTGCTCCCTCTGATTCCTCACACAGATTTGTATTAGTGTAAGCTCCGCATAGAGTTCCCTCTCATTCCTCGCAGGGACTTGTATTAGTGTAATCTCAGCCTGCCGCTCCCTCTCATTTCTCACACTGACTTGTATTAGTGTAAGCTCCTCCTGGAGCTCCCTCTCATTCCTCACACTGACTTGTATGAGTTTAAGCTCCGCCTGGAGCTCTGTCTCATTCTTCAAACTGACTTGTAATAGTGTAAGCTCCACTGGAGCTCCCTCTCATTCCTCACACTGACTTGTATTAGTGTAAGCTCTGCATGGTGCTCCCTCTGATTCCTCACACAGATTTGTATTAGTGTAAGCTCCGCATAGAGTTCCCTCTCATTCCTCGCAGGGACTTGTATTAGTGTAATCTCAGCCTGCCGCTCCCTCTCATTCCTCACACTGACTTGTATTAGTGTAAGCTCCTCCTGGAACTCCTTCTCATTCCTCACACTGACTTGCATTAGTGTAACCTCTGCCTGGAGCTCCCTCTCATTCCTCACGCTGACTTGCATTAGTGTAAGCTCCGCCTGGAGCTCCCTCTCAATCCTCACACTTACTTGTATTAGTGTAAGCTCCGCCTTGAGCTCCCTCTCATTCCTCACAATGACTTGTATTCGTGTAAACTCCGCCTTGAGCTCCCTCTCATTCCCTACACTGACTTGTATTAGTGTAATCTCCGCCTTGAGCTCCCTCTCATTCCTCACACTGACCTGTATTAGTGTAAGGTCCGCATGGACCTCCCTCTCATTCCTCACTGTGTGACTTGTATTAGTGTAAGCTCTGCATGGAGCTCCCTCTCATTCCTCACACTGACTTGTATTATTGTAAGCTCCGCATGGAGTTCCCTCTCATTCCTCACACTGAGTTGTATTAGTGTAAGCTCCACCTGGAGCTCCCTCTCATACCTCACACTGACTTGTATCAGTGTAAGCTCCGCATGGAGCTCCCTCTCATTCCTCACACTGACTTGTATTAGTGTAAGCTCCGACTGGAGCTCCGTCTCATTCCTCTCACTGACTTATATTAGTATAAGCTCTAGAGGGGCCCCCTCTCATTCCTATCTCTATGACTTGTGCTAGTATGAGCTCCTAATGGAGTTCCCTCTCATTCCTCACACTGACTTGTATTAGTGTAAGCTCTGCAAAGAGCTCCCTCTCATTCCTCACACTGACTAGTATTAGTGTAAGCTCTGCATGGAGCTCCCTCTCATTCCTCACACTGACTTGTATTAGTGTAAGCTCTGCATGGAGCTCCCTCTCATTCCTCACACTGACTTGTATTAGTGTACGCTCTGCATGGAGCTCCCTCCCATTCCTCACACTGACTTGTATCAGTGTAAGCTCCACTGGAGCTCCCTCTCATTTCTCTCACTGACTTGTATTAGTGTAAGCTCCACTTGGAGCTCCCTCTCATTCCTCACCCTGACTTGTATTAGTGTATGCTCTGCACAGAGCTCCCTCTCATTCCTCACACTTACGTGTATTAGTGTAAACTCTGCATGGAGCTCCCTCTCACTCCTCACACTGACTCTTATTAGTGTCAGCTCCACCTGGAGCTCCCTCTCATTCCCTACTGTGTGGCTTGTGTTAGTGTAAGCTCCGCCTGGAGCTCCCTCTCATTCCTAAACACTGACTTGTATCAGTGAAAGTTCCACATTACGGAGCTCCCTCTCATTCCTCACACTGACTTGTATCAGTGTAAGCTCCACCTGGAGCTCTCTCTTATTCCTCACACTGACTTGTATCAGTGAAAGCTCCACACTGAGCTCCCTCTCCTTCCTCACACTGACTTGTATCAGTGTAAGCTCCATCTGGAGCTCCCTCTAATTCCTCACACTGACTTGTATCAGTGTAAGCTCCACCTGGAGCGCCCTCTCATTCCTCACACTGACTTGTATCAGTGTAAGCTCCGCCTGGAGCTCCCTCTCATTCCTCACACTGACTTGTATCAGTTTAAGCTCTGCATGGAGTTCCCTCTCATTCCTCACACTGACTTGTATTAGTGTAAGCTCCACTTGGAGCTCCCTCTCATTCTTCACACTGACTTGTATTAGTTCAAGCTCTGCCTGGAGCTCCCTCTCATTCCTCGCAGTGGCTAGTATTAGTGTAAGCTCCGCCTGGAGCTTCCTGTCATATCTTACACTGACTTGTATTAGTGTTTGCCTGGAGCTCTCTCTCATTCCTCACACTGACTTGTATCAGTGTAAGCTCTGCAAGGAGTTCCCTCTCATTACTCACACTGACTTGTATTAGTGTAAGCTCCACTTGGAGCTCCGTCTCATTTCTCACACTGACTTGTATTAATGTAAGCTCTGCATGGAGTTCCCTCTCATTCCTCACACTGACTTGTATCAGTGTAAGCCCTGCATGGAGTTCCCTCTCATTCCTCACACTGACTTGTATTAGTGTAAGCTCCACCTGGAGCTCCCTCTCATACCTCACACTGACTTGTATCAGTGTAAGCTCCGCATGGAGCTCCCTCTCATTCCTCACACTGACTTGTATTAGTGTAAGCTCCGCATGGAGCTCCCTCTCATTCATCACACTGACTTGTATTAGTGTAAGCTCTGCATGGAGTTCCCTCTCATTCCTCACACTGACTTGTATTAGTGTAAGCTCCGCCTGGAGCTCCCTCTCATTCCCTACAGTGACTTGTATTAGTGTAAGCTCCGCCTGGAGTTCCCTCTCATTCCTCACACTGACTTGTATTAGTGTAAACTCCACATGGAGCTCCCTCTCATTCCTCACTGTGTGACCCGGATTAGTGTAAGATTTTCACAGTAAGGTAAAATGTGGCTCCCCGTTAGGTCCCTGCTCAGAAAAATCCCCCAGATTGAAATGGATAGAAGAGTCCGAATGCTAAGAGAAGCATTCAATCTGTCTGTAAGGAGGGAAGTGGTCCCCGAAGGCTGGAAGAAGGCATTATCATGCCTTTACTAAGGCTGATCTGAGAAAGCTTAGCAATGTTCGGACAATTTCTTTGTTGCCTTTTATGTCTAAAGAGGCAGAAAAGCTGATAAACACCCAGCTCACAAAGTTTAAACTTGGGGATTCGGGCCCGGATGACTTTTAGTCTGAAGTTCAGGCCCATCACAGAAAAGAACTAGCTCTGGTACCTGTGAGGCTGCGAAGATCCAAGACATGGATGGAGTGGCGGCTCGCATCCTGCTGGGTCCATCTGCAGCCTTTGACCCTGCCTCACCTGATGTGCACACTTCCTGGCTTGATGAAATAGGGGTAAAAGATGGAGCTTTGGGATGCCTTTCATCCTTCCTGGGGGATCATCAGGCCGTTCCGTTACTCCCATACACATCCTTCTATCACCGAACAGAGTACGGTGTCCCACAGGGATCATCACTATGTCCAATTCTGTTTAATGCTTGCGTGGGATCACTGACAGAATATCGACAACAGAAATATCGACCTACAGAAATATCGTGACCAAAATACCGTTGTCAAAAATATCGACCTCCTAACTTCATAATGGTAAGTGCAAATATATCGAAAAAAATATATAGTTGTTAAAAATATCGAAGTAGAAAATATAGTTTTTTTTATATGTATAAAAAATAATGTAAAATAAATTAAATAATGCATTTGACTTAAAATTTTTTTTTAGATTTATTTGTATATTTTAACAATTATAAGTAATAAATGTAATGTAAAAATAAATTAAACATACATATTTAAAATGTAATATATATATATTTACTTAAAAATAATTAATAAATAATAATTTTAATTAATTGTAAAATGTTAGAAATATATTAAAATTTATAAATAAATATATATATATATATATACATACACCTGTAACATAAAAATAAAAAACAATTACATTTATATTATAAATTAAAATATTAAAATATATAATATTTTTTAAACCTACGTTTAACACTCCATTGACTGCAACAGTAGGGAAAGTGTTGGATAGCGGAGGAGAAAAAATTACTATTCCCACTCCAGCGAGTGCAACTTTAGGGAAAGTGTTGGATAGCGGAGGGGAATAATTTACTATTCCCACTCCAGCGAGTGCAACAGTAGGGAAAGTGTTGGATAGCGGAGGGGAATAATTTACTATTCCCACTCCAGCGAGTGCAACAGTAGGAAAAGTGTTGGATAGCGAAGGGATAAAAATTACTATTCCCACTCCAGCAAGTGCAACAGTAGGGAAAGTGTCGGATAGCGGAGGGGTATAATTTACTATTCCCACTCCAGCGAGTGCAACAGTAGGGAAAATGTTGGATAGCGGAGGGGAATAATTTACTATTCCCACTCCAATGAGTGCAACAGTAGGGAAAGTGTTGGATAGCGGAGGGGATAAAATTACTATTCCCACTCCAAGGAGTGCAACAGTAGAGAAAGTGTTGGATAGCGTAGGGGTAAAAATTACTATTCCCACTCCAGCGAGTGCAACAGTAGGGAAAATGTTGGATTAGCGTAGGGGTAAAAATTACTATTCCCACTCCAGCGTGTGCAACAGTAGGGAAAGTGTTGTATAGCAAAGGGGTAAAAATTACTATTCCCACTCCAGTGAGTGCAACTGTAGGGAAAGTGTTGGATAGCGGAGGGGAATAATTTACTATTCCCACTCCAATGAGTGCAACAGTAGGGAAAGTGTCGGATAGCGCAGGGGTAAAAATTACTATTCCCACTCCAGCGAGTACAACAGTAGGGAAAGTGTTGGATAGTGTAGGGGTATAAATTACTATTCCCACTCCTGCGAATGCATCAGTAGGGAAAGTGTTGGATAGCAAAGGGGTAAAAATTACTATTCACACTTAAGAAAATTCAAATTTAAAAACAAACAAAATATCAACTACTATACAACATATAATAAAACACCCAAAAACAAAACATACCTATTATAAATTTTTACAAAACATAGAAACATATAATAATGTAGAAAAAATATAAAATTTACATAAAAAGATTATTTGTTCAATTTTAACAAGAAATTATCAAACAAATAAATATTTAGTAATAGAAATTAATTGTAATCTAAAAAAGAATTATTACATAAATGTAATATCTTTTTCCTACCCTATAACACCACACGATTTACAACACACATCTAAATTAAATAAAAAGTGTTCCTTCATAATTAACACAATTAATTATCAATTTAAAAATTAATAATAATTAAAAACATATTTAAAAAGTTCAAAATTATTGTAGTAACCAAACATTGCAGCTATACAGCATAAATACCCAAACCAAAAAAAATAAAAAATTACCAAAAATATTTAACAATAAATAAATATTAATGATCAAGTAATAATTAATTAATGTAAACTAAATTACTTTCCACCATCTACCCCAATAAACACCATAACACACACCTAAAAATATTTACACAATTTCCATAACTAATTTTACATTAATAAATTCATATCAATTAACAACAAATAAGCAATTAATTTTAGAAAATTTACTTCCCACCATTTACCACTATATGCTGGTAGTTGATATTTCTGTATCACGATATTTTGCACTCGATATTAGTGCAAGTCGACATTTCCTACTCGATATTCTGACTGTTTACCACCTGCGTGGGCCCTCTAGGCCAAGGAATCAGGTCATTTGTGCTGGAACTGATAACCTACCCAGATGACACCTATTTAATCCTGAACATGAATGCTGAGTCCACCCTTACTCAGTCTAATTGTATTTACTATATGAAGAAAGATGGATTGTGAATATCCCTTTGTCAGGTATGGGGTCGAGAAGCAGATGGCCAAAGGGCAGAGCGAAAGGTGTACCAGAGTAGGGGATGCCCCAGAAAGTGGAAAAAGGTGTGTGGTGTTTGGTGTGCCTACATGGGATCATGACCAAAGGTGAGGCCAAATATCAAGTGGGGAATGCTCCCCTTTTGTTTATATTGTGCTGAGCCTGAAGACTTTCTGATGGAATGTTTACCGGCGGTAAAAACGCAATTCTGTTTAGATATTCTTGTTCAAAAATCTGAAGAGCAATGTTGAACGCATGTCCTCAATAATGTGTACGATGAGCTTGGAGTTTATATAAAAAGAGTTCAAAAAAACTATATGAAGAAAGTCACCTTATGGGGGTGAGGGGGGAGAACTGAATGAAACTCAAATCAGGAAAAAACAGAGGTTATTATCCTAGAAAGTTCGCATTCGATCTGGAACCAATCATGGTGGCTTTATGAGTTGGGAGACCGCCCTCCCCCAGTTGACTCAGTTCGCAATTTAGGATTCATATTTGACAGCAAGCTGAACTGTTCAATTTAGATTGCGCAGCTTACATCGTCTTGCTTTTTACATCCGTGTGGGCGCTGGGGTTCAGTCAAAGAGCCAGGTCTTGAGATCCTCCCTCAATTAAGTCCACGACGGGGATTGCCTAAGATGGAGAGGCAGGGTGTTCCAGGTCTTGGTGGCGAGGTAGGAGAAGGATCTTCCTCCGTTTCTGTTCTTGTGGATCCGCGGGATGGTGGCCAGGGCCAGTTGGGTGGAGCAGAGGTGTCTGGTGGGTACGTGGAATGAGTGGCAGTGGTTCAGTTATGCTGGTCCTGCATCGTGGAGGGCTTTGTAGGCATGTGTGAGGAGCTTGAAAGTGATTCTTTTGTTGACTGGGAGCCAGTGGAATTATTGAAGGTGTTCGGTGATGTGTCTGCAGCTGGGGGAGGTTGAGAAACAGTCTGGCTGCGGCATTTTGAACATTCTGTAGTTTTCTGAGGAGTTTCTGGGTGACACCGGCGTAGAGTGCATTGCCGTAGTGGAGTCTGCTGCTGATGAGAGCGTCAATGACCGTCTTTTTGAGTTTGGTGGGGATCCATCTGAATGTCTTACGAAGTAGGCGAAGTGTGTGGAAGCAAGATAAGGATACAACGTTGATCTGGCAGTTCATTGTGAGCGAGGAGTCTAGCATGATGCTGAGGTTTTGTGCATGGTCCGTGGGAGTGGGGGGGTTCCCAATGCGGCGGGCCACCAGGAGTCGTCCCAAGCTGAGGGGGTGGGTCCCAGGATGAGGACTTCAGTCTTGTCCGAGTTGAGTTTGAGGCAACTGTCTTTCATCCAGGAGCCAACGGCCTTCATCCTGCGGTGGAAGTTGTTTCTGGCGGTTGTGGGTTTGTTGGTGAGGGAGAGGATCAGTTGTGTGTCTTTCAGTAAACGATGGAGCTTTGGGATGCCTTTCATCCTTCCTGGGGGATCATCAGGCAGTTCTGTTACTCCCATACACATCCTTCTATCATCCAGTGTCCCACAGGGATCATCACTAAGTCCAACTCTGTTTAATGCCTGCGTGGCACCTCTAGGCCGAGGAATCAGGTCATTTGTGCTGGAACTGATAACCTACCCAGATGACACTTAAATAATTCTGAACATGAATGCTGAGTCCACCCTTATCAGTCTAATTGTATTTACTATATGAAGAAAGATGGATTGTGGATATCCCTTTGTCAGGTCTGGGGTCGAGAAGCAGACGGCCAAAGGGCAGAGCAAGTAGTGTACCAGAGTAGGGGATGCCCCAGAAAGTGAAAAAAAGGTGTGATGTTTGGTGTGCCTACAAGGGATCATGACCGAAGGTGAGGCCAAATAACAAGTGGGGAATGCTGTCCTTTTCTTTATATTGTGCTGAGCCTGAAGACTTTCTTATGGAATGTATACCGGCCGTAAAGTTGCCATTCTGTTTAGATATTCTTGTTCAAAAATCTGAAGAGCAATGTTGTACACATGTCCTCAATAATTTGTACGATGAGCTTGGAGTTTATATAAAAATAGTAAAAGAAAATAACTATATGAAGAAAGTCACCTTATTGGGGGGGAACTGAATGAAACTCAAATCAGGAAGAAACAGAGGTTCTTATCCTAGAAAGATCGCATTCGATCTGGAACCAATCATGGTGGCTTTATGAGTTGGGTGACCGCCCTCCCCCAGTTGACTCAGTTCGCAATTTAGGATTCATATTTGGCAGCAACCTGAACTGTTCAATTTAGATTGCGCAGCTTACATCGTCTTGCTTTTTACATCAGTCTGGGCGCTGGGGTTCAGTCAAAGAGTCTGGTCTTGAGATCCTTCCTGAATTGGGTCCACGACGGGGATTGCCTGAGATGGAGAGGCAGGGTGTTCCAGGTCTTGGTGGCGAGGTAGGAGAAGGATCTTCCTCCGTTTCTGTTCTTGTGGATCCGTGGGATGGTGGCCAGGGCCAGTTGGGTGGAGCGGAGTTGTCTGGTGGGTACGTGGAATGAGCGGGGTGGTTCAGATATGCTGGTCCTGCATCGTGGAGGGCTTTGTAGGCATGTGTGAGGAGCTTGAAAGTGATTCTTTTGTTGACTGGGAGCCAGTAGAATTCTTGAAGGTGTTCGGTGATGTGTCTGCAGCTGGGGGAGGTTGAGGAACAGTCTGGCTGTGGCATTTTGAACGTTCTGTAGTTTTCTGAGGAGTTTTTGGGTGACACCGGCGTAGAGTGCATTGCAGAAGTGGAGTCTGCTGGTGATGAGAGCGTAGGTGACCGTCTTTTTGAGTTCGGTGGGGATCCATCTGAATGTCTTACGAAGTAGGCGAAGTGTGTGGAAGCAAGATGAGGATACGACGTTGATTTGGCAGTTCATTGTGAGCGAGGAGTCTTGTATGATGCTGAGGTTTCGTGCACGGTCCGTGGGAGTGGGGGGGTTCCCAATGCGGCGGGCCACCAGGAGTTGTCCCAAGCTGAGGGGGTGGGTCCCAGGATGAGGACTTCGGTCTTGTCCGAGTTGAGTTTGAGGCAACTGTCTTTCATCCAGGAGCCAACCGACTTCATCCTGCAGTGGAAGATGTTTCTGGCATTTGTGGGTTTGTTGGTGAGGGAGAGGATCAGCTGTGTGTCGTCAAAATAGGAGGCGATGTTGAGTCCATGGTTCCTGATGATGGCTGCTAGCTGAGCCATGTGGACGTTGAAGAGGGTGAGGCCCAGGGAAAAGCCATGGGGAACTCCGCAGCTGATCTCTGTGGGTTCAGAGAGGAATGGTGGTAGTCTGACTCACTGTGTTTGACCGGTGAAGAAGGAGTGGATCCAGTCCAGGACCTTGTTGCGGATGCCGGCGTTGTGGAGTCTACTGATTAGGGTGCAATGGGAGACGGTATCGAAGGCGGCCGAGAGGTCCAGGAGGATGAGGGCTGCGGTTTCGCCCCGGTCGAGGAGTTAGCGGATGTCATCGGTGGTGGCAAGAAGTATGGTCTCGGTGCTGTGGTTGCTTTGGAAGCCGGTTTAGGAGATGTCCAGGACGTGGTTCACTTCGATGAACTCAGAGAGTTGGGCATTGATGGCCTACTCAATGACTTTGCTGGGACGGGAGCAAGGAGATGGGTCTGAAGTTCTTGATGTCTGTCTGGTCGGCGGATGTCTTCTTAAGCAGGGGGTTGATCTGTGTTTCTAGTCATCGGGGAAGGTGGGGGTCTCGATGGAGCAGTTGATGGTGTGGCGAAGCTTGGGGCGATGGAGGTGGCTGCTCTGTGGAAGATATGGTGCGGGCATGGGTCCGAGGGGGCTCCGGAGTGGATGCTCTTCATGGTCTTGAGTGTGTAGTCTGTAGTGAGCAGGGTCCAGTGGAGCAGGATCTGTTGGGGGGTGGCGTGGTAGGGTGTGGTGGTGTCGGGCGTGGTGGAAGGGTCTTGGTTGTTGAAGTTGTCATAGACATGCCTGATCTTGTGGTGGAAGAAGGTGTTGAGTTTGTTGCAGAGGTCTTGGGAGGGTGGGACATCTGTGGTCTTGCTGTTTGGCCTGGCGAACTCCTTGACGATTGCGAAGAGTACTTTGCTGTTTTGTGCGTTGGCGTTGATTCTGTCTTGAAGGATCGTTTTCTTTGTGGTTTTGAGAAGAAGGTTGTGTGCGGTGATGGCATCTTTGAAGGTTGCATGGGTTTCCTGGGTTTTGTTGTTCCTCCATCTCTTCTCGAGTCGTCTACAGGTGTCCCTGGCCTCATGAAGGGCAGGGGTGAACCAGTTGACTTTCTTGGAGTGTTGCTTGCCAAGTGCCATATTTAGGGGTGCCAGAGTGTCGGAGCAGTTGGAGATCCATCGGTGGAGGTTGTGTGCTGAGGTAATAGCATCGGTTAGATGTCGGTGGAGTGGTGATGCTGAGGGAGGCGGTGAGATGTTCTATGGTAATCTTGCTCCAGCTACAGCGGGGGTGGCGAGGGCAGTTGTGTACGGTGGGTTTTGTGAAGCCGAAATGCACGCAGTTGTGGTCGGTCCAAAGGAGTTCAGTGGTGTGGCTGTAGGTGATGTTTTCGCTGGCGGAGAAGATGGGGTCAAGCGTGCGTCCTGCTGCATGGGTTGGAGAGTTGACTTGATACTCGAGTCCTACGTTGGCGAGGTTCTCCAGGAGGGATGCGGTGTTCTGGTCATTGGGGTTGTCTAGGTGGAAGTGGAGGTCGCCGAGAAGAATGTAGTCGGTGGATCCGAGAGCCTAGGGTGTGATGAAGCTGGAGCTGGCATCAGTGAAGGGCAGGTGGGGGCCGGGAGGTCTGTAGGCGAGGGTGCCGTGGAGGTGTTGGGGTTGATCTGGAGGTGGAGCTGTTCCATGGTTGTCGTTGGGTCTTCCGAGTGGGTGGTCAGGAGGAGGGTGTTTTTGTGGACGATTGCGATGCCCCCTCCTGGTCGGTCGGTGCAGTCCTTGTGGGTGATGTTGTAGCCATCGAGGATGGCGTTGCGATGTCCAGGTCAGAGCTAGGCTTTGCACAGGTTTCCTTGAGGAAAGCAAGGTCGGGAGAGATGGAGTCGAGGAGGTCCCAGATTTCTGTGCCGTGCTTATGGAGGAAGCGCATGTTGAGGAGGATGCGGCTGATATTGCCTCGTCTGCCAGAAGAGCACAAAATCACAGTATTTCAGGCAATTATAGAATCACGCCTTTATTACCCTAACATGTTGTATCTTGAATTTTTGAAATATTCAATAAAAAACTGAAGATTATCCAAAACATGGCAGTCAGAGTAAGGTTACATTTAGCCTGACTTGTATTGGTCTACCACCTTCTCTGTAACCTACAGTAGCTCCCAGCTGAAGAATGTATCAGATTCAAGGTGCTCCGTGTTTGTCACAAGGTTATTTATGGAACAGCACATTCATTCATCAAGGCCCTGGTGACTGTTCACATAGCCTCCAGAAATCTGCGAAACGATTTGAAAATTAAGATTAGGAGGACGATCCTATATCAATCAGGGGTTTGTTAAAGCGTGACTACTCACCCGTAAGGGTCTCAAGACGCTAGGGGTGGGGGGGTGCAGGTTCCATTCCGTCAAGGAGGGGGTCTGTCGAAGAGCCAGGTTTTGAAGTTTCTTGCGAAGATGGGGAGCGATGTTGTCTGTCTGAGGTGGAGCGGAAGGGCATTCCATGCTTTGGCCTCGAGGAAGGAGAAGGAGCGGCCTCCCGATCTGGTCTTTCTGGTGCGGGGGACCACGGCGTAGGAGAGCTGGGCTAATCGTAGGGTCCTTTGGGGCGCGTGGAATTTGAGTCGGCTGTTCAGGTATGCTGGTCCGGTGCCGTGGAGGGCCTTGTGTGCGTGTGTGAGCATCTTGAAGGTGATTCTCGCCTCGACGGGGAGCCAGTGGAGTGTGCGCAGGTGCTGGGAGATGTGGCAGTGTTTTGGCAGGTTGAGGACCAGTCTTGTGGCGGCGTTTTGGATGTTCTGTAGCTTGCGGGTGACGTTTTTGTTTATTCCGGCGTAGAGTGCGTTGCCGTAGTCAAGTCTGCTGGTGACCAGGGCGTGAGTGACGCTCTTTCGGTGTTCGAGGGGGATCCATTTGAAGGTCTTATGAAGGAGGCGGAGGGTGTGGAAGCAGGAAGACGAGACAGAGTTGATCTGGCGGTCCATTTTGAGCTCGGAGTCCAGGATGATTCCCAGGTTGCGTGCGTGGTCTGTGGGGGTTGGCGGGTTTCCGAGGGCGGGGGGCCACCAGGTGTCGCTCCAGGCGTCGGGGTTTGGGCCCATGATGAGTACTTCTGTTTTGTTGGTGTTTAGTTGTAGGCAGCTGT
Source organism: Calotriton arnoldi (assembly GCA_963921515.1). Classification (NCBI taxonomy): domain Eukaryota; kingdom Metazoa; phylum Chordata; class Amphibia; order Caudata; family Salamandridae; genus Calotriton; species Calotriton arnoldi. Next base: position 652,075 of record CAWUFW010009938.1, read on the forward strand.
TTTTCATCCATTTGGCGACGGCTTCCATGCCTTCTCGAAAGTTGCGTCTGGCGGTGTTGGGCTCGTTGGATAGGGAGAGGATGAGCTGGGTGTCGTCTGCGTATGACACGATGTTGAGTCCGTAGGTTCTGACGATGGGGGCAAGTGGAGCCATGTAGACGTTGAAGAGCGTCGGGCTGAGGGAGGAGCCCTGGGGGACTCCGCAGGTGGTAGGTGTGGGGTCCGAGAGGAAAAGGAGGAGTCTGACCCGCTGCATCCTGCCGGAGAGGAAGGAGCGGATCCAGTCGAGGGCCTTGTCCTGGATTCCTGCGTCGTAGAGTCTGCGTATTAGGGTGCGGTGGGAGACAGTGTCGAACGCCGCTGATAGGTCGAGGAGGATGAGGGCTACTGTTTCTCCTTTGTCCAGTAGGGTGAGGATGTCGTCTGTTGCGGCGAGGAGGGCGGTTTCCGTACTGTGGTTTTTTCTGAAGCCGGATTGGGAGGAGTCGAGGATGTTGTGTTCTTCAATGAATGTGGCAAGTTGGCTGTTGATGGCTTTCTCGATGACTTTCGCTGGGAACGGGAGCAGGGAGATGGGTCTGTAGTTTTGGAGGTCGGTGGGGTCTGCTGAGGGTTTTTTTAGGAGGCGGTTGACCTCGCTGTGTTTCCAGTCGTCGGGGAACGAGGCGGTCGCCAGGGAGCGGTTGATGGTGTGGCGGAGCATGGGTGCGATGGTGTCAGGCGGCTCTGTTGAAGATGTGGTAGGGGCAGGGGTCCGTAGGGGCCCTGAGGAGGATTGACTTCATTGTCTTCAGTGTGTCTTCGGTGGTGAGGGCTGTCCAGTCGTCAATCGCTGGTTTCTGGGTGTCGGGGGTGGTTGGTGAGGGTTCAGTGTGTTGGTTGTCTTCGTCGAAGTTGTCGTAGATGCTCTTGATTTTGTGGTGGAAAAAGGTGCTGAGTTTGTCGCAGAGGTCTTGTGAGGGAGGGATGTCGGTAGACTCGCTGGTGGGTTGGGCGAACTCTTGATGATGCTGAAGAGTTCCTTGCTGTTGTGCGCGTGGGTGGAGATTCTGTCGTCAATCGCTTTTTCCTCGTTTCTCTGATGAGTTGATGGTGGGCGTTGGTGGCGGCTCTGAAGTTGTTGTGGGCTTCTGTGGATTTGGTGTTCCTCCAGGCCTTTTCGAGGCGGCGGCATGTGCGTCTGGACTCTCGAAGTTCGGTGGTAAACCATCTGGCTTTCTTGGCGTGGGTATTGTTGTTTTTCTTGAGGGGGGCTATGGTGTTGGTGCTGTCCGAGATCCATCTATGCAGGGTTCGAGCTGCGGTGTTGGGGTCGTCGTTTTCCGCGATGGTTTGGGTGGAGTTGTTGAGTGAGGAGGTGAGCTGGTCGTCGGTGATTTTGGTCCAGTTTCTTCGTGGAAGCAGGTGCTGGTGTCTGTGGATGGTGGGTGTTCTGAAGGTGAAGTGGACGCAACGATGGTCGGTCCATGGGAGTTTGGTGGTGTGGCTGAAGGTGATGGAGTTTCCTGTAGTGAAGAGGGGGTCGGGTGTGTCCTGCTGAGTGCGTGGGCTCGGTCATGATCTGGCGGAGTCAATGTTATGGAGGTTGTCCAGGAGGGATGTGGTGTTGGGGTCCAGTTGGTTGTCGAGGTGGAAGTTGAGGTCTCCCAGCAGGGTGTAGTTGGTGGATGCGATGGCCTGCGGGGAGATAATGTCCGTGATGGAGTTGGCGAAGGGTCCCGCGGGGTCCAGGGGGTCGGTAGATGAGGGTTCCTTGGAGGGTGGCGGTGGGGCTGGCCAGTATCTTGAAGTGAAGGTGTTCCATCAGTTCTGTGGGCTCGTCGGGGAGTGTGCTCAGGCGGAGGCTGGATTTGTGGACGATAGCGATTCCTCCTCCTGGGCGGGTGGGGCGGTCCTTCCTGGAGATCTTGTATCCTTGGGGGATGGCGATGGCGATGTCCGGTCCCGAGGTGGTGTTGGTCCAGGTTTCGGTGAACAATGCTACGTCCGGGGTGGTGCTGTCGAGGAGGTCCCAGATTTCTGTGGCGTGTTTGTGGAGGGATCGGACTTTGAGGAGGATGCATTGCAGGGTCTTCGGTTCGGTTGTGTTCTTGTGGGTGGGTTGTGCTGGATCCGTGTTCTTGGCGGTGCTGGAGGTGTGCCGGCAGCGGTGACAGCTGAAGGGTCCGTGGGTGTCGGCTGGTGATGCTAGCTTGCAGTTGTTGTTGCGGTCTGGGTTGAGTGCGTGGAGTGCTGCTGGGTCGTAGCGTGGGCGGAGGTCCAGGGTTCCTGGCGCTGGTCGCGGACGGGTCACAGACGGGCTTGCCTTTGACGTGCCTTCGGTGCACCAGCGGCGTGCCCGCTGCCCGCGGCCGCCATTAAGTAGGGGTCGGGGAGGGCTGGACAGCTGGGAGGCGGGAGGGGAGCTGGATTGGGCCGGTTGCACTGGGGGGGAGGGGCCACGGGGGCAGCAGCGGCGGGGAAAAGTAAAGGGAGGAAATAAGGGATAAAGAAAAAAGGGAAAATAAGCAGAAATAAGGCACAAAAGAGCAGAGATGCAGAAAAGTGCAGAAAGGTGAAAGATAAAGAGGGTAGAAAAACAAGTGAAAACGAGTGAAAGAGCAGAGCGAGAGAAAGGGAAAATGAGCAGAAATAAGGCACAAAAGAGCAGAGATGCAGAAAAGTGCAGAAAGGTGAAAGATAAAAAGGGTAGAAAAACGAGTGAAAACGAGTGAAAGAGCAGAGTGAGAGGAAGGAGACAGAGGTCCACTGGACCACCAGGGATGAGGTGCAGGGAAACCTGCGGGTGGAGGAGGGCCTCGATCACCAACACTCAAGAGTGCAGGGGCAGGGGCAGGCCTCACTTAATGGTGGAGCTGCGAGGGTGGGAGAGCAATTTCACTGACAATGAGTCAGTGGTCTTGCTCGCCTGTCCCCGCAGTGGCCGCCATTAAGTAAGGGGTCGGGGAGGGCTGGACAGCTGGGAGGCGGGAGCGGGAGGGAGCTGGATTGGGCCGGCCGCGCTGGGGGAGGGGCCGCGGGAGCAGCAGCAGCGGGGAAAGGTAAAGGGAGGAAATAAGGGATAAAGAAAAAGGGAAAATAAGCAGAAATAAGGCACAAAAGAGCAGAGATGCAGAAAAGTGCAGAAAGGTGAAAGATAAAAGAGGGTAGAAAACAAGTGAAAACGAGTGAAAGAGCAGAGCGAGAGAAAGGGAAAATGAGCAGAAATAATGCACAAAAGAGCAGAGATGCAGAAAAGTGCAGAAAGGTGAAAGATAAAAGGGTAGAAAAGCGAGTGAAAACGAGTGAAAGAGCAGAGTGAGAGGAAGGAGACAGAGGTCCACTGGACCACCAGGGTCGAGGCGCAGGGAAACCTGCGGGGTGGAGGAGGGCCTCGATCACCAACACTCAAGAGTGCAGGGGCAGCGGCAGGCCTCACTTAATGGTGGAGCTGCGAGGGTGGGAGAGCAATTTCACTGACAATGAGTAAGTGGTCTTGCTCGCCTGTCCCACGCAGTGGCCGCCATTAAGTAGGGGTCGGGAGGGCTGGACAGCTGGGAGGCGGGAGCGGGGAGGGAGCTGGATAGGGCCGGTCGCGCTGGGGAGGAGGGGCCGCAGGGGCAGCAGCGGGCGGGGAAAGGTAAAGGGAGGAAATAAGGGATAAAGAAAAAAGGGGAAAATAAGCAGAAATAATGCAGAAAAGTGCAGAAAGGTGAAAGATAAAAGAGGGTAGAAAAACGAGTGAAAACGAGTGAAAGAGCAGAGCGAGAGAAAGGGAAAATGAGCAGAAATAAGGCACAAAGAGCAGGAGATGCAGAAAAGTGCAGAAAGGTGAAAGATAAAAAGGGTAGAAAAGCGAGTGAAAGAGCAGAGTGAGAGGGAAGGAGACAGAGGTCCACTGGACCACCAGGGATGAGGTGCAGGGAAACCTGCGGGTGGAGGAGGGCCTCGATCACCAACACTCAAGAGTGCAGGGGCAGGGGCAGGCCTCACTTAATGGTGGAGCTGCGAGGGTGGGAGAGCAATTTCACTGACAATGAGTCAGTGGTCTTGCTATATGTAGCCCCTTTGATGTGGAACACCCTTCCCCTTATTTAAGCCTCACTGGAAATCACTTGGTCTTCAGGAAATTACTTAAAACCTTCCTGTTTACATGCTGATTCACATTGCTGAATAATACATCTCGGGATTGGTAGTCCTAGTGCCAGGATTTCTCCTATTAATTACTGGATCCAGGCAGTACTTAATTTGAGCCAGTGGTTTCCGGTGCTTGGCACCGGCACTTAATTGTCAACACCGAAAATTATGACAGCTGCCACATGGTGGCGCTATTTGTGTAATTTAAAGATGAGCACAAGAACAGTTAATTATTATTTCAATAAGCATTTAAAACAACTAATACCTGCAGCCAAACCATTCCTATTGCTTTGGGGGCTTTGAACAGTCCGAATTGTCACACTTGTAGTCGTGTAATGGTTAGCAGTTGTGTTGATTCTGTGATGGGCAGAGCTGGCAGGGGCAGAGGTTGGTGCAAGCTGTGCCAGCCTCCTGAGCAGGGCACTGTCATTTATTGTTTTACAAATTAAGCACTGGCTCCAGGGCACACGTCAGGGTACACATGGGTAGACGGCGTCTTCCCACTATTTTCACAGGGTGGACGCCATCTACCCTGCCAAGAGGTTGGGCCCCACAGAAATATGCTTAACTTGTGTAATATTCAGACACTGGGGCACATTCAGCAGCGCCTGCACCTTGTCTGCTTTCAGTTCTGAACAGCAAGGGGCAGGCGGGAAGGGGTTTATCAGATGCAATCTGGGCCCATAACAAAGGACGAATTCAAGGGGCAATCAGGCCTCCTTTTGTTGGAATGTCCTGCCTGGGCCCTATCAGAAGCCTCATACCTAAATGCAAAGGAGGGAAAACAAAGACACGCAGCTTGTCACTTTACAGGCACTTAAGAGAGCGTGCTTTTGACTTTGTTAAGTCCCTGTATTTAAGAGATATGCATGCACTGTAAGAATGTCAGATGTCTTGGTCTGTCCCAGTATTTACACAAATATCAATTTAAATACCACTATTTTGTTTTATTTATTTTATAGCGCTTTAGCACTACTCATCCCGATGCATGGTGTCAGAGTGTTTTACATCACACAAACACATTATACATTGACAATAAATCATATGTGTGCAAATGAGTGTACAGAATGTGTTACATAAGACAGTGAGGGTTACATGGTATAGGAGCCACATGTCCTTCATAGCTCACTGTACTATGCTAGAGGGATTACAATTTATGAACTGCAAGCAAGAAAAAGATCCCTGTGTTAAAAGCAGTAACCCACTTACCCATTTATAGAAAATAAAAATCTGTCATCTGCGTCTTACATGATGTGCTTTGCAAGAGACCTATTAACCTTCTATGCTATTTTGATTCAAAACTGGGACTAGACAAAACACAGATCTCTCCAGCAAATATGTTTTCCTCCAGAGTTACCTTACCATTATTATTATTTCCTGAGATTTACTGGGCACACAAAGATCTCTGCAGCAGGCGTCTTAACGCCGTAAGATATTTCAAAATGCAGACTTTTGCAACCAATTAAGCATAACAGATTTACTGACACATTTCTCCTTGTTTCCAATTTCTTTGTGGCAGGGTTTAAAAAAAAAATATGTGTATGAGTTGAGGCCCAGAGTTTGCCGTGAGGTTGCATCAATTTTATGACACCACCCAAACGCAAAATATAATATGTTAAATATTGTAATGCTCTCAAATGTACTCATGATAGACCTGCTAAACATATGTGAGGTTTTAAAATCTGATGTCACTTCCTGTGAGGTCATGGGTTGTAATGGTACTTCCTGTGATTCCAAATGCGATGTTACGCACCGTGATGTCATGCACTGTGATGCCACACGCCATGATGTCACTTAAATACTGCCTAACTTGGTTAGGCCTCCCACTTGATTTTTGAGGACTTGTGCCCTGACGGGCTCTACAATACGTTTTAGCATAACATGACATGACACGTGTTTTGGTAGGCTCTACCAAGATGTACATCTCACACCTGTGTCTTTATGGCTTGTTTACTGCAAGCTCTGTAGAGATCTCACTCTTTACCCAGGAGCAGCTCGTGTCAGGGAAAAGAGGCGGGGTGGAGGGTTTCGAGAGGGTGGATTGGGGACAACGGGAAAAAATAAAAAAGAACTTACCTGCCGCCCTCCAGCATCGCACTCTTCTGCTCCTCTCCACTGCAGGTACAGGCTCACAGAGTGCCCTGCAGTGAATCCTGAAGCTGCTCTCATTCATGACAGCAGCTTCAGGATTGGCCTGAGCACCGTGAATTTGTGCTCCCAGACAGACTGGGAGCCTGTGCCTGCTGTCTACAACCCTGCAACGCAGCTCGGGTTGAGAAGGGCTTCAGTGCGCATGACGGTTTGGCCGTCCTGAGACGGCCCGCCAAACCGTCATGCGCACTTATAACAGTGCCCACCACTCTCCCTCCAGTACTGTCACCCTCCCTTGGCCCCACCCCCAAGACTCGGCACACAGGCACTTAGAAGAAAAATAAAATGATAATAAAGCCTGTTTTATTATCATTTTATTTTTCACGTTTTTGTGGGTGCTGGCCGGGGGAGGCGATGCTCCTCCGCCATAGCGGAGGAACTGTCATTATCTTTACCCCGTCTTTTTATGGCTTGCGTATGCCCCCTTTTAAATAAAGACTTCTGCTAAATCTGTGAAGGGCTGGAGACCAAGTAGGTTCTTGGGTGTGGGGTGGTGCGGCTGTAATGGAGCAGTGGAAGGGTCCAGTGGCCCTTTTGTGCAGGCCTGTGCATACCTTCAGTTCACTCAAAGAATGAAGCCAGACCTGGACCAGCATGTGGTCCTAACTGCCGGGGACCTGGAATTGCAGAGAGGAGGGGGTGTGATGGGCCAGGCAAGTCAGGTACTATAAGTAAATTCATCTCCTAAGATGCTTGTTTCCTGGCTGAGCACAGAAGCATCTCTCTTAAATACACCACTGCATGAGTGACCACTTCCCCTGAGACAACAAGATGCACCTGGCCTAGAACGCAACACCAGCCCTCAACACCAATACCCAGATGAGGATCTCAGAGTGGGCCACCACATGCCTTGCACATATGGACGCCCTATTCCCACCCCTGGGACTAGTTCACCGGATCCAATGAACCCATAATGGACAATTAAGGTTGAGGACACGTGACCTGGGTTTCTTGCAATACATTCTTACGTTTTCTCGACCGTCTCACACAGAGGAAGAACGAGATGAACTTTGACTGTGAGATTTCACCTTCCATGATTATATAACAAAGAGCTGCGCTATTTACTGTGCATTGAAAGAGTGAACGGTCTGTTTATAAACATAAAATTGGCTATTAAAAAAGAAGCGAGTTTTTATGGTGAGCTCTGGAACCAGCGAAATCTGTGATGATTCGATGACTCATGTGGGCTGGTTGCCAAATGCCTGGTGGGAGAGCCCACTTCTTCATGCTGTGAGCCATGGTACATGCAGCATAACCAATCCTCTTACCTGTGAACCTCTGTTACAATCTCCTGGCATTTGGACCTCAGGTGCAGAATTGCCCTCCTTGTACATGCAGCTCCTATAGAACACTCCCTGTCCAAGGATATGACCTTCAGAAATACCCCTGAACTGTGTATGTACTACGTTAACTAAGTACCAACTCCGGACATGTGAGTGTCACTCATGCCCTAGAACAAGTGCCCGCATGCATGCAATGTACATAATGGACCAACCACTTGAGTTGTGGACGTAAGCTGCAGATCCCACACCCACGCATTGTGCATCAGCTGCATGTGCTTGCCCATGATGGAGATCCAACAGCCCTTCCTTGTCCATGAGCTCCACATGCTGCAGATCCAACAGCCCTTCCTTGTGCATGAGCTCCACATGTTTACACAAGCCGAAGATCCAAACCCGTTCCTTGTGCATGAGCTCCATATGCTTGCACATACTGCAGATCCAACAGTCCTTCCTTGTGCATGAGCTCCATGTGCTTGCACATACTGCCGATCCAACAGCCCTTCCTTGTGCATGAGCTCCATGTGCTTGCACATACTGCAGATCCAACAGCCCTTCCTTGTGCATGAGCTCCAGGTGTTTGCACAACCTGCAGATCCAACACCGGTTCCTTGTGGAAGAGATCCATGTGCTTGCACATGCTGCAGATCCAACAGCCCTTCCTTGTGCATGAGCTCCACATGCTTGCAAATACTACAGATCCAAAAGCCCTTTATTGTGCATGAGCTCAATGTGCTTGCACATGCTTGCACATGCTGCAGCCCTTCCTTGTGCATGAGCTCCATATGCTTGCAAATGCTGCAGATCCAACACCTGTTCCTTATGCAAGAGCTCCATGTGCTTGCACATTCCACAGATCCAATAGCCCTTCCTTGTTCATGAGCTCCACATTCTTACCCATGCTGCAGATCTAACACCCATTCCTTGTGCATGAGCTCAACGTGCTTGTACATGCTGCAGATCCAACAGCCCTTCCTTGCACATGAGCTAAACATGGTTATACATGCTGCAGAACCAACAGCCCTTCCTTGTGCACGAGCTCCATGTGCTTGCAGGTGCTGCAGACCCAATGGCCCTTCCTTGTGCATGAGCTCCACGCACTGCAGATTCAAAACCCGTTCCTTGTGCATAAACTCCATGTTCTCGCACATGTTGAAAATCCAACAGCCCTTCCTTGTGCATGAGCTCCAAATGCTTACCCATGCTGCAGATCCAACACCCATTCCTTGTGCATGAGCTGCGCGTGGTTGCATATGCTGCAGATTCAATACCCATTCCTTGTGCATGAGCTCCATGTGCTTCCATGTGCTGCAGGCCCAATGCCCTTCCTTGTGCATGAGCTCCACGTGCTTTCTCATGCTGCAGAGCCAACGTCCCTTCCTTGTGCATGAGCTCCACATGCTGCAGATTCAAAACCCGTTCCTTGTGGAAGAGCTCCATGTGCTTGCACATGCTGCAGATCGAACAGCCCTTCCTTGTGCATGAGCTCCACGTGCTTGCACATGCTGCAGATTCAACACCCATTCCTTGTGCATGAGCTGTACGTGCATGCACATGCTGCAAATCCAACACCCGTTCCTTGTGCATGAGCTCCACGTGTTTTCACATGCTGCAGATCCAAAAGTCCTTCCTTGTGCATGAGCTCCATGTGCTTGCACATGCCGTAGATCCAACAGCCCTTCCTTGTGTATGAGCTCCATGTACTTGCACATGCTGCAAATCCAACACCCGTTCCTCATGCATGAGCTCCATCTGCTTGCACATGCTGAAGACCCAATGGCCCTTCCTTGTGTATGAGCTCCATGTGCTTGCACATGCCGCAGATCCAACAGCCCTTACTTGAGCATGACCTCCATGTGCTTGAAAGTTCTGCAGACCCAACGGCCCTTCCTTGTGCATGAGCTCCACATGCTGCAGATTCAAAACCTGTTCCTTGTGCATGAGCTCCATGTGCTTGCACATGCTGCAGATCCAACAGCCCTTGCTTGTGCATGAGCTCAATGTGCTTGCACATGCTGCAGATTCAACACCCGTTCATTGTGCAAGAGCTCTACGTGCTTGCACATGCTCCAGATCCAACACCCGTTCCTTTTGCATGTGCTCCATGTGCTTGCACATGCTGCAGATCCAGCACCAATTTCTTGTGTATGAGCTGCATGTGCTTGCACATGCTGCAGAATCAACAGCTCTTTCTCGCAGGCAAGGTCCATTTGCTTGCACATTCTGCAGATCCAACAGCCCATCCTTGTGCATGAGCTCCACGTGCTTGCACATTCTGCAGATCCAACAGACCTTCCTTGTGCATGAGCTCCACATGCTGCAGATCCAACAGCCCTTCCTTGTGCATGAGCTCCATGTGCTTGCACATGCTGCAGATCCAATAGCCCTTCCCTGTGCATGAGCTCCACGTGTTTACACATGCTGCAGATCCAACACCAGTTCCTTGTGCATGAGCTCCTTGTGCTTGCACATGCTGCAGCCCTTCCTTGTGCAACAGCTCCACGTGTTTACACATACTGCAGATGCAACACCCGTTCCTTGTGCATGAGCTTCATTTGCTTGCACATGCAGCAGCCCTTCCTTGTGCATGAGCTCCAAATGCTTGCACATGCTGCAGATCCAACACCCGTTCCGAATGCAAGAGCTCCATGTGCTTGAACATTCCGCAGATCCAACAGCCCTTCCTTGTGCATGAGCTCCATGTGCTTACCCATGCTGCAGATCTAACACCTATTCCTTGTGCATGAGCTTTATGTGCTTGCACATGCTGCAGATCCAACAGTACTTCCTTGCACATGAGCTCCACGTGCTTGCACATCCTGCAGATCTAACAGACTTTCCTTGTGCATGAGCTCCACATGCTGCAGACCCAACAGCCGTTCCTTGTGCATGAGCTCCATGTGCTTGCACATGCTGCAGATCCAACAGCCCTTCATTGTGCATGAGCTCCACGTGCTTGCACATGCTGTAGATCTAACAGACCTTCCTTGTGCATGAGTTCCACATGCTGCAGATCCTACAGACCTTCCTTGCACATGAGCTCCAAGTGCCTGCACATGCTGCAGATCCAACAGCCCTTCCTTGCACATGAGCTCCACATGCTTGCACATGCTGCAGATTTAACAGACCTTCCTTGTCCATGAGCTCCACATGCTGCAGATACAACAGCCCTTCCTTCTGCATGAGCTCCATGTGCTTCCACGTGCTGCAGATCCAACAGCACTTCCTTGTGCATGAGCTCCACATGTTTGCACATGCTGCAGATGCAACATCCGTTCCTTGTGCTTGAGCTCAATGTGCTTGCACGTGCTGCAGATGCAACAGCCCTTCCTTGTGCATGACCTCCATGTGCTTACACATGATGCAGATCCAACAGCCCTTCCTTCTGCATGAGCTCCACGTGCTTGCACATACTGCAGATCCAACAGCCCTTCCTTGTGCATGAGCTCCACGTGCTTGCACATGCTGCAGATCCAACACCTGTTCCTTGTGCATGAGCTCCATGTGCTTGCAAGTGCTGCAGATCCAACAGCCCTCTCTTGTGCATGACCTCCATGTGCTTGCACATGCTGCAGATCCAATACCCGTTCCTTGTGCATGAGCTCCATGTGCTTGCACATGCGGCAGATCCAACAGCCCTTCATTGTGCTTGAGCTCCACGTGCTTGAACATTCTGCAGATCTAACCGACCTTCCTTGTGCATGAGTTCCACATGCTGCAGATCCTACAGCCCTTCCTTGCACATGAGCTCCAAGTGCCTGCACATGCTGCAGATCCAACAGCCCTTCCTTGCACATGAGCTCCACATGCTTGCACATGCTGCAGATTTAACAGACCTTCCTTGTGCATGAGCTCCACATGCTGCAGATCGAACAGCCCGTCCTTGTGCATGAGCTCCATGTGCTTGCACGTGCTGCAGATCCAACAGCCCTTCCTTGTGCATGAGGTCCACGTTCTTGCACATGCTGCAGATCTAACAGACCTTCCTTGTGCATGAGTTCCAGATGCTGCAGATCCAACAACCCTTCCTTGCACATGAGCTCCACATGCTTGCACATGCTGCAGATCTAACAGCCCATCCTTGTGCATGAGCTCCACGTGCTTGCACATGCTGCAGATCCAACACCGGTTCCTTGTGCATGAGCTCCAAATGCTTGCACATGCTGCAGATCCAACACCCGTTCCGAATGCAAGAGCTCCATGTGCTTGAACATTCCGCAGATCCAACAGCCCTTCCTTGTGCATGAGCTCCATGTGCTTACCCATGCTGCAGATCTTACACCTATTCCTTGTGCATGAGCTTTATGTGCTTGCACATGCTGCAGATCCAACAGTCCTTCCTTGCACATGAGCTCCACGTGCTTGCACATCCTGCAGATCTAACAGACTTTCCTTGTGCATGAGCTCCACATGCTGCAGATCCAACAGCCGTTCCTTGTGCATGAGCTGCATGTGCTTGCACATGCTGCAGATCTAACAGACCTTCCTTGTGCATGAGTTCCACATGCTGCAGATCCTACAGACCTTCCTTGCACATGAGCTCCAAGTGCCTGCACATGCTGCAGATCCAACAACAGCCCTTCCTTGCACATGAGCTCCACATGCTTGCACATGCTGCAGATTTAACAGACCTTCCTTGTCCATGAGCTCCACATGCTGCAGATACAACAGCCCTTCCTTCTGCATGAGCTCCATGTGCTTCCATGTGCTGCAGATCCAACAGCACTTCCTTGTGCATGAGCTCCACATGTTTGCACATGCTGCAGATGCAACATCTGTTCCTTGTGCTTGAGCTCCATGTGCTTGCACGTGCTGCAGATGCAACAGCCCTTCCTTGTGCATGACCTCCATGTGCTTACACATGCTGCAGATCCAACAGACCTTCCTTGTGCATGAGCTCCAAATGCTTCAGATCCAACAGCCCTTCCTTCTGCATGAGCTCCACGTGCTTGCACATACTGCAGATCCAACAGCCCTTCCTTGTGCATGAGCTCCATGTGCTTGCACATGCTGCAGATCCAACACCTGTTCCTTGTGCATGAGCTCCATGTGCTTGCAAGTGCTGCAGATCCAACAGCCCTCTCTTGTGCATGACCTCCATGTGCTTGCACATGCTGCAGATCCAATACCCGTTCCTTGTGCATGAGCTCCATGTGCTTGCACATGCTGCAGATCCAACAGCCCTTCTTTGTGCATGAGCTCCACATGCTTACTCATCTTGCAGATCCAACAGCCCTTACTTGTGCATGAGCTCCACATGCTGCAGATCCAACTGCCCTTCCTTGTGCATGAGCTCCATGTGCTTGCGCATGCTGCCAATCCAACAGCCCTTCTTTGTGCATGAGCTCCATGTGCTTGCACATACTGCAGATCCAACACCGGTTCCTTGTGCATGAGCTCCATGTGCTTGCACATGCTGCATATCCAACAGCCCTTCCTTGTGCATGAGCTCCACATGCTTACTCATGTTGCAGATCCAATGGCCCTTCTTTGTGCTTGAGCTCCACGTGCTTGCACATGCTGCAGATCCAACAGCCCTTCCTTGTGCATGAGCTCCACATGCTGCATATCCAACAGCCTTTCCTTGTGCATAATCTCCATGTGCTTGCACATGCTGCAGATCCAACAGCCCTTCTTTGTGCATGAGCTCCAAGTGCTTGCATATGCTGCAGAGCCAACACCAGTTCCTTGTGCATGAGCTCCATGTGCTTGCACATGCTGCAGATCCAATAGCCCTTCCCTGTGCATGAGCTCCACGTGTTTACACATACTGCAGATGCAACACCCGTTCCTTGTGCATGAGCTTCATTTGCTAGCACATGCAGCAGCCCTTCCTTGTGCATGAGCTCCAAATGCTTGCACGTGCTGCAGATCCAACACCCGTTCCGAATGCAAGAGCTCCATGTGCTTGAACATTCCGCAGATCCAACAGCCCTTCCTTGTGCATGAGCTCCATGTGCTTACCCATGCTGCAGATCTAACACCTATTCCTTGTGCATGAGCTTTATGTGCTTGCACATGCTGCAGATCCAACAGTACTTCCTTGCACATGAGCTCCACGTGCTTGCACATCCTGCAGATCTAACAGACTTTCCTTGTGCATGAGCTCCACATGCTGCAGACCCAACAGCCGTTCCTTGTGCATGAGCTCCATGTGCTTGCACATGCTGCAGATCCAACAGCCCTTCATTGTGCATGAGCTCCACGTGCTTGCACATGCTGTAGATCTAACAGACCTTCCTTGTGCATGAGTTCCACATGCTGCAGATCCTACAGACCTTCCTTGCACATGAGCTCCAAGTGCCTGCACATGCTGCAGATCCAACAACAGCCCTTCCTTGCACATGAGCTCCACATGCTTGCACATGCTGCAGATTTAACAGACCTTCCTTGTCCATGAGCTCCACATGCTGCAGATACAACAGCCCTTCCTTCTGCATGAGCTCCATGTGCTTCCACGTGCTGCAGATCCAACAGCACTTCCTTGTGCATGAGCTCCACATGTTTGCACATGCTGCAGATGCAACATCCGTTCCTTGTGCTTGAGCTCAATGTGCTTGCACGTGCTGCAGATGCAACAGCCCTTCCTTGTGCATGACCTCCATGTGCTTACACATGATGCAGATCCAACAGCCCTTCCTTCTGCATGAGCTCCACGTGCTTGCACATACTGCAGATCCAACAGCCCTTCCTTGTGCATGAGCTCCACGTGCTTGCACATGCTGCAGATCCAACACCTGTTCCTTGTGCATGAGCTCCATGTGCTTGCAAGTGCTGCAGATCCAACAGCCCTCTCTTGTGCATGACCTCCATGTGCTTGCACATGCTGCAGATCCAATACCCGTTCCTTGTGCATGAGCTCCATGTGCTTGCACATGCGGCAGATCCAACAGCCCTTCATTGTGCTTGAGCTCCACGTGCTTGAACATTCTGCAGATCTAACAGACCTTCCTTGTGCATGAGTTCCACATGCTGCAGATCCTACAGCCCTTCCTTGCACATGAGCTCCAAGTGCCTGCACATGCTGCAGATCCAACAGCCCTTCCTTGCACATGAGCTCCACATGCTTGCACATGCTGCAGATTTAACAGACCTTCCTTGTGCATGAGCTCCACATGCTGCAGATCGAACAGCCCGTCCTTGTGCATGAGCTCCATGTGCTTGCACGTGCTGCAGATCCAACAGCCCTTCCTTGTGCATGAGGTCCACGTTCTTGCACATGCTGCAGATCTAACAGACCTTCCTTGTGCATGAGTTCCAGATGCTGCAGATCCAACAACCCTTCCTTGCACATGAGCTCCACATGCTTGCACATGCTGCAGATCTAACAGCCCATCCTTGTGCATGAGCTCCACGTGCTTGCACATGCTGCAGATCCAACACCGGTTCCTTGTGCATGAGCTCCAAATGCTTGCACATGCTGCAGATCCAACACCCGTTCCGAATGCAAGAGCTCCATGTGCTTGAACATTCCGCAGATCCAACAGCCCTTCCTTGTGCATGAGCTCCATGTGCTTACCCATGCTGCAGATCTTACACCTATTCCTTGTGCATGAGCTTTATGTGCTTGCACATGCTGCAGATCCAACAGTCCTTCCTTGCACATGAGCTCCACGTGCTTGCACATCCTGCAGATCTAACAGACTTTCCTTGTGCATGAGCTCCACATGCTGCAGATCCAACAGCCGTTCCTTGTGCATGAGCTGCATGTGCTTGCACATGCTGCAGATCTAACAGACCTTCCTTGTGCATGAGTTCCACATGCTGCAGATCCTACAGACCTTCCTTGCACATGAGCTCCAAGTGCCTGCACATGCTGCAGATCCAACAACAGCCCTTCCTTGCACATGAGCTCCACATGCTTGCACATGCTGCAGATTTAACAGACCTTCCTTGTCCATGAGCTCCACATGCTGCAGATACAACAGCCCTTCCTTCTGCATGAGCTCCATGTGCTTCCATGTGCTGCAGATCCAACAGCACTTCCTTGTGCATGAGCTCCACATGTTTGCACATGCTGCAGATGCAACATCTGTTCCTTGTGCTTGAGCTCCATGTGCTTGCACGTGCTGCAGATGCAACAGCCCTTCCTTGTGCATGACCTCCATGTGCTTACACATGCTGCAGATCCAACAGACCTTCCTTGTGCATGAGCTCCAAATGCTTCAGATCCAACAGCCCTTCCTTCTGCATGAGCTCCACGTGCTTGCACATACTGCAGATCCAACAGCCCTTCCTTGTGCATGAGCTCCACGTGCTTGCACATACTGCAGATCCAACAGCCCTTCATTGTGCATGAGCTCCATGTGCTTGCACATGCTGCAGATCCAACACCTGTTCCTTGTGCATGAGCTCCATGTGCTTGCAAGTGCTGCAGATCCAACAGCCCTCTCTTGTGCATGACCTCCATGTGCTTGCACATGCTGCAGATCCAATACCCGTTCCTTGTGCATGAGCTCCATGTGCTTGCACATGCTGCAGATCCAACAGCCCTTCTTTGTGCATGAGCTCCACATGCTTACTCATCTTGCAGATCCAACAGCCCTTACTTGTGCATGAGCTCCACATGCTGCAGATCCAACTGCCCTTCCTTGTGCATGAGCTCCATGTGCTTGCGCATGCTGCCAATCCAACAGCCCTTCTTTGTGCATGAGCTCCATGTGCTTGCACATACTGCAGATCCAACACCGGTTCCTTGTGCATGAGCTCCATGTGCTTGCACATGCTGCATATCCAACAGCCCTTCCTTGTGCATGAGCTCCACATGCTTACTCATGTTGCAGATCCAATGGCCCTTCTTTGTGCTTGAGCTCCACGTGCTTGCACATGCTGCAGATCCAACAGCCCTTCCTTGTGCATGAGCTCCACATGCTGCATATCCAACAGCCTTTCCTTGTGCATAATCTCCATGTGCTTGCACAATGCTGCAGATCCAACAGCCCTTCTTTGTGCATGAGCTCCAAGTGCTTGCATATGCTGCAGAGCCAACACCGGTTCCTTGTGCATGAGCTCCATGTGCTTGCACATGCTGCAGATCCAACAGTCCTTCTTTGTGCATGAGCTCCACATGCTTACTCATCTTGCAGATCCAACAGCCCTTCCTTGTGCATGAGCTCAATATGCTTACTCATGTTTCAGATCCAATGGCCCTTCCTTGTGCATTGCTCCACGTGCTTGCACATGCAGCCCTTCCTTGTGCATGAGCTCCAGATACTTACTCATGTTGCAGATCCAACAGCCCTTCCTTGTGCATGAGCTTCATGTGCTTGCACGTGCTGCAGATCCAACAGCCCTTCCTTGTGCATGAGCTCCATGTGCTTACTCGTGTTGCAGATCCAATGGCCGTTCCTTGTGCATGAGCTCCATGTCCTTGCACATGCTGCAGATCCAACAGCCTTTCCTTGTCCATGAGCTCCACATGCTTACTCATATTGCAGATCCAATGGCCCTTCCTTGTGCATGAGCTCCATGTCCTTGCACATGCTGCAGATCCAACAGCCCTTCCTTGCACATGAGCTCCACGTGCTTGCACATGCTGCAGATTTAACAGACCTTCCTTGTGCATGAGCTCCACTTGCTTGCACATGCTGCAGATCCAACACTGGTTTTTTGTGGAAGAGCTCTATGTGCTTGCACATGTGCAGATTCAACAGCCCTTCCTTGTGCGTGAGCTCTACGTGCTTGTACATGCTTCAGATCCAACAGCCCTTCCTTGTGGAAGAGTTCCATGTGCTTGCACATGCTGCAGATCCAACAGCCCCTCCTTGTGCATGAGATCCACATACTTCCACATACTGCAGATCCAAAAGCCCTTGCTGCAGATCCAACAGCCCTTTATTGTGCATGAGCTCAACGTGCTTGCACATGCTGCAGCCCTTCTTGTGCATGAGCTCCACATGCTTGCACATGCTGCAGATCCAACACCCATTCCCTATGCAAGAACTCCATGTGCTTGCACATTCCCTGGATCCAACAGCCCTTCCCTGTGTATAAGCTACACATGCTTAACCATGCTGCAGATTCAACACCCGTTCTTTTTGCATGAGCTCAACGTGCTTGCACATGCTGCAGATCCAACAGCCCTGTCTTGCACATGAGCTCCACGTGGTTGCACATGCTGCAGATCCAACAGACCTTCCTTGTGAATGAGCTCCACTTGCTTCAGATTCAACAGCCCTTCCTTGCGCATGAGCTCCATGTGCTTGCACGTGCTGCAGATCCAACAGCCCTTCCTTGTGCATGAGCTCCACGTGCTTGCACATGCTGCAGATCCAACACCGGTTCCTTGTGCATGAGCTCCATGTGCTTGCACATGCTGCAGATCCAACAGCCCTTCCTTGTGCATGAGTTCAACATGCTTACTCATGTTGCAGATCAAATGGCCCTTCCTTGTGCATGAGCTTCATGTGCTTGCACGTGTTGCAGATCCAACAGCCCTTCCTTGTGCATGAGCTTCACGTGCTTGCACATGCTGCAGATCCAATAGCGCTTCCTTGTGCATGAGCTCCAGATGCTTACTCATGTTGCAGATCCAACAGCCCTTCCTTGTGCATGAGCTTCATGTGCTTGCACGTGCTCCAGATCCAACAGCCCTTCCTTGTGCATGAGCTTCACGTGCTTACACATGCTGCAGATCCAATAGCCCTTCCTTGTGCATGAGCTCCAAGTGCTTGCATATGCTGCAGAGCCAACACCGGTTCCTTGTGCATGAGCTCCATGTGCTTGCACATGCTGCAGATCCAACCGTCCTTCCTTGTGCATGAGCTCCACATGCTTACTCATGTTGCAGATCCAACAGCCCTTCCTTGTGCATGAGCTCCACGTGCTTACTCGTGTTGCAGATCCAATGGCCGTTCCTTGTGCATGAGCTCCATCTCCTTGCACATGCTGCAGATCCAACAGCCTTTCCTTGTCCATGCGCTCCACATTCTTACTCATGTTGCAGATCCAATGGCCCTTCCTTGTGCATGAGCTCCATGTCCTTGCACATGCTGCAGATCCAACAGCCTTTCCTTGTCCATGAGCTCCACATGCTTGCACATGCTAAAGATCCAACACCCATTCATTGTGCATGAGCTCAACATGCTTGCCCATGCTGCAGATCCAACAGACCTTCCTTGTGCATGAGCTTCACGTGCTTGCACATGCTGCAGATCCAACAGATCTTCCTTGTGCATGAGCTCCACATGCTTTAGATCCAACAGCCCTTCCTTCTGCATGAGCTCCATAGGCTTGCACGTGCTGCAGATCCAACAGCCCTTCCTTGTGCATGAGCTCCACGTGCTTGCCCATACTGCAGATCCAATACCCGTTCCTTGTGCTTGAGCTCCATGTGCTTGCACGTGCTGCAGATCCAACAGCCCTTCCTTGTGCATGACCTCCATGTGCTTGCACATGCTGCAGATCCAATACCCGTTCCTGGTGCATGAGCTCCATGTGCTTACACATACTGCAGATCCAACAGACGTCCCTTGTGCATGAGCTCCAAATGCTTCAGATCCAACAGCCCTTCCTTCTGCATGAGCTCCATGTGCTTGCACATACTGCAGATCCAACAGCCCTTCCTTCTGCATGAGCTCTACGTGCTTGCACATGCTGCAGATCCAGCATCCGTTCCTTGTGCATGAGCTCCATGTGCTTGCATGTGCTGCAGATCCAACAGCCCTCTCTTGTGCATGACCTCCATGTGCTTGCACATGCTGCTGATCCAATACCCATTCATTGTGCATGAGCTCCATGTGCTTGCGCATGCTGCAGGTCCAACAGCCCTTCCTTGTGCATGAGTTCCACGTGCTTGCACATGCTGCAGATCTAAC
Organism: Calotriton arnoldi; assembly: GCA_963921515.1. Lineage (NCBI taxonomy): Eukaryota > Metazoa > Chordata > Amphibia > Caudata > Salamandridae > Calotriton > Calotriton arnoldi. The sequence continues at coordinate 671,438 of CAWUFW010009938.1, forward strand.
AGACCTTCCTTCTGCATGAGTTCCACATTCTGCAGATCAAACAGCCCTTCCTTGCACATGAGTTCCAAGTCCCTGCACATGCTGCAGATTCAACAGCCCTTCCTTGCACATGAGCTCCACGTGCTTGCACAAGCTGCAGATTTAACAGACCCTCCTTGTGCATGAGTTCCACATGCTGCAGATCTAACAACCCTTCCTTGCACATGAGCTGCATGTGCTTGCACATGCTGCAGATCCAACAGCCCTTCCTTGCACATCAGCTCCACGTGCTTGCACATGATGCAGATCTAACAGACCTTCCTTGTGCATGAGCTCCACATGCTGCAGATCCAACAGCCCTTCCTTGCACATGAGTTCCATGTGCTTGCACATGCTGCAGATCTAACAGCCCTTCCTTGTGCATGAGCTCCACATGCTGCAGATCAAACAGCCCTTCCTTGGGCATGAGCTCCATGTGCTTGCACATGCTGCATATCCAACATCCCTTCCTTGTGCATGAGCTTCACGTGCTTGTACATGCTGCAGATCCAATAGCCCTTCCTTGTGCATGAGCTCCAAGTGCTTGCATACGCTGCAGATCCAACACCGGTTCCTTGTGCATGAGCTCCATGTGCTTGCACATGCTGCAGATCCAACAGTCCTTCCTTGTGCATGAGCTCCACGTGCTTACTCGTGTTGCAGATCCAATGGCCGTTCCTTGTGCAAGAGCTCCATGTCCTTGCACATGCTGCAGATCCAACAGCCTTTCCTTGTCCATGAGCTCCACATGCTTGCACATGCTGGAGATCCAACACCCGTTCCTTATGCAAGAGCTCCATGTTCTTGCACATTCCGCAGATCCAACAGCCCTTCCTTATGCATGAGCTCCACATGCTTACCCATGCTGCAGATCCAACACCCATTCCTTGTGCATGAGCTCAACATGCTTGCACATGCTGCAGATTCAACAGACCTTCCTTGTGCATGAGCTCCACATGCATGCACATGCTGCAGATCCAACAGATCTTCCTTGTGCATGAGCTCCTCATGCTTTAGATCCAACAGCCCTACCTTCTGCATGAGCTCCATATGCTTGCACGTGCTGCATATCCAACAGCACTTCCTTGTGCATGAGCTCCACGTGCTTGCACATGCTGCAGATGCAACATCCGTTCCTTGTGCTTGAGCTCCATGTGCTTGCACGTGCTGCAGATCCAACAGCCCTTCCTTGTGCATGACCTCCATGTGCTTGCACATGCTGCAGATCCAACAGACCTTCCTTGTGCATGAGCTCCAAATGCTTCAGATCCAACAGCCCTTCCTTCTGCATGAGCTCCATGTGCTTCCACGTGCTGCAGATCCAACAGCCCTTCCTTGTGCATAAGCTCCACATGCTTGCACATGCTGCAGATCTGACATTGGTTCCTTGTGCTTGAGCTCCATGTGCTTGCACATACTGCAGATCCAACAGCCCTTCCTTGTGCATGAGCTCCACGTGCTTGCATATGCTGCAGATCCAACACCTGTTCCTTGTGCATGAGCTCCATGTGCTTGCACATGCTGCAGATCCAACAGCCCTTCATTGTGCATGAGCTCCACGTGCTTGCACATGCTGCAGATCTAACAGACCTTTCTTGTGCATGAGTTCCACATGCTGCAGATCCTACAGCCCTTCCTTGCACATGAGCTCCAAGTGCTTGCACATGCTGCAGATCCAACAACAGCCCTTCCTTGCACATGAGCTCCACATGCTTGCACATGCTGCAGATTTAACAGACCTTCCTTGTGCATGAGCTCCACATGCTGCAGATCGAACAGCCCCTCCTTGTGCATGAGCTCCATGTGCTTGCACGTCTTGCAGATCCAACAGCCCTTCCTTGTGCATGAGGTCCACGTTCTTGCACATGCTGCAGATCTAACAGACCTTCCTTGTGCATGAGTTCCAGATGCTGCAGATCCAACAACCCTTCCTTGCACATGAGCTTCATGTGCTTGCACATGCTGCAGATTCAACAGCCCTTCCTTGCACATGAGCTTCACGTGCTTGCACATGCTGCAGATCTAACAGACCTTCCTTGTGCATGAGCTCCACGTGCTGCAGATTCAACAGCCCTTCCTTGTGCATGAGCTCCACATGCTAGCACATGCTGCAGATCCATCAGCCCTTCCTTGTGCATGAGCTCCACGTGCTTGCACATGCTGCAGATCCAACAGCCCTTCCTTGTGCATGAGCTCCACATGCTTGCACGTGCTGCAGGTCCAACAGCCCTTCCTTGTGCATGAGCTCCACATGCTGCACATCCAACAGCCCTTCCTTGTGCATGAGGTCCAGATGCTGCAGATCCAACAGCTCTTCCTTGTGCATGAGCTCCACGTTCTTGCACATGCTGCAGATCTAACAGACCTTCCTTGTGCATGAGATCCACATGCTGCAGATCCAACAGCCCTTCCTTGCACATGATCTCCATGTGCCTGCACATGCTGCAGATCCAACAGCCCTTCCTTGCGCATGAGCTCCACATGCTTGCACATGCTGCAGATCCAACAGCCCTTCCTTGCACATGAGCTCCACGTGCTTGCACATGCTGCAGATCCAAAAGCACTTCCTTGTGCTTGAGCTCCACGTGCTTGCATGTGCTGCAGATCCAACAGCCATTCCTTGTGCATGAGCTCCACATGCTGCAGATCCAACAGCCCTTCTTTGGGCATGAGCTCCACATGCTGCAGATCCAACAACCCTTCCTTGTGCATGAGCTCCATGTGCTTGCACATATTGCAGCTCCAACAGCCCTTCCTTGTGCATGAGCTCCACGTACTTGCACATGCTGCAGATTGAACACCCGTTCCTTGTGCATGAGCTTCATGTGCTTGCATGTGCTGCAGATCCAACAGCCCTTCCTTATGCATGACCGCCATGTGCTTGTACATGCTGCAGATCCAATACCCGTTCCTTGTGCATGAGCTCCATGTACTTGCATGTGCTGGAGATCCAACAGCCCTTACTTGCACATGAGCTCCACGTGCTTGCACATGCTGCAGATCTAACAGACCTTCCTTGTGCATGAGCTCCACATGCTGCAGATCCAACAGCCCCTCCTTGTGCATGAGCTCGACATGCTTACCCATGCTGCAGATCCAACAGCCCTTCCTTGCACATGAGCTCCATGTGTCTGCACATGCTGCAGATCCAACAGCCCTTCCTTGCACATGAGCTCCACGTGCTTGCACATGCTGCAGATCTAACAGACCTTCCTTGTGCATGAGTTCCACATGCGGCAGATCCAACAGCCCTTCCTTGTGCATGAGCTCCATGTGCTTGCACGTGCTGCAGATCCAACAGCCCTTCCTTGTGCATGAGCTCCATGTTCTTGCACATGCTGCAGATCTAACAGACCCTCCTTGTGCATGAGTTCCACATGCTGCAGATCTATCAACCCTTCCTTGCATATGAGCTCCACGTGCTTGCACATGCTGCAGATCCAACAGCCCTTCCTTGCACATGAGCTCCACGTGCTTGCACATGCTGCAGATCTAACAGACCTTCCTTGTGCATGAGCTCCACATGCTGCAGATCCAACAGCCCTTCCTTGTGCATGAGCTCCATGTGATTGCACGTGCTGCAGATCCAACAGCCCTTCCTTGTGCATGAGCTCCACATACTTGCACATGCTGCAGATCCAACAGCCCTTCCTTGTGCATAAGCTCCACATGCTTGCACATGCTGCAGATCTGACATTGGTTCCTTGTGCTTGAGCTCCATGTGCTTGCACATACTGCAGATCCAACAGCCCTTCCTTGTGCATGAGCTCCACGTGCTTGCATATGCTGCAGATCCAACACCTGTTCCTTGTGCATGAGCTCCATGTGCTTGCACATGCTGCAGATCCAACAGCCCTTCATTGTGCATGAGCTCCACGTGCTTGCACATGCTGCAGATCTAACAGACCTTTCTTGTGCATGAGTTCCACATGCTGCAGATCCTACAGCCCTTCCTTGCACATGAGCTCCAAGTGCTTGCACATGCTGCAGATCCAACAACAGCCCTTCCTTGCACATGAGCTCCACATGCTTGCACATGCTGCAGATTTAACAGACCTTCCTTGTGCATGAGCTCCACATGCTGCAGATCGAACAGCCCCTCCTTGTGCATGAGCTCCATGTGCTTGCACGTCTTGCAGATCCAACAGCCCTTCCTTGTGCATGAGGTCCACGTTCTTGCACATGCTGCAGATCTAACAGACCTTCCTTGTGCATGAGTTCCAGATGCTGCAGATCCAACAACCCTTCCTTGCACATGAGCTTCATGTGCTTGCACATGCTGCAGATTCAACAGCCCTTCCTTGCACATGAGCTTCACGTGCTTGCACATGCTGCAGATCTAACAGACCTTCCTTGTGCATGAGCTCCACGTGCTGCAGATTCAACAGCCCTTCCTTGTGCATGAGCTCCACATGCTAGCACATGCTGCAGATCCATCAGCCCTTCCTTGTGCATGAGCTCCACGTGCTTGCACATGCTGCAGATCCAACAGCCCTTCCTTGTGCATGAGCTCCACATGCTTGCACGTGCTGCAGGTCCAACAGCCCTTCCTTGTGCATGAGCTCCACATGCTGCAGATCCAACAGCCCTTCCTTGTGCATGAGGTCCAGATGCTGCAGATCCAACAGCTCTTCCTTGTGCATGAGCTCCACGTTCTTGCACATGCTGCAGATCTAACAGACCTTCCTTGTGCATGAGATCCACATGCTGCAGATCCAACAGCCCTTCCTTGCACATGATCTCCATGTGCCTGCACATGCTGCAGATCCAACAGCCCTTCCTTGCGCATGAGCTCCACATGCTTGCACATGCTGCAGATCCAACAGCCCTTCCTTGCACATGAGCTCCACGTGCTTGCACATGCTGCAGATCCAAAAGCACTTCCTTGTGCTTGAGCTCCACGTGCTTGCATGTGCTGCAGATCCAACAGCCATTCCTTGTGCATGAGCTCCACATGCTGCAGATCCAACAGCCCTTCTTTGGGCATGAGCTCCACATGCTGCAGATCCAACAACCCTTCCTTGTGCATGAGCTCCATGTGCTTGCACATATTGCAGCTCCAACAGCCCTTCCTTGTGCATGAGCTCCACGTACTTGCACATGCTGCAGATTGAACACCCGTTCCTTGTGCATGAGCTTCATGTGCTTGCATGTGCTGCAGATCCAACAGCCCTTCCTTATGCATGACCGCCATGTGCTTGTACATGCTGCAGATCCAATACCCGTTCCTTGTGCATGAGCTCCATGTACTTGCATGTGCTGGAGATCCAACAGCCCTTACTTGCACATGAGCTCCACGTGCTTGCACATGCTGCAGATCTAACAGACCTTCCTTGTGCATGAGCTCCACATGCTGCAGATCCAACAGCCCCTCCTTGTGCATGAGCTCGACATGCTTACCCATGCTGCAGATCCAACAGCCCTTCCTTGCACATGAGCTCCATGTGTCTGCACATGCTGCAGATCCAACAGCCCTTCCTTGCACATGAGCTCCACGTGCTTGCACATGCTGCAGATCTAACAGACCTTCCTTGTGCATGAGTTCCACATGCGGCAGATCCAACAGCCCTTCCTTGTGCATGAGCTCCATGTGCTTGCACGTGCTGCAGATCCAACAGCCCTTCCTTGTGCATGAGCTCCATGTTCTTGCACATGCTGCAGATCTAACAGACCCTCCTTGTGCATGAGTTCCACATGCTGCAGATCTATCAACCCTTCCTTGCATATGAGCTCCACGTGCTTGCACATGCTGCAGATCCAACAGCCCTTCCTTGCACATGAGCTCCACGTGCTTGCACATGCTGCAGATCTAACAGACCTTCCTTGTGCATGAGCTCCACATGCTGCAGATCCAACAGCCCTTCCTTGTGCATGAGCTCCATGTGATTGCACGTGCTGCAGATCCAACAGCCCTTCCTTGTGCATGAGCTCCACATACTTGCACATGCTGCAGATCCAACAGCCCTTCCTTGTGCATGAGCTCCACGTGCTTGCACATGCTGCACATCCAATAGTCCTTCCTTGTGCATGAGCTCCACGTGCTTGCACATGCTGCAGATCCAACACCGGTTCCTTGTGCATGAGCTCCATGTGATCGTGCATGCTGCAGATCCAACAGCCCTTCCTTGTGCATGAGCTCCACATGCTGCAGATCCAACTGCCCTTCCTTGTGCATGAGCTCCATGTGCTTGTGCATGCTGCAGATCCAACAGCCCTTCTTTTTGCATGAGCTCCACATGCTTGCACATGCTGCAGATCCAACACCGGTTCCTTGTGCATGAGCTCCATGTGCTTGCACATGCTGCAGATCCAACAGCCCTTCCTTGTGCATGAGCTCCACATGTTTGCACATGCTGCAGATCCAACAGCCCTTCCTTGTGCATGAGCTCCACGTGCTTGCACATGCTGCAGATCCAACAGCCCTTCCTTGTGCATGAGCTCCACGTGCTTGCACATGCTGCAGATCCAACACCGGTTCCTTGTGCACGAGCTCCATGTGATCACACATGCTGCAGATCCAACAGCCCTTACTTGTGCATGAGCTCCACATGCTGCAGATCCAACTGCCATTCCTTGTGCATGAGCTCCATGTGCTTGCGCATGCTGCCAATCCAACAGCCCTTCTTTGTGCATGAGCTCCATGTGCTTGCACATACTGCAGATCCAACACCGGTTCCTTGTGCATGAGCTCCATGTGCTTGCACATGCTGCATATCCAACAGCCCTTCCTTGTGCATGAGCTCCACATGCTTACTCATGTTGCAGATCCAATGGCCCTTCTTTGTGCTTGAGCTCCACGTGCTTGCACATGCTGCAGATCCAACAGCCCTTCCTTGTGCATGAGCTCCACATGCTGCATATCCAACAGCCTTTCCTTGTGCATAATCTCCATGTGCTTGCACATGCTGCAGATCCAACAGCCCTTCTTTGTGCATGAGCTCCACGTGCTTGCACATGCTGCAGATCCAACACTGGTTCCTTGTGCATGAGCTCCATGTGCTTGCACATGCTGCAGATCCAACAGCCCTTCCTTGTGCATGAGCTCCACGTGCTTGCACATGCTGCAGATCCAACAGCCCTTCCTTGTGCATGAGCTCCATGTGCTTGCACATGCTGCAGATCCAACACCGGTTCCTTGTGCATTAGCTCCATGTGATCGCACATGCTGCAGATCCAACAGCCCTTCCTCGTGCATGAGCTCCACATGCTGCAGATCCAACTGCCCTTCCTTGTGCATGAGCTCCATGTGCTTGTGCATGCTGCAGATCCAACAGCCCTTTTTTGTGCATGAGCTCCATGTGCTTGCACATGCTGCAGATCCAACACCTGTGCCTTGTGCATGAGCTCCATGTGCTTGCACATGCTGCAGATCCAACAGCACTTCCTTGTGCATGAGCTCCACATGCTTACTCATGTTGCAGATCCAATGGCCCTTCTTTGTGCTTGTGCTCCACGTGCTTGCACATGCTGCAGATCCAACAGCCCTTCCTTGTGCATGAGCTCCACATGCTGCATATCCAACAGCCTTTCCTTGTGCATGAGCTCCATGTGCTTACACATCTTGGAGACCCAACGACCCTTTCTTGTACATGATCTGCATGTTTTTGCTCATGCTGCAGAATTAACCACATGAGCTGCACGTGCAGCCCTTCTGCCAAGACCACATGCTTCACATTATTGAACACGCTACAGGGCCCATCCCCAACCAGCAAACACAGCATAGAACAGTGACACTGGTCTGTGCATACTCAGCAGAACTGCTCCCCTGATCTGTGTACGTTAGCTGCAGATCTACCCCGGCCCTGTGCACATGGACAGTGAGGTCATTCTGAAAATCTGATATGGCTCAGTGGCCCATGCCGGATATTTGAGAGTCTGGCATGCTAATCTCTCAGAATGGACCTGAGTCCATTTCCATCTACCTGCCACGTGACACTATCAGACAGCACAGGTCGTTATCCATCTATGCTGGAAATTTAAAGTCCACAGTTCCAATGGTGTATGCTTGGCCTCTTATAATGGGACAATAGAGGTCTATATAGGGGAATGCTCGGGGAGAGGAGTTGGCCTAACGGCTAGGGTAGTCGACCTCGAATCTGGGGAACTGGGTTCGAGTCTCGGCAATGACGCTGAACATCCTGTGATTCTGGGCAAATCACTTAATCTCCCCGTGCCTAACAAAAATGAATGTGTCCTCATGTAATGCTACTGGTGCTATGTAAAGCGCTCTGATACCTGACCTTCGGGTCAAGTTTGCGCTATATAAAACTCTGTAAATAAAAAAAAATGCTTCCACAGCTATGTACTCTGGAGTCCTACCCCCACCCAGAGCAGGATTAAGAGGGGCTGTGGGGTCTGCCCATGATGCTGAATAAAGATCTATGCACTCTTGCTCTGCTCCAGTCCGATCCACAGGAACCAGAGCACGGCCAACTCCAATAGGGCACAGTAGATGGATGGCATGCAGCTCTCACAGGACCCAAGCACTTATAGGTTTTCTTGGAGCTGTACCTGGACCAAGAATGAGGATTAGGCACTTGCACCAAAATGGGGCTATAGTTAGGGGTCGTACAACTTTGTAGCATCTTCCAAAACTGAGGAGAATCTCCACACCCTGGAGTCAGATATGCTGCTCACGTCGCTGACAACTTCCAGAAACAGGTGGGATCAGGGGAGGTCTCATCCCCTCTACTGGACTATGGGGCCTGCGTTTCTAGGAGGCACAATTCTTTCTATTCCTTTCTCCTCGACTCAGGATGCCGATCCCTCACTGAGCTCAAGCTATCCCCAAAAGGGCATCATGGAGGAGACTTCTCTTTCACCCTGGACACTCAGAAATCTGCAAACCCTTGAGGAAAAACAAGAGCAAATCTCCCAGAATGCAAAATGCTGTTAACTGAAGAGCTAGACTGGCTGACAGCGTCAGAAGTGGCACAGCCCATGAATAAGGCAGGGGCCTTTCTGAAAAGTACTTAAGAACAGTAGTTCCCTGATCTCAAATGCTGTACCAAAGAGCAGACTTTTGTGTCATTCAATTCCAAAATCCCATTGGACAGAGCATTGATAAAGCCAATAGGTTTGTAGAAACTCTACATCCATTTATACATTGATATAAATAACTCTTTTGTTCAAGGTGGTGCATGAGTATATCAGCTGATGATTTGTGTCCTGCGTGTAAATCTTCCCAGGAATCAATTGTTCATTTACTCTTTTTCGGTCCTTATTATGTATTATTGAGAAAAAGATGGATTGTACCTCTATGCAAAGCTATTGGCCCGGGACATTACCTAGCAATTCTGAGGCAACTGTCAATCGATACTAGCAGACTAATAGCCTTTGGCATCTCCAGATTTCTCCATTCTGTGTGGATAAGGCGGGGGAAGCTAATGAAGTGATCCACTTTTTAGCTAGTATGCCGAAAGGCGGAAATGAAATGAAATGCTGTATAATGTCCAGCCCATAATTTACGATGGATTCTCTTTTTTATGTTTTTAGTTTTTTAAACATGGTTATTTTTAACTGGTGCTTTTAAATATATTGTATTGTGATGTACTTTTTTGGATCTCTGAGATCGTAAATAAAGTTAATGATTCGATTCGATATAAATAACATATACATCAAATGATCTGGCGCACTTTCTTGTACCTGAAGGCTTTGGCCTAGACTAGTCGTCAATTAAATTGTGCCACAGTTTGCATGGACCTTTTGTTGTTGACGGGAAGTGTATGGAAGGAGCTAGCATCAGCACCAAGATTAAATTAAAGTAAAATCTATTTGGCTCCACAAGAACAACAGATGGTGTCCAAACCATGAAGGTTTATCAGCAGATCAGTCTGAGTTACAAGCTTTAGTGAATCAATAAATCAGTTTATCAAATGAGCATAATATCAATTTGGTCATTCAATTTGAAATTGCATATTATATAAATGAAAATGCAAATCATAATTAGGGCTCCCAGTTTTATGGTATTTATTTTTTTGGCATTTCCGTCTGTATTTATCCATATTTATTTTTTGTCAACTTTATCTGTATTTATCCATATTTATTATGGGTTTTGTGAGAAAAATACAGCTGAAACTGGTATATTTCCATATTTATTTAACCAATAAATATGCAGTCATGCTTGAATGCCTGCCAGGTTTCAGTGATATGAACACCTGCAGAAGATAAATCAATGCACTTATATGAGAATATGCGCATTTCAGTATCAGCTTTGTGCATATCTACTGCTGTTTAATCCTCTTTACCAAAATTCCTTTCTTTTTTAACCCCTTTACCTATCAGTCCACACAGTTATTGGCCTGGCAGTCATGGCAAAGTGTATTTAGAATCACTCAAAAAGCACCCAATTTCCGTTTTTATCCATATTTAAGAATAAATACCAGGCTCGAAAAATTCACTGACAGCTCGCATTTGTGAGTCAGATTAATTCAGGACGAGCTATTTTTAGGTCCTACTCGCCCTTTCTGGCGAGTAGGAAGACAAACTGACACTTAACCTCTTCCTCTGAAAGCAGAGGAAATGTGACAAGGTAGCAAGATTTAAAGGCATATTTATTGCTCACAAAGTAAATGAGCAATAAAAATGCTTTTAAATCTTGTTAACTTGTCACATTTGCTCAGCTTTCAGAGTCAGAGGTCAAGTGCATTTCAGTTAGGTTGAGGAGATTTTGTAGGTTACTAGACCTGCAGGTCTAGTGCATTTTTTATGATTTTTCGAGCCCTGAATACAGAGAAGAAAATAAATGGTTTTCCGTCTGTATTTATCTGTAAAAATCAGTAAAAACGGAAAACAGGGAGCCTTAATCATAATCAAATATAAGATGAGGAACGGAGACTATATTGGTTCCATAAAGGAACTTTCCTAAGCTAAATAAAGCATCAAGAGTGGTAAGGGGAAATTCGAAGCAGAAGGTGTCAGCATCAGATGAACCAAATGACGGTTCAAGGGAAATAGGCTTAGGTGTTCAAGAAACAAGCTCAAGAACCTGAGTTGGGGGAGATGGCAGAGTTAGCGATAGGTCTTCCCTCCACGAAGTCAAGACAAGATTTGCTAAACTATTCTAAGAGACACACACTTAAATCAAACACAATTCTTTAGGAACCTCTTCTCTTTAACTCCCTTTGGATGCGGCCAATCAGGGGGTGCCTTCTTCTGGGAGCAGCCAGAATCCCTACTTTTCCATTCCCAGACAAAGGGTCACAAAACTGCACAACCTTGTAGAGATGAGCAGTCCGGTCCGCCTGCTACACAAGGCTCTTTTTCATTTCTACACACCACGTAAAGCACAACAAGTGTCCAATTAACATTTAAAAGAATATCTCCAAACAATGAACTGTTCTTGTATCTAACGAGGATGACGAGCCACCTGCAAAGGAAAGGAAAAAATGTCATACTCGTAGTCAGACTAACATGGAGAAAGTCTCAGTTAAATGGATTCAGCTATATCATATTATATAAATGTGGCTTGGTTACATCAATATACTGCCGCATATTAACACACAGTTTTACGTATTAGCACATTGATTAATATATAATTAGTAAATTAAGGAGCACTAATATCAGTGGCGGCCGCCATTAACAAAGGGTGGTGGGGTGGGTGCGGGGGAGCGTGGGGGGAGGGAGAGCGCGCGGGGATGATGACATGTTAAAAATAGTAAATAAAAGGGGGGCGTGGCTTAGCCGGCTGCAAAATGGCCGCACCTTGAGTGGGCTCTGCCGGCCAAGCCAAAAATCCTTTATCATCCTGCAGACGCCACACTCACTGCCACTCGGTACCACGCCATCACCACTCACCTGACCCTGGGGCAAGGCTTGAGCCCACTCCTGACCTCCTGGGACATCGCTGGGCCGAGTTCCGCCGCTGTGTGTGCCCTGAGCCTGGGCCCTGCGGCGAGTGCGGCCGTCCCGGCCTCCTTGGAGCCGACTACTTGTGCCTTATTGTGGACTCTGCTCGGCGCCTCCTCTCCTCGACCACAGGAGCTGGTAGGTGCCGCTGCTGTGGGGGCACTGTGGCGGGACTGGGGGCGCGCCCGTCGTACCGCCCGGCCCGGCCTGCATGCAATCGGGCGCCATTCTCCATTCCCAGGTGCCGCCGCTCCGGCCTTCCCCATCGGGCCTGGCGACGCGGGCGGCGTGCTCTCCTTGACCCCCCGCTACACGCTGCTCACTTCCTGCTGTGGCTCCCCGAGGTAACCTCTAGCGGCTGCTGGGTCGGGACCGCTAGTAAATCGGCCCCTTTTCTGCAGCGGCCTGACTCCCTGGACGGGGTGCTCCCCTTGAGGCGATCCATGCACTGTGCACCCGCCCGCAGACTCTATGCCGGCCACCTGCCGCCATCACCCGCGGGCACCGCCAGTGATTTCCTCCACCCGTCGGCCCCTCCCCCTGGGCCCAAGCCGGCCGTAGTGTCTCCTCCACAGCACCTGGCCACCATCTCCTCAAGTCTGGCCGAGGAGTGTTCCGTGTTTCCCTGCTGGATCCCGCTGCCGCTGCTGCCCTGGGCTGGGGACATCTGCACAGTGCTGATCCTGTACTGCAACCGGACCGGTGCCCGTCCCACCCGGTTGGCCTTCCTCCTGTGGGCCTAGCTGCCCGGGCCCTGCGTGGTGCTCCCTAACCGTGCAGCGCCGCTGCCCCCTTTGGCCGGCGCCCTTCTGGCAACAACTGCGGCTGGGCTGGTACTGCTGCTCCTTCTGCTCCTCCGGCGGCCCTGCTCACTGCCCACATAGGTTGCCACCACACTGTTCTAGCCCACCTCCCTCAAGCTGGTCTTCATCGCCTCTATTTCGTATAGGTGGGTCAGCAGGCCATCCGCCGCGGCCAATTGGAGCTGGACTTGGCGCCGGAGCTCAATCAATCAATCAATCACAGAATTTGTAGAGCGCACTACTTACCCGCGAGGGTCTCAAGGCGCTGGGGAGAGGGAAGGGGGGGGGATGCTGCTACTGGTCGAACAGCCAGGTCTTGAGTAGCCTCCTGAAGGTCAGCAGGTCTTGGGTCTGTCGTAGGCTTAGTGGAAGGGTGTTCCAGGTCTTGGCGGCGAGGTGTGAGAAGGATCTGCCGCCGGTGGTTGTTCTTTGAATGCGGGGGACGGTGGCGAGGGAGAGGTCGGCGGAGCGGAGCTGGCGGTTGGGGACGTAGAAGAAGAGTCGTCTGTTGAGGTAGGCTGGGCCAGTTTTGTGGAGTGCCTTGTGTGCGTGGATGAGGAGTTTGAAGGTGATCCTCCTGTCGACGGGGAGCCAGTGCAGGTTCCTCAAGTGGGGGTGATGTGGCTGTGGCGTGGTACGTCGAGGATCAGTCGTGCGGAGGCGTTTTGTATGCGTTGCAGTCGCTTGATGAGCTTGGCCGGGGCTCCCGCGTAGAGGGCGTTCCCATAGTCCAGTCTGCTACTGACGAGGGCCTGGGTGACTGTTCTTCTTGTGTCTGTCGGGATCCACCTGTAGATCTTGCGAAGCATGCGGAGGGTGTTGAAGCAGGAGGAGGAGACTGCGTTGACTTGCTTGGCCATGGAGAGCGTTGAGTCGAGGATGACTCCCAGGTTGCGTGCGTGGTCGGTGGGTGTCGGGGCTGCTCCCAGCGTCGTTGGCCACCAGGAGTCGTCCCAGGCTGAGGGGTTGGAGCCGAGGATGAGGACCTCCGTTTTGTCCGTGTTCAGCTTTAGTCGGCTGATCTTCATCCAATCGGCGACGGCCTTCATTCCTTCATGGAGTTTGGCTTTGGCGGCGAGGGGGTCCTTGGTGAGGGAGAGGATCAGTTGAGTGTCGTCGGCGTAGGAGATAATGTTGAGGTCGTGTTGTCTGGCGATGCGTGCGAGCGGGGCCATGTAGATGTTGAACAGTGTTGGGCTGAGGGACGATCCCTGGGGTACGCCGCAGATGATCTCGGAGGCTTCGGATCGGAAAGGTGGGAGGCGGACTCTCTGGGTTCTGACGTCGAGGTAAGGAGGTGGTCCATTCCAGGGCCTTGTCTCGGATCCCTGCGTCGTGGAGGCGTGCGCGTAGAGTGCGGTGGCAGACAGTGTCGAAGGCGGCGGAGAGGTCCAGCAGGATGAGGGCTGCGGTCTCACCATTGTCCAGCAGGATCCTGATGTCGTCGGTGGCGGCGATGAGGGCAGTCTCAGTGCTGTGGTTGCTGCGGAACCCTGATTGGGATGGGTCCAGGATGCTGTTTTCTTCGAGGTATCGGGTTAGCTGTTTGTTGACGATCTTCTCGATGACCTTGGCTGGGAACGGAAGCAGAGAGATGGGCCGGAAGTTCTTGAGGTCTCTCGGGTCCGCCTTGGGTTTTTTGAGTAGGGCGTTGATCTCTGCGTGTTTCCAGCTCTCTGGGAAGGTCGCGGTCTCGAAGGAGAGGTTGATGATGTTGCACAGGTGGGGTGCGATGGAGCTGCTGGCTTTGTTGAAGATGTGGTGCGGGAAAGGGTCTGACGGGGAGCCGGAGTGTATTGTGCTCATGGTCTTGATGGTGTCCTCGATGTTCACGCTGGCCCAGGCTGGCAGGGGGTCGTGGTCGATGGTGTGTGGCGGGTCTGGTGTATCGATCTTAGTTGGGGTTGTCTGGGTGTTGAAGCTGTCGTGGATGTCGGCGATCTTGCGGTGAAAGAAGGTGGCGAGGGAATCGCACAGGGGTTGCGACGGCGGGATGTCGTTGGTGTTGGAGCTGGGATTGGAGAGTTCCTTCACGATGTTGAAAAGCTCCTTGCTGTTGTGTGCGTTGTTGTCGAGGCGGTCTTTGAAGGAGATTCTCTTGGCGGACCTGATGAGGTGGTGGTGGTGGTTACGGATGGCGTCTTTGTGGGCTGTGTGGCTGTCCGGTGTCTTATCGCTGTGCCATTTCTTCTCTAGTTTCCGGCAGGTACGCTTGGAAGCTAGGAGTTCCGAGGTGAACCAGCTGGCTCTTTTGCTGGTGTCGCTGTAGGTGAGCTTTTTCAGCGGGGCGAGGGTGTTGGCACAGTCGTCCATCCATCGTCTGAGGTTGCAGGCAGCGTCGTCGGTGTTGGATGGGTCGGAGGGAGGGCTGAGAGCGAGGGTTGCCCGGAGTTGGTCTTCGGTGACTTTGCTCCAGCAGCGGCATGGGATCTGTTGGGTGCGGTGGTGTGTGGTGGGTTTCTGGAAGGTGAAATGGATGCAGCGGTGGTCGGTCCAGAGGAGTTCCGTGGTGTGGCTGAAGGAGACGTGGGAGCTTGAGGAGAAGATGGGGTCAAGCGTGTGGCCGGCGCAGTGGGTCGGTGTTGTGACGAGCTGGCTCAGGCCGAGGTTGGCGAGGCTGTCGATCAGGGTGGAGGAGTTGCTGTCGTTGTTGTTCTCCAGGTGAAAGTTCAGGTCTCCGAGGAGGATGTAGTCGGTAGAGGTCAGGGCGTGCGTGCTGATGAAGTCGGCGATGGAGTCGCTGAACTGGGGTCGGGGCCCAGGGGTCTGTAGACAAGGGTGCCTCTAAGGGTGGTGTTGGGGTCCGTGTGGATCTGGAAGTGCATGTGTTCGGCGGTGCTGAGTGTCGTCGGTGCTGGTCGAGACCCTGATGGTCTTCTTGTGGACGATGGCGATTCCTCCTCCTACTGCGTTGATGCGGTCTCTGCGGGTGATCTTATAGCCGTCTGGGATGGCTATGGCGATGTCGGGGGCGGAGGAGTCGTTCATCCAGGTCTCTGTCAGGAAGGCGACGTCTGGTGATGATGTGTCGAGCAGGTCCCAGAGCTCGACGACGTGTTTGCGTGCGGAGCGGGTGTTCAGTAGGATGCACCGGAGGTGGTTGAGGTCCTTCTTGGCGGGCGCCTCGGTGGCTCTGAGGCTGGTGTAGCTGCAGTTCCGGCAGGTGAAGGGACCATGGGTGCGTTTCGGGGCGGCCTTGAAGCAGTTGTGCGTCCGTCCGGGGTTGAGAGCGTGGAGTGTGGTGGCATCGTATCGACGTCGGTCCTCGAGGCTGGAGCGGGGGGCGCGCGGTCCAGGGGTTCTGGCGCTGGGCGCGGTCCAGTCACGGACGGGCACAGACGGGCTTGCCTTAGGCGCGCCTATGGCGCGCCAGCGGCGTGGCCGCGCCGCGGCCGCCATATATGGGGAGGTGGGAGGGAGGAGCAGCGAATGGGCAGTCAGGGGGGCGGGGCCGCAGGGGACGCAGCGGCGGGAATGGAGAGAGGCAGCGGGGGCACAGAAGGCAAAATGGAGAGAAAACAAGCAAAGAAATACGGGCACAGTACAATGGGGCAGCGAGGGGCACAGAAGGAAAAATGGAGAGAAAACAAGCAGAGAAATACGGGCACAGTACAATGGGGCAGCGAGGGGCACAGAAGGAAAAATGGAGAGAAAACAAGCAAAGAAATACGGGCACAGTACAATGGGGCAGCGAGGGGCACAGAAGGAAAAATGGAGAGAAAGCAAGCAAAGAAATACGGGCACAGTACAATGGGGCAGCGGGGGCACAGAAGGAAAAATGGAGAGATAACAAGCAAAGAAATACGGGCACAGTACAATGGGGCAGCGAGGGGCACAGAAGGAAAATTGAGAGAAAACAAGCAAAGAAATACGGGCACAGTACAATGGGGCAGCGGGGGCACAGAAGGAAAAATGGAGAGAAAACAAGCAAAGAAATACGGGCACAGTACAATGGGGCAGCGAGGGGCACAGAAGGAAAAATGGAGAGAAAACAAGCAGAGAAATACGGGCACAGTACAATGGGGCAGCGAGGGGCACAGAAGGAAAAATGGAGAGAAAACAAGCAAAGAAATACGGGCACAGTACAATGGGGCAGCGAGGGGCACAGAAGGAAAAATGGAGAGAAAGCAAGCAAAGATATACGGGCACAGTACAATGGGGCAGCGGGGGCACAGAAGGAAAAATGGAGAGAAAACAAGCAAAGAAATACGGGCACAGTACAATGGGGCAGCGAGGGGCACAGAAGGAAAAATGGAGAGAAAACAAGCAAAGAAATACGGGCACAGTACAATGGGGCAGCGGGGGCACAGAAGGAAAAATGGAGAGAAAACAAGCAAAGAAATACGGGCACAGTACAATGGGGCAGCGAGGGCACAGAAGGAAAAATGGAGAGAAAACAAGCAGAGAAATACGGGCACAGTACAATGGGGCAGCAAGGGGCACAGAAGGAAAAATGGAGAGAAAACAAGCAAAGAAATACGGGCACAGTACAATGGGGCAGCAAGGGGCACAGAAGGAAAAATGGAGAGAAAACAAGCAAAGAAATACGGGCACAGTACAATGGGGCAGCGGGGGCACAGAAGGAAAAATGGAGAGACAAAAAGCAAAGAAATACGGGCACCGAGGCCACAAGCGAAGGGGCGAGCTTACCAGCAGCAGCAGCGGGCGGACAGCACAGGCGGAGCTGTGTGGTGGGGGAGCGACCTACCTGGCAAGGTCAAGGGTCGCTCTCCTCGCCGCGCAGCGGCCGCCATATATGGGGAGGTGGGAGGGAGGAGCAGCGAATGGGCAGTCAGGGGGCGGGGCCGCAGGGACGCAGCGGCGGGAATGGAGAGAGGCAGCGGGGGCACAGAAGGCAAAATGGAGAGAAAACAAGCAAAGAAATACGGGCACAGTACAATGGGGCAGCGAGGGGCACAGAAGGAAAAATGGAGAGAAAACAAGCAGAGAAATACGGGCACAGTACAATGGGGCAGCGAGGGGCACAGAAGGAAAAATGGAGAGAAAACAAGCAAAGAAATACGGGCACAGTACAATGGGGCAGCGAGGGGCACAGAAGGAAAAATGGAGAGAAAACAAGCAAAGAAATACGGGCACAGTACAATGGGGCAGCGGGGGCACAGAAGGAAAAATGGAGAGAAAACAAGCAAAGAAATACGGGCACAGTACAATGGGGCAGCGAGGGGCACAGAAGGAAAAATGGAGAGAAAACAAGCAAAGAAATACGGGCACAGTACAATGGGGCAGCGAGGGGCACAGAAGGAAAAATGGAGAGAAAACAAGCAAAGAAATACGGGCACAGTACAATGGGGCAGCGAGGGGCACAGAAGGAAAAATGGAGAGAAAACAAGCAGAGAAATACGGGCACAGTACAATGGGGCAGCGAGGGGCACAGAAGGAAAAATGGAGAGAAAACAAGCAGAGAAATACGGGCACAGTACAATGGGGCAGCGAGGGGCACAGAAGGAAAAATGGAGAGAAAACAAGCAAAGAAATACGGGCACAGTACAATGGGGCAGCGAGGGGCACAGAAGGAAAATGGAGAGAAAACAAGCAGAGAAATACGGGCACAGTACAATGGGGCAGCGAGCGGCACAGAAGGAAAAATGGAGAGAAAACAAGCAGAGAAATACGGGCACAGTACAATGGGGCAGCGAGGGGCACAGAAGGAAAAATTGAGAGAAAACAAGCAAAGAAATACGGGCACAGTACAATGGGGCAGCAAGGGGCACAGAAGGAAAAATGGAGAGAAAACAAGCAAAGAAATACGGGCACAGTACAATGGGGCAGCGGGGGCACAGAAGGAAAAATGGAGAGACAAAAAGCAAAGAAATACGGGCACCGAGGCCACAAGCGAAGGGGCGAGCTTACCAGCAGCAGCAGCGGGCGGACAGCACAGGCGGAGCTGTGTGGTGGGGGATCGACCTACCTGGCAAGGTCAAGGGTCGCTCTCCTCGCCGCGCAGCGGCCACCATATATGGGGAGGTGGGAGGGAGGAGCAGCGAATGGGCAGTCAGGGGGGCGGGGCCGCAGGGGACGCAGTGGCGGGAATGGAGAGAGGCAGCGGGGGCACAGAAGGCAAAATGGAGAGAAAACAAGCAAAGAAATACGGGCACAGTACAATGGGGCAGCGAGGGGCACAGAAGGAAAAATGGAGAGAAAACAAGCAGAGAAATACGGGCACAGTACAATGGGGCAGCGAGGGGCACAGAAGGAAAAATGGAGAGAAAACAAGCAAAGAAATACGGGCACAGTACAATGGGGCAGCGAGGGGCACAGAAGGAAAATGGAGAGAAAACAAGCAAAGAAATACGGGCACAGTACAATGGGGCAGCGGGGGCACAGAAGGAAAAATGGAGAGAAAACAAGCAAAGAAATACGGGCACAGTACAATGGGGCAGCGAGGGGCACAGAAGGAAAAATGGAGAGAAAACAAGCAAAGAAATACGGGCACAGTACAATGGGGCAGCGAGGGGCACAGAAGGAAAAATGGAGAGAAAACAAGCAAAGAAATACGGGCACAGTACAATGGGGCAGCGAGGGGCACAGAAGGAAAAATGGAGAGAAAACAAGCAGAGAAATACGGGCACAGTACAATGGGGCAGCGAGGGGCACAGAAGGAAAAATGGAGAGAAAACAAGCAGAGAAATACGGGCACAGTACAATGGGGCAGCGAGGGGCACAGAAGGAAAAATGGAGAGAAAACAAGCAAAGAAATACGGGCACAGTACAATGGGGCAGCGAGGGGCACAGAAGGAAAAATGGAGAGAAAACAAGCAAAGAGATACGGGCACAGTACAATGGGGCAGCGGGGGCACAGAAGGAAAAATGGAGAGACAAAAAGCAAAGAAATACGGACACAGTACAATGGGGCAGCGAGGGGCACAGAAGGAAAAATGGAGAGAAAACAAGCAAAGAAATACGGGCACAGTACAATGGGGCAGCGAGGGGCACAGAAGGAAAAATGGAGAGAAAACAAGCAAAGAAATACGGGCACAGTACAATGGGGCAGCGGGGGCACAGAAGGAAAATGGAGAGACAAAAAGCAAAGAAATACGGGCACCGAGGCCACAAGCGGAGGGGCGAGCTTACCAGCAGCAGCAGCGGGCGGACAGCACAGGCGGAGCTGTGTGGTGGGGGAGCGACCTACCTGGCAAGGTCAAGGGTCGCTCTCCTCACCGCGCAGCGGCCGCCATATATGGGGAGGTGGGAGGGAGGAGCAGCGAATGGGCAGTCCGGGGGGCGGGGCCGCAGGGGACGCAGCGGCGGGAATGGAGAGAGGCAGCGGGGGCACAGAAGGCAAAATGGAGAGAAAACAAGCAAAGAAATACGGGCACAGTACAATGGGGCAGCGAGGGGCACAGAAGGAAAAATG
This sequence comes from Calotriton arnoldi, assembly GCA_963921515.1. Classification (NCBI taxonomy): domain Eukaryota; kingdom Metazoa; phylum Chordata; class Amphibia; order Caudata; family Salamandridae; genus Calotriton; species Calotriton arnoldi. The sequence goes on from CAWUFW010009938.1 coordinate 691,481, forward strand.
GAGAGAAAACAAGCAGAGAAATACGGGCACAGTACAATGGGGCAGCGAGGGCACAGAAGGAAAAATGGAGAGAAAACAAGCAAAGAAATACGGGCACAGTACAATGGGGCAGCGAGGGGCACAGAAGGAAAAATGGAGAGAAAACAAGCAAAGAAATACGGGCACAGTACAATGGGGCAGCGGGGGCACAGAAGGAAAAATGGAGAGAAAACAAGCAAAGAAATACGGGCACAGTACAATGGGGCAGCGAGGGGCACAGAAGGAAAAATGGAGAGAAAACAAGCAAAGAAATACAGGCACAGTACAATGGGGCAGCGGGGGCACAGAAGGAAAAATGGAGAGAAAACAAGCAAAGAAATACGGGCACAGTACAATGGGGCAGCGAGGGGCACAGAAGGAAAAATGGAGAGAAAACAAGCAGAGAAATACGGGCACAGTACAATGGGGCAGCGAGGGGCACAGAAGGAAAAATGGAGAGAAAACAAGCAGAGAAATACGGACACAGTACAATGGGGCAGCGAGGGGCACAGAAGGAAAAATGGAGAGAAAACAAGCAAAGAAATACGGGCACAGTACAATGGGGCAGCGAGGGGCACAGAAGGAAAAATGGAGAGAAAACAAGCAAAGAAATACGGGCACAGTACAATGGGGCAGCGGGGGCACAGAAGGAAAAATGGAGAGACAAAAAGCAAAGAAATACGGGCACCGAGGCCACAAGCGGAGGGGCGAGCTTACCAGCAGCAGCAGCGGGCGGACAGCACAGGCGGAGCTGTGTGGTGGGGGAGCGACCTCTCCTGCAACCGGCCCACCTGTTCTCTGCCTCCAAACGTCGTCGCAACCGCCTGCTGGGCCTGAGCCTCCGCTTTCCCCATTGCTGGTCCGCCGCCCTTTGGGTGCATTGGTCCTCGCTCCATACCTGTGGCCTCTCTTCTGCTGCCTGGCTGTCCCTCTCGCCGGCGTTCTCCCGTCATGGGGAGAACCGATCCCAACCAGCCCAAACTCACCTTCGATCAGCGCCGCCAGACGCGTCAGGAGGGGGCTGGCGCGGACGGGGTGATCCCCTGGCTCCATCGGAAATGGCGCAGTCTCGTGAGGACGATCTGAAGGCCATCATGCTGGACGTCAAGTCCACTGTCACCGGCATAGCGGCTCAGCTGGACCAGCTGTCGGCCCGCCTGGACACGGTGAAGGCTCAGTATGACTCCCACGATGCCCGACTCCTTCATGTTGAAACCAGGGTGTCTGACGCAGAGGACGCCGCCACCCAAGATCGCCAGAAATTGCTGCAGATGGACAAAATACTGGATGTCATCCGAAATAAGAACGAGGATTTGGAGGCGCGCTCCCGCAGGAGCAACCTCCGCATCACAGGAGTGCCCGAATCCACCAACATCTCTCGCATGGAGGACTACGTGGAACAATTGGCCAGTGAGCTCTTTGGCGATGTTCTTTCATCTGTTTTCATTGTTGAGCGGGCCCACCATTCCCTCGGTCCACGTCCTGGCCCTGGCCTCCCGGCCCGCCCCATCATAGCCAAAATCTTGAATTTCAGAGACCGTGACGCCATTCTTCGGGCGGCCAGAGAAAAAGGGGAAATTCGCCACCAGGGTTACTCCCTCTCATTCTACCCTGACTACACCACCGCGGTTCAGGCAGCACGCCGCGAGTTCTTACCGGCTAAACGGCTCCTTCAGAAGCACGAGATCTCCTACTCGCTGGCGTACCCGGCTAAACTGAGCATTAAACAAGGCCCCAAGACTCTTACTTTTCCGGATCCAAGAGAGGCATTGGCGTTTGCCAAAAAACTTGACAGGTCACACCGCTCCTCGCCTGTCAACTCCCAAGCTGCTGCTGATGCTAATCTCAGTGACAATGACTGACCTCTTCTCAAGCCTGGATGTTATGTTTTTTGCACTGTGTGTTATTCAGGCTTGTAATTTGCATTGAGACCGTTGGGTTCGCATTGCCTCCTAGGTCATTTTTGCTCATTGTTTTACAATTGGCGTGTGTTTCTCACTCCTAGATGTTCATTCCTGGTGTTTGCTGTCCCTTACGGCTTGGCCACCCTGTCTCTCTGGCAGGGGTGTATGCTGGGCGTCGTCATGCCCCCACGGGATAATTCCCATCACGGACACAGATTTTTCCCTTCCTAGTTGTGGGTCCCTGGGGTGGGTGTGGGTGGAATCTCTGCCTGATTGGGTGGTTGGTGTGGGTGCGGGGTTGTGGGACTTCCTGGGGTTTTCTGTCTTGGGGGTGGGTTCCGGGGGTTGGGTGTTTGAGGTTTGGGGTCTGCGGCCTCCTTATGAGGCCACGTTGTTCTCTTCTGCACAGGCTCTAGGTACGGGCCTTTTCGTGAACAGGTTCCTCTCCCATGCTCTCCAGATGCTTGCTGAGAGGATTGTATTGTTTGTATTGCTGGCCTTTCCTGGGGACTTCGTTGTATCTTTGATTGTGCCACGCCATTATGTTTCCATGGTTACTACTCTGCCCTCCTTCCTCTTTTTCCATTGCACCGCTCACTGTGGCTGCACGCAGCTCCTGCCTTCTCTTTCTCCCTTTCTGGACACTCCCTCCTCTGTTGCTCTTGGGGACCACGTTGTAGTTCTGATTGTGTCATGTCAATGTGATTCCATGATTATTGCACTGCCTTCCCTCCTTATTGTTCATTGCACCGCTCACTACAGTCGCGCACAGCTCCTGTCCTTTTTTCTGCTCTTTATGGACACTCCTTCCCCTGCCACAGCGCCATGACTGACACTACACTCTGGACCTGGAATATCCGTGGGCTCAATGACCATCGCAAGTCACGTTTGGTCCATGCTCACCTCTCCCGGCACAAAGTGGACATCTGCTTTTTACAAGAGACCCATCTCCTACCGGCTACCGCCTCCAGACTCCTTTCCCGACATTGGGGTGAAATCCACTCTTCCTTTTACTCCAATTACTCACGCAGGTGTCCATACTGCTGCGTAGGTGGCTCCCCTGGCAGACCGCTCGAGTGTTCTCTGACCCTGGAGGGTGCTTCGTAATCCTTCACGGCACCCTACAGGCCCAGCCTCTGACGCTTGCGCATTGTATGGCCCCAACTGCGACGACCCGGACTTCTTTGCATAAGTCTGGCACCACATCTCCTCCTTTGGCCCTGCTGCTCTCCTCTGCGGGGGTGATTTTAATGTGACATTGTCCGCCACTTTGGACCGGTCTGTCTCCCATGTCTCCCACCCACGCGCGGCTTCACTCCTTAGCTCTATTCTTTTGGACAATTCCCTGTACGGCGCATGGCGTCATGCTCACCCACTGCGCGAGAGGGCACATGTGTCACTGACTCCCGCGGCTGCTGGTCTCGACTGGACTTATGGTTCACCACTCCGGACATTTTGGTCTGGCTCACCTCAGTGGATCATATGGCGCGCACTCTCTCGGACCACGCTCCCGTTCGCCTATCCCTTCGCCTCCCGCACTCTCCTTGCCGAGCCTTCTCCTGGCGGCTTCCCCCTAATGCACTCCACGACCCGGTCTTCTGCGACGAGATCCAGACCACAATCGTGAACTATTTTGAGCTCAACGAGGGTTCGGTGGACTCCCCATCCACGCTTTGGGAGGGAATTAAAACCGTCATCCGCAGGGAATGTATCTCCAAGCAGTCTGGTGTCCTGCGCGCCATCCGCGGCACCCTGGACAGACTTGAAAGCGAGATTAAGGCGCTCGACGCTTCCCACGCCCAGAATCCGCACCCTGAGGCGCTTGCTCAGATACGCGAGAAACTGACTTCCTTTGCCGACGAGGCTGACAGAGAACTGGCATTTCTCGGCAGAGAGGCGCAGGCGCGCCGCTTTGGTGAGGGCGATCGCCCTGGCAGAACCCTCGCTAATCTCCTTCATCAGCCTCGGGCGGCATTGTACATTACTGCCCTCCGGGACGGCGGACCTGCTCGCACTACCTCCCCTGAAGAAATAAAGGCGCGCTTCACTACTTTTTACACACAACTATACACGGCCGGGTCGGTACCGTCGAGTGAGATCCTCGACCAATATTTCGATACTCTTCAACTCCTCTGGCTTGACAGTCCACATCGGAAGTTTCTGGACGAGCCCTTCTCTAAAGAGGAGATTCTAGCGGCAATCAACGGCATGCCCGGTGACAAGGCCCCTGGTTCTGCCGGCCTGCCGGCCTCCTTCTACAAGGCCTTTGCCCCGCTTCTGATCCCTCATTTAGCTGCCATGTATAACGAGTCCTTTGACATGGGTCAGTTCCCCCCATCGCTGCGTGAGGCTTTGTTAACTCTACTTCTCAAGCCGGACAAGCCACCCGAGCAGCGTGACTCCTACCGTCCCCTATCTCTTATCAACACAGACAATAAAATATTCGCTAAGTTGCTTGCTTCCCGTCTCCTCCCTCTCATGCCGCTCATCGCCCGCCCAGACCAGTCCGGTTTTATCCCCGGTCGCGCGACCTCCCACAACCTCCGGACCATCTTCTCCGTCCTCCATCAAATTAACCCGTCGCTTCCGGCAGTGGCGGCTCTGCTCGATGCCACCAAGGCCTTTGATACCTTGGAGTGGCCCTTTTTGTTTTATCTTCTTCCCCGTTTGGGCTTCAGTCAGGTTTTCATACTCAAGGTGCAACTCTTGTACACTCTTCCTACCGCCCGTCTCCGCATCAATGGACAGATCTCTGAGCCTATTCCTATCGGGTGAGGCTCTCGGCAGGGCTGCCCGCTGTCTCCTATGCTTTTCGCAGTCGCAATGGAACCTCTTGTAGCTTGTCTTCGACAACATCATACCCAGAAAGGCATTTGTTTCGCGGCTCGTGCTCTGTTAGTTTCCATGTACGCGGACGATATCACTCTTTACGTTCGTCATCCCCAGGAGAATCTCAGTCCACTGGTCCGTGAGGTGATACGTTTTGGTGGCTACTCCGGCATTCAGGTCAATTGGAATAAGTCGGTATTATTCCCTCTTACGGACGCAACAACTCCCTTTGTTCCCGACTATCCCTTTGTGTGGGTTTCTGAGCCCACTAGATATTTGGGCATTTGGCTGAGCAGGGACGTGGATGAACTTTGGAAAGTTAACTTTGTCCGCGCTGTGGACTGGTTTGTGTCCAAGATCCCGCTTTGGAACCGGCTGCCTCTCTCTTTAGTCGGGCGCATAGCCATCGCCAAAATGGTGGTACTTCCGAAGTTCTTATATCTATTCGTTAATATACCCATCCCTCTCACCGCTCATTTCTTCCGCAAGATCCGCTCTCTGCTCATCACCCTGATTTGGGCCGGACGGCAACCCAGGATCGCATATAACATCCTTACTCTCCCGATGTCGCGTGGCGGGCTTGGCGCCCCGGATTTCAAGCTCTATGCTCTTAGCGCTCAGGCCAGTTTTCTTCATTTCTGGCTCCACCCCACTCCGTTCCAACCTCACGTCACGGTGGAGGCTGACCTCGCCGCCCCGTGGCCGCTCACGACTGCTCTATTCGCCCCTGCGAAACGCCTACACTCTGAAGTCGACACAGTCGAAACCTTGCGCTGGGCTTGGGACGGGCTTCGCAAAATTTCTGGCACTGATATGCTCTCCGCGAACAAGATGCCAATCGCTTGGCAGTTCGGGCTGGACTGTTCCCATGAGGCACAGGGTCAGACTGATTTGCATATGGCCATGTCTGAACTGGGGTGGTGGAGTGAGCTAAAGAATGATGATGGATTAAACCCAGATCAGTTGACTGGGGGTGAGTGTTTGATTGGCTCAAACGTTCCGTCCATCATCCCCTTTTGTATCGCTTTGGTCGCCCTAAGTTGGCGGGGTATGCCCAGACGTGGGTCCCTTGCTCACTTTGCCACTGGATTCAAGCAAGCCTGGCTGATGACGGCTGAAATGCCAGAAACCGGTCCTAGGATGCTTGTTTCCGGTCCAGGGAAGACATGGCTTGGCAGTTCGGGCTGGACTGTTCCCATGAGGCACAGGGTCAGACTGATTTGCATATGGCCATGTCTGAACTGGGGTAGTGGAGTGAGCTAAAGAATGATGATGGATTAAACCCAGATCAGTTGACTGGGGGTGAGTGTTTGATTGGCTCAAACGTTCCGTCCATCATCCCCTTTGTATCGCTTTGGTCGCCCCTAAGTTGGCGGGGGTATGCCCAGACGTGGGTCCCTTGCTCACTTTGCCACTGGATTCAAGCAAGCCTGGCTGATGACGGCTGAAATGCCAGAAACCGGTCCTAGGATGCTTGTTTCCGGTCCAGGGAAGACATGGCTTGGCAGTTCGGGCTGGACTGTTCCCATGAGGCACAGGGTCAGACTGATTTGCATATGGCCATGTCTGAACTGGGGTAGTGGAGTGAGCTAAAGAATGATGATGGATTAAACCCAGATCAGTTGACTGGGGGTGAGTGTTTGATTGGCTCAAACGTTCCGTCCATCATCCCCTTTTGTATCGCTTTGGTCGCCCTAAGTTGGCGGGGGTATACCCAGACGTGGGTCCCTTGCTCACTTTGCCACTGGATTCAAGCAAGCCTGGCTGATGACGGCTGAAATGCCAGAAACCGGTCCTAGGATGCTTGTTTCCGGTCCAGGGAAGACATGGCTTGGCAGTTCGGGCTGGACTGTTCCCATGAGGCACAGGGTCAGACTGATTTGCATATGGCCATGTCTGAACTGGGGTGGTGGAGTGAGCTAAAGAATGATGATGGATTAAACCCAGATCAGTTGACTGGGGGTGAGTGTTTGATTGGCTCAAACGTTCCGTCCATCATCCCCTTTTGTATCTCTCTCTTTAGTCGGGCGCATAGCCATCGCCAAAATGGTGGTACTTCCGAAGTTCTTATATCTATTCGTTAATATACCCATCCCTCTCACCGCTCATTTCTTCCGCAAGATCCGCTCTCTGCTCATCACCCTGATTTGGGCCGGACGGAAACCCAGGATCGCATATAACATCCTTACTCTCCCGATGTCGCGTGGCGGGCTTGGCGCCCCGGATTTCAAGCTCTATGCTCTTAGCGCTCAGGCCAGTTTTCTTCATTTCTGGCTCCACCCCACTCCGTTCCACCTCACGTCACGGTGGAGGCTGACCTCGCCGCCCCGTGGCCGCTCACGACTGCTCTATTCGCCCCTGCGAAACGCCTACGCTCTGAAGTCGACACAGTCGAAACCTTGCGCTGGGCTTGGGACGGGCTTCGCAAAATTTCTGGCACTGATATGCTCTCCGCGAACAAGATGCCAATCGCTCACCACCCCGCCTTTCCTCCTCTCCAGTCTTCTGGGATGGTTAGACGCGCTGCTCGTCTGGGCCTCTCCACAGTATCGGACCTGTACCCAGGGGACACTTTCTTCTCGCTTGCCACCGATTCTGGCCCCATGGATACCCTGTTATATTATCAACTCCGGGGTGTTTGCAGGAAGCTCCACTCCACCTTTCCCCAGCCTCTACCCTCGATGGCCACTTTAGATCTTCTCTATGCCTCCTCCTCTCCTAAGAAATTGGTCACTAAAATTTATGCTTACACGCTAGTGGCATCTTCCACCTCCACGGACCGGGCGCGCGTTGCATGGGGCGAAGAACTAGGAGTTGAGATTTCTCAAGCGGATTGGCTGTATTGCTGTACTCAGATCAAACGTCTCTCCCCAAACTATCGTTTGCGCTTTATACATTTCAAGTACATACATAGGCTGTATCGAACTCCTGCCCAACTTCTTAAGTTAGGTCTAATAGCAAGTGACAGATGCCTGCGCTGTTCTGCGCCCGCAGCTGAGTTCTCTCATCTCACCTGGCTGTGCCCCGGGTCTCGGCATACTGGCGTGAGGTTTGTGCTGTTATCTCGGAAATCACTTCGTCACTGCTTCAACCTGACCCCGTGCTCTGCCTCTTAGGCTTTGTTAAATTTTGCCCGGACGCCTCCCGTCGTTTGACTGCCATGCTGCTGGTCCTCGTGCGGCGCAGGGTCTCTATGTGTTGGGGCCGCAGGCCTGCGCCTGGGGTTGCCCTCTGGCTCGAGGATGCGTCCCGCTGCCAAACCCTACTGTCGGAGTTCTGGGACCTTCTACCAGCCAAATCCCGCCCACTTGACATATGGGGCCCGCTTGTCACCTACCTTTCAAGCCATGATTCCCAGCACCCTGCGACTTCTCCCGCGCGCCCCACCGGCACCCCGCCCGCGGCGGCCGCCGGTGTATGTTCATGAGCTGCTTCCCCTCTGCCCACGCTCCCCTCCACCCCCCCTGCCTCTCCCCTTTATTCATGGTGCCTCCCCCTGTCATAGGTTCTCACCTCTAAAGCGGTTATATGACAACTCTCCCTGACTTCGTCCCCAAGTGTCACAAGTTTGCGATTGTTTATGCTGTGCTGCATTGTATTGCTGTGCTTATTTCCTTGCTATTGTGGAATTCTGTATCTGAGCTGTGCAACTTTTCCCAATAAAGGTTTTTGAAAAATCAACAACAACAAAAATAAAAAAAATAAAACAACGTACCTGATGCCGCCAGCCACCTCCTGCGTGGCATCTCTCATGCTGGCCTCTTCCGGGTCCCAGCAGCCTCTGGGACAGACTCCCATCCAATCCCCATGCTGCAGAACAGCGCGGGGATGGGCCTGAGTGGGCAAGAAAGACGCTCTGCTCAGGTCATGGAGTCTGTGGGGTTTCTCCAGTCCGGATGCTGAATGCAGCCGTGCTGGAGAAACCTAAGTGTGCATGTGTGTTTTGGTCGGCCTGAGACAGCCGGTCAAACACATATGCTACTTAGGGAGTGCACAAGCACTCCTCCTCCCACCTCCCATGCCCCGACCCTCCATGCACAAGCTGGCTCAGAGCCGGCAAACGAAAACTAAAACGATGCTAGAGCATCGTTTTATTTTTCGTTTGCTGGCTCTGCGCCAGGCAGTGGTGCGACGCTCCTCCGCCATTGTGAAGGACCAATAACATCAGTTATATAATACTGGTTGCATTTAAGGGCTTAATGCTGCTTAGTGGCCGGCTCAAAGTGCTACACAGGAGAGTTGAAAGGAGGGAAACAGAGAGTGGAGAGGAGGGATGAGCCGTGTTGATTTTCCCCAACACCGAGCAAAATTCAGCAGATGACCCTACGCATTCAGGGCCTGGTTCACAAAGGGCGACCGCACTCGTGGCGGAGGCCCCGCAGTCATGAGGGAGTTGCCGCACTGGGAGCGGAATCTCCACAATGAGAATCCTTATTGCAGAGATTCTGCCCCGAGTGCGAAGACTCCCCCGCAACTGCGGGGCCTCCGCCGCGAGTGCGTAGGCCCTTTGTAAACCAGTCCCCTAGTTGGAAAGCAGGAGGAGAAAATAGACTGCAAGAGAGGGACAAGTGAACACAAGAGGGTGGAAAGTATAAATCAAGGAGGAGAAACAGCGCGAGTAATCATCGTTTTTCTTTGAGTATTTAGCACTGTAGACAGAGAGAGGTACCAAGAAGAGCCAGGGAGAGCCCAATATCCAAGTCCACACCCAACACATAGATGCTTGATGACATACACAACTACAAAAGTGCTGATTGACAGCTGGATATCCTTAACCCCTCTATCCAACGGGGACTTGGAAGAAATCATTGCCTCAACTAAACCATCCAGTAATTTGCTGGACCTTATTTCCCTAAATGTAGCTAAATCAGCAATCACCTCCCTCCGTTCCTTAAGGGACAACATCACAAAAGGTTCAGTTGGTCAAACAATTCTTCGCACTTCCCTAAAGAATGGAACAATTCAACCCAATTCTTGAAACCATCAGAGTGACGCTCACTATAAAGAAAGTTACCGTCCCATCACCGGCCAGTCTTGGAGAAGTGTGCAGTTAACCAACAAAGTCAATTCATTCAAGGCAGCTGCCTCCTAAACAACTATCAATCAGGCGTTCACTCTTGGCACACTGATAAAACAGACACATTCAACATCATAATATAACATGTGTATTTATGAAGTGCACATTCTCCCAAGGGTATCTTGGCACTGAATAACAGATGTTTATTATTACCCAACTCAATGGTACTCATTTTATCAACCTCAGAAGGATGAAAAACTTAGCATACCCACCGGGATTTGAACCTGCGACCATGAGGTCAAACTCAGGCTCCTACAATGGACGCATTAGTCCACTGAGCCACCAGACCCGGATATCCTAGAAGACACCTACCAAAATGCTGAATAAAAATCAATTGTCCCTGCTAATCCTGCTTAATCCATTAGAAGCAGTTGATAGAGTTTACCATGGTGTGCAATAGATCAGACTTTCTTTTAGGTTTAGTATAGGTGGAACGGCGCTTCAGTCATTCAGATTACATCTACATGATCACTGCCAGGCGGTGAAATTAAAGGACTCCTGTTTACACCTTGTAAAACACCTTATGAGGTCCCACAAGACTGAATATTGCCCCCATATTTTTTAGTCTGTATCTCAAGCCCCTTGGTGAATTCTTAGATACCCTGAGCCTCCCTTAACAGCAACACAAGCACAACATATGGATTAAAGTTATATTAGCATCAACACCACCATCGACTACTTAAAGGAATGCTTTGCCAAAATACGAAGCTAGATGACCTGGGAGAAACTAAAGTTGAGTCAAAACAGAACCTTGCCAGGTCTTTGCCCTGAGATGATACAGAATGGGAAGCTTCTAGGCTTCATATCAAATAACAAACCAAACCTAAATGCCCATATAAAGTCATTGCTTAATTTCACTAAATCAATTAGGAGACGCATTCCCAAAGAAGATCCTAAATAGGCTGTACGGACAGTATTAACCTTGAGGTTGATTATGGGACCCCCGTCGTCACCAGCCTTCCTGCTGTCTGGTCAAACACACTGAAATCTTGTCTTTCATGCAAAACTGCAAACTGAATAAAGATAGGAGGAATTCTGTCCTCACCCCCACAACGACACATACTGTTTGCAAATATCTTTCACTCCAAGCTCGCTCCCCCTTTAAATCTGCCTGAATCACATTCAAAGTTCTGAAACTAAACTCCTCCATTATCTAAAAAGTACACTAATACAATCAAGCAGACAGAGAGACTTTTTCAGCACCAACAATCCCAAACTAGAAGCAATTCAGTGCAAAAAACAAAGCCTCCACTCTAACCTTCCTTTTTTTAAGTTTTGGAGAAACATCTGGAAGAACATTGCTGCAAGTCTATTAGACATGGCCCCTCAAGGACATCTTTTAAATTTTGTTGCTCGGATATGAATTTACCTTAAAGAAATGAAATGACAAGAGGCGTTTGGCAAAACAGGAACAAGTTGTTTATTTAAATGCAGCAGCCAGGAGAGTCTCGACTGAATACGTCTGAGGAAAGTCTCTCAGTATACAAGTTTTGGATGACATTATATACATCTCGTGACGTACAAAAAAGTAATTTCTGCTTTCCTAAAAAAGCATCTCAGTCATAAATTAACAAGTTTGGGCATCTGATAAGGCCACAGATGGCTCTCGACCTTGGGGAGAGCTAGTGTGGGCCAAGGTGTGTGGGTCGCAGGACCTGCCTGACTACGTATCTCTGACTCAGGGTTGATTGGAAGGTCACCTTGGGTAAATCCGACAGCAACGATACAAGTTCACTGGAACTCCTGAAAATAATATGGCAGTCACTGGTGTAATTTTTATCGACATTCTCAACATTGTGCATACAGTTGTCATAGCGTGCATTGATATTGTCTTTACTGATATTGACATAGTTATGCATTCCTAGATCATGGCTTACATCGATATTGTTTTTACTGGTAACAACATTGTCATTTGTACATTGATTATGGCATACATTGAAATCGTTACTATCAACACGATTGTGCTGGCACAGGTGATGGCATACGTTGACATTGCATTTATTGGTATTGTCGTTGTCGGGCCTGCACATACCACCGTATTCATTGCCATCGTATTTACCCATTTCAACACTCTCCCCTTTAGTTGAATCTTCAACTACTCTATCCTCCTCATATGTCATGACAGTTATATTATTCTAAAATGTGTGTGTGTCTGTAGTGTCTGTTACTTTTTCCCTAGCTATGTGCATACTACCTAATTTAAAAACTGCGTTTTCACAGAAGGAAACCCCCACTTATAGGAAACCACATAACAGAAGTACAACAATGAATACTGGCTTCCGTGACGTGAATAGTTTGGACAACCGGAGGGGGATTCACGAAAAGTTACTATGCAACCAGTCCTGCTCTGGGGCACTTCCCTCCTTCTTCATGTCGGCTTGTATACAATGCGGTTCTTGGATGGCACGAGCTAATGTCCCATTGTCCATGTCATTTCCGGGAATAAAAGTACAACAGGAAGCACCAATCTTGGCACACACAACCCACCTTCCATCGTGGTCATCAAGTCCAACACATACCGATGTTGCATCCACATAAGACGGATGGCTCTCAGTTCTTTCTTGATAGTGTTTAGGCCGAGCTCAGTATTATTTATCATCTTCATCAATTCCCACGATTTTGCCTTTGTTTGAATTGTGAAGAAGGGTATTGACCCTCTGGCGTTTACCTGAGTCTCTGTGAACTGTCTAAATTCTTCGGGCATTCCCTTGTACTATGCCCAGCCAAAATAATCAGCAGTTCTTCTCCTTCGAGCCTGATGCAACAGAGTTCTTTTTTTCTGTAACGGATGTGGAGACAACTCAGAGAGATCTTCTCCAGGGATGACCAGGGTTGGGGTGTATATGGTTACGAGGGAGCAGAGGACCTACCATTCAGGGACAAGTAGGGTGTAGGCAAGGTCACCTCATTGCCAGTAGAGATCCATCAACGTGGAGGTGCCCCCTTGCAGGTCTGGTATGTGAAGTATCACATTGCAGTTTTTGTTACTCTGAAACATAAAGAGTACAGTGTAAGTTTCTGTACAATCAGGGGTTGCCCCTTCCCCTCCAACCATGTGTACCTATTAATCTCGCTATTCCACATTTCCTGGCACGGGGTGTCTATGCTAGCGTTGGACCCCTCCCATGGGACTCATTTCCCCCAGCGTGATCGAGCTGAGCAGCCCTAAACTGGAATTCCATGTCCGGGGTCCACTTGTTATTGAAGAAGGTGGCCCCAAAGATGATAAGGGCCACTCTGGGACTTCAGACGGAGGCAGGAGTGGACGTATTTGACATTGGTGCGGTGGTCTACCTCCAAGAACCTCTTTTCTACGAAGTCTCTGGACCAAACAGTGTCCTCCCCTGTGGTGCCCCTTCTGCGCATCCCGTCTATCTCAGAATGGATGTCACTAGACTCAGTGAAGAGATACAGTGCTGTGGGGTTAGTCTCATACCGGGTGATGTTTACTATTGTCCTGCGGGTTTCTACTCTGGTTCACTGACATAATATCGACAGACACAATTTCGACCAACCAAAATATCGGGACAAAAATATCGATAACACTAATATTGACATCCTATACTTAATTAAGAAAATACACAAATATCGACTACAAAATATCGTAAAACATTAACATCGTTTTCAACATTATCGAAGTCAAAAATATCGTAATAAATAATATCGAACACATTAAATAAACATACAGAAAGACAAAAATATCGATCACAAAAATATAGACAACAAAATTATCGTTTAAAAAATATATCGACATGTTAAATATTTTATATTAACTCAAAACATACCCCCAAAATATAAAAATAGCAATAACACACACAACATACATAATAAATCACTTAGCATATATATTATAAAAATAACAAAACAATACCGTAAACATTTATTAATCCACAAATATTATATACTACTCCAAACATAATATATAAAATAAAATGTAACACTTTCACATTTAAAACGGTATAAATATCAAATAATGTAGTGCACCATTTTTTTCTCTTTAAAAAAAAACCTGAAACTATGGGCCCCATTACGATGGCGGGCGGACTAAGTCCGCCCACCACCGTAACGGTAAACGGGACCGACCGCCAGAGGTGCGGCGGTCCCGCTAGGCCCATTAGGATGCGACCGCCACCCTGGCGGTCGTATCCTGCATATTTTACAATGCGGCGGACGGTGCTGTAAGCAGCACCCGCCGCAATGTAAAAGTTGCATGTTGTGCATTGACATGCATGACGTGACAGGCACCGCGCGGTGCCTGCCACCTTGTGCATGCCAATGAAGGGGGGTACCATGGGTACCCCCCAAGTCCACCCCGCACCCCCCCAACACCCCGGGGGCCCGCAACGGGCCCCCAAAGCCAAAGACTGCATGCCTTTCCATGGCGGCATCGCCGCCATGGAAAGGCACAAATCCGCACACATGGTAATATGGTGGGCGGTGCCTGCTAGGCACCGCCACCATATTATGGCCCAGGACCGCACGGCAGGCAATCGTAACAACTGCCAAATTTATTAAAACAATCAGTAACAACCAATGAAATACACATACAATTGAAATAAACCAATTAGATTGGAAAAGTAATTAATAACACACTATATAAACACACACAAATTAAACATTATTTTACCTTGCAAACAAAAAAGCAACAATAAGGAGAAACTCTGCCGGATTGCTGACACAACACAGAACTGCATTACAGAAAACTCTGATTACATCTCCACAAAGTAAGTAAAATAGCATTTTAAAACTACTGCTACTAAAAATGCTCTCAAAATAATCTTCTATAAATAAAATAATTAATATGTATTTTTTAAATTATATCTCCTCTACAGATAATTCTGAAAAAGTCAAGGAACTGCAGAACAGTGCGAAAAGTGAATTTACAAATAAGGCAAGTATGACTCTCAAAATATCTAAATCTATTTTTTAAAATAGCAAACAGAAGTACTAGCTAACAACAACTCCCTCCCCTGCTACAAATGCAATTAAACAGATTAAATAATATTACTATTTTTTTAACAGAAATCTCTACAGAAAAACGAAAACCAAACAGCAAAGAAAACGAATCAACATTTAACAAAGTCTGCAAATTCAACATTGTAAGTATAAAATTGAGAATGTTCATTTAAAAAAAATACAACATAACATCTATTTTTTAATTAATTTTTATATACATCTCTCTTTGCATTTGAAGCTTCACCATGACTGAAGGGGCCCAATTTACAACTTCCCAGAAAGGAAAATTATTATTATGTTATATGGGGTATGTGTACACCCAAGAAAAGCAAACTGGGGACAAAGTCAACTGGAATTGTAGCAAATATTATTCAAACAAATGTTATGTTAGGGCTGCTACAAAGGAAACAACTGTATTATATGTTAGAGAGCATAACCACCCCCCTAACGTAGCTGAAATTGAAGTTAGAAATGCAATTGAAAATATCAAAGAAATTAGTACCAGATCTCAAAAGCTAACAACAGAAATCCTTAAAAACATACTTCCCAGAGTCCCAGAGCATGCAACTGGCCAAATGCCCTCAATATCCTCACTATAACGAACTATAGCTAGAACTAAAAAGCTACTGCTACCACCACACCTACCCCCAAAACTTTTGCAGAAGTAGAAATACCACCTGAACTCACAGTTACACATACCGAAGAACAATTTCTTTTGTATGACAATAAATCAGCAGACAAAAGAATAATAATGTTTGGGACCCCCACAAATTTACTAAATTACAAAACTGTGAAACATGGATGATGGATGGGACTTTTAAAATATGTCCCAAACCATTCTGCCAATTGTATACAATACATGGACTATTCCAACATACAAACATCCCCTTCATATATGCTTTACTGCCAAACAAGCAAACAACAACTTATGTAGAACTTTTAAGCAAAATAAAGGAAGAAACTAACAATTATTTTCCACAAAAAATAATAGTAGACTTTGAGCAGTCAATGATCCAAGCAATACTAAAAAGCTACCCTCACACAGCAATTCAAGGTTGCTACTATCACTTTAACCAATGCATTTGGAGGCACCTCCAAAAATCTACATTAAGGAGCTCATTACGATGACGGAAGCCCATCCGTGCTGGTGGCGGTGGCAGAAAACCGTCATGTCGTCCACCCCAGGTGCGGTCATTGCGACCACCAAATCACAATTTATTTATTTTTAAAGTTTTATATAGCGCGAACCAGATCCCGAAGGATATCAGAGCGCTTTACATGAGGATCAAATGAGTCAACAAGTTACAGAATACAACCGGTACCAGAGCATAGTAAAACACAGGCAAAGAAACAATGTTACAGGAATTCATCAGGAATAGCAAGAGTAACAGAGATCATGGAGACACGAAACGGGGAGACGAGGAAAACAATGTCAGATGTCCAGCTGGGTAGGTGACGGCCAGGGGCCAGACTCCTCTATAGCTGCATGGGACAGCTCCACTGGGCATCGGCAAAGGTTGCTCGGGCTCCGCAGTTGGTGAAAACAGTTTTGGTGTCTACATCAGCTGAATCAGCGAGTTGCAGGATACATGGTTACAAAGTATGATTCAAGAAACCCAGAGGAGGGAAGAGGGGGAGGGAAGGAGACACAAGGAGAACATTGTCAGATGACCGGCTGGGTAGGTGATGGCCAGGGGGCCAACTCCTCTATAGCTGCAAAGGACAGTTCCACCGGGCATAGGCCAAGGTTGCTCGGGCTCCGCGGAAGGTACAAGTAGTTTTGACATCTACATCAGTAGAGTCAGCGAGTTACAGGTTACATAGTAAAATCAGTATGAATCAGAGTCACAGAGGGAGGAGGAGGGGGAGGGAAGGAGACGCAAACGGGGAGACCCGTTTGGGTAGGTGACGGCCAAGGGGCCAGACTCCTCTATAGCTGCATAGGGCAGCTCCACCGGGCATCTGCCAAGGTTGATCAGGCTCTTGGGAAAGAAACACAAAGGGGAAACGAGGAAAACAATGTCAGATGACCGGCTGGGTAGGTGACGGCCGAGGGGGTGAGACCAGGGCCAGACTCCTCTCTAGCTGCATGAGACAGCTCCACCGGGCATCGGCCAATGTTGCTCGTACTAGCGAAAAGCACAATGGGACGCATCCTAATGATAGAATAATACCATAGTATGTAGTACTAGGGCGAGGCGTAGTAGAGGCAGCATGAGGGTAAGGAGGGAAGGGGGAAAAATAGGAAAAGGGGAGCAGATCAGGACAGATAAGTGACCGGCAAGGATCAATAGTCACAACATCCCAAGAAATAGGTGATAGGGATGAAAGTGAGAGGGGTGTAGTGTAGTGTAGGGAATTGGGACCGGTAGTCTCAACAACCCGGTACACTGCGACAGAGAAAGGTGGGAGGAGGGAAAGAGACCTGGGGGTGGTGTTGGGGGTGAAGGTCAGTCCGTCGAACAAACATGGAGCAGTCCATCGGTAGAGACAACGTTCGGGTCGCCCCGATGGGATCCGGCGGAGAAGAGGAAGTACAGAGGACTCCAAAATGGCGGATCCGGGTCCTGGGCACCGAAAGAAAATAAACCCAAAAAGCGGGATACATACTAAAAACCAAGTCCTAACACCAGAAGAGCTGGATCCAAGACGGAGCAGGGAGGGGGATGCAGTCAGAGAATCATGGGGGGAGGCGGGCTGGAGATCATCGAAGAACACATGGGAGCACATCAAGGTTTTAAACAGATCCAGGTGTAAACAAACATGGGGGAGGCGTTTACCCAATTGCTTTCAGGCTCCTCTCGATGGCTTCGGTGACACGGTTGCTAGGTGGCGTGCGGGCTGCAAGTGCGGGGAAACAATTTCCGACTTGAGGAATCTTTTCGTACCGTTACCAGGCAACACCGCGTCAGCGTGGCACCTCGAGAAATGTTCCTGAGTCGTTTCCAGAGTTCCCTCGTGTGAATGGCACAAGCGCAACCACAGGATTAATGGCATAAGCGGCTTCATGGCAGTGAAGTGGAGGCTGTAGATTCAGGGCTCCCAGGATCAATCCGTGCCGGCAATCCCTGTCGGGCACCGAGTTCCGGCCCAGATAGAGGGCAGCAGAGCAGGCTGCAGAGAGGTGCCGGAGACCAAATGGTGCCGGTGGTCGCAGCCCCTCTGTCGGAAAAGGGCGAGCACGACAATACTCCAGGGAGTTGATGAAAAAGGTCAACAGACCAGGTGCTGCCCTCAGGGCTCCGGTCAGGTCCTCTGGGGCAGGGATGACTATAGCAGGCAGGGGCTCGAGGCTGAACTTCTCAGGTCCGCGGGGAAGTCCTGGCCGATGGCGCCTGCATAGCGGGTAACCCCCCAGCGCCCGGAGATCTCAATCTTCAGGAGGCAGGCACGGGAATCAGGAGAGCCGACAAAGTCACCCAATGGCTCGCCGCCGTGGGCCTCTGCCTTCCGGCAGCAGATTAGCCACGGAGCACGGTCTGTCAGGCTCCGCACGTTTTCTGCGTACGCAAGGGTGGCGGACGGAGCAAACTGAGCAGGACCAGCGTGCGGAAACACGTTCCGTCCGCCAACCAGATCATGATGTTGCAAACAGCCCTTCCCACCGCAGCGTAAAAACCACCATGTTGCGGATGATGGAAATACAACAACGGAGAGGAAGAGCCGACACAGAAGCCATCTAAACCACCGGAGCCGCCATGGATCCAGCGCCACAGGCCTTCCCGCTGCACTACCTGCTGCACCTCCGGCAGACAAGACGCCGCCGCGCCCAACAGCAGAGGTACGTACCAAACATCTCCACGCATGCAACCCCTGAACAACTACAACTCCCAGCAAGCGTGGCGGCACCACGATGAACGTGGCAACCTGCCAAATGCAAAGTGCGAGGCCCACCCAATCCCCATGAGTGACCCTCGGTGCCCCTGAAGGCAATTGGGGCCAATGACGAGCCCCACAGTTGCAGAGCGCGCACACCGCAATATCAAAATATGTACGCCGCCGAAGGCCCCCATTGGCTGATGGCTCATTCGCATAGTGTGTGCCACACCGCGGCGGCCCGGAAGCTGTGACCGCAACCCTGCATCATTCAATTGGAGCCAATGCGTGCCAGCTCCCGCGTATGCGAACACATACTGCATTTGCATTGGCGACCTGCGAATTACATCACACATCACAGCCCATTCGCCCAAAGTGATTGGTGCACCCTATGTGTAATGTCGTGGGGCACGAAGCCCCCATGCATATAAGGTAACCACACAGACACTGTACTTGTATGGGAGAACTGGCCCTGGGCACGTGCGTCCGGCCCCGTTTGTTGGCAGGGTCACAGGTCCAGTGACGGCTGTGCTGGGTGGCTGTGGGGTGGGGGGTAAGCCAGCCCTCTGGGAGTGGCTGGTACATCAGAACAACTAGAACAGTGACCAGCTGCTCACTACACTGTGAAGGGATGAGAGAGTGTGACCTTTGAGTCAAGTCTTCACACACATGGCATGTCCAGGAAAGGAGAGTGAAATGACATACATCGCCATGCCTCGTGGCCAGCATGGACTGAAATGAGGGAAGGAGTCAAAAAGGACAAAGGTCTCTCGCACTGTACCAATGTTGTGTAAAGAAACATCCAACCCGTGAACATCACTTGAATATCCCTTGACATCTGACTGGCGCCTCTTTGCCAGGGGTCGTCCTGTGAAGGGCCAGTGGTGTAGGCAGACAATCTAACGTGTCCATTGTCTGCAAATCAGACATACTTGTAATCCCTAGCACTCCCAACACACGTACTGGTGTGGCGTACAGTGTGCCTAGCTGCCATTGCCTGCAATTGTTCCCACGCACATCCCGAGTCAGTGCTTCTCCAAACCAAACGCCCTCAAGAATCCTGCCCACCAGTATGGATGACATGTGATTACCACACCTTGTGAACCTCATTGGCTTCCGTGACATTCCCTGTAGACTGATGTACTTACATACTTGCATGACTGATTGTCTCTGTACAATGTGTGCGTGACGTAAAGTACTGTCACACCCTACCCTGATATCAGTAGCGCCATACAACAAATGAAATGCACATGAGCGAGTGGCCATGGAGAGATGAGGGGCGCTGGACGAGGGTGGCAGAGAGGGGAGCCGAGGAGGAGGGCATGAGTGGGAGCATGAGAAGTGTCACTTGCCTGATACTCCCACCTCAGGTAACCTCCTCCTCCCATCATGAGGACCCTTCATGGATAAACACACTACATGAGAGTGACAACATCTAGAAAGAGAATTTGGAAGGAAAGAATGCGTCTCCCTGGCCACTTATTGAAGCATGCTTTCGCTGTGTGAATGTGAGGCCACAAATGACTATCCACAATCACTCATGGGGTAGTTAGCTGAACATTGCCACAAAAACCACAAAAAAGACACGTCGTGCAACAGATCCTAAATACGTGATGCCTGGCCTGTGCATGCAGCTGTTGTACTCATGCAGGAACAGCGAAGTGCTTTTTGAAACCAGATTTTGCGTCTGCATCTTGTCAGGGACTGGTATTCATGTGGTTGAACATGCATAAATCGCACGTGTATTCAGAAAATCCCTGTGCAACAGTACTTGAGTGTGTTAATGCGACAATGTCCACATCGTCCACATGACAGAATGTGGTGTGATGCTGGCTCCTGTGGGTACACTGCTAGGGATTTCATTGGTCTACGCTATGTGATCTGTGACAACTTCCGTCATGTCCATGTTTGTTGGTACTTACCAGCCTCCAGTCCCCCCTCGATTCATGTGAGACTCTCTGGATGCATTATGGCAGGCACCTTCTCCTCCCATTCAGTGAAGGTTGGTGGTGGGATGGGAGGGCCGCCACCAGTTTTCTGTGCCGCCGCGTGGTTCCTCTGGGCCTGTAGCTTGAGCCGGCCGTTGGGCTCGCAACACCGCTTCCTGATGTCACGCACAGTGCGCAGGGTGGTCCCTATGGCATTGACTTTGCTGTGGATCCTTGCCCGCATCTGATTCTTGCGCGCAGGTGGGGTGTGTTGGACCAGGCGCCCGTACAAATGTGGTTCTGCCCTGATTGTCTCATCTACCATCACTTTCAACTCTGAGTCGGTGAAGTTGGGCATTTTCTTGGGGGGCATGGTGCAAATGGATGAGGGGTGCAGGGTGCAAGGTGATGTTGGAGATATGTGTAGTGTGTGGGGTTTGTGGGTGGAAGTGGTGTTGTGTGGAGATATGTGGGTGTGATGTTGTGCAGTGTGGGTCAATGGTGTCCTGTCTTTCTGTCTCGGCTTGTGGTGTGCAAAGGCTGCTGGTCCAGGTAGGGGTTGGTTTTCTACTGTGGTGTGTGGGTGTGTCCACATGAGTGATGACCTCCAGATGTCTCTTCCATGCTGCGCATGGCTTTCCTTACCAGGAGCAAGTTGGGGTGTATCATTGTGGCGTGTGTGTTGTGGTTGTGGGCGGCAGTGGGTACAGGCACACTTCGAGCGTTGTTGTGAAGTTGGTTCCGTCTGCCATTCATTTGGCCTATGTGCGTGCGCGGCGGTCGGACGCAGTGCTCGGTCCGCCAGCTCCGCATTCTCATCATAATTGGCCGTGCGGTCATGCCGCGGCAGGAGCGACCTTTTCAAGCCTTTGCACAGCTTTCCCCGTCCGACGCGGTCGGATTTGCAGCTTTTCCGAACGAGGTGGACGGTCATTTGTGGCATCCTTCCGCCGCGGTCTGATTCTGCGTACATTGCATCGTAATTTGTTCGACGGAAATACCGCGGGTCATGCGGGGGGATTCTTCCCGATACCATGGCGGTCAGAGGGCTTTTCCGTCCGTCATCGTAATGAGCCCCTAAGTGTAGAATATGCAACAAATAGCAGCTTTGCATACCAAATAAAAAAATTAATAGCCCTAGCATATGTTCCTGTTACTGACTTATCTGACCACTACAATCTATTAATTGAAAGTCCCTACTACCAACAAAACGAGCAAAAATTAAGTCCCCTACTTGACTACTTTGAGGATACCTGGGTGGGAAGACCTGGACACAGAAGACAGCCTAAATATCACGTTCCATGGTGGAATGTATATAACAGTACCCTAAATAAAGAGGCTAAAACTAACAATACTGTGGAAGGATGGCATAACGCCTTCAAAGCCACAACAGGCAGAACTACACCAACTCTACAAAAACTTTTGCAATCTATCCAAAAAGAGCAAAGCTACCAACAACTTAGAATGGAACAATCTATAACTCAACTAGGCCCAAAACTAACCAAACAAACTAAACAAATGTTTGAGTACTTACAATTCAAAGTAAGACTCTACCCAACAACTAAGGGATTAGAGTACCTAGAAACAATAGCTAAAAGCCTACTTTAAATAAATATACCTTTAAACTATCTAAAAAAGTAATTTAAAAACAAACCGTCAAATAAATCTTTTTTTTTCCTAATGCAAAAATATAATTATTTTGTCAACTATTTTAATGGACATACTAAAAATAAATTGACATAATAATTATATTTTATATAAGGGTGGGCGGCAAATTCTGTTCCGCTCACGGAATTTGCGAAATTTCGGCATTTCCGCGTTCCGCGTGGAACACGGAAATGCCGAAAATTCCGCGATCCGCGGCGGAACGGAATGAGTAGTAGAGGTATTGCACAAAACGGTGGCATCTTCGTGGATAAATGGCAATGCTGGGCAGGATTCATTCTGGCACGATGCTCCTGTCACAAAAATTAAACCTCAACAGGAAGCACTTACAGCATGGGCCCGAGTTAAAGCTCAAAATCGGTAACGCATTAATCAGCCCCAAAAAATCATGAGCTCGGTTGAGGCTGGGCAGGTGTGCTTTCTCCCCATATCTACCGTCATAAATGGGCTGTGATGCTTGATGGAGGTCTTTGCATCCATGACTTTCTCGAGCGCAATCCCCGTGTAGTTCCTGTGACCAGGAGGTTCTTTCTCCTCATCTGCTGCTCTGATCGGTCTCTGACCTGGCTTAAACAAGAGGCATGTGAACTCGCATAGAAGAAGCCCCGCCGCACACACACTAGCGCTATGCAACGTCTTCCCGCCCTTTACACGCTATGATGGACAGCTTACTCAAAGGACCCCGGCGCCTTTCGGCACGGTGGCAAAGTTACAGACACACATGGTCACTGGAGAGTGGAGACAACTCTTCTCTTCTGGCCCTTTATGCAGCTGTAGTGTAGGAAAGGCGCTATACATTTACCCAACGAGGTAGCACTTACTGACAGTGATTAGCCAGTAGTACTCCAGTTGAGTAGAGGTATTGCACAAAACGGTGGCATCTTCGTGGATAAATATGCAGGGCAGGATTCATTCTGGCACGATGCTACGATGCTCCTGTCACAAAAATTAAACCTCAACAGGAAGCACTTACAGATATAAACGGGCGCAGCAAAATCTCCGCGAGCACGCGAAATTCCACGTGCTCGCGGAGATTTCTTGCCGTTTCGCGGAATTTTGCGGAACGCAACTCCGCAAATTCCGCCCACCCCTAATTTTATACAATACCAATAACTCTAACAATAACATTATAAACATTTTCCTCCCACGATAAATAATTTAAATTTACTTACAGTTTTAGTTGCTGAAGAAGAGTAATCCAAAGTCCCATATAAAAATCCAGAGTTGTTTCAAAAATTAGTATTTCCAAAAATAAACCGAAAAAAAAAATGGAAAAATTCAGCTGTAGCAAAAGTAATCCATTAGCAATAAGTCCACCAACAATAAACCATAAAAAACCCGAAAAATAGTTTTCAAAAAAAGAAACGCTCCAGGAAAACTCGAAAAATTAAGGAAGTGTAAAATAATGATTAGTTTAATAAAACTAATACAAACTTCCTTAAAAAAAAAAAACGCATTCTTCTCCCGACTATAACTTTCAATGGATAAAAACCTATTAGGAAATAAAACAATCCCTCCCGCACAAAAACACATAAACACTATATATAATTACAAATAAATACAATATTAACAACAGACTTTAAACATAATTACACATATCTATGAAACTCTAACACAGACCGTTTAACAAGCCAACGACATTTCGCACACTACGAATTTAAACATACAACTCACCTAAACTTCCAAAACCTAACACTACAAACACTATATAGTACTACACTACCTTCAAATTACACTTATATTAAACTTTTAATATAGAAATATAAACTTACCTTAACCGATGCGATGCTGCTTCCGACCGCGAGCTTCTCCCCTCAGAAATGACCTAAAACAAAACCGATAGCTTACAAAATACAACTTTAGTTTAAAAATGGCTGCCTTAAATAATAAATATTTTTTATTTTCCATTATTACAATTATTACATATTACAAATACATAAATGTAAATATTTCTAAAAATACTACAAAATATATATTTTTCAAAAAAAAATTGAGATATTATTTTTAATGTAAAATTATAATAATAAATATTATTAAAAAAGTAATATTTATTAATATAATTAAAACATATACATGTAATGTGCAATGTATATTTAAAAATTGTAATATGTTTTAGTAATATTAAAATGTAATAATGTTATAAAAAATGTTTGTGTTTGCAAAATGACTTGTGTTCTTAATAATATTATTTATATTAAAAATATAAATATTTCCACAAATAAAACATATGTTAAAAACTACAAACAATTATAAATATGTGGTCAAGTGTTTTTTGTTAAAATACATATGTTATTATTAAAATGAACTATATGTATGAATGTAAAAAATATGTGCAATTAAAAAAAAATGTTTCTACTGTTACCAAAAACATTATGGGGCCAATTCCGATTCGGGCCGGAAAACGTACCGACCGACTCGGATCGGGAATCTATTCCGACCGACACGTATCTGTGCAGCCCGACCCGCCTAGTACGATGAAATGCGTGCAAAATCCGACCGACTCGTACGGAACACAAGCCGAACGACCGAACCGCGCGGAAACCAGCTATCCGGCCGGAAAACCACGCGAATCGAACCGACCGACACGCACCAGGAATGAACCCGAACGAAACGTACCCGCGAAGTCCGAACCGCGCAGTACGATGCAACGCGTGGAAAACCCGACCGAGTCGCACGGAGTACAAGCCGTACGAACGACACGCATACAAAACAGCGAGCCGAAGCAACCCAATACTCCGCGACCGACGCGTACGCTGCACATGAAACACAGCACAAACACAGCGTGAACGACTCGGAGAAGCTCGCACGAGACAACTGCAGGGTCCGACTCGGTCAGAAGAACGTGTTCTACATGCACAAAAAGTACAAAGGGAAAAACACAAAAAAAAAACGCCAAACAAGCAATTACAAAGCCAATAAATACTGGGGGGGGAAACAGGGAACAAAGACACACCCACAACTCCACCCATATAAAGGCCACAAATCCCTACCATGATCCTTTGCAAATTCAAATGACCTGCCAGCACAGAACACCAACAGACAGCAACCACACACACACTCACAGCTCATCCATCACACAAGCCACACACCATCAGCACCTCAACAAATAGCACCCTCACATACACCCAGCAAAACCCACACTCACACACCCTCACTTGCACACCAACACACACATCACTCACCACCACCACCCATCACCATGCCCCCAAAGAAGAATCCAAAGTTCCTAGACAGTGAATTGGAAGTCCTGGTAGATGAGATCCTCAGGGTAGAGCCACAGCTGTTTGGTACACTGGTCCAACAGACCCCCATGTCGCAGAAAACCAAGATGTGGGAGAGGATCGTCGACAGGGTGAACGCACAATCACCATGTTTGCGCACAAAGGAAGACATCCAGAACAGGTGGTATGATGTGCGCAGGAGGGTCAGGGACCTACTAAAGAAGGATTACATCTTGAGCCAACACACCGGCAGTGGCCCTCCTGCCAAACCACTATACCTCAGGCCCTGGGAGGAGAAGGTGCGGGCCATCCTACCACCAGTGAGCGTATATGGACTATCAAACATCCCAGAGCCTGGTGAGTACACAACAAATATACCCAATATCATGTGACAATATACACACATCACTGTCAAGGGGATAGTCAAACCATGCACCCTTAGCAAATCCACAGCAACAAAACCAGAATCATCCCAAGATGTGTATGTCAGTCAGATAAACACAATACATGCCATCTCATAGTGATATGTAACTGTGTCATGACATGTACAAACCCTACAACAAATAAAGCTAGGCAGTGGCACAAATCTAACCAACAAACACAGTCAGATATGTAGCCACCACTAGAACACCACCACACAGGGAATCCCACAGAAAGGAAGGAATTCTGTGTATGCTGGTCAAGTCAGTGTAGCCAATAGCATCATGGGAGTTGTAGTCACAGATATTGCCCACCCTCACAATACGCCCATCAACACCACTCTGAACTATGCTCACATCACAGGGAGTGGAAAACAACTGACAAGATGGCTGACACTGGCTACTGCTGTGGGGAGCACAAGGCCCTGCTGGCAACTGTGCACCAACCAACAGCAGGACACCATTGACTGACATCCTGAAAGACAACTTGCACTCCCTGCAATGGAAGCACGTTCCATGGTGGGATATCTGGCTGGGTGGGAAGGAGGACTGACAGCTCTGACCATAGTTACCAGCAGCTCTTCTCACACACACCCCTAACACAAACTACACACAACTCACCTGGGAAAATGCATTGCCTCACACTAAAATTAATTATCCAACAAAGAACCACCACCCTGGGTTATGCTGTGGGAAGCACAGGGACACACATGGGACTTGTAGCCAAACAAACGCCAGGACAACACTGTCAGCCATCCATTCAGCACAGGCACACTACTCCACAGGGAAGCAGAGTCAGAAGGAAGGAAGTATGGGCATGCTGGAAAGGGGGTGTAGGCAATAGCATGATGGGAGTGGTAGTCACAGCTCAACATCCCCCACCCACATGGCCCAGCAAGCTCACACTGAAGCATGCACACCTCACAGGGAGTGAAAAGCCACCTCAAAGATGTCTGACACTGGCCTCAGCTGTGGGGAGCACAAGGCCCTGCTGGGAACTGGGCACCAACAAACAACAGGACCACACTGTCAGCCATCTTGCCATTGCTGTCACACTCACACACAGTGAAGTACACTCAAAAGGAAGGAAGTATGGGCATGCTGGGAAGGGGGTGTAGGCAATAGCATGATGGGAGTGGTAGTCACAGCTCAACATCCCCCACCCACATGGCCCAGCAAGCTCACACTGAAGCATGCACACCTCACAGGGAGTGAAAAGCCACCTCAAAGATGTCTGACACTGGCCTCAGCTGTGGGGAGCACAAGGCCCTGCTGGGAACTGGGCACCAACAAACAACAGGACCACGCTGTCAGCCATCTTGCCATTGCTGTCACACTCACACACAGTGAAGTCCACTCAAAAGGAAGGAAGTATGGGCATGCTGGGAAGTGGGGTGTAGGCAATAGCATGATGGGAGTGGTAGTCACAGCTCAACATCCCCCACCCACATGGCCCAGCAAGCTCACACTGAAGCATGCACACCTCACAGGGAGTGAAAAGCCCCATCAAAGATGTCTGACACTGGTGCTCTGTTGTGGGGAGCACAAGGCCATGCTGGGAACTGGGCACCAACAAACAACAGGACCACGCTGTCAGCCATCTTGCCATTGCTGTCACACTCACACACAGTGAAGTCCACTCAAAAGGAAGGAAGTATGGGCATGCTGGGAAGGGGGTGTAGGCAATAGCATGATGGGAGTGGTAGTCACAGATATTGGTCACCCTCACAATTGGCCCATCAACACCACTCTGAACCATGCTCACATCACAGGGAGTGGCAAAGAACTGACAAGATGGCTGACACTGGGTACTGCTGTGGGAGCACAAGGCCCTGCTGGGAACTGGGCACCAACAAACAGCAGGACACCACTGTCAGCCATCTTGCCATTGCTGTCACACTCACACACAGTGAAGTACACTCAAAAGGAAGGAAGTATGGGCATGCTGGGAAGGGGGGTGGAGGCAATAGCATGATGGGAGTGGTAGTCACAACTCAACATCCCCACCCACATGGCCCAGCAGCTCACATTCAAGCATGCACACCTCACAGGGAGTGGAAAAGAACTGACAAGATGGCTGACAATGGGTACTGCTGTGGGGATCACAAGGCCATGCTGGCAACTGGGCACCAACCAACAGCAGGACACCACTGACTGACAACCTGAGAGTCAACCTGAACCCACTGCAAGGGTGGCATGCTTCATGGTGGGATAACTGGGCTGGGGGGAGAAGGATGGCCGGATGTCCACCAAATACAACCAATGCTGGCCATGTACACACCTCAACATTCATATTGAAATGCTCAAAGTATGCAGGACAATGTGCTACACCAATATCAAGCTCTGACTGTGACAACTTAGGACAATGCAATGTACAGGCCCGCATCCAGAGGTACAGTCACAACTGTCAGGTGTGTGAACCATTGATGCCTGCAGAAACATAACATACATTGTGTGTCTCTCCCAAAAACAGGTGATGATGGGGACACAGCAGCAGACGATGAGGAGTCCCTGTCCCAGGCTCCGGGGGACACTGAGCTCACTGGTGTGGAACAGCCTCTGCCCTCCTCGGATGGCGAAGACCTACCTGGCACCTCCTGTGTGAGTCATCATGCAGCACCAGCAGGACCACCATCTGCACCCCCTGCACCCACCCCTCCAACAACTGCCAACACACAGACCACCCCTGCCGACACGGACAGACCAAGGACCACCACCACCAACAGCACACGGACCCCGGCCCAACGTGGAGCAACGGACACCAACACCAGCAACAACCCCCAAGGGGGCCCAGGGTCACCTGTGTGTGCCACCGCAGGTCCTGCACATGTCGCCAGGGGTGGTGGGAGGGGTGGTAGACATAGGTCGCTGCTTGCAGAGGGGTCTGGACTGCATGATGACCCACAACTGGTACGCATAGGTGATGCGTACCAGACTAGCACCGGAGAGGTCAGCCAGGTAGTGGGGATCCTCAGGGACATTCAACAGCAGCAGGCTGCCCATCATGCCCGCTTGGACTCCCACATGTCCCGCATGGAGTCCAAGTGGGACACATTGCAAGAACTGACGGCGGTGCATAGGGACATATTACAATGCCTCCGCCAGATTTGCACCAACATGTCAACACCTCCCTGTGTGCCCACAACATCTGGTGCTGCAACAACTGCAACTGCCACAGGGAGGGAGGATGACTCTGGCGGAGAGTCCCCTGCACCGCAGCAGCCTGCACTTGAGGGTCCCCCCAAAGAAGAGGGTCGTCCGAGGATGGGCGACTGAGAGGCCGATGGCTATGCACAACCCCCAGGAAGCCAACACCTGTTCTGGAAAATCACCTTTGTGCGCAAACTGTTCACCCTGTCGAATGCAACACAACTCTCCCTCATGACATGGGGAGTTCAAGTTGGACCAATGTATCAGATGACTGTGGACTTTACTCTGGACATTTCTGCTACCAGGACTTCCAAATCATCTAGGAACTTTGGATTACAATCACAATGTACAGCACCCACCATCCTGTGCACTATACTCACACATGTATGTCAATAAACTCACTAATACACCATACTTGCCTCTGTTGTGATTCCAACGTTGTTTCTGTCATGGAGATGATGATCTGCGAAATGACACTGTGCATGCTAACTGCTACAGCAAGTACAACACCGGCATGTGAGTCATGGCGACGTGACACATATGAGGGAGACACACCACCAGGGCTACACAACACATACACACCAGGGCCATCTGACTCATCGCCTACACTGATGTTGCCAGGAAATACGGTGCAATGCACAGACACAACACCTATTCACAGTCTGTGTTAACTAGCCCACTGGTGCAGTAAGCAAATGTCAGTCAGATGTGTGACCACAGACAACGCACATCACAAAGTGAAGCACAGGTTTATTACACATTTGCAACATGTTGTAACCTACAGATGCAAGGTAATCCCACCTGGCAGTGGGCACACAGTCAACAAGTGTAGAAGAAAGGAAGTCCATGGGTGTGGCGCACATCACCTGTAGGGAAACGACAGCTACCACCCTGGAAGTTGATTCACGGTGTCGGGGGATCACAGTTGACCAAACAACCCTGAAAGTACCCTGTGAAGGACAGAAATGACAGACAGTCAAAAGCACTGAAGAACAGGACAGAACTGCAATACTCATGCCCAATACATGTCACAAGATACCCACCCAGAACCAAGTTAGCATGTCAACACTGTTGGGGAGTACAGACTACCTGTAAGGACACATCGCTGCACGCATACAGTCATGTAGCACATGGACACACTCAAACAGCACCAGAGCACCACCAACACATATCATGCAAACTCACATCATTGACATGACATCTCCGGATACTCACATTCAGCTGAAGAAGTTGGTGATGAGCTGTGTGCGGACATCACCCTCATCATCACTGGCATCGTGGTCCAGGCCAGGATCCTCCACAGGTGGC
Organism: Calotriton arnoldi; assembly: GCA_963921515.1. Lineage (NCBI taxonomy): Eukaryota > Metazoa > Chordata > Amphibia > Caudata > Salamandridae > Calotriton > Calotriton arnoldi. The sequence goes on from CAWUFW010009938.1 coordinate 721,772, forward strand.
GGTTGTTGGTCATCGTCATCCAGGATGAGAGGCAACTCCTTCCGCACTGCCAGGTTGTGTAGCATGCAGCAGATGATGACAATCTTGCACACCTTTGCTGGGGCATATGGGAGGGCCCCTCCTGTCTTGTCCAGGCAGCGGAAGCGGCTCTTCAGGAGACTAAATGTCCGCTCAATCACTCTCCTGGTCCGACCATGTGCCTCATTGTAGCGCATCTGGGCTGGTGTCATAGGGTTCCTGAGGGGCGTCAGCAACCACGGCATGTTGGGGTATCCGGAGTCACCTACATACGGACAATTGCACATTAGCTGAGTTGGAAAAGAGGGTGGAATACTACATTGCAGAACACACACAATGGTACAAAGTCAGTACACACCGACAAGCCAGGCACGCTGGTTCCGCATCTGTGACATCATCCTCGGGATGCGACTACTCCTTATCACGTAGGCATCGTGTGCAGAACCGGGGAAATGGGCACACATGTGTGAGATGCTCATATCTGCAAGACATACCACCAGTGCATCGACCGAATGGTAATGTTTGCGGTTCCTGTATGCCTGCTCATGTGCCTGTGGTGGTACCAAAGCCACATGTGTCCCATCAATGGAGCCAATGACATGCAGCATCCTCCCCAGGGCATAGAAGTCACTCTTGACGTCAGTGAGTTGTTGACGTTTAGGGAAATAGATGTACTGGTTCAGGTATCTCAACATAGCCTCCAAAACATCGCGTAGCACACGGCTGAACATGGTCTGTGACATACCACCAGCAGACGCCACAGTGTGTTGAAAAGTACCGGTGGCAAAGAAGAGTAGTGCTGCCATCACCTTCACCTTGGGGGTCAGCGCTGTAGGGTATGTCCGGCCAGGTTGCAAATGTGGGGCCAACCGCACCGTCAATTCCTCAATCAGCGGCCTGGTGAAGCGGAACCGTCGGATGCAGTCCGTTCGACCATGGATGCAAGGTCAGGGAATGGTCGATGGACAGCTGGTGCCCTGCAGTGCATAGGTGAAGAAAGAAAGATTGTCAGTCACCCCACATATGTGGCATTGACCATACTCAATATCACATGATACATCATTATGAGACACAAGTACATGATGTGTGTTGTTCCGTAAGGACATGTATGGCACCTACATGGCCAACATCTAACATCACAGTTCAACAAGTGTCGTCAACAAGTCCCAGGTTGTGCCATGGGATATCATTAGGCTGTGTCACAGTTCCCATGTACTGCTGTCACGTTCCAAACACACACCACAGTGACATGTGAGGACAGATGTGCCCCAGGCATCACAGCTCATTGACAGGTAGATTCCCAGGGACCCTGTATTGCCACATGGACACTGGCATGACATGGTGCATCATGAATACACCACAGCAAAACAACTATGACCCCCACAGGTAGTGGTCCCTTTTCCCTCGGCAGGACAGGCATGGACGTCTGTGACACACACACGCACAACATCAAAGTCCATGCACGAACAACGTGGATGTGGAGACTGTCCCCCATTGTGCACATGGAATCAGAGACATTGTAAACACAACATGCACACAGACTGTGGAGGGCAATGGGTCAGCCTGTGACGTACATACCGTCCCACATGGGACTCAGGGGGTATGTGACATGACATACACATACACAACCTGGAAATGTGACCATGCCACATGCTCTGAACTGAACAGTTGCACATCACAGTGGTCATGTGCACAACACACAAAGGATTATGTCCCCATGAACACGTGCACAGCCTGGGAGTGGCTGCCCACAAGTGCCACCCAAAAAACCACATGTTGACCCCCATACACGGAAAAGGTAATGCAGCCTTACATGCCTTAGGATACAGTGTGGACAGGCTGTGCTGTTGTAAGTGTGCCCCTGAGTCCCTGGAACGTAAATGTGGCTGGCATATGTTCATCTGTGACCGGCATGGTGACATATGCCAGTGACATGTACAGGGACGCGTTGTACAGCAATGGACCGATCTGTGCGCACGCATTGGCCATTGCATACGATGTGAGCGGGTACGCGTTGTACAGCAATGGACCGATATGTGCGCACGCATTGGCCATTGCATACGATGTGAGCGGGTACGCGTTGTACAGCAATGGACCGATCTGTGCGCACGCATTGGCCATTGCATATGATGTGAGCGGGTACAGCGTTGTCATCCGATGTACGCGTTGTACAGCAATGGACCGATCGGTGCGCACGCATTAGCCATTGCATACGATGTGAGCGGGTACGCGTTGTACAGCAATGGACCGATCTGTGCGCACGCATTGGCCATTGCATACGATGTGAGCGGGTACGCATTGTACAGCAATGGACCGATATGTGCGCACGCATTGGCCATTGCATACGATGTGAGCGGGTACGCGTTGTACAGCAATGGACCGATCTGTGCGCATGCATTGGCCATTGCATATGATGTGAGCGGGTACGCGTTGTCATCCGATGTACGCGTTGTACAGCAATAGACCGATCGGTGCGCACACATTGGCCATTGCATACGATGTGAGCGGGTACGCGTTGTACAGCAATGGACCGATCTGTGCGCACGCATTGGCCATTGCATATGATGTGAGCGAGTGCAGCGTTGTCATCCGATGTACGCGTTGTACAGCAATGGACCGATCGGTGCGCACGCATTGGCCATTGCATACGATGTGAGCGGGTACAGCGTTGTACAGCAATGGACCGATCTGTGCGCACGCATTGGCCATTGCATATGATGTGAGCGGGTACGCGTTCTCATCCGATGTACGCGTTGTACAGCAATGGACCGATCGGTGCGCACGCATTGGCCATTGCATACGATGTGAGCGGGTACGCGTTGTACAGCAATGGACCGATCTGTGCGCACGCATTGGCCATTGCATATGATGTGAGCGGGTACGCATTGTCATCCGATGTACGCGTTGTACAGCAATGGACCAATCGGTGCGCACACATTGGCCATTGCATATGATGTGAGCGGGTACGCATTGTCATCCGATGTACGCATTGTACAGCAATGGACCGATCGGTGCGCACGCATTGGCCATTGCATACGATGTGAGCGGGTACACGTTTTACAGCAATGGACCGATCGGTGCGCACGCATTGGCCATTGCATACGATGTGAGCGGGTACGCGTTGTACAGCAATGGACCGATCGGTGAGCACGCATTGGCCATTGCATACGATGTGAGCGGGTACGCGTTGTACAGCAATGGACCGATTGGTGCGCACGCATTGGCCATTGCATACGATGTGAGCGGGTACGCGTTGTACAGCAATGGACCGATCGGTGCGCACCCATTGAATATGGCCTGGCAACGGACGCGTTTTCAAACCTTTAACGAGTCTGATGCTGTGAATTCAGTTGATCACCCACAACAATGTTGCAAATTCATGGGTCTCATGAAGTTGAACTTTTGAAGGATGCTGTGGGCGTGTGTAATTCCATGGATTGGCCAGATTCAGAAGATGCAAACGACTTGGACCTATCACTTTGGACACATGGGACAGTATCTGCCTCTGCAGCACACATATAATGCTGGCTGTTCCCCTGAGAGCTCACTTGCCTGCACTACATGCTCCAGGACGACATCTGCCACCACCACTGCTGCTGTATCTGCATCCTCTGGATCCTGCAATGGCACGTACTGTGGAGAGAGCCCCAGCCTTCAGCACTGAGGAGAACCAGGCCCTGCTGGACAGCCTCCTTCCACAGTACAGCATGCTGTATGGGAAACCAGGGGAGCAGGTGAGTGTGCTGTCCACTGCCTTACTAAATGTGCATGTTGTCTGACTGGCAAGACTGACAGTGTGCACGCCACTGGCTAGCAGGCTCACTGAGTAGTTGTCACCCCCCATAGTGTGTAGTTACATGCACTGAACAGGTATAGTGCAGTGACAGTGCATTTAAACGAGGTTTTACTTCCCAGGCAATGATACCATGTCGTAACTGCTGGCAAACTTTTCATAGCCATCGTTGCACTGCCTGTGTACATCATGTGCCCCTGTGATTGAGACATGTATATCCAACTGTGTAATGCACGGATATGTTGCATGTGTAGTAATGGCCTTTTCACTTTGTCATCCTCACAGGTTGATGCCCACCAGAAGCAGAAGATATGGCTGACCATCGTCCAGGCAGTGAGATCCGTGGGGGACTACAAGCGCCGGATCCGCAACTGCCAGAAGAGGTGGCAGGACCTTCAGGGCTGGACCCGGAGGATCGCACGGGTCCAGCTGAAGCTGTCGCCTCCTCGCAGGAGGGGCGGACACCGGACCCTGACCCCCACATGCTCAGGATCCTGGCGGTGGTCTTCCCTGATCTGGATGGGCAGCTGAAGGCCAGAGAGCAGCAAGGAGGGGGTGAGTCCATGACTGCATTGTGAACTTTGTCTGCCATGCTATGTGCCCTCCTCTGGCCTGGTTAAACTTCCACAGTACATCAGTCATGTGGTCCAGGACCCATGCCCCTCAATTGTTCACTGCCCACTCCTCATCTGATACCCAGGTGTGGCCCTTACAGTCAGGGAATTGTGTCACTTGGGTACTGTGTCCTTGCATTTTGCTTAGCTCAAGGTGGGGGACAGCATTTGTTCCCCTAACTCTGTGGTGGGCATCATGGGTGGGTCCATTGCTTACACAATGCCTGTGTTCTGACATGTAATCTGCGTGTTACTTTGATATGTGGTCCAATTGCTGAGCTGATCCACCACATGTGCCTGGGGTATTTGGCACACACCCATGCTGCGGGTGTGAACAATGTTTGGGCCTCAGGAGTATGTATATCAAGTGTGTCACACATACTTAGCCACCTGCCTACTGTCCAGGGCTCATCCCTCATTCACGTGGGGCAGGACAGTCATGCCTACTCCAGGCCATACAATACACTATGTACTCCCACTCCCGTGTATCAGCTGACACGTTGTGCTCAGTGATATGTCCCCTCAGGTGTCTGCCTCTGTGTCATTGTGCTGTCGCTTCGTTGTCAGGACTACTGGGGTGTTTCTCGGTTGGGGCTCAGCATGCCACCGGAGATGTGACCATAGGAGACGATACTTGTGTGACACATAGGTGTTTGATCACTTGACCGTGCAGACTGGGGTATGCGAATGTGAAGTTCAGGCAGCTGTTTCCCATTCACAGCAGATTGTGAGGTGCTCAGGTTCCGAGGGTTGTGTTACAGGTCTCCCATATGTCCAATTGGTATGACGTGGACAAATAAGAGTTCAGATGATGTGGTGTGTGGGGGATGGACATGTGCACTTGTTCAGCTCCAGGACTTGCATTCCCCATGACCTAGGATTGTGACACAGTGCAGACTGCTGTTGTCTGGCTGCCCTTTCCATGTGACTGGAGACAGTGATGTATGACTTAGCAGGCATGCCTGTGCCATGGCATGAAACTTCCAATGAGTGATCCTGCAGGGGAGTGACATGTGCTACATGCACCCCATTGTGGCAATGACTATCAGGACATGGGTGCATCATGGTGTCTGGTGCTGGTATGCATCACATGCATTTCAAAATTGACTCTGGCCATCCCTTTATCCGGACATCTGTACTGACTCAGTGGCAAGAGTTGTGATGTGTGCATGTTCACATACTTCACCGTGTTCTCTGCACTGTCCAACTACTGTGTAGGTGGTGCATGTGTCCACACTGGGGTATTGCCATCCCACAGACACCAGACAGATGGGTGCAAGGCCAGGAGGGATGTGAGTGCCATGGTTGACCATCAGACTGTCAATTGGCTTCTCCTACTCTGTTTGGGCACTTTTGGCAATGTTCAACTAAGGATGCCAGGGCTTGCTCTGTAATGTGCTGTACTTACTGTGGTGTGTGCGGTCAGTGCAGGTGACTGATGTTTGTCTGTTTCCCTAATTGTTTGCAGATACATCCACGGCCACAGGAGGGGACAGCTCCACGGACCAGGAGGAGCCGCAGAGCCAAACTGGGTCAGCAGCCGATGAGTGGTCGGAGGGACCCAGTGGCAAGGAGGGCGAGGGGAGCCACACCAAGGAGTCCTCAGCACCATCCACCTCAGCTGAGGACCACAGCAGCTCGGAGGATGACTCCCTTGTGGAGGCGGGTGTCAGCAGCCACCACACCCCAGCTAGTGTTGCTGTCCCCGCCACCACCACCACCACCACCGCCCTCCCATCGGCTCCCATTCCAGAGGCCCGTGGAGGCTCCCGTGTTCGGGAGCATGTCTCCTTCGTGCCAGGCACCGCACCCCCTGCCCCTGTGTCCCCTGCTGCCCTGAGTGAGGAGTCTGTGTCCCTCCTTCGCCAGCTCCATGTAGGGCAGACAGCAATGCTGAGTGTCCTCCATGCCCACACCACTCTGTTGACTCAGCTGGTGTCGTTCATGGAGGGCATCTCATCGGGCATGTCTGCCCTACAGAGGAGCAATAGGTCCATGGACTCCTCCCTGACGGCAGCAGTGTCCCTCCTCTGACAGTCCCTCACACCTCCTACCTCTGCCCCATCCACACTCCCCAGCACCCTACCTGTCCCAAGCACACACACACCGGCACAGGCACACACCAGCACAGACACAAGCAGCACACAGACACACACGCCAAAATCCAGACGCACACGCACGCACAGTCAGGGGACTGAAACCACACTCACAGGGGATGGGGCCCAGGCACACACACACGCATCCACAGTCACTCCGCAGTCCTCCGATACCTCTCCCTCCAAGGCCCCTTCCCTTGCCTCACCTGCAACCCCACCTACACAGCGGGTCTTCCTCTGTGACCTCGGCCTCTTCCCCTCCGATCCAGCTGATCCAGCATACCGGGGAAGAGGAAGTCCACCCACACAGAGGGGAGTGCCCCTCGCCCCCGGACACCCTCCCCCAGGCGCAGACAGACTGAGGCCCCCATCCGCAAGTCCCCCCGGACCCGGAAGAGCAAGACCCCGCCGCTGCCCTGCAGCTCAACCACCAAGTCTCCTTCCTCCATCCCTCAGGCCCCCTCTCCACAGGTGCCCCCACCACACCCTGCCCCAGGTTCCCCCCACCCACAGATACACCATCCCCAAAATGATCCGGCCTTCTCCCCCTGCCACTTGCTCTTCCAGCACCACACCCCCCGCTGCGCATGTCTGTGCCACTGGTGTGGAGACGGTGTCCACCCCCTCTGTCCTGCCCACCTTACCTGAACCCCATTCTCCTCCCCTGGAGATAGGCACTGCAGTGGAGTCCACTACCAACCCGTCTGACTTGGGCACTGCAGTGGGGAACCTGTCCACTCCATCTGCACGGCCCACTGCAGTCGTGCCAGCACCCACACCATCTGAGACATGCCCCCCAGTTGTGCCGGCACACACCATGTCAGACACCTCCACTGCAGTTGTCAGTGACTCTCCAGCACCCACCACCCCTTCCCTGCCTCCTTCTGGTGAGCCCTGATCCTGTCCCTGCGGTGCCTGGCCTGCCCCCCGTATGCCCCTCCGAGGGGATTGTCCCTGGTGTGTAGCAGTGCAGGCATGCTAAGGGTGACATCTGGCACTGTCACCCTGTTTGGACTCATATTATGGACTGGCCATTGGCCTTTGTTATATATTTTCTTTCACTTCTCTCACCCAGATGCTGAATAAAGCAACTTTATGTTCTCTAGTTGTTTTGCTTCTGATGTACATGTTGTTGATGATGCTAACCGTGCCCTTGCTGCAGTGATGCTGATTTTTGGTCTCATGAAAATGAAGTGTTACTGTGCAGGAACCCATGTGGTCCACGGGGAATGTGTCCTATCCTGTAGTGTATCCATGTCATCCTTTGCAGCATATGAGGGTGTCATGTTTCCAAGATTTGGCAATGGGAATTCCTAGGTTTTATTGGCAATATCACATCTGTGGCTTACAGCCCTGCACATCTGTTGTGCTTGCCATTGTTCAATTAGTCTACTTCCCTGACCGTGTGGCCATCTCCACTGGACATGCAAGTTTGGGCATCAATGGGGAAGGACTCATCTGTGTTATCAGTGCAACTTGCTATACATGTGTGTTGGATCTGTGCTGATGATTTCGGTGACACTCCCATGACCAGGCTGATATGACGGGAGCCTTCATTTGGTGCTAATTGTTGACTGTGTGACCAAGTGTTCTGTTGATATGATGGAGCCCTACTGAGGCAACGTATGGGCCAGCTTTCCTCACACAGGAGTGGGGTCCCCTCATGGCAGTGTGTAATTCTGTGACATTGCCTGAGCCTAAGGTGTGTGTTGTGTGAGCATGTCTGTGTGTGTTCACTTCCATGTTGCTGGGCATGCTGGGATCCCTAGTGATGTTCCTGTTTGTGATGCTTGCTGAGTTGACCTATGTTCCCCCAAAGTCTTCTCCCTGGGTTCTCTGGGATGTGGGTGCATGGCACATTACTGGTCATCAGGGTGTCACCCATAGGTGTGTTTGCTGTCAGGGCTGAGTTTGTGGGCAAACGCAGATGGGACACAGTCAGGATTCCCCTTGGCACTTGTTGTTTACACCTGTCATGTAATTTCCAGTTTGTGTTATCTTTCAGTGATTGTGACACGTTGTGTGTGTGACTGCTGCCACTCCTCAGGGTCAGGGCTGCAATGTTGGAAGTTGTCTATGTGTGTTCTTTGTGGGTGACCTTGGCTTCTTCATTGGTGTGTGACTGTGGCCGGGATCCCATTGGTTGGTGTGGTATTGCCGTCATGTCCATGTACAGCGTACTGTGAAGTGTGTCAGACATTCACGAGTCTTGTTGACTGGCCATGTGTGATGGGTTTCTGCACCTTAGTTGCCACCGCCACCCCTGGGATTGTCATGGGTGCATGTGCAATGTCACCAGTGCATGTGATCTTCACTGCTGCACATTGTTGGAGGTCGAGGTGTGTGGTGTTGAGTGTGTGCAGATGAGAGTTGTTGCCCGGCTAGGCCCCTGCCTCCATGTTGGCCTTGGCTGACTGGCCGTGCTGATTGATTTGTGCTTGTGTAGGTGTGATGGTAGTTTGTTGCTCAGGACACATGACTGTGGTTCACAGTGTGAACGACATCTAGCTTTGTCATCACAGTGGGATTCTCATGCAGCCCAGGGTCACCACATTGTGGGGACCCTGGGGGTAGTGCTGTGGTGTGTCTGTGTCTTGCTGTGTTAGTTGCTGTTCCTACATGCTTGTGTGACATGTGTGATTTGTGCTCCCTCTCATCTAACAATGCCTGATTGCCCACATAGGGGTTTTGGATCCATGAGTTACTTTTGTGTGGCACTGTATGCGCATCTGTGTAATTGGTATTCAGGCCTCATCATGTGTTGTGTGGTTGCCTGGGGACACTGGCACACCCCCTCACCTGTTGTGTTTGATGTGCAGTGTGGGGCTGCCTGTTTGTGTTTGTGCATCTGAACCACTGCATTGGCATATCTTCGGTGTGCCATTGGCTGTATGTTGTTTAGTGGGTTCCCCCTGCTGTCCCTGGGACTCCTAGGTCATCAGTCAGCACGATGATCATGGTTTGTGTGTCCCATTGCTGCCATGGTATGGTATCTGTTCACCTCACATCTACAGTCTCCACAGGATATCTCCATTTGTGTGCCCATTGGTGCAAATATGTGGGTTTGCATTATGATGGTCACTTCTGTCATTGTGTCATTGATGAATGTTGACAGTGTCAGCCCCCATGGGTGATGTTTGTCTGCACATGGCCAAAGGTATGTCTTCTTTGCACTGCACTGTTTGCCTCACCCAATCTATGTTGCTATGGGACACAACCACTACTTTGCCACTGATGTGTTTGTTGTTCTGTGACCAGGAATCATCCATGCAGTTTGGCAGTTGCAGCTTTTTCAATGTCAACACTTACCTTTTGATCACTGTGATGATGGGGGTTTAGACCCCATTGCCACAATGTTCAGAATGTGCTTCAGCTATGGACCCCACACTTGCCTTTTGGTCACTGTGATGATGGGGGTTTAGACCCCATTGCCACAATGTTCAGAATGTGCTTCAGCTATGGAGCCCACACTTGCCTTTTGGTCACTGTGATGATGGGGGTTTAGACCCCATTGCCACAATGTTCAAAATGGGCTTCAGCTATGGACCCCACACTTACCTTTTGGTCACTGTGATGATGGGGGTTTAGACCCCATTGCCACAATGTTCAAAATGTGCTTCAGCTATGGAGCCCACACTTACCTTTTGGTCACTGTGATGATGGGGGCTTAGACCCCATTGCCACAATGTTCAAAATGTGCTTCAGCTATGGTCCCCACACTTACCTTTTGGTCACTGTGATGATGGGGGCTTGGACCCCATTGCCACAATGTTCAAAATGTGCTTCAGCTATGGACCCCACACTTACCTTTTGGTCACTGTGATGATGGGGGCTTGGACCCCATTGCCACAGTGATCAGGGTCTGCTTGCATTGTGGAGGCCACACACATTTATGTGTGACACATGTGATAGGGGGTCACATTGTATGTTCAATGTCATGTTCAGTGTTGTAGGCATTTGACACAGTCTACACACGCTTGTCATGGTGTTGGGAGGCTGTTTTTTCTTACATTCCTTATGTTGGAGTATGCTGGTTGTGTCATGCATTACCCATCCTATGAGTAGGGGTGGTGTGGGTGGTAGGCATCCAGCCCCCCATGGGTAGGGGTGGTGATAGTGGTAGGCATCCAGTCCCCCATGGGTAGGGGTGGTAGTAGTGACAGGTATCCAGCCACCCATGGGTAGGGGTGGTAGTAGTGACAGGCATCCAGCCCCCCTGAGTAGGGGTGGTAGTAGTGGTAGGCATCCAGCCCCCTGAGTAGGGGTGGTAGTAGTAGTAGGCATCCAGCCCCCCATGGGTAGGGGTGGTATTAGTGACAGGCATCCAGCCCCCCCCTGAGTAGGGGTGGTGGTAGTGGTATGTATCCAGCCCCCCATGGGTAGGGGTGGTGGTAGTGGTAGGCATCCAGCCCCCATGGGTAGGGGTGGTAGTAGTGACAGGTATCCAGCCCCCCATGGGTAGGGGTGGTAGTAGTGACAGGCATCCAGCCCCCCCTGAGTAGGGGTAGGGGTGGTGGTAGTGGTAGGCATCCAGCCCCCCATGGGTAGGGGTGGTAGTAGTGACAGGTATCCAGCCCCCCCTGAGTAGGGGTGGTGGTAGTGGTAGGCATCCAGCCCCCCATGGGTAGGGGTGGTAGTAGTGACAGGTATCCAGTCCCCCCTGAGTAGGGGTGGTGGTAGTGGTAGGCATCCAGCCTCCCATGGGTAGGGGTGGTGGTAGTGGTAGGCATCCAGTCCATGGGTAGGGGTGGTAGTAGTGACAGGTATCCAGCCCCCATGGGTAGGGGTGGTAGTAGTGACAGGCATCCAGCCCCCTGAGTAGGAGTGGTAGTAGTGGTACGCATCCAGCTCCCCATGGGTAGGGGTGGTATTAGTGACAGGTATCCAGCCCCCCATGGGTAGGGGTGGTAGTAGTGACAGGCATCCAGCCCCCCCTGAGTAGGGGTGGTAGTAGTGGTAGGCATCCAGCCCCCCATGGGTAGGGGTGGTAGTAGTGACAGGTATCCAGCCCCCCCCCCCCTGAGTAGGGGTGGTGGTAGTGACAGGTATCCAGCCCCCCATGGGTAGGGGTGGTAGTAGTGGTAGGCATCCAGCCCCCCCTGAGTAGGGGTGGTAGTAGTGGTAGGCATCCAGCCCCCCATGGGTAGAGGTGGTAGTATTGACAGGCATCCAGCCCCCCCTGAGTAGGGGTGGTGGTAGTGACAGGCATCCAGCCCCCCCTGAGTAGGGGTGGTGGTAGTGGTAGGTATCCAGCCCCCATGGGTAGGGGTGGTGGTAGTGGTAGGCATCCAGCCCCCCATGGGTAGGGGTGGTAGTAGTGGTAGGCATCCAGCCCCCATGGGTAGGGGTGGTAGTAGTGACAGGTATCCAGCCCCCATGGGTAGGGGTGGTAGTAGTGACAGGCATCCAGCCCCCTGAGTAGGGGTGGTGGTAGTGGTAGGCATCCAGCCCCCCTGAGTAGGGGTGGTAGTAGTGGTAGGCATCCAGCCCCCCATGGGTAGGGGTGGTAGTAGTGACAGGTATCCAGCCCCCCCTGAGTAGGGGTGGTGGTAGTGCTAGGCATCCAGCCCCCCATGGGTAGGGGTGGTGGTAGTGGTAGGCATCCAGTCCCCCATGGGTAGGGGTGGTAGTAGTGACAGGTATCCAGCCCCCATGGGTAGGGGTGGTAGTAGTGACAGGCATCCAGCCCCCCTGAGTAGGGGTGGTAGTAGTGGTAGGCATCCAGCCCCCATGGGTAGGGGTGGTAGTAGTGACAGGTATCCAGCCCCCATGGGTAGGGGTGGTAGTAGTGACAGGCATCCAGCCCCCCTGAGTAGGGGTGGTAGTAGTGGTAGGCATCCAGCCCCCCATGGGTAGGGGTGGTGGTAGTGAGAGGTATCCAGCACCCCATGGGTAGGGGTGGTAGTAGTGACAGGCATCCAGCCCCCTCAGTAGGGGTGGTAGTAGTGGTAGGCATCCAGCCCCCCATGGGTAGGGGTGGTGGTAGTGGTAGGCATCCAGTCCCCCATGGGTAGGGGTGGTGGTAGTGGTAGGCATCCAGCCCCCCATGGGTAGGGGTGGTGGTAGTGGTATTCATCCAGCCCCCCATGGGTAGGGGTGGTAGTAGTGGTAGGCATCCAGCCCCCCATGGGTAGGGGTGGTAGTAGTGACAGGCATCCAGCCCCCCTGAGTAGGGGTGGTAGTAGTGGTAGGCATCCAGCCCCCATGGGTAGAGGTGGTGTTAGTGGTTGGCATCCAGGCCCCTATGTGTGTATATGGCAATGGTGATAGCCATCCCGCCCCTATGGTGCTGCTGTTGCTGGTGTAAGTAATTTCTGCATCCCTATGTGTGTGTGTTATATGTCGGGTACGTGTGGTTTGTTTGTGTGGTGGGTGTCTGACTTACCTTCTGCGCCGTACGCGTCCGTACCAGTTCCGGTAATAGATGTAGAGTATTGGTAGGATCTGCGCGATTGGATTCATGGTTGGTTCGTCTCGTTCGTCTTTCTCGTTGCTTCGACTCGTACTCGTGGCTGGCGTGTTCGTCTCGTAGCCGTGGATTGTCTTGTGGCGCGAATCGGAGCTTATGTGCGCCTCTCCTGGATGCTTTGACATGCTGTGCGTAGCGACGGGTTCGGCGCGTACGGAGTGCGCATCGTACTAGTCCGGCCGGACGGGGCTGCATTTTGGCTTCCGTGCGACTCGATTCTGCGTTTCCGGATCAGGCTCGGTCGGAGAACAGGAGCTGGATTGGGTGAGTGCGACTGGGTCGGGATCTGGGCAGTTATGCGCATCGTACTTGCTCGTTCGGACGTATGAATGAATCGGTCGGGAAACACGCATTCGCCTGGGTTTTTTCCCGGGCGAATAGTGTTAGGTGCGCCTCCGACCGGGATCGGAATCGACCCCCAAATGTTTTAAATATTGTACAAAAAGTGATTAATAACTACTTATTTTTTTTTCCAAAAATATACAACAGAATAATGTATTTAAACAAAATTTGTAATCATTTTTTTCAAAAATGTTATATCAAAATGTGTAAATATGTACAAAATATGTAATATATAAACAATTAACAAAATGTATTTTTTTCCTGTTTTGAACAATATAAAATAAATATACTTAAATAAATAAAATACTTTTTCTCTTTCTTATGATCCATGTTTCATCATAAATAAAAATATAAATAAAAAATAAACATGTTTGTTATTTTTTTACGTTATAAAATATTTTATCTATAATAAAATATTTATACTGTATCAATGTTCTTTAAAAACAATTATATTTGTTGAAACATTTATAACTATTTTTTTTTACACCATAATATATTTTTAATTCTTCACTATTCCCACTATAAACTACATTAACTCAAAGAAAGTGCTAAATATCAAACTTTTTAATTTATTACTCCCATTTCAATTGATATAAAGTCAGGGGAAACACAGGAGACTAACCTAATATAATTTACTATTCCCACTCCAAAGTACATTAAATCAGGGAAGGTGCTGGATACCAAACATATATAAATTACTATTCCCAATCCAATTTATAATAACTCAGGGAAGATGCCAACATATATAGTTTACTATTCCCACTCCAACTTATATTAAGTCAGGGAAGGTGCTGGACACTAAACATATATAATTTAATATTCCACCTCCAATTAACAATATGTCAGGGAAGGTGCTGGACACTAAACATATATAATTTACTATTCCCACTCCAAACTACATTAAATCAGGGAAGGTGCTGGACACAAAACATATCTAATTAACTATTCCCACTCCAAACTACATTAAGTTAGAAAAGATGCTGGACACTAAGAGGCGCACCCAATACCATTCGGTCGGGAAAAAAGCCATGCGAATGCCTGTTTCCCGACCGATCCGAACAGCACACCGAACGAGTAAGTACGATGCGCACAACAGCACAGAATCCGGCCGAGTCGTACTCACCCAATCCAGGTCCTGTTCTCCGACCGAGGCGAATCCGGAAACGCTGAATCGAGTCGCACGGAAGGGAAAATGCAGCTCCGTCCGGCCGAACAAGTACGATGCACTTTCCGTATGCGCCGAACCCGTCGCTACGCACGGCACGTCAAAGCATCCGGGAGAGGCGCACATAAGCTCCGATCCGCGCCACAACACGATCCACGGCTACGAGGCGAACACGCCAGCGACGAGGACGACGCGAAGTGACGAGGACGACGTGAAGCAACGAGAAGGACGAACGACACGAACCAACCATGAATCCCTTCGTCCCGATCATACCAATATTCTACATTTACTACCGGAACAGGCACGGACGCGTACGGCGCAGAAGGTAAGTCAGACACCAACCACAAAACACATACAACACGTACACGACACATCACACACACACAGAGGGATGCAGAATTTACTCACACCAGCAACAGCAGCACCATAGGGGCGGGATGCCCATCACCAATGCCACATAGGCACACAGGGGCCTGAATGCGCACCACCACCCCTACCCAGGGGGCCGGATGCCAACCACTACTACCACCCTTAGCCAGGGGGTGCCAGATGCCCACCACCACTACCACCCTCACCCAGGGGGCTGGATGCCTACCACTACTACCACCCTCACCCAGGGGGGCTGGATGCCTACCACAACTACCACCCTCACCCAGGGGGCTGGATGCCTACCACTACTACCACCCTTAGCCAGGGGTGCCAGATGCCCACCACCACTACCACCCTTACCCAGGGGGCTGGATGCCTACCACCACTACCACCCTTACCCAGGGGGCTGGATGCCTACCACTACTACCACCCTTAGCCAGGGGGTGCCAGATGCCTACCACTACTACCACCCTTAGCCAGGGGGCTGGATGCCTACCACTACTACCACCCTCACCCAGGGGGCTGGATGCCTACCACAACTACCACCCTCACCCAGGGGGCTGGATGCCTACCACTACTACCACCCTTAGCCAGGGGGTGCCAGATGCCCACCATCACTACCACCCTTACCCAGGGGGCTGGATGCCTACCACTACTACCACCCTTAGCCAGGGGGTGCCAGATGCCCACCACCACTACCACCCTTAGCCATGGGGGTGCCAGATGCCTACCACTACTACCACCCTTAGCCAGGGGGGCTGGATGCCTACCACTACTACCACCCTCACCCAGGGGGCTGGATGCCTACCACAACTACCACCCTCACCCAGGGGGCTGGATGCCTACCACTACTACCACCCTTAGCCAGGGGGTGCCAGATGCCCACCACCACTACCACCCTTACCCAGGGGGCTGGATGCCTACCACCACTACCACCCTTACCCAGGGGGCTGGATGCCTACCACTACTAACACCCTTAGCCAGGGGGGTGCCAGATGCCTACCACTACTACCACCCTTAGCCAGGGGGGGGCTGGATGCCTACCACTACTACCACCCTCACACAGGGGGGGCTGGATGCCTACCACAACTACCACCCTCACCGAGAGGGGGGCTGGATGCCTACCACTACTACCACCCTAAGCCAGGGGGGTGCCAGAAGCCCACCACCACTACCACCCTTACCCAGGGGGCTGGATGCCTACCACTACTACCACCCTTAGCCAGGGGGTGCCAGATGCCCACCACCACTACCACCCTTAGCCATGGGGGTGCCAGATGCCTACCACTACTACCACCCTTAGCCAGGGGGCTGGATGCCTACCACTACTACCACACTCACCCAGGGGGCTGGATGCCTACCACAACTACCACCCTCACCCAGGGGGCTGGATGCCTACCACTACTACCACCCTTAGCCAGGGGGTGCCAGATGCCCACCACCACTACCACCCTTACCCAGGGGGCTGGATGCCTACCACCACTACCACCCTTACCCAGGGGGCTGGATGCCTACCACTACTACCACCCTTAGCCAGGGGGTGCCAGATGCCTACCACTACTACCACCCTTAGCCAGGGGGCTGGATGCCTGCCACTACTACCACCCTCACCCAGGGGGCTGGATGCCTACCACAATTACCACCCTCACCCAGGGGGCTGGATGCCTACCACTACTACCACCCTTAGCCAGGGGGTGCCAGATGCCCACCACCACTACCACCCTTACCCAGGGGGCTGGATGCCTACCACTACTACCACCCTTAGCCAGGGGGTGCCAGATGCCCACCACCACTACCACCCTTAGCCATGGGGGTGCCAGATGCCTACCACTACTACCACCCTTAGCCAGGGGGCTGGATGCTTACCACTACTACCACCCTCACCCAGGGGGGCTGGATGCCTACCACAACTACCACCCTCACCCAGGGGGGCTGGATGCCTACCACTACTACCACCCTTAGCCAGGGGGTGCCAGATGCCCACCACCACTACCACCCTTACCCAGGGGGCTGGATGCCTACCACCACTACCACCCTTACCCAGGGGGCTGGATGCCTACCACTACTACCACCCTTAGCCAGGGGGTGCCAGATGCCTACCACTACTACCACCCTTAGCCAGGGGGGGCTGGATGCCTACCACTACTACCACCCTCACCCAGGGGGGGATGGATGCCTACCACAACTACCACCCTCACCCAGGGGGGGCTGGATGCCTACCACTACTACCACCCTTAGCCAGGGGGGTGCCAGATGCCCACCACCACTACCACCCTTACCCAGGGGGCTGGATGCCTACCACTACTACCACCCTTAGCCAGGGGCGTGCCAGATGCCCACCACCACTACCACCCTTACCCAGGGGGCTGGATACCTACCACTACTACCACCCTTAGCCAGGGGGTGCCAGATGCCCACCACCACTACCACCCTTACCCAGGGGGCTAGATGCCTACCACTACTACCACCCTTAGCCAGGGGGTGCCAGATGCCCACCACCACTACCACCCTTAGCCATGGGGGTGCCAGATGCCTACCACTACTACCACCCTTAGCCAGGGGGCTGGATGCCTACTACTACTACCACCCTCACCCAGGGGGGCTGGATGCCTACCACAACTACCACCCTCACCCAGGGGGGCTGGATGCCTACCACTACTACCACCCTTAGCCAGGGGGCTGGATGCCTACCACTACTACTACCCTAAGCCAGGGGGCTGGATGCCTACCACTACTACCACCCTAAGCCAGGGGGCTGGATGCCAACCACCACTACCACCCTTAGCCAGGGGGTGCCAGATGCCCACCACCACTACCACCCTTAGCCATGGGGGTGCCAGATGCCTACCACTACTACCACCCTTAGCCAGGGGGGGCTGGATGCCTACCACTACTACCACCTCTATCCATGGGGGGCTGGATGCCTACCACCACCACCCCCACTCATAGGATGGACAATGCATGACACAACCAGCACACCACAACCTAGGGAATGCAAGAAAAAGACATCCCCCCAACACCATGACAAGCGTGTGTAGACTGTGTCAAATGTCTACAACACTGAACATGACTTTGAACATACAATGTGACCCCCTAGCACATGTGCCACACATATATGTGTGTGGCCCCCACAATGCAAGCAGGCCATGACCATTGTGGCAATGGGGTCCAAACCCCCATCATCACAGTGACCAAAAGGTAAGTGTGGGGTCCATAGCTGAAGCACATTTTGAACAGTGTGGCAATGGGGTCCAAACCCCCATCATCACAGTGACCAAAAGGTAAGTGTTGACAAAGAAAGAGCTGCAACTGCCAAACTGCATGGATGATTCCTGGTCACAGAACATAAAACACATCAGTGGCAAAGTAGTGCATGTGTCCCATTGCAACATAAATTGGGGGAGCCAAATACTGCAGTGCAAATAAGACATACCTTTGGCCATGTGCAGACAATCAACACCCAT